>LR990939.1:16423496-17623496 GCA_905163415.1 Noctua fimbriata | reverse complement strand
CTTTGCAGATCTATCGAACATCAAAATATCTCGAATTATCGCATTTCTCGAATAGTCTTTATAATAACGGTTTTATCGATTTGTTATATAATTATTTATTTATCGGATGTTTCTGAGTCGTTAAATAATGGATGTTACGATTGATCTGTCAAATCACTCATCGCATTTTTCTTCCACATTTCGCTTTTTAGAATATTAATATTATTTCTATTCTTATTTCCTTTATTCAATAAATATTATACATAATAATATAATACAAATTACATTTTTAAATATTTGAAAATGAAACATTTAAAAGTATAATATTATATTAATTAATTTTTAATTTGGTATTTCCTAAATTAAACGAAGCAAAATTCAAAAGGCAGGTGTTTGAGATTATAATTGAGTACAAATTTATATTAATTGGGGTTTTATTCGTTGACTCGTTAGTGATGTAAGTATTGACTTATAGATGATAATTACTAGTGTAAGCTTTTGGCTTCTAAAGACGTTTGGTGCGGTTAATCTGGATAGTGTGAGATACGATGCGCGTATGCATTAGTATGGTTTTAATTATACGAGATATTAAAATCGGCAGCTGAACTGAACTGTACCTAGAAGTTGTTGTGATGAAATATCAGAGTGACTGTATCGGATACGCACATTATTCCTTGGTATCTCTATATTCGGAATCATCTGCCTATCCTTTTCCCAACTGTGTTGGGGCCGACTTCCAATTATCGGATGCAGCTGACTCTTAATATTTTCCATGGAGCGACTGCTTGTCGTAACTTTTTATATTTGGAAATAATGGCTATACAATGTATATACGTATTCATCAAACTATTTTGAAGAGTTGTGTTTATTATAAATCTTATGTATTGTGCATGCGTGACCTTTAGTTCGGCTCTTGACTGTATGTGTAATCAACTAAATTATAATTTTTAAACGTAACCCCGGGGCCGGGTTACAGCTATAATTTTATATAGAGAATTAGTTTTATTTACAAATAGTAGTCATTTTTGGTTTCGATTAAAGTGCTAAGTTATTGATGAAATGTGTTGTTTTAATTCACCGTTGACTGCTCCTTTTAAATCTGATGGCACAGCTAAAATGGACGAGCCAAAGGGTGTATCAGGGTGCCCTTGAATTTTTGACTAGGTTTAATGCCGCCTGCTTCTAATTCGTCGGTCGCACGAATACGCGATCGTCGAGTTTGAAACGGCGCGTTCGGGTTGGCCCAACAACACTACGCGTCAAATAACATTCGCGTTGGTGAGGACACCAACGCCGTTGCTATTTTATTACTTATTTCCATGGATCATGGATCCGTCGACGGAGTTGTCGTATAGACCATAGACTATGTTACTAACATTTCTCATTATAAATCTCGTATATCTGCTTATGTCTTATACATGTCTGCTTTCCGTTACAACAGACCTGCACATATGAGTATATGCCTCAGGTATGGACTATCTGGCTTATCCACAATAACCTTTAAAATGCTGTTGGTGGTCCCCCGAATTCTTCGCATAATACCTTGAATACGTTGCGCTACAGAACCGCGGCAGCCCCAACAGCGCAGGCCACACCGCCAGCGAGCGGGCGAGCGACCCGAGCGGGCAAGCGACCCGAGCGGGCGAGCGACCCGAGCGGGCGAGCGACCCGAGCGGGCGGGCATCGTTTCACCTCTTTTCATACTTTGGTTCACACCGCGAACTACCGAACTAAGCTAAACGTCAGCGATACTAAAGTATGAAAAGGGCGTCGCTCGCCTGCCCGCCAGCTGGCGATGTAGCGTTGTTGTACTGTACTGTACACGAAGAACGTTGTAGGCCCTCTTTGCATGTCTAACCCACAAGCTGCATGTGTGGAATGACTGGCAAAACGCCTTGAAAAGAGTAAGTTTCACTTCTTTAGTACATCGTGCAAATTTGCGGGCCAGCATCGGGTCGATCGATATTCGTGAAATAATAGTGCTCTATTGAACTTACTGAAAATGAACGGATTTATTTGACAGCTGTACAGTATGAGGGTATATCAGTAAGGCTTGTGTCTGTTGCCGCGGAGCTTGTGTAGAGACTGGGAGATGGGTCCGCCGGCGGCGTCCTCGCTCACGCTCCACACACTGATGACGCCAGACTCGCCGCACGTCACCAATATGTCACGCTGAAGAACGAAAATAAATTCAATCAAAGAAACGGGTACCAGATTGTGTGTGCGTTACGATTGCTCCGCCAAGTTATGCAAACGATAACGATATCGATGGGAACAAACCAAAAATTTGACAAAGTAGAAATAAAGAAGTTATAAGGGTTTTAAGCAGGCCGCGCGAACGTTACGTGGCTGATTGTGCGGCCATGGAGATCTCAGCTTAAGGATCTAATTCTTTAGCATAACTTGGCGGAGCAATCGTAACGCACACCTGAATGTTTATGTTAGGTGTGTGTACACAGAGTAAAGGTCACAGCACACATATAAACTCGGAAAGGGATCGTCACCGTATCAACACGAGCCACTCAGTATTCTTTGTATGTATATCCCTGCTGAAACGCTCACCAATCGGAATCGTAACGTAGGTAATCGCCTCGCTTCGGGACAAGCTCACGAACCGCGGTGCGGTGCGTGCTCAGCTCGCAGTTCTCGCGCTTACGGCTCGTCGTCCTCGCGGTTACGTCTCTTCTACGTTCTTTTTAAGCGCGGCGTAGCCTAGTCGACGTATCGGAGCTGCTGATCCGCTTTGGTTACGTGCTTACGTTAGGTTGACGCCTGTATGACGGCGAGGCGAAAGGCGATACGGTAACGATCCTTTTCCGATTTGATATGTGTGCTATGACCTTAAGCATCCAGATGTCTAGAACTCGACAAGCTTAAATGCAAGCTTCACAAGCCGTAGTTTAGACGACTTTCGTAAATAAAATGTACATTAGCTCATATTAGTATGACGTAAATCTCATTATGACGTAATTTTTGATTAAGCAATAAACTGTTTTACGATCGTAGAACTGTAGGTACATTAAACCCAGTTTAAATGAGAAGGTCCTTACTTCGTTGTCGTACCAGCAGCAGCGCACCGTCTGCGTGTTGTGTGCGAAGTTCGTGCTCGGCTGCAGTTTCTTGTCCGCTATCGTCACTGAGCGGAGTACTTGCCTGGAAATAGAAAATACAAGATTGTTACATTATTATGTTACAATTCCGAAGGCAATGGAACTTTATGAAAACGCTTCCGTAGCTGGCAACATGGCCGCCTGTTCCCGTTCTCGTAGAGTTGCCTGCGCGCTGCGGTCTGTCGTTGTGACGAGGCGACTTTGCCCCTGCTGATTGTAGTTACAGCCGCCTTCGGAATTACGCCTTTAGCAAAATGTACGGAAACCATCTAAAATGATTCTTCTTTTTTAGTATACTGAAGCATTTTTAGTTTTCTAGATGGAATTTCTAAGTTCAAGTTTTTGCATTCACTGAGGGCCCACACACCCGTCTTGTGGCGTTACCCTCATTTCCAATATGTTCCTTACATACTGCTTTGGTGCGCATATACGTTCTCTACTACGCGTTCGAACTACGCATACTATCATGTGAATAATATGAATTTTATCATTAGGATCTTACCCATCGCCTTCATAGGAGCCGGCCAGCAGCACGGGCGTGTCGTCTATCGAAGTGTATGTGTCCACCAAGTAACAGTCGTCGGCTTTACTTCTCTGCAAATAACACGAATGTCCTGTTTAGCAGTAATCTAGTGTTGCATAATATGGTGTGCTCTTTGAGGCAGTAAACTTGTAAATAAGTATCCATAGGCTTAACTGATAATGTAATTTTAAGCTGTCATGTAATCAGAGTACCTCAGTCGAAAGTGGACTGCTATAGACTGATGATGATAATATTAAAGTCTTATGATAGTTTTGTTCACAATCATTATAAGCGCTAAGCAGCTGGGATAAAAAACAATGCGGCAACCAATGGATAGGAGGAGACGTCATTTCTGTCCCGCGAACAAATAGTCCATCGTCCGCCTACTGCTGCAGTAGAAGGAAAGTAAATGACAATAATGGCAGCCCACCTTAATACTCCTAGAAACTTTATCCCTAGTGAAGCTCCTGAGCATGTCCCCACTGTCCACATCCCAGAGCTGCAGGTCATTGGACTGCGTTATGCAGGCCACCTGCTTCTCGTCCAACCACGACAGCTTCTCCACCGAGTTCTCCACGTTTAGGGAATACGTCAGCGCGTCGTCTTCTGTCAGCTCCATCACATTGAATATGTTGAGGAGGCCGTCCAGGGAACCTGTTGCTAGCATCTCTGTTTTTGTCTTGTGGAATTTCACCTGCAATTAATGTTTTATATATTGTCTTAGTTGCATAATATGTTACTGTTAGCCTATCTCTGGACTGTTACACGGCTGGGCAACGGATCTACGGGTAATTGAGGCCACTGGTTGTTGGTTTGTCCATCTCATCATTCTTCCATCCATGACGAGGTCAACCAAAGAATTTCAATATAAGAGATCAACACGTGCCCCGCGCCGCAGCGCCGCCCGACAGTGTGACGGTGAAGCGAGGCGCTTAAAGAATCTTCATTCCCAAGCATTCGCGATCATACAGACATTAACAAAAACGCGCGAGCTACGGGGCGTGCCGCGCCGTCTACTGGCTGTGTCTGGGGTCCGAGCGCCACATACTAGTTATTTTGGCCCATAGCTCTCAGCTCATATACTCACAGGGCATATGGCAGACATGGCCAGCCCAATCCTTCTTCAGGGATTGTTTTTGATGGTGATTAAATCTTAATTTATAAATCCTGAAATACCTGCAGTCTCTAATACATACATTGAGAACTACTGACATGCTTCTTGCAGTAACTATTTGGGAAGATAATCATAAGTGTCAGCACTGATACATAATCAGGCATATTGATAACCTCCTTCTTTTTGAAATTGGTTGAAAAGACATTCCATTTGTTACCTGTGTGATATCATCAGTATGTGAGTTCCAGTATCCTCCCAGTGGCTTGGTTAGGCGGGTGTCCCAGAACACTAGGTAGGCGTCATCCTCCACCAGCTGGCTACCGGCGCATAGGACCCTTCCATTAAAGGAGATGTCCATGCACTCATACGGTCTGACTAGCTCTTCATCTTTATCTGAACAAAAATAATATAATATTATATAAGTGTGGCTAAATAAAGGTTGTACGGTTCACGTACAGGCAAATTGCTGACGCCGCGACCTACTTTTCGCGACTCGTTTAGTTTACTTTTATAATTACATATACTTATTAAGTTAGTTGACCAATAGCTGCCGTAGCGCTATAGCCGCGGATTAGCATCCACCATAACTTACGTGTAACTTTACAAATATACTGAACTAAGGTGAAATCTGTGGTTTTCGTCAACTCACAACTTAACTACCTCTGAGCCATACATAAAAAGTGGTCCTTCGAGCCGGATGACACGGCATGTCATCTTGTGAGTCGTCGTGTCTCCTCATCAGCAGAGTACTTAGCGTGGTATATCCCAGTTACGTTAGCAAATCGGTGCTATTGGCCTCCCACAAGCGGGTCTCACCAGTAGCATTGAGACGTTGCACATAACGTAAAGGAGGGTGAGCTACACTAAGTGCCTGTAACTTACGAGCCAGCAGAGATCACATCTGCTGCTACAACTGAATTATCGGCGGAAACTTCGCAACTTGGGTGTACTTGTACTTGCGGTGACACAACTCTACTACACCAACGGTCAACCCAATAACTAACTACAATGGTTCAGAACTTAGCAGAACTAATAAGTCATCAGGAAGCTACTTTCAGAGACTTAAAACTTATCTGCACCAACTACAAGAAGGACAGTGCCACCAGGAAGAACTTGGCATACCTGGAGGAGCGTCTTTCTCGGTTGAACAAAAACTGGGAGAAGTTTGTTCATAACCACCAACTGCTGGAAGAGTCTGGAGAGACAGACCTCCAATACTTCAACGACGATATCTTCAACAGTACGAAGAAGATGTATGAAGAAGTGCTGCAAGACATGTTGAAACGTAAGTCTGAATTGCCGGCTCCATCTATAACTAGTAAGACAGAGCAACCACCTGCGACGCCTAAGCAAGGGAAGGGGCAATCGAAGTTTACTTTCGACGACATCCAATTCCACGCACCTCCTCGGGGAACAGGCGAGCCGACGGAGAAACAACAAGATCTTTTGCGTCAACAATACTGTAACTTTAGAGCATTCGAACGCACTGTGGAGAAGATCACCATAGCATTGGCAACACCAATGGAAAAATGGGAATTGGAAGACAAGCTAAGCTCCCTGAAAACTAAATGGGAGCGCATCGAAAAGGCAAATTGGGAGTTAGACTACATTCTACAAGATGACGACTCAACTTACCAACAAAAATACAATACAACGGAAAACTATTATGATGACCTAAAAAGGCAACTTCAAAACAACATATGGAAAAATGCGCATTACGAGAAATCTACGCCAAACATTACAATACCGGATTTTTATGGCAACTATAACCAGTGGATGAGTTTTAGAGACCTCTACCTTGAAAGTGTACACAACAATCCGACACTTTCGAAGGCACAAAAAATGCAACACCTAAAAACAAAACTCAAAGGTGAGGCAGAGAAACTGGTTCAGCATCTTGGCATCAGTGCTGAGAACTACGCATCTTGCTGGGAGATGCTGGCCCACCGCTACGACAACAAACGGCTGTTATTCACCTCATACATGAACACGCTCCTGAATCAATCTAGTATTCAGCAACCAACCGCTGCAAGCATACGGAAACTTCACGACATCATGATGGAATGCTTGAACGGGCTGAAAAATATCGGGCTAGACACCACCAATTGGGACCCGGTCGTGGTCCACCTGTTGGTTCAAAAACTAGACAGCGTTACGTACAACGAATATATAAAGGAGGTCAAACATCCCAGGGAGTTTCCCGACCTGGGAGAGTCTACCAAGTTTTTAGAATCAAAATTCATGTCACTGGAAGCTCTACAAGGAAGTAGTCAAAAACTATCATCATCAAGCAAACCATGGAAATCAGAGAAGCAGCCGCATAAAGGGTCAGAAAACCGAAATAACAACTACAAGAATAAAACGCAGGGGTCATCGTACTTTAACAAGTCACAAAACTCGCCAAAAGCCTTCTTCACGACAGCAAAAACATGCCCAATATGCAAAACCAATCATGTTTTGATGAATTGCGAACAATTCCTGGCGATGAACATAAACAAGCGGAATGACGCAATTCGCAACTTGCATATTTGTAAAAACTGCCTATTCAGCCATGGAGAAAAACAATGCAAATCAAGAAAGACGTGTAAATTGTGTCATAAGGCACACCACACACTGATGCATGAAGATGAAACTGAACCAACAAGCCACAAACAAGCAACAAGGGAAGAAAAGCCATCGTCGATCCCATCGACGTCCTATGGGGTCAATAACTTAACAAATGAAGAAAGGGAAGTGCTGTTGACAACAGTACTTCTGAAAGTCAAGACTATTGATGGAAACTTCATCAACTTGAGAGGTCTACTTGACCAAGGCTCACAAGTAAGCCTATTAACTGAAAACGCGGCACAGCGCCTCCGATTACAGCGACGAAAAATGAGCGCTGTTGTATCGGGTGTGGGAACCCTTAGCGGCAACTGCAAAGGGGCAATGAACTTAGAATGTCAGTCAATACATTCAGACTACAAATTCAACTTTGAAGCGTTAATTATGAAAAAACTTATAAGTAACTTACCTACCGCATCGTTCTCAATCAACAACTGGGACTACTTAGAAAACTTAAAACTAGCGGACCCACAGTTCAACTTGTCGGGCCCGATTGACCTACTCTTGGGCGCGGACATCTATTCAGAACTTATCCTAAACGGCGTCATCAGGAGTGATAAGAGATACCCAGTAGCTCAACAAACCAAAGTGGGCTGGATTCTATGCGGGAATGTAAAAACATTCAACTGCTTGGCGACACTCAACGATTTCGAAAACATGGCAAGATTTTGGGAGACTGAGGAAATTCCAGACAAATCGTCATCAACTACTGAGGAACAACACTGTGAAGAACATTATAACGCTACAACCACAAGACTGGCAAACGGACAATATGTGGTACAAATGCCCATGAAGCCCAACTTCGAAGAAAACTTAAAAAACGCAAAGTCGCAAGCATTAGCACAATTCCTTCAACTGGAAAGGAAAATGTTAAAAAACAAAGAACTCAGTTACGAATACAAGCGTTTTATGAACGAATACATCGCTATGGGACACATGAAACCTGTCTCAGGAGAAAGTAGGGGCCAAGTCTACCTACCTCACCATGGCGTGTTAAGAGCTGAGTCAACTACAACAAAACTAAGAGTAGTGTTCAACGCGTCGTACAAGACAAAAGGAGACAGCAGTCTCAACGATCAAATGTACTGCGGTCCGAACTTACAAAAAGATATACTGACACTACTTATTAACTGGAGAACGTACAGATACGTCTTCACGGCAGATGTCGAAAAACTTTATCGGTTCATCTGGCTAAACGAAAAACAACAACATCTGCAAACTATAATCTGGAGATCTTCCCCAAACGAACCTCTACAAGATTGGCAGTTGGGCACAGTAACTTACGGAACAAAAAGTGCACCTTATCTGGCAATGCGCACTCTACATAAACTCGCAGAAGATGAAAAAGACACCTACCCGGAAGCTGGAAACGTCCTAAAAAACTACTTCTACATGGATGATTTGGTTTACGGGCAGGATACTATCGCTGCATCGAAAACACTAGTAACAAAACTAATTGAGTTGCTGAAAAAGGGAGGATTTAACTTGAGGAAATGGAAGACGAACGAACCAACTATCTTGGAAGACTTGCGAGATGATCAAAAGAGCAGGAATACGAACATCGACTTTAGCCCGGAAGAAACAACAAACTCAAAAATGTTGGGCATGCGGTGGAATCAAGACGACGATAGCTTCACATACCAATGGGATCTACCAATCAAAACAAAGCTGACGAAACGCGTACTACTGAGCGAAATAAGCAAACTGTACGACCCACTTGGATTACTATCGCCACTTACAATAAAAACCAAACTCCTGTTCCAAAAAATCTGGATAAGCAAAATCAACTGGGATGAACGTTTAACCAAAGATCTCGCTACGGAATGGGAAACTATAAGAAAAGATATCCCATTGCTAAACAAACTTTCCATACCACGGTGGCTACAATGTCAAGAAAACAGCCTAGAGATACATGGGTTTTGCGACGCAAGCGAAAAAGCGTATGCGTGCGTCATTTATAGCCGAGTGAAAAATCAAGCTGGCGAATACAAGACGACACTAATTACGGCAAAAACAAAGGTTGCACCAATCAGCAATAAGATTACAGTACCAAGAATGGAACTTTGCGGGGCCGTTTTACTAGCTAAACTGCTAGAGAAGGTCCAGAACACTCTCTACACTAAAAACCTACATATAAGATGCTGGAGCGACTCCAAAGTCGTTTTAGCCTGGCTGCAGGGCGATATAAACCGGTGGGATAAATATGTAGCTAACAGAGTAAAACAAATAAACAGCATTATCTCGGCAAACTGCTGGGAGTATGTGAAATCAGAAGAAAATCCCGCCGACTGTGCAACTCGAGGGTTAACACCATTACAACTCCTCGATTTTAAAATTTGGTGGAATGGACCAGAATGGTTAAAAACAAATATGCCAACAATCCATCAAGACAACCGCCTGACCTACTCAACAAACACTGAGTTGCGAGAAAAAAAACTGCTGTGCTGTCACATACAAGAAAAGTGAAATAATTGACACATTACTCAATAAATACAGTAATTATCAACGCGTAATACGAGTGCTAGGATGGATCCTACGACTAAGCAAGATTCGTAAGCAAAAACGCGAACTAAACTCAACCATTAACTTAACCGACAGCGGTAACAAAAAGGAGGTTGTGTGTTTAACAACACATGACATTATGGGAGCAGCAGAATTGGTTATCAAGAACGTTCAAAAGGAAAACTATGGCGTGGAAATTGAATGTTTAAAGAAAAACCGACCAATATCAACAAAAAGTAACTTGCTGAAGTTAACCCCATTCCTGGACGACAGTGGAATACTGCGCGTGAAGGGGCGACTAGGCTACTCAACGTTATCTCCCGAAGCTAAACATCCTATTATTCTTCCGGCTAAAGGAAGATTAACGGAGCTTATTATTCAAGAGGCTCATCGTGACACTCTCCATGGTGGAGCCCGGCTCACTTTGGCCCATTTACGACAGAAATTTTGGGTCATTGGAGGAAACAGGACAGTCAAGAAGGAGCTGCGACAATGCATCCGATGTCATCGGTTTAAACCAAACAGAAACGTCCAACTGATGGCAGACTTGCCAAAGGAGCGTGTCACTCCATCAAGACCGTTCACGAACACCGGTGTAGACTATACCGGACATGTTGATGTGAAAATCAACAAAGGAAGAGGAGTCACAACTTGCAAGGCTTACATAGCAATTTTCATATGCATGGTGACCAAAGCCGTGCATTTGGAATTGGTGTCAGACCTGACTACGCAAACTTTCCTAGCCGCATTCAAAAGGATGTGTGCCCGCAGGGGTACACCCCGACACGTATTCTCCGACAACGGCACGAATTTTGTGGGCGCAGCAAAACTACTTCAACAGGAATTTGAAAAACACAATACGTTTAAGACTTCTGAATTCACCGATGAGATGAGCCACTTACAAATTGAGTGGCATTTCAACGCGCCACTATGGCCAACAGCTGGAGGCCTGTGGGAGGCTGCCGTCAAAGCAATGAAATATCACCTACATCGAGTACTGGGAGAACAGAAACTTACCTTTGAACAATTCACTACGTTACTTAATCAAATTGAAGCCTGTCTAAACTCTCGTCCACTGTGCCCATTAACAGAGGATGTCGAAGACCTGGAATATCTAACGCCAGGCCACTTCCTCATTGGCGGTCCCCTACTGTCACTACCACAAGAAGAGCAAGACTTTGCTGAGCACGATCTAAGAAACAGATGGAAGCTTGTTGAACAAATGAACGTGCACATCTGGAAGCGCTGGTCGAACGAATATCTACATCAACTGCAAACCCGTAGCAAATGGCAGCATCCAAAAGAAAACCTGAAACTAGGAAGCCTAGTATTAGTAAAAGATGAAAACTTACCTCCTGGGCGCTGGGCTTTAGGAAGAGTTCAGGAGCTACATCCAGGCGCCGATGGGCGAGTACGAGCTGTTACCTTGAAAACTGGAAAAGGTTCACTTAAACGATCAATAACGAAGCTGTCACCTTTACCGCTTAAACTAGAAGAAACAAGAGTAAACGAAGAGGAAGAGAAACGGACGCCTACTCCGGAAACTAAAAAACTAGGAGGCACAACTAAAAACAAAAACAATCGGCTGTCACTTGTTCTCCTATCCATACTAGCGATGACGGGAATTGCACAATCAGCGCCAACGACGAATAACTGGAAGGTTACACCTATACCGAGCAATCATCCGATTTACTTCGATGAAGCTGGGACAATACAACTTATACATGACGAATGGAATCTATTGGTTTACTATAACTTAACGTCATACTGGCAAGCAACTGATCGGATCAACGATTACGTGAACCAAATAGATAAACTATGCCAAAGAATATCACACGAGTACACGCCTTGTGAAACAATTGTCGGCCACCTACGTCATGAACTGAGTCACCTAACCGACTACAACTCGATGCTGCTCACTCAACACTCAAGACCAAAACGAGGTTATTTTGATGGAGTTGGGAAATTATCAAGAACTCTTTTTGGAGTACTCGACGCAGACTTTGCCGAAAAGTACGAAAAAGACATACAGAACCTACAATCAAATGATGACTACTTACTACAACTTATGAAAAACCAAACATTGATTGTAGAGGCTGAAAATAACATTATAAAAAGAAACACTGCCTTCATGGATAAACAATTCAAAACATTGCGCGCCTATATGAAACAAACTAGCAGCGACATCACAAAAATTGTGAACAGGGCGCAAATGCTATTCGCGATGAATGACATAAATACCGCTGCGATGACGGCAACTCTGATTTTTAGTGATTTAAATCGAATAGTGGAAATGTTGATAAATGCTCTCGCCAACATTTATAGAGGACATTTAGATACACATTTATTTTCCGCTAACCAACTGATCGAACAGCTCAACATAATATCAGGCAGGTTGCCACAGGGACTGTCGTTACCGGTAAAGGACATTCAAAGGGATTTGAAAAATATTTATGACCTCATTCACGTGAAGGCTCGCATTACAAATAACTTTATGCTATTTGAAATACACATCCCCTTGCTGAGCGATGAAGACTACAAGATATATCGGGTTATACCAACACCGATCCTTAGACAAGGACACTTAAAACTCTTGCAACCAAGTTCTAGTTTCATTGCAATCAACTTCATAAAGAACTCTTATATTACTATGGAAGACCAAGACATGCGCCAATGTACATCATACGGAGAAGACGAATTCCTTTGTGTCTCACGGAATCCTGTCTATAACATGCACGACAAGTACGCCCCATGTGAGGCCGCAGTCTTCAACCAACAAGAGTCGTTATCATGCGTCCTAAAAGACGTAACATGCAAGGAAACCTGGACAAAGCTACACAAACCGAACATGTGGCTATTTACACTGTGCGGAAAACAGCTGATGCGCGTCATATGTGACGGTCAAGTTACGCCTGCGGTCATTGACGGGACCGGAGTGATTTCCTTGAAATCAAAATGCTTACTGCAGAAAAAGGACGCCACAATATTTACACACAATCAGCTGGGAAGTAGTTTCAACATGGAACCCGAGATCGAAATACCTACTTTAAATGCAACGATCAACAACATATTCGACCACGGCTGGAATAATGCAAAATTAAATATAACAGAACAAGAAACGCCAACTGCAGTGGAAATAAGAAAAATTGACCAGCAGTTGACATTCCAGAAAAACAGGGAAATATTACCGAAGGCATCCGACATGTCAAATCACGACATCTATCTCTATTCGGTTACTTCTTGGTTGTTGGGAGGAATCGCTGTGTTTGCCCTCTACCACATCATTAAACAAAGGTGTAATACAAAGAAAGGCATCAATACACGCTCCTCCAAAACTGGAGTGACACCTAGAGGAAGCGAGAACTTTGGAGGAGACATCGAGTTACAAGAAATGCAATCGACAGCAGCGGAGCCCGTTTACAGCGAAGCGAGACAGCCGAAGAAAGTATTTCACTTTGATGATTTAAATAATTGAGTCTTATACATATACTTTTACTTTTATAACTTTACAGATTAACTATTGTTTACTATCTAACTATAATTATTTACTTTACACTTTTTTATATAATTATTTGCTTTGTAGTGGATGCTCATCCCACTTTTCCCTCGGGAGCATGTACGGTTCACGTACAGGCAAATTGCTGACGCCGCGACCTACTTTTCGCGACTCGTTTAGTTTACTTTTATAATTACATATACTTATTAAGTTAGTTGACCAATAGCTGCCGTAGCGCTATAGCCGCGGATTAGCATCCACCATAACTTACGTGTAACTTTACAAATATACTGAACTAAGGTGAAATCTGTGGTTTTCGTCAACTCACAACTTAACTACCTCTGAGCCATACAAAGGTCCTTGTCCAGGAGTGGACTGATGCAATTTTCTCATTAAAAAATATCTCATATATATCAGCAAAACTGGACTGGAGGGGTCTATGCTTTTTATGTTTTCCAACTGACTTATTCAAATAAGTTTTAAAGATATCAATTATTATTATTTTACGATGGAAATGTGAATCACCTTTATACTCCTGCACGCAGCTGCCGCTGGTCCGAGTGTCCCACAGTTTGACAAGCCCATCCTGCCCGGCCGAGTACAGAAGGTGGTCTTCCTTTGGGTCACATACCACCTCTGTGAGAGTCTTCTGATGGCCGCTGAGCCGACACACCTTGTTCAAAGATGTGTTGTTCAACTGATATACTTCTATGCCATTGTCTAATAGACTTACTGCTAGTTTTAAAGATCTGCCAGTTTTAATTAAAATTAAATTAGAACTAATTGTAGTCAGTGAATGTATTTTTTTAAAGCAAATATAATAAAATAGATCAAACTCATCCCATCTCCTCTGTATAAGAAGTGGCCTTTGTTTGCCTGATATTCGGGACATTACAATAAAAAATTAAATATAATAGAACTTTCTAGATTAAGAATACAGGACACACCAGCTACAAAAAGTAAACAGGTATTTAATTTTTGATCCTCTATTATGTTTAGGAATATAAATAACATGACCACGATATACTCACTTTGTAGCGTGCAATTTATTAATGTAAGATTTTTTAAGTGATACTGCACTTTCTGTTAATAACTTGTATTTCTTTTGGAACTGTTGTTCTAGAACTTCAGGATCCACAGTATCTCTATCAACTTCTTCATTATCAACGATATCAGCCATTTTTATGTCCACTTACAGTAAATGTTATTGTTTTATGAGGTACATTACGTTCAGGCAATGTTGTAAACAAACTTTTTTCTTTTTATTTTGAGGTTGTCTAACTGGTCATGACAATCATGCGTGTTTGACGTTGACAGCTACGCTAACGAACGTTCGGAAACGCTGATAAACAAGCACCTTCTAAGAATCGGTTTTTTGAAAATTAGAGCAAAATCGTGTTTCCAGTAATTTTGGGTAAAGTAAAAAAAAACGGTTTTACGTTGATCTGATTTAATATTTATTCCATTGTTAATAACTAAATAAAACATCCACTTACATTGATAAAACGTTAAAATTACAATGATAAAAGAGCAGGGATATGTCAACGCTTACACGCATAGAAGTTTCTGCCAAACAATGAATACGTGCATGTACATGCCATTCTTGTTATAAACAGAAATATATTCGATTATTTGTAGGTCGTCCTGCGATATGCGCCCCGATATCTGGGTCCAACACGTTCTATGTCTCCTGCGGCAAGCCTAGTAGTTAGAATCTTTAGTGGTATTGGAAGAATACTGTTCAGTTCAGTTGTTGATTCAGAAAACGCCCAACGGATGTAACGTTCCATGCGGATATGATCTAGAAACATCATCATATAATGTACAATTTTCCAAAGCAACACTTTCTCTTTAGTTTTAAAACACTACCTAATGAATACCTTATATCATCATATTACCTATGGCTGGGTCGACTATAGCGAACGCCCGCTTCAAGTTCTCGACGGTGACAGTCTTGTTAGCGGCGTGCTTCCCGCCGAGCTCAGCGACCACCTCCCGGATGTACTTGTCCTGCGCCAGCTGCCGCTGTCGGAACAACTCGCGCGCAAAATCCACGCGGTCGAAGCCTTCTTCATTCTGGGGAGTTAGAAGAAATTGTGTGTTTGAAATTCTTCTCCATCTAAACGGCTTGATCGATTTTGATGTTTTGTTGTACTTATGTGGTCACCGTGTTCTTAGCTATAGTTTGAACCAGTAAGTGGAGCTGTTGTCGTCATCCCGTAAGTTACAGGACAACGTCTGTCGGGTTGATGAAATCTTAATAATATCTCATTAGTACCTCTTGAAACAGTTTATCGAGGTTCATATCGTTGTTATTGATCTTCAGTTTGAGTTGCTTGCGCACCACGTCCATCAAGTTCTTGATGTCCACTTCACTCTTTAGTGGAAACGTCGCTTTTGATATCTTCTCGAATTCTTCGATTGATATTGTCTGTGAAAGAAAAATAACGGTAAGTAGGGTTGGTCAGTGGATCACGCAATGCTGATGGCTGCTTCGATGGTCGCTATCGCGACAGCTCAGTACGACGTTTTAGGTTCGGTCATTCGGTTTTTCCAACAGGAATTTCTCAATAGGCTCGCCCGCTATTACATGGGACAAACATAACTGGGGAACTGTGAGTGTGTTATAGGTCACCTCTGGCCCCAGTAGATGTGCAGCACATATGTGTACAGTACTGTACCTCCTGGTCCTTGCTGTGCTTGTACAAGTTGTCCCGCAGCGCCTGCCAATGCCGGCGATGGCCCCAGTAGATATGCTCGCTGAGGTGGCCGTGCAGGACTCCCCAGAACAGCTTTACCTGCGGTTCGTCCAGCATCTGCTCGGCGCCCGCACACAGGTTGTACGCCCACTCCGCGCGGACTGACGGCTGACCGTATCTACGAATAGAATAGTGATAGGATAAAGTAGGCTGTCAGTGTCAGTTACCAGTTAGGGCTGTTGTGTTGAATGAAAACGGCACGTTTGAAATGAAAGCAGCAAAAGGACGTTGTTGGGCGTGGACAAGTGGTGGTACCTGTCTTCAAAGTACTGTGTGACATAGTCTTGCATGGAGACATCCGGGCTGTTCATCTTGCCGAGCCAGATGTCGGTGATGATGACGCTGATCTCCCGCCGCGACAGGCGCAGGTTGCGCACCTTGCCTTCGTAACGCAAGTACGGAGGTATCACGGGGTCCATGCCCTAGGAAAATAAGGAAGGAAAACATTCATAATATTCTTCTTAACATAAGATTTTAAGAACTTGTTTTCTTTCCTATCAATACCGCTTGGTATTGATAGGAAAGAAAACAAGTGAGTAATGGAGCTTACAAGTCCATCAAAATGTTCCAGATTGTCGCTTTCGGCAGCTGGACCGAGTTCCTTCAGTAGCACCCTCAGGACATCTCGCGAAGATAAACCGCTCGCCAGCTGCCACCATCTGGAAAAACAAATGAATTTTGATCTCAGCTGTTCCCAATTCCTACATTTCATTCATGAATAGCCCAGCGGTGGCCCCCGACTTACGAAAAGTAAGTCGGAGCAAAAGTAAGGGAAAAGTAAGTGTGGTTCGAACCCAGGCAGGCGCATTAGTTTAAGTAAAGTGAAGAAAAACATCGTGAGGAAACCGGCATGTCCTAGAATCACAAATTTGAAGACATGTGACATCTACCAAACCGCACTGGGCCCGCGTGGTGGATTATAGCACAATCTCTCTCATAGAGAGGAGGCCGTGTGTCCCAGCAGTGGGAACATTATAGGCTGATTATGCTATTCATGAGTAATACGTAGGAATGTATAATCCCTGTCCAGTGCAAGGAGGGAAAGGAGCATAAATTAATCATTTATGTACTAAAAAAGGAAAAAAATCTTTGTTAAAGCTCGTCCTGTTCTTTGTTTTTTTTTTATTTTTTTTTTATTTAAGCTTTTTTTTTTAGTGCTCTTTATTAAATGTTAGAACACTAACTAAACCCTAAGGTGCTGTGTGTGCAATGGTCAGATAGCGGACTTAATGTCGTAGGCATTATCTACCAGTTACCTTATAGGTACAGCTAGCGTAGCGTAGCTAGCGAAACTCATAAGCCTGAACTGGAACATAGTCCAGTCTTAGATTTTAATAAAGTCTTACTGATGCTAGTATATTACCTACCTATCCCGTCCTCCGCCAATGAAGTCGGCACACAGGTCCCACTGCGGGCGTGGCGTGCCCGCGCGCTCCAGCTCACTGCAGCGCTCCTTCGTCTCGAACAACTCCTCCTCGATAGACGTCTTTGATGCTGAAAGGGCGCGTTTTAATGACACGAATGGTTTCGCGCCTTCACCGCACAGCCGCCAGGCACTGGCCGCGCGGCGGCTGTGTGGCGGCTGCGCGGTCGTCACCTGGTGACCGCGCAGCGGATCTGCTTTTTTATTAAAACAAGCTTTCTAGCAACTACGTAATGTTGATTTATCAAGAAATTCCCTTCACGCCACCACTGCGACCCCGATTCATTTCAACAGTTGCTCTTGGAAATTCACACGTGTTTATGCGCAATTTGACTAAAAAGCAAAAAATTGTGATTGCATATTACTTGTACCTTACTTAACTTAACTTACAATGCAAAAAAGAAGAAAAAAAGCATTTGAAGTGACTGCTTGAAGGATAGGAGAATGCGGGGACTCGAGCGCGGGACGTACGTCGAGAACATTCGAGTGAGATCGACTGCCTGCCGACCGTGTTTATTTAATTACAAAGAATTTCAATGTTGTGTCCTAGTTATTAAAACATAAATTGCTATGACTGAACACATAGCGCATGGTCACCGCACGGCCGCAGCGCGGTAGACACAAGAAATTTTTCGCGCCGTCTAACTGCAGCCTTACTCCCCGAAAGGTGGGTAGTAGGTATGTTGTAGTAGGAGAGACAACGTGTTAGCACTCCAAAAATACGTCTGCTAAGAACCTAATAACACCTTACCTTGCCTGATCTGTGGATCAAACCCGAGACCCCTTTTTTTTTTTTTTTTTTTTTTTAGGATGGGAAATCATCAAATGACCCCCCCCGCTCTGGGCGGAGCGGAAGGGAGTGTCAGACTTGTACTGACTAAAACCCATCCATGTTCCTTCTTTGCCCTTTGTGTTCCAGGGCCGCGGTATCTCTTTCGAACAGTCCCGCAGCCCTGGCAGGCATCGGCCCGTGCGGACCCCCTACGTGGTTGCTGACATCTCTTTGAGGCGCGCGTGGAACACGAACGCGCCGTCGACACGGCCTGTCGTCATAAGACGGCCGGACGGCGAGCTAGCCCAAAACTCGCCGTCCACAGGCCCGCGCCTACGGTGGCCGGGGGCCACCACGTGACCCCCGACGCCCAGGGCGTCTCCCGCGGCGGCTGGGACGTGAGGCTCTTTCCCTCTCACGTTCCGCCACCTCCTTCACTAGCATGACTGCTTCGCAGAAGGAGGTGACGGCTTCCCATTCCCTCTCGCCCCGGACCATGGCTTGAACCAGGGCCGGGCGCGAGAGGTCGCCGCCGCCAATCGCCTCTACGAGGACACGGCGCTGCTCCGCCCAAGCAGGGCAGGCCTCCACAGTGTGCTACACCGTGTCCTCCGGACGATCCTCACAATGGAAACACCCGGGCGTTTCCTCCCGCCCGATTCGGTGCAGGAACCTCCCGAAACAACCGTGTCCGGTGAGGACCTGCGTCAGGCGGAAGGTGAGGGTGCCGTGGCGCCTCTCTAGCCACTCCTCAAAGAGGGGACTTATCGCCACTATGGTGGCGTGCCCTGCACGGGGTTGCGACAGTCGCTCTCTCCAGGTCACCATGAGATCGTGCCGGAGGTCTGTCCGCTGAGCGGCGATTTGCCGCGGCAGCGGAGTTTCCCCCCGACGTAGTGCCTCCGCGCGCCATTCGTGAAGGCGCGCGAGGACCATCGCCTCCAGATCCCATGGCGGCAATCCGGCAAGGAGGCTCGCCGCCTCACCGGAGATCGTGCGGTACCCCCGGACTAGCCTTAGGGCTATCCCCTTTTGGGGCGCGTTCAGGTAGCGGGCGGCTTGCCGCCTCAGAGAACGCGCCCACACCGGGGCCCCGTAAAGGGCCATGGACCGCACGACCCCCGCGTAGAGCCTCCGGCAGGAGGCGTTTGGACCCCCCAGGTTGGGCAGGAGCCGCTTGAAGGCAGCCCCGGTCCGTTCCAGTTTGGGGGCCAAACGTCGGAAATGCTCCACGAAGTTCCACCGGCTGTCGAGGACGAGTCCCAGGTACTTCAGCGTCGACCCGACGCCGATGGAAACCCCTCCCGCCGTCAGTAGGGATCCCGACGGTGGCGCATTCCGAGGCCCATGAAAACACATGGCCTCGGACTTGTGCAATGCCACCTCGAGACCCAATTGCCGGATCCTCTCCACGACTATCGCAACCCCGCGTGTCATGTTTTCGGCCGCCGCCTCGTGCGACCTCCCTTGTGCCAGTACCAGCGTGTCGTCAGCGTAGCAGACTACGCTGACGCCGCTAGGGAGGTCGGCGCGCAGCACCCAGTCGTAACCGATGTTCCACAAGGCCGGCCCCAGAACCGATCCCTGTGGAACACCGCACGACATCTCTCGCCGGTTCCATTCTCCGCTCTGACCGGGGTAGATGACGGCCCTATCCGTCAGGTAGTCCCCGACCACACGACGAAGGTAGGTCGGCACCCGGTGATACCGGAGTGCCTCCCCAATGCAGCTCCAGGGCATGGAGTTGAAGGCGTTGGCGATGTCAAGAGACACCGCCAATACGACCCCGCCCCGGGAAACCACATCCCCCGTCGTGAGGGCTCTCACGCGCATGATGGCGTCCACCGTCGAGCGCCCCTTGCGGAAACCAAACTGGTGTTCCGCAAGATCCGGCCCCATCCCCGCGAGGTGCCCGGCGAGGCGGTTAGCAATAACTCTTTCAAAGAGCTTGCCCACCTCGTCGAGCAACACGATGGGCCGGTATGCGGACGGAGAGTCCGCAGGGCGCCCTGGCAACCCGAGACCCCTGGCTCAGCCGTCGCGCTTCAGGTCACTGGACCAACAAGCAGTCAAACAAAGTTTTGAGAAGGTATAACGTACCCAAAAGCCGTTTATTATGATTCCGCAACACCTTGTACTCTTCCTCTAGCTTGTCTAAAGCCTTGGAAAGGTGATAATACTTGGCCTCCAAGGTGTCGTACTCCCGCCGCGGCACGGTGTCCGCGTACTCGTCCGTCATCTTCTTCAGCTCCGTCTGGGTTATGGATAGCTGCTCCCTACAACATAAACATTAATTGATTGCATGCATTTGTGCTTCAATCTAGACAGATTGAATCATCCATATTAAAATGATAGAAGAAATCTCTAAGCTACCTCCTGCACTCTATACGGCCATGCTGGAGGGCTAAAACAGATCCAGAGCCACCGAATACCGCACTTTAAGAATGGTAGAATAGGGTAGTTCCTGCCTGCCTAATTAATTGTCCTCCAGCACCCGTAGCATGACCGTAGAAACTACGCGTGCAGGTCATCATCATCTGCCTAGCCTTTTCCCAACTATGTTTGGGTCGGCTTCCAGTCTAACCGGATGCAGCTGAATACCAGTATTTTACATGGAGCGACTACCTAAGATCTGACCTCCACAACCCAGTTAGTACTAGGTAATACGATACCCCTTGGTAAGACTTTTCCTCCAGATATACATACATAAACTAAAGCTCACATCTTTGTCTCGTAGAGGTCCTAAAATACTAGAGATCGTTCTGCTTCGTCCAGGTTTCAAACAATTCTTTAAATACCTGCATCTGTCAAGAGCAATCCTCAGTACGACGGGGTCGCCGTAGGCGTCATCCACAGGGTACGAGCTACCGTCCAGCTCCTTGAGCTTCATCTGCAGCCCCAGGTTCTCAAAATACAGCGTGTAGCGCGCGTCTCTCTCGCGCATCAACATCAGGTAGTCGGAGAACTTGTCGTCGTTGAGCTGGCAACGGGGTTATAGGTACTATTAGACATAGGTATGTTTATGGACGAAAAAGGATAGCTAAACAAAAGATGGATGGATTGTGTGTGAAATGATGTGAAAGAAAAGGGAGTGAAGTTCTCCGTATCGTTCTCTCAGTGAACGATAGTATGACGGTTGGCAGGGGAGAATGGAAAGAGATGTGTTGCCCGGTCGCCAAGTAACATATGATAAGGGCAAGAAGATGAAGTTCAGATAGTGGAACCATGGCGCAAGTTGTCTATCTTACGCCATGGTTACATATTTTATGTGAGACAAACGTGATTACAGAATCAATTAAAGTCGCGGCAGTAGACTGGTCTTCCTTAAAGACATGATTCGGCTATCTTAGAGTTAGGTTAGCGGAAAACGGTAGCTAGGGGATGCTAAATGGGCACGATAGCTACCGAAAGGTTCTGTCGTTGCAGCAGTAGATACACTGTGCTAGAGTGAGTATTAAGAGTTTTATAAAGTAAGTAGACAACAAGTAAAACACAAAATAGGGTAAATAAAAACTATATATTTATATAACAATAAGGAGAGTATACTGACGCCACATTTAAGCGATAGTTGAATGTGTTTTCTTTACATATTGTGCCTAACGCATTTGCACGCCACTACAGCGCCGACCTTGGTCTCGGAACATACCAATCTACAAGTTGTTCAGTAGCCAGTAGTGCACAAGCTGCGTAAGAGAGAGCAGTTGAAACTACACAATACTGTGTTGCTGGGTCCCATCTCTGACGTCATAATTTAGCAGAAAGATAAGATTAACATAAACACAGGTATAAAGCGACATATATAAGTTCAAGTATAACAGTAATATTACACAGACAGGAAACAATCATAAACAAAGGTTAAGACAAATAAGTAGTCTGACTGGCCACAGTACGCACCTTCCCCATTTCTTTCTTCAGTTTGTTAATCTCGAAAGTCTGTTTCAAGTTTTGTTCTCTTAAATCTTCATTGTCTTTTAACAACTTTTTTATTTCGTCATCCCTCTGATTTCTTCGTACAGATATACCAAATACTCTCTGTAAATTTAGTTCAGTCTTTTTTCAAGTCTTTAGATTCCTTACAAATAACATTAGCCCATTTTTTACTTAGAGAAAAAAGAGGTCAATTATTTAAGCAGTCATTAGATTGCAGACAATGTTCTAAACATAGTGTAATCAAGAATCAATAACAAAAATAATATAACATGAAATTAACTTTTAACAATTATAAATTAGACTCTATTTCTTCGTTTATAAGTACTGTTTCTCAATAGCAGATCCATTAGAACATGATAAGAGGTCTATTATGTAAACAGTATTGAAATAGAAGCAAAGATAACAACATGTAAAACTAGTATCTAATATTGCAAGTGATTATTTCAACATATATTAAACCCCTGAAATACTTTTAATACTACAACTTTACAATGTAGCTAGGATAGCTCATGAGAGCTAGTTGGCCTTAGAGTGCCTTTCTAACCAGATCTGGACTTGGTTCTTGATGAGGGAGATGTCAGCTCCATATGTCCTGCAGCATCCTCCCACGTAACTCACTCCAATGTCCAGCCACTCAGGTACAAAGTTAGCTAGGGCCTCACACTTGTCCCGGTCAATCCAACCTATCTGAGGGTTATACTTCTCTCCAGAGTTAGGGTAGGTGATGAATGGTATAGGAGACCGTGGCCTGTCATCATTAATGCCCTTAAATAGCTTGGCAACAATCTTAGGTGAGCAGCAGTTCACACCAATAGCTACTAGCTGGTTGGAGTTCAAGTCCCAGCACTTCTTTGCAGCAGTTTTGAAGTCTTCTCCATGTGCTAATGAATGCTCATCTTTACAACTGAAACTCAACCAGCCCTTCATTTTAGGGAACTCTTTAAGTATCTTCACAAGCATTTCAGCTTCCTTCAAACACGGAATTGTCTCAAAAGCTAAAAAGTCAACTCCGGCTTCGACCAGGGCCCTGATCCTGGGCATATGCCATTCTCTCATGGTATCAACAGCTGTCACGTCCGCGTAGCTGCCGCTGTACTCAGAGCCGTCGTGCAAGTGCGCGCCGTACGGGCCTATGGAGCCAGCGATCAGAGGAGTCAGAATATGGTGTCCTGTTTCACGACATTCTTCTAAGTATGTGTCGCGGGCACGCTTGGCAAGTTCTACCGCGTGTTTAATCAGAGCGTATCCACTCTCAGGGGTAAGGTCAAGATGTTTAACGAAGCCCCCGACTGACGCTTGGTAAGTATTGGTCATTATAACGTCGGAGCCTGCTCGCAAGAAATCCAGATGTGTGTTGACAACATCCTCGGGGTGTGTCTGTAGGAACCGTGCGCTCCACAGCGGGTCTCCATCCGCAGAGGTGCCCACATGGCAGGACAGCTGCGTTGAAAAGCCGCCGTCCAGAACGAACACGGTCGGCGCTACGTCGACGGTTGCTGACATTGGGCACGAGTAAAGAAAAGTACTGATATGGAAATAAATACACTTCCAATTTTTCACATATGCTGACGTCGGTACAGTATCGATTATGGGAGAGGTCTGTCACTAAGTATTTGATTTTTGTAAAAATAAGTTTCTACGAGGGAATTTGTTTGTAAATTGTTGTGATTTAAAATAAATATGTCAAAATTGTCAATGTCACTGTCAGCCAAGAAACTGTCAGGATTAAAAAAAAAACAAATCCGTGCTTAGGACACAGTATTTTGGATTAATACGATTCAAAGAAGTACTGTTATAAGGTTGAGTATTAATCAGAGCCCAGTTTCATTTGGGTTAGATTAACGCCCAAACTCATCTGAAAAATAGATTCATAACGCAATAAAATGCTGTACTTACATCTTGTGTAATAAATTGATTAATTCGTTCATCTCGTATTTGTATTGCATTATCGTAAGCTTGTTTTATGTTACTAAGGATTCCTGAATATGTTATAGTTCCATCAATTAAGCTTTTATAAGCGTCCTGGTAAATCTGAAAAATTAAATAAAAGAAAGGTAATCTACACTTACTTTTCAGCTTCGCCTTTATAACAAAATTATTTTGTAGAATGTTTTATACTGACCCTGATTTTATCTTTTCCCTGGATCAGAGGACAGCAGATTAGAAAAAAAAAAATCCATGATTTAATCCGACGTCGACGGATCCAGATTATTACAAACCAGACTTACCTCCAGAACTTCATCGTAGTGTAACTGCTGCACTTCTAATAGTTCGCTATCGGATTTCTTTAGTCTTTTGAGTTTTTCTACTATCTGAGTTTCGATAACTTTAACGTGTTTTGGTACACTTGTCATAATTTACACAATATGTTTAAAACGAAAAAAAACTATTATCAACAGATTTCCTTTTATCTTTGAAGTGGTTTGTTGTGGTGGTGATTATCATGTTATTCTAGACCACTTCATATCTAATTTGTGCCTGAAGTTTGTAAGTTTTATTACATCATATAATAAGATACTAAAACATGAAGCTTCACAATATAACTGAAAAAAATTATTACATATTTAATACTATAATTATTTACTATTTGAAAATTTCCGGTTCAGCCATAAACAAAACCGAAAACACATTCAAAACTTCAAAATCGAGACAAAAGACAACAAAGTTAGACTTGAGCTGCCATCTTTCGAAAGCTTTGAAAATCATTTTCGTGACGTCACTGACATGACATGAAATTACGGAAATTAGAAATGGCTGCGATGGGTAGCGGACGGGGAACGATGGATTCCCAAAATCAAGTGCAAAGTGATACTGTAGATCGTTTAAAATTGCTTTATCCCAATGTGAACGAAGAAGAAACCCCATTACCAAGATCATGGAGTACTAAGGATAAATTCAGCTACATCGGGTTGTCGCAAAATAATCTTCGAGTCCATTACAAAGGTAAGAACTTTCAAGGTTTGTTTATGGATTAGTAATTCGCAAAACTCTTCGTCAATGCACTTTGAAGTAATGCTCATGTTATTGAGTAGAGTTTTGTATAGTTTAATGTTAGTAGTAAGTCGTCTGACGTGTCATAATAGCTTGTAGTGTGGTGACTAGCGTTGCAGTAGTCAAACAAAGAAATCAGCTGATCGCATATTTTGTAACAACACGTAGAAATAAATCATAGCTGTTTCTAAGAACATCAAAATTGATTTCAAACTACGATAGGAGGTTGTAATAGTCGTTTCCGTCAGCTTAGACAACAAAACCCATGTGTTATTTTACAAGGTCTCCTCCTCTAAAATGGCAGACAAAAATATGTTTTGAAAAGTATACTTTCATTGATTCGCACTTACTAAACTCTTCCTACACAATAGTACAACTTCATATACATTTACTAACTTTTGCATTAAATATTGATACATAGGTACACAATAATAAATACTTTAAGAGCATTATTTGTAATTCTTCATAAATATTCTAAATACCACATGTTACCATTAAACAATCTTGATAGAAGCATCAAGATTGTATCATGGTAACATGTGGTATTTCATTGAAATGCTTTACTTTACTTATTTATTTATAAAAAGCCTGTTGTTTGTCATGGAAAGATGAAGGTCTCCCTTAAATTCATCCACTGTTTCTATACAAATTGTGCTTGTATTGGTCAATCCTAAAGCCTAATGGCAAGCAGTGCTCAAACCCACCTGGTTTGCTAGTATTCATGAGTCTTATGCATACATGCATAATCAGCCTGTAATTTCCCCACTGCTGGGCCAGGCAAACTCTGTGGGATGGAGAAGGTCATAATCCACCATGTGGTCCCCGTGCAGGTTAGTATTATTTGGCATAAATGATCAGTTCTTGAACATGCTGGTGCCCTCACAATGGCTTTGAGAGCTGGTAAAGTGCTGGCACTACGCTATGGCCAAGTTTACGAGTTGTAGGTTGTTCGCTCATGCGGGGTGACTCGCCGACGCCCGGGGTGTCTCCCCGGGCGTCGGGGGCCACGTGGTGGCCATCGTAGACGCGGTCCTGTGGATGGTGAGTAATGGGCTAGCTTGCCGTCCGTCCGTCTTACGACGACAAGCCGTGTCGCGCGCCCCAAAGAGAAAAGAGCAAGCAGTAAGGGGTCCACAAGGGCCAAAGCCTGCCGGGGCTGCGAGACTTTTCGAAACAAGAAGAAAGATACCGCGGCCCTGGAACACAAAGCGCAAAGAAGGAATATGGATGGGTTTTAGTCACCACAAGTTTGACACTCCCCTCCGCTCCGCCCAGAGCGGGAGGAGTCATTTGATGATATCCCATCTGAAAAAAAAAGGTTTTCCGCTCATACCAGACTGGTATGCATTAAAGAAAAATCCGCCCCTAAGACAACCCACTGACAAAACTTCAATGAGTATGTTTCATACTCTGGAAGACCTAAAGTTCAAGTTTCAAATTATATAGACAAAATTGTTACACCTGATTTTCGAGGTTGCAGAAATGAATGATGTTGCTCCAAGATTGCATTATTCTCCGGACACATGTAATGTTCCATAATGCAATGTAAATTTATTCACCTGTCAGAGTTTCTCTCAATACCTCAAGGTCTAGGTTTGTGGGGTTATCAGTGTTATCAAAACATTAAACAAGTGTCAAGTATTATTTCATAACGTTGTGTACCCGGCATGCGTTGTAATGCAGCTTTTTCTACCTAATTGCTTTCTCTTTTCCTTGTCTTTTTACTACTCTACACCTACCTATTATTTGCGGGATCAAAAGTAGCCTATGTCTTAATCCAGAATATAAGCTATTGTGATACCAAATTTCATCCAAATCCTTTAGCCGTTTGAGCATGAAGGAGTAACAAACACATACAAACTTTCGCCTTTAGAATATTGCAATTTAATACTATCTATAGAATTTCCAAACACTTCTATATTTCATGATATTTCCACTGTCTATACTGACTTCCGGTAAGAATCTCTATTCTCTTTCATTCAGATTTGATATATATTTTTTTTTAATGTAGTTTCACTTGTCCCGTTGTCTGTCTGTAATCAAATCATGCAAGTTAATTTATAATCACCTGCATTCAGTTTTACCAGAATGTGTGTGTGTCTATATAAAACAGATAAGACAAGTAATGATTCTTTCCACTTATACAACACTCTGTAATTTAAAACTTCATCTTAGAAGTTATGTGTAAACATTGGACTCATCTTAAAAAGTAGGGTAGATGAGTGAAAGAGAAACATTGCTATTCAAAAATTTTTTTTTTCTCCTCTTCTCATCTGCTATCAGTCATCCTTGACTATGATCAGATGTGTGGAAAGATTCATCACATTTTTTTATAGAATCGGGACCAGTGTCCTAATTCTACTTAATCAGGCAGCACAATATCAGCTTTCTTGAGTCTCTTAGTACAATTTGGCATCAATAGTGAATGTGAAAGGGGATTTGGATGGTTGGTTAATCTATCTTTGTAATTCTCTAGGTAGTGCTTCGCTTCTTCTAGGATCGTTGGAATTTCCAAGTGCTCATGGATAGGGTACCAGGGCGCCCCTGCTAGGACCCTCAGGATACTGTTTTAACTTCTTTGAATGCACATGATGTTTGATTTCCTTGCGGAAGACCATAATTGAATCCCATATGTCCATATTGGTTCTAAAATTTTTTCAGTCATAGCAGGAATTTAATAATTTAATTGCCAATTTCCTTCTATTAAAAAAAAAATAGGGGGAAACCAGAAATTTAATTTAAATGATGATGACGTGATTTATTATATATCAATGAAACAAAACAAGTTGATAGCATTTTAATCTTATAATAAATATTAAGATTCAGAATAACAATAGTATACACCTGAGTGAGTCTTAACATAAATTCCTTTCACATCATTAGATGAAAGAGACCAGAGACTTAGAGAGTCATTCAATAACATTTAATTGCCTTTTAATCATTTTAGCTGAGGTTATTTTCGATGAGTCATTAAGATAATTAAACCTGTAGATGTTATTGCATACTGCTGTTATGGATAAATCAAAATTCCAACATTTAATAACAAGGTATAACAGTTCCTCTACTAAATAAACAAAGATCCCACTTCATTTGATGAAAGGATCAATGACAATAACCACAAAAAATAAGCTAGTAGTGACATGCATAAGATCACACCTGTATGTCCTAAAGGGTTAGGCAGGGGTGATTATAAGCAACACCTACAGCCACGCCCATCACACTCCTCATTAGCTGTTGATCTTAAGTTTAACCAGGAACAACAAGTTCAAATCCAAATGGTTGTTGTCCTGTAATGAGAATCATAATATTAACTTATTAATAAAGTTTTACCAATAGCTTTTGTTTCCAATAAATCTTATGTATAACTAACAAATCGTTTTGAACTTCAGTCTCCAATTAATTATTACTGGTTAACCAACATTGAGGAGCTCGTGCCTAAATAATAACAGCCGCTCGAGTCAATTTTAAGGTTAAGCCGTGCTTGCCTAGGTTGGTCTGTGGATGGGTGACCCATTACATACCGAGTTTCGTCCGTGCCTCAGAAAGCACGTTAAGGCGTTGGTCCCGGGACTCACTTGTACATCTTTGATAGTCGTTAGGTAGTCAGTGGCCCAAAATATCTGACAATCAGTCTTACCAAGGGGTATTGTATTACCCAGGATTAACTGGGTTGTGGAGGTCAGATAGGCAGTCGCTCCATGTAAAATACTGGTATTCAGCTGCACCGGGTTAGTCTGGAAGCCAACCCCAACATAGTTGAGAAAAGGCTAGGCAGATGATGATGAACCAACATTCTCAAATACAAGACGTGATATTATAAGGTTTTAACGGACCCTTCGATCTTACTGCTTTCAAATTTAATGCACCACGTTTCAGCGCCATACAAAAAGATCGAGAATAACGAAGCCGTGAACCAAGCATTCTGTACATCAAACTAAGTAACTGTTCGCAAAATATTAAAAACGAAAATTTTTGCTTGAATAATCACGTTTTACGGTAGGACTCCAAACATGTAACGCACTCAAAACATTGGTGATGGATGCATTGAGTAGTACGGGGGTCGTGGCGGTATTTAAAGTAAATGATAACATTAAAAACGTATTAAAAAAAAAAACTTGTAAAAAAGTTAAACTTTGACCCCAAATGTCTCCGTAATTATAAGTGTGAAGTCTTCGTAATTGTAAGGTGTAGAATAAAAAAAAATGATCGCAATGATGGGGAGAACAAGTACTTTTGGGTTTCATTAGGGATATTTTTGCATTATGACACGACTTAGACGAGCAAATAGCCCACGCGCTTGGTTCGTTACGCTATTCACCAATGTTTTTGGCAAAACTTGCCCATTACCTACAAACTCAAACATAATAAACTACATACGTATGAATCGCGACGGTGACCTGCGGCTACACCGCGATAAGTATGTCGAACCCGCGCCTTATCTTAATTCACTAAATGTTATTATTCTTTGCGTCAACAATTAAAAATACAGTGCGATGTAAACAACACTAACTAGGCAGACACAATACAGATAGGCGAGCTAGTTTATGAATAGCAGGGGTAGTGACGTCTTTATCTAGTCCGTTCGATAGCAAGGACCATGGGTCCTTTGGGGACCTTACTCTGTTTTAGCTGGTCTTTTGTTCTTGTGTTTGTTTTGTAGTGTTAATTTCGTCACCGCAGAAATGGTATTTGGTATTTTCTTTCACTTAGTATTTCTATCTACATATGGAGTTCCGTTTTCATCTTCATTGTAGTTGGAGAAGCCTCAGTTCGTATTTTAGGAATAAAGACTTCAGGTAAAACCTTAAATCCGCTGTTCCACTCTCCTGATTTCTAGTTGACTTACTTAAGATTTAGGGCGGGGTTTTTGTCTTTAAATTTGAGTATCTGAAATTCTCGTTACAATTTGTAAGTGAAAAGTTGACACTAATTTAGTGTGGCTTATGAAGATCTCATGAATGTTGCCAATTCCCTTGTATTTTCCGACAAGAGCAAAAATTCAAAAATCTTCGCTTTGAATCTTAGCGATATTTTTTATGCAGTTCCTATACTAGTTGAAAGATCGGAGTAAATTATTCAAAACATGTTTATTTGATGCGGGTTTTTTTGTTGTTGATGTATATAGGTATTATTTTCCTTAAGATGAAAGATGCGTACTTTGACCCCAAGAAAATATTACATGTGTACGACACTAACAATATATTAGGTCGTGTCGTGTCTGTTATTTTTGTACTTTTTAAAATAAACCTTATCTTTTCGCATTAAGTACACATGCACAGTTCGAACCCAAGGCACGCACCTCTGATTTTTCGGATTCGTACCTGTTTTGCGTACTGTGTAATTAGCACTTGCTTCTAGATATTTCTCGACGGCATGTCAGAGGCCCATGAGCGGCATAAAAACTCTGACACCAGGTTAGGGCACTAACCACACGATAAAGAAGAAGAAGTATATGCAAAGTGTGTTTCCAAATTAGTCTTAAAATATCCACTGTTCGATTCAATTTCCAACAATTCAGCTTAAATGATAGTACATTTTGATATAAGTGGGGAAACTTTGGTATTGCATTCGAGGCGGAATTAACACAGAGCCGAGAACAGCAGTAACAAATGCCCACGTGTATCAAATGACGTTTTTCAATACACTTTTGAAGAAATATTATATGTATACAATAATAGGAAACTGATTTAATTTGCGTTTTTTTCCGCGCTTTGCTTTCGCCTGGTTGAAGAAGAAACAAAGGTATGAAGCCGCTAAACAGCGTAATATGAAAAATAGAAGAATAAATATTTATGAATTTAGAACACAACTAAATGTTAATAAGTTCATAAAAGTAAATATATTTTTATATAATCATGTTTATCTGTGATATTCTATTTAGAAAACACAATTTATATACTCAAAAAATATTTATAACGTAAAGACGCATATATCTTTGCCGAGACTTAAAAAAAAATCACCGCCGACTATAGTCATTGAATCCATTTCGACTTACATTTATCTGTGGAAATTTTTATTTCCGCACGTGTGCGAAAAAATATTAAAAATCCACTTGTGTGCAATACATTGCATGTTGAACCTAATCGTAGTGCGATAAGAAGCAGTTTTCGAGAAAGTGTATTGAAAAAAATGTACTCAAAGGTGGGATTTTTCTTTGTATTAGCTTGGATGGTTAGATGCAGACTAAGCACAAGTGGAATTGATTCCGCAACATTTGAGAAGGAAGATATTTGCATAGACATGACTATTGATTTATTGAAGTACCTACATGTCGAGTGCAGAATTTGGTATTGTAACCGGATTCGTGAGGTCGGGCATGCTCGAGGCCCTGTATCGACCGAGGGCTGGCGCGCCGGTTGTTGACCGTGCGCCTGCAGGCTGCCCGGCTCCGGTTCACTCCGGTTCACGCCGGTGCACTCCGCCTAATTCCGCGTCTAGACTTGGGGCAAGGACCCTGGGGGTGCTGACAATGCAATTTGTACCACCTTTTGTTGTCTGCTGCCTTTAATATTCCCGCGTGGTTTCGCTTATCTTTCTCCACCCACTCGATGTCGCTTACCTACTATTAGTATGCAAGTGAGCTCTGGCAGCTTTATTTTTGGCATCAATTTGGGTTTTTTCAGTTGGTGTTCAATTAAATATTCGTTACCATCAGTTCATTGCGACGTAATGCTCTGTGCACACTCTTGACTGTCACTCTTATGTGTGTCGAGTGCTCTGCACTTTTTGCTGGGTCCTAGGTATTCTATATTCCTAGCAAATCATAACTCGGCGGAGTCGGACTACTGAATACTGAAACAAATCTTATTTCACAGCTGTCAAGCAGTAATGACTGCAATGAGCCGATGATATCGGGCTTGTACACCAATAAACATTATTCGTAATTACTTTGCATCAAGTGGGCGTTGTAAGCAGGTACCTTAACTTGGAAACTTGTAATAATACTGCAACATCACTAGACGTATAAATTGCCTTTCTGAGTAGACTTGAAGGGCACATGAAGGTGTTTCGTCTGACATTTACTAATTCTGCGTATTCAGACATATTTTTCGTGAATGTTGTGAAAAATAGAAGTCGGGGTAAGGACATCTCGGTCAATAGGGCACCGGGTCGCTAGTGGCTCAATGTATTCGTAGATTGAATAGCTAAAAGTGACGTAAGAAACTTTAATGTTCTGGAATCGTATTCAATGGATGATGAACTTGTATTTTACACAAGGCAATGAATTTTAACACATGACACGCGCGTAAGGTCCTCACAACTTAGAAACTCAGCTCACATTTAGCAATGTCTCCGTCACGACTCTGCCTGAAGTTTTTACTGGTTTCCCAAAAGGTAAACTGAAAAGAAGGAGTCCTGGCATCAGTAGCTGGCGGCAGGTCCTTGGAGCCGGCCACAATGTGCGAGGTTAACGACCCACGAAACCAGTTAACCAACTAGTTGCTCTAGGTTGATCGCTCATGTTGTCCCGACTGTTTTTTGTATGTTTTCGTAGCAAACTACTAATGTTGTGTTGTGACTGTGAGGCAAGGTTCGCCCACCAACAAGTTGCGTAAGCTTTTGTCGAAAGCGTTTCGGGTGTTTTTATGGTTCTTATTCACATTCTCATAATTTATATTCGTGTTTTTACCCGATTGTGGCGAAGCCCAAAAGGAGGGTTACGTGTTTGACCTGTATGTATGTATGTGTGTATGAAAGTCCTTTTCTATGTTCCCTCGTAACTCCTAGACGGATAAACGGATTTCGTCTTTTTTTATGGAATGTTGCCCAACACTAGGAGTTTTTCCTGTATCGTGGGTGCGTTTACAAACATTTAAGCCCACATACAAAAACAGCCAGACCAGAAACATTTATACGTCGTTAGATTCATCTTTGTGGCGCGAGTGTCGCTGCCTACATGGAAATAAAAAAAAAAGAAAAATGGTGGAATTCGGGTGCCATATCGTGAAGTTCAATTTTTTTCTTGATTTCAATACCATCAAAATGAAGAGTTTAAATGGTGATTAAAAAAATATATAAACAACTTATATGTTTAAAAGTTTTTCGAAGTCGTATAAATAATGTGAAAAAACATACACATGTATTTTATGATAACGGTCGAAGGGGTTATAAGAGGTGAAGGGGTTAAAAATTTTGTTCAGAAATATAAATTTACAGACAAAATTAACTTAGACATATTATTTCAAACATTCACCATGCAAAGATAAGTAAATCAACAGGGAGCGAAATTATTAAAAGAGTGAGAATTTGTTTACTACAGAATGGATCACATTTTGAGCATTTGGTAAAAATCAAAAAAATCAAAATCAAAATATTTTATTTTACATAGGGGCCTAGATGGGCACTTATAAAACGTCGAAAAAAAAAAAAAAGGTGCACGGTTCGGGTTGGTCGTTTCCTATGGAGAAGAACCGGCAAGAAACTCCATGGTTACTCTTTTCAAATCATTTGGTAAATGTAATTATTATTAACAAAATATCCTCAACAAAATTTTAAATAAAATGTTAATTTTCATTTTATTTAATACTAACTTTAGCCCGCGGTTTCGCTCGCGTTAATTTAGAATATGACAACAAATTCGGTTTGTACTCTGCTTGTAATAATATAATTCAATCACGATTCGAAAGACACTTGAACAGTACAGTGTTGTACAGTGTATTACTATTACGTGTCTCGTAGCGTAATCATAAACTTTCATATCAAAACCTGTTACCACAATGCTAAGTCATATGCAATAGGCGTCCAGCTGTTAGTTTCATGGTACCAGCAACGGATTACAGGGAACCAAGTTAATTGTGAAAACAAACTGACAAATTGTTATAAAATGAGTGTGTTTACGTTTTGTTTGTACAAAGTTGCGTCCGTGAGCGTATGGTGAGGAGTGTAGGGAATATTAATGAGGATTAAGTACGTTGCGTGCTCAGCTCATATGTTGAGCATTATGAGGAAGTGTGTGCCGAGGTCGATTTGTGTTCTAAAGGACCCGATGAGGTTGCATTTACGTTATGTAGCAAGTTGAGTACCCACGGACTACATAAACTGAAGTGAAGCCAGACTTTGGTTGCAGTTTCGTCTTAGGTAGTAACTGAAACTTTGAGACCAAAAGTAGTTCAGTTTTATTTGAATCCGATATTGATAAACGTGCAGGACGAATATGAAACTTTGTAGCATATTCAAGATGACAGGGACTTGAGTTGCCTTTGATATATTAAAGGCAGTTATTTTAAGAAGAATCACCCAATAATGCCATTTGTAAACGACTAACTACAACAAATACCGCACTTATATAGGTACATAGAAAAGAAATACATTTAGTAGATCGACGCCACTTGTCTAACAGCAGGTACCTAATGACCAAATAATCGTCTGGGTTTAGAGCACCGCCCAGCGGTAGCCCTATTTAAATCACTTACATGCAGAGGGACATTGATAAAATCAATATCAATACTTTGAAACGTGCGCGCAAATAATACGCGAGCCACACCGGGATTGGCTTGATGGAGGGGTTCCAGAGCTTTGACTTTGTGCGACTCAAATCACTCACTGGAGCGAATTTGCAGTGAATCAACTTCACCGAGTTGTTGAGTTACTAAAATAATATTATTCCTCGCATAGTGTTTAGCTAAAGACTCTTTATGATGAAAGTTTAACAATAATGAAGTTTCAAGAGAGATGTTATAACTAAACTCTACTAGGTTGAAAGTCTTGTTTCAAGATCAGAAGTTTTACATACTTGTGGAGCTAATCATTACAGAAATAGTTTATAGAGTTAGAAATGCATTACTCAAATGTAAATAGGAGAGCTATTGATAACTTGTTTAGCTGCATAAAAGCTTTTATTCAGTACTTTTATCTTCAAATAGGATCTAAGTTAGTAAATACAGCGTTATTCCCAAATCTTGACTGCAGTGACGCGGAGAGCAGGCGCATGAAGTGGTACCGTATTATGACGCGGTTATTGCCAACCGGTTCGACAAGAAAGATATAACTGTACAGCAATACTAAACAGATATCAAGCTAAAAACCAACTCTCGTTTTGATTTCACTGTAACTCTTGTATCTAATTTCTGGGACATGAGTCGATCAAAGTTTTTGTTTACAACGAAACAACGATAAAATATAACTGTAAAAAGTAATTACGATAATGAACAAGTATCCTCAACATTTTGCAAACACTATGGGTCTGCTCTTACTTTTTTGTTATATTTACTCATGCCACAAAAAAAAAAAACTAGATCCAAGGCTCCTGATTATACACAGTGTTGGGCACTTAAATTATTTTTTTAATTGTAGAAGCAAACAATTACAATTTTTATTCCAACTAAATTTATTGCAATTAAATTTATTTAATTATTTTTTAGTTGTGAATGCAATTAAATCTATTAATTATGGTTTCCAATTGATTTAATTGCAATTAATTTAGTTGCATATAATTTTTTTTTTATTATAACAATTACATACGGGGTGGAAGGGATACCGACACGAAAACGGTTACCAGTAATCAGTATATCATTCTGAGCTCCCCACATATACATTTTTCATCGGTTATTAAAAAAAATCAGCTGTTCCATACATTTTGACCGTGTAGAAATTGCACTTTTGTAGGAAACAGCTGATTTTTTTTAATAACCGATGAAAAATTTATATGGGGGGGGGGGGGGGTTACAGTGATTTACAACAATTAATTTTTGCCCCTTTGCCCCAGCCTGATTATACAGCGACAGCAACCAACAAATTATTCAATATTACATTTTTATTAATTTTCTCAAATCCCACGCGACACGTAAAGCACACTGAATCATTAAAATTCATAACAGCATCGGGTGTACTTAAATTTAAATAAGGTCTTTGGGAAATAGGTATGGATATCTTTTCTGCTATCTTTTTATCAATACGTACATTTCAGCTCTAACTTTATAAAGCGAGCTGTTGTAGCTCGTCTGCCCGTGGGTGTCATATAAAGGATGGATCAGTTTAAATTGGAAGCAGCTCAGTAATATCATAATATAAATTTTCGGTACTACAGAGAATAAGACCTTACGAGTAAAGCATTATTTAGAAAAATGCAAGTAAATAATGAATACAGTTTCACTGCATCCCTTTCTCCCACCCTTTAATGGGAGAGCGGGCGCTACATATAACAGAAAAGCTATAGTAGTTCGTTGCCCATTTTTTCTGTGGGAGTCACTTGAGGTTGAGGAGTTAGAATGGGGCCGTGAGTGCAACATGTTCCAATCTCCCCTGGTTCTGGTGTCGAGGGCTAGGCTTTGTACGCGCCTGCTGGGAGCTATAGTTGCAGCAGCACACAATTTATTTGTTTGCAATTCTTTTCTTGTTTACAAATTATATTGTATATTGTTTATTTTCGAAGGGGTCGCGCTTAATTTCCATGTTCCTTCTTCATTACGATGTCAAATTGACTGACCAGAATGAACATTTTCCAACAAAAATACTCGTGCTGTGTAGGGATCAGTGCCCTGTCCCCAACTCCCCACATGCGCTGGCGACAGGCTCGCTTTGTGCTTGTGCGGTGCACCGCTGGGTGCTCGTTGAGGGCGCCCCAAGCCAATTAAATTGTTGGCAATGGGGAACTATTATCATTTTCCCTATATTCCGTGGAAATGCACACGCGGGTTTTCAATGGTAGTGTAAATACATTATGTTACGTTCACAAGTAACGCTCGTTTGCCTGAAGGTCTGCAGGGAAATGATAGAGGTCGCTCCGAGGTTAATTTCTTGTTGGAAACAATTTCTTTTAAATTGTCTTCGTCGGAACGAGTGTGGTGATGATTCTAGGTCCCGAAGGGTAGAGTTAATGGAATGCAAGTTAAAAGCAGTATTGTTCTTTGTAGTGGTAGAGATGGTTTTAATGAACATGATTATTGTCCTAAGTAGTAATAATTCAAAAACAGTTTGATAAGTTCCAAAGTTTTTAGTTAAAAAATGTAAATAGAATCACAAGTTTGTGGTTGAACCGGACAGCCTCGAGCACGAGGATACTTCTCAAGGAAATCTCAAGTTGTCTCGAAAGCCACAACTATTTTGTTTAAGTAGTTACATGAGTCGCTAAAACTCGGACGAAACAGTGTTTCAACTACGGTCCCACAGTTTGCCTGCGAGAATAACTTGCAAGTCAGGGGCTGGTAATAGTGTTTTGAACGAAGAAAGAACTTACAATACCTTTGACTAAGATATTCCCTTACAAAAATATACAATTATAAGTAGTTTGCATTATCTGAGATTTGAGTGAAGATGATAAAGAAGGAAACTTATAATAATGATGTTACAAGTTTAGAATAGTGGTCGTGTACGACTGGTGTCGCTGACAACTCAACACAAACTCTGCCAAATCAATATAAAATTTCGAATCTGGCACCCAAGCGAAGATGATTTCAGCGATAGTATTCATGAGTAACTGTTTGTTGTACGGCTATAACATGAATTATATTATTGTTGTATGCGATTACAGAGTCAAAGATCGCGTTATATTAACAATTGTTAATTTGCAACCTGTTTCGATGACCCGACCTCTGCCTGACCCTTACAACTTTTACTTCATAATGATTTTAAATACTTTTATGAAAACTCCCCAGAAGTCTGTGTAAAACCTGAACGGTCTGAGCAGCATTCACTTCTTATTGCAGAAATTCACAAAACAAGACCTAGAATTTATGCATTATGTTCCTTGGAAGTCAGCTTCAAAGTTAAAGCACAGCTGTGAATCTTTCACTGTTTCAATACATGGCCAAGCTGGTGCTGCCAAAGCATTACTTCATAGATTTGGAGCACCCAATTTAATTTGAAACATGATGAATGCTGTGGAATAATCTATCAAGACTAGTTACCCAAACAGCATTGCAAGCATAGCATTTGGTAAGGTGTAACTTTTGTCTTGGAATATTGACCGTCGGCAATACCAGATCTGAATCGAATTACTATCGCACCGCTCAATCTGCCTTTTACGATCCACTTTCACAGTGGCCGAACAAATTTATGTTCCCTTTCGGCTCCCTCACAAATTGCAAGAAAGTTTTTCAGTTAGCCGTCTTTCATCAACATCATCCATCATGGTCTTGTTGAACTGTTATTCTCTGCATCTGCATTCGTTATGCCCTGCAACTTTCAATTCAACTATATTCGTGCTTCAGTCATTGACTTATTGAAAAAGGAATATTTAATTTGGTTCGACTTCGTCAAAGTGGTCTGCAGTATAAAGCATGTAAATAGACCCTTAACGAAGCCGAAAGGCACTTGTTCTCCCCGTTTTTGCGATCAATTTTTTGTTCTATACCACCTGGGAACCTTCTAGTTACGGAGATATTGGGGGTCAAAGTTTCAACATTTTCACAAGTTTTTTTATTTTAAATACATGTTTTTAACGTAGAAATTTTACTTTAAACACCTCCACGATCCCGTACTATTCAATCCATCCATCAGGACAATGCTTTGAGTGCGTTCCATCGAGTCCCACCGTAAAACGTGATTATTCATCCCTTAAAAAAAAGTCCATTCCCAGCAATAATTTTTGCTTAAAGTTACTTAGTTTGATGTACAGAATGCTTGGTTGACGGCTTCGTGAAGGGTCTGTTTACACCCTATATGTTAGGGTATAGCTTTATAAACAAAGGGCTAGGAACATCAGTTCCTTTTGCTCGATCCACATAATATTATCTCCTGATAGTTCACCGCATGTGGGCTTGTTGCGACTGAAATAGAATTTTCTTTGTTTTATTACGACGGGAACACTGTTGGCTTTTCTTTGTCCAACTAGTTTATTCCATCATTTAAAATTTCTAATAATAAGTAAGTACCTAATTCAGTGAATGGCTCTTGACCTGTGATAAAATTATTAATTTGATTGTTTTGGCCATTAGTTGTTGGTCGTGATCGTGCAGTCGCATATCTCGCCTGTTACAAAAACCCACAATGCTCAACAGTACAATATGAATAAATTAAAATGCCCCACACCAGTATGCAAGGTCTTAGATTTTTTTAAATCTTTTTTATCTTTAAATTACGAACCATAATAATTATATGTATATGGTTGGAATATCGTTTCGTATAACAAGTTACCGATCCCAGGGGACAAGGGGTGTATTGGCAATGAGGTGGCACTCGCACTGGCTGAAGGGCACCTCGCCGAACGCTGCGTACATGCGGCCGACACGATCTATGATAATATGAATGAATGCTCGCTAGCTACGTGAACTGGTTTAATTAGTGGCGGTAACGATGACCCGGTGACGTCTCAGATCAGGCCACGATACTATTGAGATTGTTCTCTCTCTGTCTCATAGAAATTGTCGCACACGATTTCTCCTTCAAGCCACAGATTTCTTCGTATCGAACAGTATAACTAATCGATAATGGCTCTCGGTTAAAAACACCTTGAAGAAAACAACTTTTTATTTGTCACAACCGCTGAATGATTCGCCCAAATATACAGATTTTGTTTTTGTTTCCATGAGACGAGTTAACTTGAATATAAATTATATTGGCTTAGTTGATTATAACGTCAAGTGGCTTTTTATAGTCATTCCCGTTTGCAATTTCTCTTCTAGTTTGGTTCAGTTTCTAATAATACCCACTGCAGTACATGTGTATCAGTATTTCCGGCTAAACAGTTGTTTGTTGTGTAATTAAATAACCGTGAGATGAGTGCCGTGTGTCGTGTTGTGTCGCTATCACGCCGGGTCCATTGTCTGCCCGTCGATGAACCATGCTTTGAATAATATAATTTACTTCCACCCTTTACTGATCAGCAAATAACGTTGCGATGTATTGTTCTCTACTCTTTGTTCCGCGACCGCCTCAACTGCGCACTGTTTTACTTTTACATAATTTACTATTATTTATTTCGTTCACATTATCTTTTACGGTATTTCGATTGACCGGTGACTACGCAGTAGCTTTGAAGAAACGACTGATCCTGCCTATAAAAATATATCAGATGTTTCGGATAATAAACAGTGTATGATTAATATTTATAAGATTTGTAGAGTTTATCTCTATAAAGTCCACCGCGGAGGAGTGACAGCGCGCTCGTGTCACGGCACCTTGCCAAATGTTACATGTTGAGATTTAAATCTAAGGTTAATCTGATGCTGGTCCTATTGGTATTTACCGTGACGGGTATTTTAACGAGCTCCTAGCGATTTCCGCACGTATTTAATCGGCTTTCATACACTCGAGTAGGCGTCATCGCTACGTCAAAATAAGACGTAGTATGTCGGTCTTTACGAACAAAGGAAACAAAGGAAGGAGGCATAAGGAGATCCCAAACACAGCAACGGCGGCAAAGGGCCGTCCTTGCTTTCAAAACGGGACCGAAATGGTGCATCTACTAACTGGGTCAAGCTCGGTTGCGTTGGGTCGCCCGCCACGTGCTCCCCCCCGCTGCCACTTCCCCTCTTGATACTCCTCATTCACAAATACACCCAAACTTGATGTGATACCGTCTATTTTTCCTTGTGTCTATTTCTAGTAACATCGGCCTTGTCCCAAGCCCCGATATACGAATCTATCTACCTCAATTCCATTCGGAACTCTGGCTCTTTGTGTCAAAGTAACATTTTGTTGGACACGTAACTTTTGCAATTATAACAATGACTTGTTCATAGTGACTGAATTGTTTTTCAAGGAGGGCTAAGTATTTGGCGGTCAGGAAGTCCAGCCTGTTTTGATCTGTTTTACTTTTGCTTGCGGGACAAGTTTTGCAAGCAAAATAGAGCATTCTACAAGCAGGCTGGTATTTAACGAAGTTTTTGGTACAAAGTGACGTAGTAAATTAAGTTGATTTGTCGCTTGTGGGCTTGACGGGAGTTGGTAATCTTCTTCATTCGCAGCTTCGAGCGATTCCATTACAGTATGAATAAAAACTTGACTACGCAGGCGTGAAAAATATATGTACATTAAGAACATCAAATGTCTGCTCTCAAATTAGATTGAATTTATTGTGAAGCACACAACGCATCCCAGGGTTTTTTTTTCTCTTGCTCTTTGTTCGCCCGTCCATGGTCCAAGAATGTATTACCACCATACCTACGTCTGCCGCTGCTGCTGATGTCATTACTGGATTCGGTGTAGACCTGGAATGTCTCAGGTTGGGTGCTGAGGTGCTTCTTATATTGCATATGTCAGAAGGCGGAGTTGACTACTTAACGTGACCCTTTGGTTTGTGTGCCATCCATTATCCACATCAATTTTACGGGTATGATTATCAATACAATTTATTGATACCCATACAATTGATGCTATGTGCAAATGTGAATTATAATTGGATAAGTAGTAAGTCGGCTGAGCATAATTATGCAACAGAGCGCTAGGCTGTCATAGTGAAAGTGAGCCCGTTGCGTTCGTGACATGCTTTTTGATTTACTACTGTTATTGAAAGTCCCCATTTTTCTTGCGACAGACAGTTTAATAGTCCAAAGCGAACAGCTCCCTGAATGCGGCCCTCGTGCTTCGATAAATAAAGGGACGTTTGGAACTACTCGCTTATCTATAGTTTCCGCTTCCGCGTTAAAATTGGTGTTTGCCTTTATTAAGCGCTGACTGAGCTTTTCTATCCATTCCTGGCACAAATACTCGTACATTCCTTTTGATTCTATGAATGTCTGCAATGTACTTTTGATATATTCATTACGTACGTGTCCGTATGTTTCTCGATGATGTATTGTCAGTATTCTGGTTCCGATTATTGGTGGTTTAAAGTTTATTTTCTAGTCCATATTGAAACCTCACAAAAGTACAAAAAATCCTGAAATACTATTGGAGGAGACAGACTAAATGTATGCTTTGCTATTCATCATGTTGTACCAGTTGTTATGTCATATTGTAGTTTTGGGCATGCCAACGGAATCCTTATATTCATTTATTCTTTCAAGTCGCCTCGAAACGCATTAGATATGTAATAATGTAAATGCAAACTGTTACAAAACATTAGGTAGCAGTAGCTATTCTCAACGAATAATAAAATTAATTGTAACGCTATTATCGGAATTGTCTGAGTGAAAGAGGTCAGAGCGTGCTTATCGCCTTGTTTTTATCGGTGCCAAATTAGTCTGAGGCGATGTCGGCCGAAGGCAGCCAATGGCAGGTCAAGTTCAGTCTGCTTGCGTTGCCATACGTCTCCATTCTTTCTCATTTGCTATTTGGTCGACATCTCTTTCTGTAAGCCTTCCATGCTACAATGCCCGTTAATCTCCTAAATGGCATCAAATATAGCCATGTTTTGTAAGGCACAGAACTTTTTGGCTTGTATTGTTTTTAGTCACGACACAAGAATCAAAAACGCGTTTGAATCGTAATGATGACGGTCGACGCCTTCGCCTGGCAACTATTTCCTTAGTTCAGTCGAGTGATTTGTGTGTTATGTCGATATGTAAGTATTGATAAATGTACCCACTTAATTTCAGTCAGGTGCAATTTTTCTACGAGTCAGGTAAATTTATTCAGCCAAAACCCGAGTTCACAGTCGTAAATAAAGTTGGATACGTTTGGGAAAGTTCTTGTCATTCACAGAGCGCGTTATTGTTGTGACAAATAACAAGCGTTTCGTCCACGTCCTTTTCTGTATTGCAGTGTTTCAATACATGTGTTTGTGTGACATAACTTAAATCAATAAACTGCTGATCGAGTTGTAGCTAGAAAGTAATTTTGCCTGAGTGTGCGACCCCGTACATTCCAGGAAGCCTTATTTTCAATATTCATGCTGGCTTTGCATCGACTAATGAAGTTCTATTTTCAGGTTGCCGGTTATATTTCCGACCTTACTATTTATATATTTCATTAATTTTATTCTAGTCGACAATGACTGTTACTTTTTTAGAGCATATTTAGATGCAAAGGCAGATATAGTCGTTCACGTAGTCTTTTATTTTCATAACAGTCTCAGAAACTCAGCGGCTTCTCATTTTCACGAGTCTCACAATGCATAGACATTGACAAAAGATTAGCTTGCTCGTTTCCACGTCACTGCAGAAACGAAAGAAAGCTCAGAAAGCTGACGCTGTTGATTATTTATGTGACGGTGTGCGATGTTGTTATGAAATACATGATAAATAAATACGATCATATTGAAACCTGAGTCCTCTCCTTGAGTGAGGTTGCGTGTTGCGACACCGACATTAGTTCTAATATTATATCGGACCGTGTTACTACGCTAACTAATACACTTTTATATCAATTTGTCTTTGTGCAACGATTAGCTGCAGTTCTCAGAGTACATCAGGCTCAATCACGTCCGTTCGGAAACAAACGGAGCGCCTTTTATTCTCTCCATCAGAATATTCGGTTACATCGAAATCAGAACTCATTGGCGAAATATTTCAACAGTTCCGAGAGAACGCATCCTCCTGAGATAAATTAATTTACGTGTGCATACATATATTATTCAAACGTTGTTTTATTGTATTACTTCGTGGAAATTTTCATTCTCCGACTGTCTCAGTCAAGAAAATATAAAGCTTTTTACATTTTCCCGCACGAATTTAGTGTCTGAAATGATTTCAGAAGTCATTCCCAATTTATCAGATAAAATGTAGCTACTTATTTTTGGTAAAGTTCGCGACGATTCTTTCTTGTTCTAAAGGTCGAGTTATTCCTTTTGCATATTCAATAAGCATGCCACAGCCACTAGCAACAAACTTACGATTAGCCAGGCAGTAGTCGGAAAGCAATCAGTGGTTGGCACGCGAGTCGTGGCGTGGCCATAGCATGTCTTCAAATAAATTGACGTCGACAAGCTTGTCTCTGAAGTCTGATGTAGAGGCACGCATCGCGTTTTGTTTCCCAACTTTTGTTCGTTTACATTACTAGTGTTTGGGTTCTTTGAGTACCCCATAAAGCAACGATAGCTATCAACGTAGTACGCTCGTAGCTCATTGGAACAAGGCTGTTTTGTTTGTTCGATAACGATGCAATTATGGTTCTCATCAGCTTTTAGTAGTCGCAAGTTTTGTTTTCTGTTGGCTTCTTTGCCCTTTACGGTAACATCAATGACGTAATTCTGCAGGACTAAGAAAGTGAGGTTACCAAACTCCCCATGCATAATTGTTAATAGCCAGTAATCATGGAACGAGTTTGTTTCATTTTCATTGAAGTAACACCCAATTAACTGTCATTTAGACTTAAAATAAGGAAATGTAAAATGTTACGGTACAAGAACCAGTGAAAAATAATAATGGAATGTCGTTAACTTGAACGGTTATGACATGTGAATGAAAGCGAAAGTTATGGATCAAAAGTAAATTAATCCTAAGCAGCATTGAATAGGACTTGGCAACGGAAAATGTACAAATGAGTACATAAATAAACGTGGGATACTGGCGTAACAGCCACGCTTGGCAGGCCACTAGGTGGTTGCAATGTTATTAGTATACAGGTGAATGCTACCCGGCGTGTTCTTTAGTACACACGTGTATATGATTTCTGATTTGCCTTTTACGGCTAAGATAATAATAGAAACGGAATCTTATGTCGTTTCCTTGGCATTGGTAGCATTGAGCTATGGTTATCTTGAAAGGCTGTTTGTTCTGAAGTTTTAAAGCGCTTAGCCGGAATTGCCTCCGTAAGTTATTTGTAACTTGTCGATAGCCTTTTGGATCCGTAGTTTAACCCGCAGCTCTACAGTTTTTGGCTACCGTCCCACTGGGGATCCTAAACACGAAAGATTAATGAGCATAGGCCTCTTTACTGAAACCGCAATGCGATTTTTTTGCTCCGAATACTATCACTATCCTGTAAATGCTTTCGGTTTATTTGTAATAGTAGCAGCATGATAGAAGAACATGGGCATGAAGGGCTGCTTATCTGGTGCACAATTGTGATATCAATTGAAAGAATTGGGTCACTGAGTCGCTATGGTGCTTGTGCACAGGCTTGGGACGGGCCTTGGAAGAATAAGTTCTTATATTTTACAGTCACATTCTGTTTAGAAATTATTTGGCTTTTATTAAACTATAGAGAAAAGTGACACTGGATAGAAAAATAGGCATTAATGTTGCTAGTCTGTGGCGGGTCTTTGTGTTCCTTTGTAATCTCGCTGTATGCGAAGGCTTACCCCCCATTCACTCACTTGCTTACTGGAGTGGTATCGCAGCATTACATCACATAGATTCCTGCGAGAACACTTAACTTCATTGTTAATTCAGCGTCGGTCCGACATGGTTGCTTTCGTTGCGGTTTCAAAACATGCTGTGCAAATATTTGATTCTCTTTTCCAGTTATTTCGTAAATCTGAGAGAAAAAACTTCGATCTCTCAAGAAACGCTTCTATTATTAGTTAATAAATGCTTCTATTCATGATCTGGTTTTGATGATATTAAGTATTCTTGATTGACGTATTATAAGGTAGTACCAGTTTCTCTGGTTTCATTAAAGTTATCATTATCTCTTACCAAAACTTTGCTTTTGCTTTGTTAGCATGTATCTATTTCATTGACAGTTAATAAACAGAATACAATGATAAATGAATGCAAGTACAAATGTACCTATTATTTTAAGTATTTTGACGTTATTGTACCGACTTTCAGTTTTCTCTAAATTAGTAACTTCTACTCTTATCTTAAAGAAGTTTTGTAACACCTTATTATTAGTTATGTACAAAGCATATTACAATCTAAACAACTAAGTAGCTTGGACGTTCAATTTTACGAATTACTGCAAAGAATGGTTACGTACTACACAAACACTATCATGTTTTTGTTAGGTCCATTTTAGAATTAATACTCCCTTTTCGATTGTCTTTATAGACGTTCAATTTAAGCTGGTTTCAACTCCACCCTTTCCAAGTTATATAAATGAATACAGTCACGAAAATCCCGTTACCGAGTTACCGACCGTTCAAGGTTCAGGTGAGCCAACCACAAGTCCTTCTTAGATGGTAATTGTGAGATTAAGACATTGAAAACGCTAGCTTGTGTGTTTGAGGTAGTGTGCAAAGGATTTGTGTCGAAACATGTAGCGGAGTTAATTTAATTTGAAGTAATCGCTCAGATGCCGCGGGCGGGAGCGAGGCCGTGCCGCATGGCAACCGCTCCACGCGCTAATTGTTTCTACGCGCACGTCAGTCAATACCTTTGCCATATTCTATGCACTTATACGTTAGTTTTTTTTTCGTCTACAGTAATTGACGTTTATGGCCCTGTCCCTGTTCCCCTTGCCTTTTACGCTGCGCCATTCATTTTCACAGTGCTTCTCTTTTATTTTGGTTTCGTTTGCATTTGACGTTTATGGCAACAAGGCGAGGCGTTTTCCCCTTTATCATAGCCAGTTGTTTAGCAGGCTATAAGTTTACAACCTTGGCAGTTCGGGGGGATTTCTATTCGTTTCAATGAATCCATAGACTGTTATTTTCCGTGTCTTTCTTTGTTTCAAGCTGACGTTTTTATGTTTTAATATGAAAAAATTACGATTATTTCCTTTTATCTTAATCATTTTTATTTCTTTGTTTGTAAAGGTTTTAAAATCTTTGTTTAGCACGGTTTGCGTGCAATATAAACAATACAATTGAGGAAAATCTGCACAATTCGTTGCGTTAACTTGATAGATTGTGCTCCTTGATCGTAATCATACAATATGAGTTCCGTCAGAAAATAAAGAACCCATTTTCTTGAATTTAAAAACGAATCAGTATTTTACGCGGAGCTTGTATGTTATCTATGTATTACCCGGTTTCCATTTAACATCATTATTCATTATGCCGCCTTCCGCATCCTTGCGGGCTAATTAGTTCCATAATCAGTATCAAATCGTTATCTCATATCGTGATAAGTTTACTTCTTAGTCACCGTGCAGGATATGCTTCTGCCTGAGGAGGGGGAGACCTTCACTGTGTGTAGAACAATTCATTTACCGCGGCTATACAGAATACACATTTTGCAAGAAACAACACATTCTGCCCAGTGCCCTGCATAAGTGTTTATCGCAAATCTACTGTGTTTTAGTTTATGTACTGGAAGTAGATTACTCGTTGATAAGGCGTAGAATAATCATAGTATTAACTCTAGAAGTAATCAGTAGCATAGATAATATTCGGCTCCATAGCACCACTATGCTCTAAACGCTCGTGTGCCGGTAGTCAGGACATTGCATGACGTGTTCACGCGAGCGCATGCATCCATTGCTGCTGCAGCTTTCCGTTCGAGGAAGCTTGACTGGCGTTTGCGCGCAATGTAACGTAGCTAACCGGAATCATCGTCGAGGGCGCGTTGTGGCCGCAGCTTGCATAGCGGCATCTCGTTGACCGTCTCGCCGAGCAGCCAGAAGCGTAAGTGGTGTGTATGGGGTCCGACTGTGGATCGTTTTAATGGACATGGATGTTTTCTCTATTTGTTGTAAGGTGGGACGCAGGGCCCGGGCCGCCGACCCCACCTGCCCTACCTCCACTTACGCCTCTGGATGTATCGTACGTCAACATACATACAACTATATCTGTGCCCACGCATCTTGCTAATAAACAGTGCTAATTCATTCGACGTGTTTAAAATTTAAATAATAACGAGTATATATCGTGTCCGTCGGTTAGACGTACAAGTAGCCCGTGAGAGGTGTTGGTACCGCACAAAGTGGCGTGTGCCGTGTGGGACGCGCTCACACGGCCGGGCGCGGGACTGTTTGTTAGCAACTGCGTGTCACCGTCATTGTGTGTTCTGTAACTTTCTCGGGAAACGCCTCGAGTGTCTTAATCTCTGTACGCTTTTCTTCTAGTCCCGTCGACATGTGCTTTGGCTTTGTCAAACGTTCCAGATTAGCCAGACGGCTCGCTTTTACTTCTGGCTCGAGTAAGTCAGTGACATATTGAGCGGAGCACATGTCGACTTATTTCTGTCACTCTGCTAGAAATGTTGGTAGTACGCGATCAATATTTCACGTTCGCACATTTACATTCATGCTGTATTTGTTTTATATTTAATCAATATTATTATTTCTTAACCAGATTACTGCTACTCATAAGTTTAACCTGTTTTCATATTTGAAGTCTAGTTGAGTATTTGTTTAATCAACCAAACCGTTGAATGCTTGATTGTGATTTATTTGCAAATTACTGTTTAATTGTCATCTTACGTGGAACTCGTGTACAGGGAACTGTTGTATAAAAATATCATTGTTGTTATTGTTTCTACATAGTTTTCATATGTCAGCGTTATTCACTGTTTCCTGCTTCTGATATTTGCATGTTGATTAACGCGTGTTTCATACGGTGGCTCATTACAGTCTAGGCTGGCATTTTCTTGTGACTGTCTTTATAAACTTGCTAATTGATGACAAAAACTACGTCGTCACGACGGCCAATCAAGCTATACAAAAGAAGTTTAAGCGGATCTCTCATTGTATAGGAAATCTATACATAGCGAGGCCAAGTTATACTGGAAATGTACAGATTCATATGCCGCCGTGTGTACTAGTTAGCAAGTCACCAAACTCGTAAATCTTCGAGATAGTATTAATATCCGACAGTTCTGTAAGGCGCACCACTCCTCCAACGCAGATGCGTTATTGGTCCATAAACATTCAGATAAGGTAGTGGCTGTAAGCACGGGCCTAGCAGGCGAACACTCCAGAAGCTGTGATGCGCATCGCTCCGGGAACGGAATGTCTTAATCGAAATGAGTGACTCACGTGCGTACTCCGCCTCGCTATCGAGATGCTACACTACCTGCTTTTGCTATCCAGCGCACGCACACAAACTCAACAACGTTTGCATGGAATCCTGCATGCACGGCACGATAGAGTCCACTCATATTCCTGTTGGCATCTGAATAAACCAGTGCTGTGTTAGTCCGCGTGTCTAAGCTACCAGTTAGGAAATCAATGTAGTGTAGCACGTAATCTGTGCTCGAGTATGAACATTATCTCGCGGACATGAGTCAGTGTTGCAGCGGTACGCGGAACAGCGGTAGCCACCTGCAGCCGGGGGCAACGGTCCGCTAACGATTGTGGCTAATTTTGTCCATACTCATACGCGCACACCGCGAGCCGCTGTTTTTTCCCTAGTCTCCCATTCTTCTTGGCGAGCGACGAGCGACGCGTTGCCTTGCTCGTTTCGTATTTACAATTAGTTGTGGCCTACGTAACTAAATAGAACGAGACAATTACGTGAAGGAAATCTGAGATTGTCACAATGACTGGTTGCGTAAAAGTGTAGTAATACTTCACATTCAGTTCACTTCAGAGTCATAGGTTACTGATACATACAAGTGGTTTTAGGAGCAGCCTTCGCAACCTTTTCCAAAGTAGAATATTCCTATGTAAAACAGAAGAGGTTTCTATATTTCATTTAATTGAAATACTGAAGGACAGAGTTTGCAGTAAATGCTTTGATGCGGGCTAGCCTATCATTATCTACTTTATTATTGATGCCGAAGGCCTGCGACGACGGTGGACAGCGCATTATTATTGCAGAACACGTATCCAGAGCTATCGCCAGCTATACTCGATACGTTTCCAGCATGTTGGAGCTCTACATAGTCGCGTAAACACGTCGTTAATTAAATTTGTAGACATATTGTTTGCTGTCTGACCCACTGGGCCGTTTGTTTTAAATACATTGCATTACAGTGAGTTTACTGAGGTCTGATTCTTTGTTTGTAGGAAACACGAGTGTGTCGACCTCGCGTACGCCTTGACATTTGTCGAATGTTTGACAAGACCAGTTGGGCCGACGCCAACGCACCAAGCGTTGCCATCAGAGCTCAGTATTCGAGATACAAGCCCTTGAAGGCGCTCTTTCATGGTGCGCTACCTTCCGCAACCGATTCGGAAAGTTATGTTCATAATGTTGCGCCTGATGTATCCATTAGCGATTATGTTTGAGTCCAGTGTTCCCAAGTTATCGAAGGTCAAGATTGTGAGTTGCGAGTGACGGGAGCCGGCCGGGCCGATGAACTGATGATATTCTCGTCAAGCACTGCGATCTTGAGATGGACAGGACATGTTTACTCCACTGTTCACTGGACTTTGCACTTTATTTGTCTTTGTTTTTCGTTTTGGAGCATAAATACTGTGTTTTTGACACATTTGGTTCATGTTCTTCGTAATTGAGCAGGTGTCCGCATAATCACTGGCCGAACTCAATATGATTTTGTTAATTGCCTCATTCAAAATCGAGAACGTGATGTTGTTAATCCGTCGCTACGTAGTACGCACTGCGTAGTTCTTAACTGGATTTTTGTTTCCGACGTCTTAAAATAAACAATATCTGGGACACGAGAGATAGAGGTCGGAACCGAACCCTCTTTATAAATGGTTGCATGCAATGAGTCAGTCCTTTTGCCGTTTGATGTCATTGTAGCTTTGAAGGAAACGCTCTATGGATTCCTCGAAGGCTTTGTGCATTTGTTTGTCAGTTTATGTATGTAAATACTTCGACTTGTTTACGATTCTTTGTAGTCTTAAACAGCCTGAGTATTTAGGCAAATACCTCGTCGTGCGGTTTCTCTCATCCTACTTAAAATTACCGTTAGCGTTACCTTAATTTGACGCTATACCCACATAGTGGTACGAATGGCTACGATACAGTAATTTAGCACATATTCTTTTCGGTCAAACATCCTAATTAGCACAACAACACTCGAAATTGCGAATGTCTTTGCCTCGAGGGAACGAAATTCTTCAACAAAATGCATGTTGCTTTTATCCCCGTTTTATAAAATGCCATGTATCATTTCATGAGCGAGTGTTTCGTCCCACTCATATCCAGTGGTTTTATCTACGCGTTGTTGTGTAAACACGTGGCGGTTCGTTAACCTGTGTTGTTGTTCTCATGCGTACGCGCAGCTCGGTGTGTGCGTGCGCGTGCTGCCCGGCCGCATCGCATCGCAAGCAAGCTCTGGATGGATGGAAGCGGTTCGTGGAAACAGGATGATACTACGTTCAATTGCTTTTGTTTAGTCTATTATTCGTTAATGACTAGCATGAGCAGTCGCTTCAACTGATTTTATGCTTCCGCGTCAGAATTGGATTTCTATTTCGAGAATAAGTTGTTCCAATTGCCGTTTATTGTAAGGTTCGTAATATTTTTACCTTTCGTGTCTCGATGGTGCGATGGTGCCCAAGAATACTTAATCGTCTCTCGGTCTGCAATCATTACGTACTCTACCAATGTGTGTGCTGCTATTGCATTTTGTTTCGCTGATAGATAAAAGGCCGCACAGCGCAGATATATCGTTCAGGTCTGGTCACCGCATTCACATAATTTGTCTTACAATTCGATTCGTGTTCATTAAAACATGAATCAAAGGCGTGATACAGAACGGCACAGTCATCAACATTAATTCGTCAGTTGGCCATTGTTCCACGTGTTTGTGACCAAACGTTGGCATGTTGGCGGCCAACGTTATGTAGTGTTGTATCGTTTCAAGTGTTTGGCCTTGTGATAGACTAATCGTTTTCACAATACCTATAGGAGTTACTGAAATGTGACTCGTAGTTTCATCGCTCAAGTTTTGTTTTTGCCTGCTAGTTCGAAATAGTTTGCTCTGCATTGTTGTTGGCTGTGACCGCGGCGGCACTCGCAGTTTGTGCGTCCCATAATTTATGGTATTGAATTTAAACCGTGTTTACTTTTTAGCTTGAGGTCATTAGCATCCTCATTGACCTTGTTTTAAAATTCGTCCACATTTCGTATTTGGCTAACGTTCAGGATGTTTGTTCGTAGATTCAAATTCTCGGACACTTGTTATTCACGTTGTGTGTGAATAATTATGTTGATTTGGACAGATGATAAGTGTGTTATGTTATGTATGATCGTTACCATATCATATCTGCTTTCGGATAGTAAAGGTTTTGCCATCGATAAGTTTGGAACATTCATAACTGTACACAAATAGTTGTGGTTTAAAGGCTTCTGCCAAACAAGTGTGTCAGAACTTACGTAGAAGTGTTGGCTAAATCGATTATCAGATCCATAACACTAGTTCCCAAAACTTTCATATTCGTTTAAATACTTTAAAACAAAGTAAGTAATAAAGACGGTTACCAATTCATGATTGGCTTTTCAAGAGACTTGGCTCGGTAAATAACGGTATATATAAAGTCGGGGCTTTTCACTGGCAACTGGAGTGTTGGCTCTTAATTAGTGCGCGAAAGTGCTCCATCGAGTTACTTTTCCTTCTCATGGCACTTAAAGGACAGTCGATCCGCCGGCTCTCGGTGGAAATTGTGTAAAACTACTAGTTTCCATACAATAGCTTAGCAGCTAGCGGCCTGGGGTCATTATGACGCAATTTGTTTTGTCTGTCCTTTTAGACGTTCATGGGAATTTTGCCACACTTTAGCAACAATTATCACCCTTCGCCACTGGTACAATGTAGGTACAAACTGGGACGCTAGGTATACGATATTGTACTTGAGAGTATGAGTTAATGTTCTGCTGCACTTGAGTACCTCTACCTTCTGACCTGTTTAGTTACAATTAGGCATCACACTTACAGCTTGCATATACTTTTAGTATTGGACCTCTACGCAAAGTCACTTTCCAAGCTCTAAGTAAACAGTTTTTTCTTTGCGTTTTTAATTGCTGTTTACTTGTTCTGTAGAACAAGTAAACAGCAATGATGTTATTAACGGTAACCATAGACGAAAGTGGCTTTGTTTATACTCATACAACTAACTTTACAATTTCATTGTCAGTATTTACTTCTCTAGACATTATTTCGCTTGAAGCCTTTAACACACTAGAAAGCTAACTTAGACATAATATAGATATAGCTCTGTTACTAAACGTAGACTGGACGATAAGAGAGGGACTACACTTTTCGACGCAGTATCAGTTTTAACTGGTCAGTAAGAGATTCATGTCCATGCAAAAAACGAATAGTCCGATTGCTGTGTTGAACCGGACCAGCTCATTCTGAGTGGCTCAAGGAAATTACGCGTCTTTAAATGTGGTTACTCCTTAAACCTTGTTACTAACGACAGAAACCTTGCTAGTCGTGGTGTGAACATGGATCGGTGTGGTGTGCAGGTCATGGCAAGACACACAAGGACGCGGCCAGCGTGCGCGCCACGCACCCCATCCCGGCGGCGTGCGGCCTGTACTACTTCGAGGTGCGCATCGTGTCCAAGGGCCGCGACGGGTACATGGGCATCGGCCTGTCCGCGCACGGAGTTAATATGAACAGATTACCTGGTAAGTGAACGAGTCAACTACCTGGAGGCTTCGAAAGAACGCCACGATAGGATCCATCATACTTGCCAGTTTTTTGGTCATCCTTCCCGAAGCACCGACTGACATTATTAGAGATCAATGAGACTTCACAAATCCAACGCTAGAAGCGTAATATTAAGTTAAAAATGTATTATTAAAAACATTTATTAATTTACCTGCTTGGGTTAGCTACATAGTATTGTGTAGTTAGCAGGTAGTGGGAGCACAAAAGAAACTGATTCATTTTAGTTAACGTTTGAAAAGACATTTATCAAATAAATAAACCATATCAAATAAGCTTTTGCTCTTTAGTATTTTTTGTGTCGTTCGGGATAAACTAATTTACCTGCAGTTTTGTTCTGAGATGAGTAGAGACAAAGAGAAGAGAGACAATATAAGCCTTTTTTTGTTTTTACGCCATTTTTTTTGCCACCCTCCTCTCAGTTGCGGAGTAAATGATATAGCAATGTTTTTTTTCCTATTTACTATAACCATTTTTTCGTCGCCACGTTCCAGGCTGGGACAAGCACTCCTACGGCTACCACGGCGACGACGGGCACTCTTTCTGCTCCTCGGGCACGGGGCAGCCCTACGGGCCTACCTTCACCACCGGCGACGTCATCGGCTGCGGTGTTAACCTCGTCGACAACACCTGCTTCTACACCAAGAACGGACACCATCTCGGCATTGCGTTCAGAGGACTACCGGTACGTAGGGCATAGAATTCTGGGGCCTTGCCATAATCGGAAGGGTTCACAGTTGCTACATCATGCACTGCAACAACTCTGTTTTGGGAGAGCAGTGCTAAGGGGAACTGGTTTTATTAGAAAAAAAAAGGGTTTGGAAGTGACCACGACAAAATAACAAACCCTAGTCATCATCTTTTTTTTTTTACGTTATACCAATGATTGTTTAGTCATGAATCCATTAGTTTCTATTAAATCATGAATAGTAAGTACTTAATTATTTAAGGTGATGTGGTCTATAACTACACGCATATTGATATCGGGCTGATAGCCCATTCAGTTATATCCTTGTAACAATCTCGTCGGAGTGGTGACAGCTGCTCACCTCCTACAGCGTATATAATATCAGTGCCATCTCGCGTGGGTCGCCGACAACCGACGGGACATGCAACTAGGCTTATTGATTTATGTCCTGATCGCAGCTGGGATTTTCCTACTATTATAATGTACTACACTATTGTGATAAGACGATCGCAACAGGGTTTGTGCCTTGTATGTCTTTTCAGATCGTGTCTCTAAGTTTATAAAGTTCTAAGCATGAAGAATAATAATGATTCCTCCCGTTCACAAAGCTATCAGGTTCACTCACTAGTTTTCTAAAAGTTTTAAACTTAAAACACTTTGAAAACTACACCTAAAACCAACGATTTTGTTTCCTTTCATTACTATCAGTCTTTATTAACCCTACCCTTTTTCTGGGCTTTCCTTTGTATATTTGTTGGCCTGCCACAGTGGCAGAGACGTGGCTCTACTTTACAAAGCTGTGCCACATTCAGTGGACCTTAACTAAAAACAAATACTTATAAAAGAGTAACCAAGGAGTTTCTTGCTTAGTTTCTTCTCCATATGAAACAACCAATCCAAACCGTGTCAAAGTGCCAAATAACAAATATAGGTTTATCAGTAACAAAATAATTGGAATTTCCACAATTATGTTTCAGCCAAACCTATACCCGACGGTGGGTCTCCAGACGCCGGGCGAGGTGGTGGACGCGAACTTCGGGCAGCAGCCCTTCGTGTTCGACATCGAGGACATGCTGCGGGAGCTGCGCGCGCGCACGCGCCTCGCCATCGACGAGTTCCCGCTGCCCGACGACCAGGGCCAGTGGCAGCAAGTCTTACACCGGTGAGCAACACATTGCGGTTGGATTGGATGAATACATTCAGCACTGTTTCCCAGGGATCGCACAGGAGTCGTGTATTCCACGAAGCCTAAAGAACAAGCTCTTTACTCTGTGCGTCCTGCCATGACCTACGGGGCCGAAACGTGGACACTCACTTAGTCCATAAATTCAAAGTCACTCAGCGAGCTATGGAACGGGCTATGCTTGGAGTCTCTCTTATGGAACGCATCCGGAACGAGATTCTCTGTCGGATGGCAGAGAATCGGTGTTGTCGACTAACCTAACAGAATAAGTAAGCTGAAGTGGCAATAGGCCGGCCATATTAGCCGTAGAACCGAGGACCGTTGGGGTAGACATAGACGTGTTCTTGAGTGGAGACCGGGAATCGGCAAGCGTCGCGGTGGGGACCTCAGGCCAGGACGGTACGAGCTGGGTGGGCCGAGTTACGTGGCGTGCGATTGAAGAGCCCTGTGTCCAGCAGTGGACTGTTGTAGGCTGAAAGATGATGGTTCTAGAAATAATAAAAATGTTCGATAAGTTCGGCTTGCGGATTGGAGATTGCAACTCTTAAGGTCTGGTCTCTGGAACAAAAAATATCGACGCGTTAAAATTAGACGCAAGTCGAATGTTGCGATTGGCGGTTGATAATTCATTCAACCAATCACAACACTCGACTTGCGTGATTATCGATGCGAAGTTAGAGCGATTTTTTCCAAAGAAACTGAACACCATTAGCTGTCAGTGTCAACACCGTTGTGGAATATTGAAACTGATAGCTCTTGAATATGTTTAGATGTGCTGAACGCCCCCAGTTTCATTAGTGAAATTCTCCCTTAGTGTATTATTTATTTACAGTTGCACGCCACGTGAACAGAGTTTCTGGTTTTGTACTCTATTTTCACATAAATCTTTGGCGATGCCCATTCAACATGGCAAATGCGTTGCGCATGAGTATTGTTTCCTTAACAATGTCCGAGCTGTAAGTGTACATGAGTTGTCCCACAGGATGGTGTCGACGTACCTGGTGCATCACGGCTACTGCAGCACGGCGCAGGCCTTCTCGCGCGCCACGGGACAGCCCATCGACGAGGATATCGCCTCCATTAAAAATAGACAAAGTAGGTGTTACTTTTGGGATATTGCACTGACTATTCTCATAGGGAGAAATATACATGATTGTATTGTTGACTAACTGCACCCCGCCCCACTTACAGATAGATTCCTATAAAAACAGTGTATTTTCCCATTTTCCTTTATTGTGTTGTTTTGTTTATTTATTTTTTGTTGTCTTTATTGAGTTTCTTTCTTCCCTTTTAATAAATAAAAGAATTTTCGTATCTAGTGATTTAAGCGTTTATCTTTTACAAACATTCAATAAACTTTGTTGCTTTATAATATTAATTTCAGATTTATAATGACTATAAGTCCAGGTTTTCTCACGATGTTATCCTTGAGCAAGCGTGGTGATTAATGATCATGCCTTCTCTTCACGAGAAGTGCGATAGTAATAGGCTGGTAAAATTAATTTAATAAATGTTTACATCAAATTGACCTGCTTTCAAAAATGTATTTGTTTCTACCGAGTGATTGTATGAGTGGACGATATATTGAGCTGCGTACCTGTGTGGTCCAGGAGTGTCGAAGCTGGTGGTGTCGGGTCGCATCGGCGAGGCCATCGAGCTGACGCGTGCGCTGTACCCGGGCCTGCTGGAGCGGGACGCCGACCTGCTGTTCCTGCTCAAGTACCGCCAGTTCGTCGAGATGGTCAACGGCTCCGACGCTGAGGTAGTATACCTTGCCACATAAACAATAACAAAACATATTTATTTGAGATACACACATTTAAATCTGTTCGTTGTGAAACTCGCGATGGCAGAAATATAGCTTGCTAGCATTAGTAATATTCACTGTTCTAATTCAATCAAATTAATGTAGAATGTTTCTTTTACTTCACACACATTACATGTTGTGTCTTGATATGTGAAAGGTGCTACAAACATTATTCGGCCGGGCCCGGGCCGGGCTAGGGGCGGCACAATCAGGAGCCTCCCGCTTGTGGGTCATGTGAACTGAGCGTGTATATGGTACGCTTGACGAGGAATGATATATCTTTCTGGCTCCATCATCTCTTTAGCAGTTTTTCGTCAGTGGTTTTGTCAAAGCTTCCGTAACTCAGTCATGGAACGTTTATTGTCAAAATAGACGTTATTAAAGTTTATGTTATGATCGTATTACTATTGATTCCAGGCGACGGGCGAGAAGGGCGGCGCGGCCAACGGCGTGGCCACGTCCGTCATCTCGCACACCAGCCGCGCGCCCAGCGCCAACGGGCGAGACAAGCGGAACGGTATGTAGTGTGTAGTGTGTAGTGTAGGGGCAACCCATCGTGCGAGCGCACTCGGATGTCGGCGTTCTACTTTTCTGAGCTAGCTCGGATACGAGTAGGCTCCGAGTAGTTGAAAAAAATGGCAGCTAATAAAAACACAAGCGTCTCGTACCAAAAAAAAGTGGTGAGAGCGTGAAACAGCTACATTTGTAAAACTGTACGAAGCAGAAGAGATTCTCTGGAACGTAAGGTTAAAAACAAAACAAAAATAAGGAACGCGGCTGTGCAGCTTCTGATAAGAAGTTTTAGAATAGAATAGAATTTTCATTTATTTGCTCAGAATGTAGGTATTTACAATAATGTTAAAAAATCATTGTACGTGTGTACGGTAGAATTACCATTATGGCATTCAAACATTGTTGCAGTTTATTTTGATTTCACTGTCACGACGTAAACTAAAAAATCAACAACATTCGGAGCACCTATATCTAGGAGAAAGCATAAATTTATGTGCACTGGATCGGGTGCGGAAGAAATTCATGCTCCTAAATTCGATATTTTTCGATGTAGACTGAAAAATAATTATAGAATGAAACATTGGTATGAAGCTTATTCGTGCGAGTCCACTCGGACCGTGTCATCGCGGCTTTAATAGGCATCTATGTCAGAAGCGCAGCAACGAGAAGATGACAATCTCAACATATCACGAAAAAAGACATCTTTCATGTTTCTCTGTGTGACCACTTTGTTCTTCTCAACTTCACAATGGATTTTGTAATGTTCTATCTAGGACAATATTATCTTAATAAAAAATCTAGATGAAGAAGAGAAGAATCTAGAATCTGCGAAACTGAGCCGGGGCGCTAGATATATTAAAAATAACAAATGATTGTTCTTTTTAATATATCTAGCGATGAGATTATCGTATAATGTAACATGGTTATGGATAAGACTTACAGTGAGTGTTTGTGTGGCAGGCGTGGCCGACACGGCAGACGACAGCCGCGCGCCCGACGTGGACATGGCGCCGCCGCACGCCAACGGCGCGCACGCAGGTATACCTCCACCGCTACGGCACATGTTACATGTTGCTCTACTGAGAGCGCACTAAACAGCTCACTTAACTTCAAAATGGTGTTACGCCGTCGTCCGTACCGATTAGCTTACAGTACGCACCTCTGTGACCTATACTGTAGCGCGTAACGGACTAGTTAGGTGTAAAACTATTTCCAGCTTCAAACATTTGGCTGTGCCGCATGCACTTATTTGCTATTCAGTGCGGCTAAGCAAAGGACTCGATTATGACGAACAGTGAACTGCACGTCGATATCGATAATTTGATCTTGACTGCCTCTTTTTATAAGCAGTAAAGGTGGTTTTGGTAGTTAAGTGAAAAACTTGAATTTGCGTGTGCGCAGGAAATGTATGAGGTTGTTAAGTCTCTGTTTGGTTGTTCTCTATTATTACCTCGTCCTAGTAACGCGCGATAAGGATCTCAATTGAAATATTTGCTACATGTAGGTAAATTTTATACTGAAAATACATTGTATTTCCAATCGATTGCCTCTAATATGTGAGTAAGTCTTATCGCGCGTTTTATGACAGAGTTGCTGAAAATATTGTTGTACTAAATTATTGTTCTAGATGAAGAAAATGTAACCGTGTTTTAATTTTTGTGAATACTTTTTTCTCGTAGTATTCACAATTTAAACCAATAATAATTATGAGAAAATGATTGAATAAATACGACATTGTGAAACCTTGGGTTCGATTCCCATTAAAATCACTTCACACATCATGACGGGATGAGCATCATCGCGTTGATGAGATATTTATTTTTGTAGAGTTCTAGTCAAACTGAATGGCGGCTTGGAACATCGAACGTATAACACAATCGTAGGGTCGCGTGCGAGTTACGGCGGCACACTGCACACGCGCACGTTATTGTACAAACAAGCTAAGAAATAAAGTGTCTTTATAAAAACATATATAACGCCAATACATATTAGGTAAATTCGGTTGGATCACGTTAAAACTTAGGTACATTGTTACACATTTGTAGTGCATAAATCACTTTATCTAATTTCTTATTTAAACGTCAGTAAATATTTATTTATCAGTATTTTTGTTTATATTATCAGTTAACAAAAAGCTCTGAAATGCAGAAATTTATAAAAAAAGACACCTGAAGTCAAAAACAGCCGGCTTGCTTTTGTTATTACCCTCGTATCATCGTATATAAAACAATGTGATTAAGAGCCTATTGATATAAATATTCAAAATTATTGTCATGTGAATTCTAGGTATTTTTCTTTCTTCGGTTAACACTGTAATAATAAAATCAGTGATAATACCTATAAAATAATATTAAATCATTTTAGGAATAATAAAAAATTTAATGTAACCAATTATCGTCATGTTGACTGTAACTGCGCGGAGCGATGCTCGCAGCTAACCTCCAAGCCGCCATTATGTTTGAATCGAACAGTAGTTGGTTTAACATTTTTAAATAAGCAATGAAGATTTATACTTTATTTTTATTTAGAAATATGGCCCCAAAAATACAATACTTATTTTATTTACAAATTGGCGACCCAAAACAAATTTATTATAATAATACTAACTATGTATTAGTTTAGAAAATGTGAAATACAGTATTATTAATATTATGTACCTTATTTTTAAATGACAATAATATGTTTTTTTATTTTTATATTTGAATTTATATATTATTTGCACACCATACTCATTCATTATAAAAAAAATATTTAGTCACATTTATCATTTTTATTATTATTCGCTCTTTTATTTTAGTTTTGCATGAATATGTACATAATGAGCTAGTTCAGATTAACATAGGAACTTAAAAGATAATATTTATGCTATTGTCTTTGATTATAAGGTCGGTTTTACACCCTCGACAATTACGCGTCGTGTGTTTGATCTCGTTATCACCCCACCCCGATAACAACTTTATGATTTAACCCCTTTTTAATTTCTAATTGAAGAACTTTTCAGTTGACTGCACCTAGTTAAAATTGTAGAGGAGTAATAGTAGTTACTAACACGAAATGAAGCGCTACGCTAGTATTAATGTTAAGCTGTAGTTTAGTTACTACGCTGTTCTAGAGGTAAATAGAAATGTGTATTGATAAAGAACATACTATCGATCGAAATCGGTTCGATTCAATCTTTCCATTTACCTCACAACTCAGACAATAATTCAGCAAGCGTTTTGGTTCATATAATAAGGGTGTAATTGGTTATATACTGTGAGTTGACTGAAACACTTAGATACAACGACTGTGGTATCCAACCTGGTTGCTACGGAATCATAACAAATTGTGTATGTGCCCATATACAGTTTCCGTGACCAGCTGCTACTGTGAGTAAAGCATATGAGCGTTGAGATGGCGACAAAAATATGAACTTTCATACAAAACCATTGGTTTACTTCTTTAATTTTGTTATTATTTTCGAGGGTTCAATTCATTCAAATTCACCTTGGGTAAAAACTAAAAGTGTGGATGCTTTAGTTTCGTACACTAAATAAGTTGGCATGTGTTGAGTACAGTTTCAAGCTTCCTAACTAACGGCTCATGTAACATCGTATTAGTTTCGACATCACCCATCAGCACTTAATGCATATTTTGTTTTATTTTTTCCGTTAAGTTGAGTTTAGTTCGCGTGAGGCGTCGCTTACGCATGTCGAGTAACCTATGAGGTGCAAGTTGTGACAAAAAAAAAACAAACATCTTATTAGCGCGAGTTTAGAATCAATAGATAGGGGGAATATTTTCAGTTTGAACTTTATTTACACGATGACTAACTAAAATTATACTGTCATTTACGGGATATCATCCGTGATTGTTCATTATTTTGAGCTCCCGGTATCCCGTAAGTGACAGTATATGTTTAGTTCTAAACCGTGAAAAACAGCTTAAAACAGTGGTTGATTTACTAATAAATATGTTTTATTTCGTCTCAATCAAATTACGTCGAATAATAACTTGCATCTCAAGCACGCTACTGCTAAATTTAAGTTGCTGTCACGGCGACCGCAAACTCTAAGTAACACTATATACGGGGTAAGAGTTAATTATCTTCCGACCGTATTACTTTGTCCTAGCTGGGTACATAGCGTTGAGTATCCGATAATCGCGTGACCTGCCAAAGAGACATAATTACAATCACACAGTATTTTGAGATGTATAGTCGAAATCTTAATTGGTTCACCAGTATACTATAAGGTTGAATGTCACTTGCATGTCCTAAAAGGTTACGTCTATTTTTGCTGTAAGAGCAATGTGACAGTTGATACTTTTAACCTTATCGGTAACAGTGATGAAGCAAGTTCAAAGTTTCCCTATACCATCTGTGACAACGCACACCCCAGCTGGGACACGGGTCAGGGTGACGCGGGTGACGCGGTGACGGTGACGGTGACGGTGACGGTGACGCGAGTGACGCGGCTGCTTGTAGGTGTGGAGCTGCCGCTGGTCAAGGGGATGCCGGGAGTGACGGCCAGCATCGCCGCGCTCATGCCCGACTTCCACACGGGTGGGTAACCGATAACCGTCACCTTATGTGTTCATCAGCATTGCGCTCTGGTTCCCGTCTCCCACTGATAGGGGCTGATTATACGGCATCATTGCTGTTGTAGATTTGAATCGATTTCAAAGATTTTGTCATTATTTTCATTAGTTTAGGCGAGCCATTTTGTCTAAAAAAAAAAACAATATTTACATTATTGTTTTTTTTTTTGCATATCTTTGTAGAACTCCTCGATAATTGAGCAGTAGCTACAAAAATTCAACTCATGACAAAACTTAATGAATTTTAGATTTTTTAAATGATTCGATTAATTGTGAAACCTGGGATCAGGGATAGAGAGAGAATCAGTATTATAAAGTTAGGCTTTAATCAAGTTAACGGAACCAGAGCAATCCTTGGTCTCATCGCTTCGACTGTAGACACCTTCATCGACAGTTCACGTTCCGTTCTCATCCTGCAATGTTCCTCTGGATGCAGCATAGTGTCCTGATGTACCCTACGCTTGTCCAAAGTGGCCTGCTCTCTGAAATAAATAAACCTTCTCAACCTTCTAGTACTCCTAGAAGTGATGGCTGAAATGATATAGCTATAGATATAGCTGTGCTTGTATATAGAACTAACCTCACGCTCTGAGCATCTGCACTTTATACGGGCTATTTGGGTGACCATTGTAGATAACCATTTTCATTGAAGGTTTTCTGTACTGGATTTAGCTTTGTGCAATGTGACCATTCTAATTTGCGATACAGTAGCTACCAAAACGAGTTGGCACTGTGGCTTGTCATGACACAACCAGAAGTTTTATATTTTTGTGTTGAATCGTGTAACGTGGTACTATTTATTGTCCATCCAGGACAATGAGTCCCTTCTTTGGCGACATTAATAAAATTATTGATGGCAGTGGATCGGTCCCAGTGCACATTGCTCTCAAATAGCTCTGTAATCATTAACTTTCACCCAATACAATGTTTATGGTGGTACGGTGGGTAGTGTTGTTTGTATTACTTCGTGTTTAGGGGTAAAAAAACAGTAAGTACTGACTTTTTAGCAGTTTTGTTAATTATTTTCAGCTTAATTTACAAACTAAATCACAGTTTTTCTTTTTATATTTATTTTGGCTGTCAGGAATAATATTTATGATTTTCAACAATATGGTTTGGCTAAGGGTTATTGGTTTGTAAGGGTAGCTGTCATTTACCATTGAAATTAACAAACACTTTGTAAATTAAGTTGAGGTAATGCCGCACGTGTTACAAATGAGATGCCCGTAACGTTGCAGCGTGTAGTGAATGTTGCATGGATCGTAACTTTGTACCACGTCCCCGGGACGATACGACGGCATGACTGTAACGCTTCTTATGATACACCCAAGTATATTATTATATTTAATATATTATACGTATAATATACCGACACAGGGGGCTATACTAAACGCATGGACGGTCCGACATACCGCTCGGTATATGTTTGTGTCACGACACGGTTTTACTTTGTCTCCTTAGCACTGAGTTTTGATTCATATCTTTCGCTCCCCGATTTGATCAGCGGATAAGAAACTTATAATCATTTTATTTTCTAGTCTTAGTTTAATATACTAATCTGTACAGATGCGTTGGTAGAGGGACCCAGCAATAGTGACAATGGCGCTGAGCCGATCGTTGCAAATTCAACAGTATACATGAAATGCACATAAGGACTTTAAAAGTCCTTTTTTCAAAAGTTGCTAAAGTATATACATATTTTTTCAAAACCGATACATTTTCGTACCGATAAAATTAAAGATTTTAAGTATTTTAATGCCTGTGATTCCAAATACAATTATAAAAGGCATGTTGTATTACTGTAGCAAATGCGTGCACTGACTGGACTTCATATGTCTGTCTGTCTTGACCAAGATTATGTCTTTAAAATAGACGTAGCCTCTTGAGTTTCTTCTCAGAGAAGTGGGCTAGGAAAGGCCAACCGACTAATTTCTGTGTGTAAATACCAATTTACAAAAGTGAGTCCCTGTACCGACGCTCTGTGGGCGGCGACTGTACCGTGCGCTTGCGCAGGCGACGCGGACGGCTGCGGCGCGCGCGCGTCCGTGGAGCGCATGCTGGCCTTCGGGCGCGAGCTGTACGCCATGAGCCAGAAGCTGCAGCAGGACCAGTTCGTCAAGTCTATGCTCGAGGTAAGGGAACGACGGGGACTTGGCCTCCATTTTCTTGACAACTTTTATCCGTAAATTATATTGCACTTTTGTTAAGACTCCGAGATTAAATTCTTCATAAAAAGCTTGTGCTTCCAAAAGATTTCCCAACATTCGTATACGTAAATTGTTACCATGATACTAGACTAGACCTCTCGGCACAATCATCAAAATATAGACCCTATATTGTTTTGAATTTCCAATTTTCGTCTATTCCGAAATATCGTTGCATTAAAAGAAGTCGGACTTTGTACTACTTCCTAGTGTTTTAGTTGCGATACGTGTGTCTATTTATTTGGAAGTCGTTTTGTGTAACTTTCCAGGATGCCTTCAGTCTGCTGGCGTACAGCAACCCGTGGGACAGCCCGGTGGGCTGGCAGCTGGAGCCCGTGCGGCGCGAGGCCGTGTGCGAGGCGCTCAACTCCGCCATACTCGGTACGGTCAAGTCTCTTGTCACTTCAGTAGGAGATTAGCGACCTGATGTGCTACGCTAATGTGACATTTTTTTCGAGCAGCGGTGTAAAGTTCACCGGAGTTCTGTTTTTATTTATGCAGTAATATTCAGTATATGTTTTCGTTCGTGCGGTAGAATAGTATCTACCGGTAATAATGCTCATGTTCGAAACTAGCTACTGCATTCGTCGTACGTATAAAGTATTCGTGAACACGGTGCTGTGTTGCAGAGGCGCAAGGCATGAAGTGGATCTCGCCGGTGGAGGCGTGCGTGTCGCAGTCGCGCGGCCTGCTGCGGCGCATGGCGGGCGCGGGGCTGGGCGCCTGCGCCTTCGCCGACCTGCCCGCGCTGCTGCGGCGCTGACCCGCGCCCCCGCCGCCCGCGCCCGCGCCCACCCCGCCGCCCCCGCCCACCCCGCCGCGCCGCAGACCCAGCCGCCTGCGCCGCCCGAGCCGACGTTGACGCCGCCCCTCCTCTGCTCCGCCCGCCGCCAGGAACTACCACCCGAAGGCCTGCTGCGAAACCTACATAGATCTCCCGAGAGATGTAAACGCATTCGAGCCGCTTAATGTACGACCGGGCTGCCCCGGCAAACTGACTAATTGCAGACTAAATATTACTCGGAGCCTCTGATTATTGTTCAAACTTGCCACTTCTAACGCGAGCGATCCGACGAGAAGTCGACAGAAAAGCGCAACATACGACGCCGTGTGAATTCTGCAGCAACTGAAATAATTAGAATTATTCATAATATTAAGACTTTGTTCTCGAAAATTTCTTAACTTTCATTGAGAACTGATATGCGTCGTAAAATGTATCAAACAAAATTATTATCTTCGTAATATGGCCTGGCTGACTGATTAAACGTAAATCTAAATTAGCGAGTGAAGAGCTATGGACTGATTGAGGTATACAGCGTCGACGAGCCTGGACATGCTCGCCAGCGACCAAGGAAGCGAGGGCACGAGGAGGTGTGAACCGAAACAGATCGTGTTACTATTGTACATAAAGATCAATTTTCAACGCAACGATCTGCGGCTCGAAATAAACGCACATTGAATGCCTTAGTGACGATTCATTTAGTTATGAGTATAACCACGAGGCGCGCATGAGACGTTCAGACGCCAAATATTGTGTAATATATAGACGTGTTTAACGCTTAGCAGGTGGTTGCTTAAGCTTTACTATGGGTGATATGATACGCGGCTCGAGGCTCGCTGGGCCGGGTCCCACTGCTGCACTCAAGGTGGCCTGGCCATTGTTGCCATTCATTGCAATAGTATTAGAATGAAGACCGTGACTGCTGTAAAACTGCCAATCCTCCAACAGTCGGGCTTTTAATATTAAGTAATAGTTGGTACGCGCCCGCCCGCGGCCCGGCCCCGGCCTCCCTCGAGCATTTTTATATTATGAAGTGAGAAATATAAACGTGTAATAAAAATTTAATATTTAACTGTGTGCTCCGCTATGACCTCAACGATAATGGACGTTGTGAAATATGAGTTTAAATTCGAATGTAGCTGTAATGTGTCGGAAATGCGCTGTATATTGTCTCTAGCGTATATTATAGATTATCGTTATAGAAATTAAACAAGGTAATTATAACGCTCGCAGCGAGACACTGTTGTCGTATGTTACTTTTTTAATATTTTATTTTCATGTATATTTTATCGATACACAAACGGTGGAGCTCTCTAGTCAGACGAGTCTGAACATCACGAGAGATCCCGATCAGTTGCGTGTATACGAAAGTCGATTATTATCATCAATTAATTATTTTTATATCGATTTTTGTTTATAACACAGCGAATATCGTTTCGGTGTGGCACTGTACAGGTAATTGTAGTAGCAGTTAATTTTTAGTCAACAATCGACCAAGAAGCGAATGTTTAGCAAGACTCGACGATACCGCAACAGTGTTTCCGCTAACCTTAATATAGAGATATATAGCGAGAAGAGTGTAGAGATACTAAGATTTACGAATTTGATTTGTTGCTATTGCATTTAGGTTATGTACCTGACTTCATCATATAAGCAAGTCAGGAGTTTGAAAACCCCGAATCATCGTATTTTTCGTAGGTCTCACGATATGTAGCTTTAAATGCAATAATGATAATATCGGACAGAGTCCCGGCAACCGGCGATGCAATGCAACATGCAAACTTGTACATACAGTTATCTATCTTGACCGGTTTTATTTGAACTGAGCATGGGGTGGTACTTACACAGCAATAATCAGTAAGTTCCATCGTTAGCTACTAGTTAATTTTTAGTTCCACTTTCTTGAAGTAAAGTTTAGTAATATCTGTATATTTGACACTCGAGAGTTGTTTTATACGTTAGTAAGTAACAGTGATTTGGTTATCAACACGATCTTATGAAATATGCTAAGTAAAAGTTCCTGAATATTTTCATTCAAATCGCAAGTCTGATTTTAATAGCTTCCTAGTTTGAATGTGTGAGCTTGAAGAAATATTAGGAGTCATCTTTTATCTAAAAATACAAATAATTTTATTGTGTATAAGTTTGTATGTGAATGTGCTCAGATATTAATAAGACCACACTATAACTGTATGCTCCTGGTCTCGTCAATATGTGAGTAAAGCGAACGCGCTACATCGCCTGCCGAAGTCTCGTGTAATTTTGTTCTGTAAAGATCAGTCTACAATATTGTTCTTATATTGTATTGTTTTCTTTTTTAATAATATATTATGTTTAAACCGCTCACTTGACTTTAATTTCACTCCTAACCTCCTAATCAAATACATGTGATGTCTGTTGCTAAATTACCCTAGGTTGATGAAATTCATGTTAATATTAGTAGAAGGGGAAACAAACCATAACTGATATTAATATGATTTAAGAATAACGAAAATTTTATCAGCGTAGGGTAATTTAGGAACAGTCACATATAGGTCGGTTTCAATGAAAAGAAGAAAATTAAAAGTTATCTATCAACATGAAAAGCGTATACAACGTTTCGGGTCCGTGCTATTAACCGTTGAGGAGTTCTCTTATGAGGAGCCGATCCTGGCTGCAGGATACAGCCAAGTCTGTCATAAAAATGTATTGTCACCAGGACCAAAGGTGTGTGCAAAATTTCAGCTCAATTTGTTTGGGGGAACCGATTTGAAATTCAGTTGCAAGATTTGATCAATACATACTAACTAATAAATTTAAATTAACTGTTAAATAAAAGGTTATAAATAACTAGTGACCCCGGCTACATATAAAACCTTCCTGACTCACTATCTATTGCTGAAAACTGCATTAAAATCCGTTGCGTAGTTTAAAAGATCTATGCGTACAAATAGCGGGAGCGACTTTGTTTTATACTATGTAAAGATTCAATTAAATCTTATAAAAAACGTACGAATAATGTCACCAAACAGGAACAGTCTTTTCAGTTATTTTGCATCACACTCAAATCAAAGTGTTATATATTTCTGTTGCTATAAGGCAGGTGATGGAATGCCTAGTGCCTATAGAGGTAAAATACCGAATAATGAATGGTCTGTAAATTGTCCGAAAATTAAAACTACTATACTCCATCGGCCATCTTCGCGTTAAAGCCAGATGTCCTGCCCAACTCCACTTGAGGCGACGACGACGTCGTAAACTTTCATCTGACGACAGATTTCAGTGTAACCCACTCGGTCTAGTAGGGTTATGCCGAGCACGGTACGCTCCATGGCCCTTTGCGTAACTCGTATTCAGTTAGCGTCCATGTTTGGCGGGTTTTTATACATTGGGGTATCTTTCGGACCGAAAAATATATTCAAGGTAACCAAATGCCGCCCATCCGAACTTTGACCTGCTGGAAAGTTCTTTTTTCGAATGCTCCTTGTCGAAAGATAGAACATCCCAGATAAACGTAATGGTCAACCATCTCCAGGCACTTAACAACAGAAACAGAGTCACCCGGAACGCCTGACAACACCCTCGTCTTTGACATGTTCATTCTCAAGCCAACTTGTAAGAAAACATCATAAAATTAGTTCATCTGCAAAACGAAGGTGCTACAAGTAGTCACCATTGATGTTAATACATCATGTCTTCTAGAGAAGCAGTGAAGAGTTTAGGCAAAATGGTGTTTCCTTGGCACACTCCTGATCGATATTGGGGCAATTAGATCATGCAGGCTGATTTGCACTGTTGCCGTCTCGTACAGGTGTCGGTCTGACAGCGATGGAGGGAGTTAAACCCGCCGCTGTGCTCGATACTGTCGAATGCCTTCTCATAACCGACGACAGCTAAACACAGGGGCCGATTGTATTCTGAACTCTTTTCCACCATCAAATAAAAAAAAAAATGAATAAAAAAAAAAAAGTTTATTGTCACAAAAACCTTTGTATACAATACCATTACATTTAAACATAGGTACATTTAATTTTAGTAGAAGGCTGTACAAATAGTGAAAAACCCTGCCTCCTAAACTAGGGGGACCCTGTGACCTATGAGTCAGTGTTCTACTGTAACTTTGTGTACAAAATAGACCTTTATTTGCGTGTTTATAAACCTACAATGACCTTGTTTAACTATGCTTGGGGGATGGCTGTGTGAGTGGGATGTGGTGTGCTGTGGTGTGGTGTGGTGTAGTGTGCTGTGGCGTGGTGTATGAGAAGGAGGGGTGTGGTGTGGAGTCGTGTACGGTATGTTCGTGTGATGTTGCATGTGTTTCTATATTATTAACTAGCTGTGCCCGCGGCTTCGCTCACGTGAGCGCACATTCTTTTGTCATTCTCAAAGTTTATGAACGTAAGCAAAATATAGATGCAACTCATGATCTATCCTAGGGCCCAGCGGTTAATATCCTTAACAATTTAAAAAATAATCTTTCAGCTCTGAAAGCTCAATCAACCGATGGAAAAAATGTGATGGACACAAACGATGGAAACAAAATTGAGAATTTGCAAAAACCATGCAATTGAAAAATACTGCAAACGCTTGAATTTAATGTATTTAGCAATAGAACCAGAAAGACTATGCGCTTTGAGAATCTTCATGTTTCCGAATTAACACAAACATCGCTATAAAGCTTCAAAGTTTGGTTTTTCAAGGCATTGTAGTGCATTCATTCCGCACTTTTAGGATTTTAGTCGTATAATTGTAATATTTTATTTATATTGGGACCACCCATAAATTACGTCATACGAATTTTATGATTTTTTCACCGGAGGGGTCAAAAAATCCGTCCTTATCAGAAGGTCAATTTTCTTGAGACTCCCGCCTCCCAAGTGTGACGTCACATATTTTGCAATATTACATGCTGCCCGCCGATAGAGTTGGAAATATTTCTTTAATAAGTTTTTCGTTAATAGTTCAAATTTCGTGTTTTAAAACTTAGCAATATTAGTTTTTTAAATGTGACGTCACCAAATTTAGAACCCCTTCCACCCCTTGTCACACAATGTCACACTTTGTTGTCACCCCCCACCTCTTTAACGTATGACGTAATTAAATTACATCATAAATTTTATGGCTGGCCCCTAATAGACACGTGCTTCCATGGTAGCAGTAGCTAACTGTGACTTCCTGGAGTATCTAAAGTGTCCCTACACCTGCGATTTAGAGGACTTACTGTCAAAATCTCTACTGAAACCGCGATTAACGTAGCCACCTGGGTGCTAATAATGTGATAAATCATCGATACAAAAGAAGAAGAAGATCTTGGGAATTATATTAGATCTCATATTTCCGAAGATAGACCATGATTGCCGAAGCGGATACTTTTCCAAGGATTCTGATGAACGGGCGAAGAAAAAAGTTGAAGCGTATACGCAAGTATTACGCAGATCGATGTAACAAATAGTGTTGAAAGCAAGCTATTTGACTATTCACTAAATTTATGTTGCTACTGACTATTATTAATATTTTGCTCCGAAGTTCAAATGCAAGTGCAATCATGGGCATTTAAACGTTAAAGATATGCCGCGAGTGAAACAATTGCTCTTACGGATATAACTACTGTTCACTCTGGGGTACCTACCATTATAAATAAGCCTGTCTAGTATCAAAAAAAATTATATGTTTCCTGAGTCAAAAATATGTTTAATGTACATGAAAAAAAGCATAACAAATGGGTTGCCTGATATCATTAAGTGAAGACTATTTAAAATTGCGACAACCGTGGGGCTTGACCGATTTTACTTAGACAACCGAACGTTATGCCATCGTGTTTTCTTTTAATACATATTTTAATAAGAAAATAGATGAGTGGACATATAGTATCAATTTATCTATTTATACCTTACAACTCTGTAGTAGGGACAAAACGATGACAACCTAACAGATTCTTGGCTTGATTGCTTTGTAGATATTTACTTTAATTCCATTTTGATTTCGTTTGGTTTGAAAAAAAGATTAGTTCCGTTAGTTTTAATAAAGGGTAGCCTTGACTTAACTTTATCAGGCAACCCATTCGCAATGTTAGTTTGTTCATATAAGTATTTTACTCCGTTAACGTAAGTTTTAAATAGCCGTTCTGAGGCTTGTCACTGCCGGATTTTAGCCTTTTCCCACTCGCACAATGTGGACATGATCATTAATCTACTAAATTATTAGTATTCGAAGTCATTTCGGTAGGCACATATAAAAATACGAAATCCTGAAAGTCCTGTTTTAATATTCAAACGAAAGTATTTTATTTAGTTTGTGTGCGGGCAACATTGGAAAAAGGTGGTCTGGTTGAATTTGACAACCTCATTGTCTCATTTTGGTATTGTCCCCATAAAGTTTTTATTTTGTGGGATATTGTTTATCTACCTATTATCTAAGAACTAATCTTATTTAATACATCATTTCACTGGTCACCATTAATTATAGTAAAATCCAAATAATAGTAATTTTATTATTTAAATAAACTTCAGGTTGAATTGCTGTAAATTGCTGGAAATAAAATGATATATCTAAGCCGGAGAGGTGATCTGTACCTCAGGACCTTCCTACTTCAGACACCTTTCTCTATTTAAGATTGTGCATATACCAGTGCCTGTTACTTCTGATGTTGAATTAAATAAAGATTTATGTTTATGATTATTTTTTTAATATCTATCTACCGACGCCTAATATATAATAATAGCTTTCTCGTATTACTATTTTTTTTTATTATTTGATTGCCTCGGAAACGATAATTGTTTTTTTTTTTTTTAAATTTAATTTAATAAAAAATTTAAGAAAAATGAAAAAAATTGAGAAAAATTGATTGATATTTTTTTTTTTTTTTTGGAATTGAGTTGATTGATTGATTTGATTGTTTTTTTTTTTATATTATATTCTCAGCCTTTCCATCATATCCTACTTTTTACATAAAATGATTGGTCACCTTATTAGAAAGAGATTAAATTAGCGTTAACCTCTCTTTTGGTGGCAATTTTTTAATGCAAGCAAGAATTGCAGTTGTACACACGGCGGCACATGAAGCTGTAAAATTCCAGTATAAATTGACCTCGCAAAATAATTAATAAATAATATAATAAATAATAAAAATAATAAAATAATAGTAATAGTAATAGTAGTAATAGTAATAATAGTAATAGTAGTAATAGTAATATAATTAATATAATTATTAATTGAGATCCGCATAAACTGGTTTTATAAAGCTTGACTGGCCGTCGCGTGCGTACGTAGTTCTTATTACTTCCGTGCAAAGAGTAAAGACAAAAGGAAAAATAAAACAAAATTAGTTTTCAGCCATTCCGAGTGACTACACTACGACTAAAACCTATTTACGTAAATTATTTTTATCATAGAAATCGCGTATGAGGTTACTAACAAAATTTTAAAAGTTAATATCTTTTGCGTCTGTTGGTCGATTTTGATGAAATAAACGCTAAATAATAACAATGCTTCTTATTTTGTAATATTTAGATTTTGAATACAATGAGGGGTTTTTACGTGATGCGCGCACAAACGAACAGACAAACCGACAAACCGACAAACAGACAAAAATTAAAAAAAAAATATTTTTACTTTCTATTACATAATTCTCGCACTTTCCAGTGACTTTTTTGCAAAAATCTGTAATGTACAGACACGGAAAGTCTACGATTTTATTATATGTATAGATTATTATAATGTGCCTACTTTATTTTAGAAATGAGATCTTCTGTACGGGAATAATCCTGATTATACAGCCAGTTTTGTAATTTGTTTTTTAATTCGTGTTTGTTTAAATTACTTATTTGGATATGCTTGTTCAAATCAATTTTTTTAATAGTGATACATGGGTGACATGCACTTGGACATACAATTTTTTAAATAATATATTGAAAATATGAGTCTAAAATTACAATTATTTGATATAAATTCAATTTTTGCTCAAATATAAATTATATTACTACTGTTGGTCATGCATGACAGACACAAGACTTATACAACAATAAATTAAAGTCAAGCGGACATGAAACATTTAAAAAGTTCTAGTAGCTAAAAATTCAGCAACTGAGTAGTAACAGTTTTCTATAAGAGCTTGGAACAATTTCTTTTTAAAGACCTTAATATTCTGTTATGTCATTAGGAATCTTATTGCTGATCTTTGTGGCCATAGCAAACATACTTTTCCCAAAGAGGGTAGTTCTATATTGTCTGGTAAGGTTATTATACAAATGACTTCTATTTCGCGATCTGAGCTCTAATGTAAATAGTGATGGATGATGTCTAATAAACAAGGCTATTTCAAAAATATATAAAGATGGCACGGTAAGTATTTTTAATTTTTTAAAGTATTCCTTGCATCTGTTTCACGGTATGGATGCGGTTGATCGTTGAAAAATCACTCTGGAAACTGGCTTGTTCAACGGCTGGCGTTCGTCTAGCTGGTGGGTATGACGGCTACAAAGAACTTTGGCAAACAGCTTATAAAATATGTGAGTGATTAATGAATATTTCTGTTGCATAAATTAGGTATGTTTATACCATTTCATTATTTTATTTTATTTCGTAAGCTTTATTTTCGATGTGATTAATACGTAGGTTCACGAAGGGGATGGTTTGATGCCTGCCTATCCAACCCACCAAAGATGTGTATGGAACAATTTTATTATTTTATTTAAAAAACAAGTTCCTTAACAGCAGTAGACAGACTGTTTCGATGCTTGTATTAATACAAGCATCAAAACAATAAAACGAAAAAATAAGTCGTTTTTAAAAGCGACTAATTTTTCCAATCATCGGATAAGCGTTAGGACTCATCTATCAGCACGGAGTCGCATGTTTTGTTGCTCCTATCCTTTTCCGTCCGTAGCATGAACAATGGGCTCGGCAACTTGTTCTTGGGAGAGTTGTTTAATATGACGAGTATTAGGCCAGTCGCCTGTTGGCCTTAGCCATTGGAGTTCTTTTGGAGAGGTTTCGTATTATTTCGTATTTGTATGTGGGCACCCCACCAGGAAGTGGAGGACATCCAGGAGGAATCTCCTGGATGACCTCCACCCTGGGGTGGGCGAAGAGGTCTGTGAGACTGAAACCACACGGAATTCTTTGACTACTTATATCTGGTCGAGGTTCTGTAGTACTTGCGCTGTTCGTTTTACACGCTTTCATGAGTTACGCAGAAATAATAGATTTCTTTGTAATATCGCATCAATATGGAAATGGCTTAATAAAACACGAATTTACAATGGCGCCTGTAGATAACGATTCATTGAATAATTATGTTAATTGTGCAAAAAATATTGAGGGACAGATTCAATAAATTAAGGAGGGAGGTGATTGTGGATCAACCCCCGACCCAGGCCGTTCTTTACAAAATCAATCGGTTTTGATAAAATCGGTAAAATGTCGAGGGCGGAAATTTAAATTACGGTTTTTTCATTTGCCTGTTATTGTTATTGAAAAATGTAGAATTCACCTATCCTACCTATCGATTTGGTGAGAATACATTACTTGATACATAACTAAGGCCCATGAGTCTTCTTGCCCACGTTCAGAAGGGACTTTTTGTAACACAACATGTTTTACCGCGCTTGGATGTTCCGCTTAGCGCCGAGAGTTGAAAACCGATGAGTTCGCCTCTGCGCACTTTTCTAACACGATGCGCTCTGTTTGATTCTCAGGGCTCAACATCGAAAGGTACGCTCAATCTTTAAAAAACATTGCGTTAGAAAAGTGTTCGAAAAAGTAACGTGTTGAAAAGTAAAGTGGCCGCGAAACCTTTTTTAAAATTTTTGTATGCCCCACACTAGGAATTTCTCCTGTATCGTGGGTGCATAACTTACCTACATACACAAACTCCTCGACCCCGAACAACCATGTAGGCCATACAAATATTTTTTTCCGTGTGGGAATCGAACCCGCGCCAACCGTGCCGTCAGTTTTTAGTAGGTAGACTTCATAACGTTCTCACAAAAACGTTCATATCAATCGCGGTCTTGAACAATAGGTGTCCCTCAACACAGTAAATAAAGTACCTGGCATTAATCAAATTAATAGAACTTGTTTTCAGTATGTTGCCTGTTTGGACTAACACTAGGCTAAACCTAAAATAATGCCTAAATGACAGCTTCTTTCAACTCTCAGCATTTGAGTCGATCGCTAAAATTCTATCAGTGCAATAATATTATTGTATAAAAGCATTCATTTAGTTGTATTCAGTGTCACTTAGTTTTTGTTAATATCTCCATCCACATTAGTGGTCTAACCGCCTGCTTCGTGATTGTAGCTTGTAAAGCTACCTAGGTCGTTAGTAAACGCTCGCAAGCTATGAAGGAATTATTATGCAACATAGTTGATAAAAATTTTCCCATCACTCTTGCTAACTAAAATGTGCGTATCGTAATCAAATCAGACTTTCTAGTTCAATCAGCAGTATTTCTTTTCTGTATAAACTAAAATGATGGAAATATGAATATCATCTGCCTATCCTTTTCCAAATATTTTGGGATCCGCAGTCTAACCGGATGCAGTAGAATACCAGTATTTTTTATGGAGAAACTGCTTATCTGACTTCCAGTTACTGGATAGAATTGGGTAGACTGCTTGTCTGACTTTCGGGTTTCGGGCTCATAACAACTGTCAGATTCAGAAATCTTAACCGGGCCCAACGGCTAACATGCACACAGGGGTCTTGGTTTTATGATGGATGGTCCACGACCGACCTCGGCTAGCTCAGCTTAACCCGGTTCGGCAGTTTATTCTTTGCTATTTTTCTGAACGTATGAATACGATGATGTCCAATTAATTAGCTCAGCAGCCACAGTTTACTGGACATAGGCCTCTTCCAAGTACCGCCAGCCCTCAGACTACCAACTTTCCCAAACACTTTATGATGTTTGTTAGACTTGTGTTTGTGTTAGAGAGCGCGTAACTTTTTAGGGTGCCCTAATTTACGACGTACTTATGTAAGTCCCAAAAGTTAGATAGGCATATTCAACAGTGAACATAATTCGTAGCACCTACCTTAGTCGTAACTACTACCACTAACCAGCCACTTAAACTCAATTAGGTACCTATCTAACGAATCGGACGTCTCCTTGAAAAAGTTGAGGCAAATCAAATAAATAAAAGTCGCATCGCAAGCAATACGACCGCGGTAGTCAATTCATTGAATGTCACGTTATCTCTGTTCCAACAGCTCCGGGACCTGAAGTCCAGTGTGCGGGGGCTGTGTGGGGGGGGGAGGGGGAGGATGTCGCGAGAAATTGAATGAAAACATTGAATATTTATTCTGAGACGATGCCAGTGCACCGCTGCGGGCCCCGGGCAAGTACTATGCAGTGTGGCAGATGGTGCAGACGGGTCATGTCTTGTAAAAATGTTGTTATCCAGTCATTCTCACTACAACTAGAGTGTCCGCATAAATAAATATTCTATTTGGACACAGTTTAATACATACTTGAAAATCATCAGCAACAAAAAGATAAAGAGGAGTCAGTTACGCAGTAATATGATTCATTTTGGGTTCCATTAGAGGTACAAGTTCCGCAACTGCTCTTCGTAGGACCATACAACTCTTCATGTTCATTGGCTAACAGACTGGTTTCCTAGATTTAGTTGTTAGAATGCACTAATCCTAAGTATTAATCTTCAGCAACGTGTTATGCTTCGATTTCATGTTTAACTGCGAGATGTTACGTCGTGGTCACAAGTTAATGAATCTGGTCATGAAGGCGTTTCAGTCAAGATAGAGACGCCCAGTGTTGTCTTGTCTGCGAGAGCACTTCGTTGTGGTTCCGGGATGATCTTGTGGCTCTCCTTTTAATATTTGATCTGCATATTTATAAATCGTGCTCGGACTGTTTGCGCCGCCCCTCGAGCGTGTTTGCAGATTTATAGTTTATTTCATTTCGTGTGAGGACCCCTTCGACTGACATCAACCCATTGTTTACCGTACATTCTCAGGAAGCGTATGGTCTGGAATATTTTATATCAATGCTTGTATTTGTCCGCAATCTTTATATAATTGTGAATTTATGGCGCAATAACGATATATGCAAGTGGACACTTGTGTACCGCACTCCGGTTATATTGTTTTGAGAAGCGCAGTTATATGTTCGCAAGATGTCATGCAACTTCCGCGAATAAATTATTGCATTCATGCTAAAAATTAGCTTGTGTGGTTACCTGTATTTATTTTGTTGCTTAAAAAGGTGTTGGCATTTAACTAAGTCTCAATAAAAAATAAAAATACTCGTTTATCTACGTAGTATCATTTGACTGTTACAGCCTTGACTTTTATCAGGACTCAAACTGCATAACTAACTTATTACCTATTTAAAACTATAACTACCATCAAGCTGCAACTTTAACAAGTTTTAGTTTATACTTAGTCGACCGAGGTTGTTCGAAATATTTCAAGCCTTAATTATAATACTTACGAGCAGTCCTTGTCCTGTTTAAATACTCATTAGTTACCTAGATTTGTTGTAGTCTAGCCCAAACAAATAGGTACTTGCAAGTCGCACCGTGGTAACAACTCATAAGCCTGTGAGTGTGACTCTCACGTCAAAGGAAATGAACACGTGCCCACACTTGTGTAGATATCCTCTCTGAAGCAACGCACTTGCCCAACGATTGTCGAGATATATATGCACGCGAGAAGAATGAATAATATGTAGGACGTGGAGTTAGAACCTAGGTAATGTTACTGTACATAAGATACAAATGACTTGGAGAAAGTGAAGTATGGATGAATGGCGAAAGTTTGATATTGTGGATAGATTTTACTGGCTCAAGAATAGCCGCAAAGTAGAAGTTAAGTTCTACTGTAATGCTGGATGGTACCCGCCATTCAAAGAATAACGAAAGTTTCAACTCACTCACTCATTGACTGGCTCATCCACGCCCAAACCTTTGGACTTAGAAAGGGTCCCATAAGATATAGACAATTACTAAAGCTTTTTAGTTTCTACGAGATAGGGAATATACCTACAGCTACATACATATATGATAGGCTAGACAGATGGAATTGAAACCTGATAGGAAAAACCGCTTTAAAACAACACACCATAGACTAGAACGTTCTTTATTCAAAATTCGCCCTGATATCTAGGTTCACATTACAGTTCATGGCACTTTCACAGGGAACGTAACCCTGCAGGCCATGTTCACACATCAGGTCGAGCAGGAACCGACCCTGGTGGCTGGAGGGCATGTCGGAGACAGACAGCTGCTGGTCGATGTGCATCACCTGGGTTCTGTTTGCTGTGGTCTGTGGCCAGCGGACTGGTAGTAGCTGGCTTAGTTCCGGGGTTGGGTGCCTGGAAATGTAAGTTCATTTTGAGTAACATCATGTCGGTGATTTATTTGAAATGATGATTTGTTTGGCCTTACGAATCGTCGTATTTTATGAGCATTATTAGATAGGATATTGCTGTCGATTCTTACACCACTTCCTATTATTATGTTTCGAAGTAACGACAATACTATATGACAAGTCTTTATTCAATTGCAAATCACACTGCAAATACCTACCTACGTAATTTAAAGTTTTTAAATGTTACCGTAGGTAAAAAATATTTTGTCAGAAATTCAAGTGATATTAAGCGTGACTTCGTGAATCTTCCAGCGTTAACGATTACTGAAAAGTAAAATACAAATAAAAGTTTTGTTATAAGCATTGGTTTTAACTTTATAAGTTATAACTTAATTTTGTTTTTTAAAACTTCATTTTGGTCCTTTGTGACGATGTCCTTCTAACAAGGAGCAGGAGCTCGTGGCTAAATAATAACAGCCGCTCGGGTCGATCTTAAGGTTAAGCCGCGCTTGCCTAGGTTGGTCCGTGGATGGGAGACCACCCATTACACAACGAGTTTCCTCCGTGCCTCGGAGAGCACGTTAAGCCGTTGGTCCCGGCTGTCATTTGTAGATCTTTGACAGTCGTTACAGGAAGTCAGTGGACCGAAAGTACTAACTGGGTTGTGGAGGTCTGACAGGCAGTCGTTCCTTGTAAAATACTGGTATTTAGCCGCATCCTATTAGACTGGAAGCCGACCCCAACATAGTTGGAAAAAAAGCTAGGCCGATGATGCCCTTCTAACAAGGCCTGTAACTATTATTTTATAATATTTTTTTTCAAATCAATATAGTTTGGTGAGTACAAAGTAGTAGTTATGATCCAAAGCCTACTTTTTCGAAAGCGAACCTCGTGTGGAAACGAGTCCACTGATGTTAGTAATAAGTACGGTACCCAATAAGTTACTAGGTACCAATAACAATATTACAAGCTTTTATACATAGTTGTTATGATACTTAACACGATGGCTTACAGTAAAGTTAATTCATATTTATGAAGTAAATCATTAAACATACAGTAATGGTGCTGTCCCATACTCTCATAGAATCATAAATATAATGATTGTCATTAAGTGCATGTTTGGTTATGTGCATTCGATGCTGTAACCCCATGGCATGAACAGAATGTGCCATTTTACGACATCTGTACACTGTATGGAAAGTGCGAGCTTGCATCATTGAGTAAAAAACTACCTACGTTTATGAGAATGCACTACAAGAGTCATCCAAAATGGGTGCGGCTTATGTAAGAATTTTAACTAAAAAAAATTGAGATGAAGGTTGCAAAACTGACATCTGAAGTATTTTCCCTATGAACAAGTTGGTCACCTTCACAGAAATACATCTAGATTAACTAAATTAAGGATAATGTTTGCTAAACTCACCCGAACTTCATGAAATTGGTCAACATTGTGGTCTGCCTTTCGATGACTAACTTGTCGGAGTTACTTAGCCGTAAGGTCAGACCTCCCGGCTTGAACATGTAGAAGATGTCATCCGAATGAGTCGCCCCCCGCACCCCGAGCCCGCGACCGAACACTTCATTCCCGAAATTACGTCCTCCTTCGTAAGAGAACATGTAATTATACACCGGCTTGTCTGAATACTTCGCTAGCAGCTTCGAGAACGCGTCGACCGCTCCGTACGTTATCCAATCCGAGTAATAGTCTATGCCACCTTTGATCGAGGCTATGCTACTGAGCCTTTGTTTCCCAAAGTAATGCGAACGAATTTTCTTGGCTATTTCTCTTTTATCTTCGTCGGAACACCATTGAAATACCGATGGCAGCCTATCTACGAAGTTATTGTCTAAATATTCTAACGTTCTTTGGTTATTGAGGCCGTAGAAAAGAGTACCTTCGCTGTCGGTGACGCCAACCATTATCGGGACTTTGTAAAAGTCGCCTGACGTGATGATGTTGTATGGCGTGTCATGGAAAAACGGGTCGGTGAAGTTCATGTCGGCGCATGGCGCGTACTTGAAATACCGAGGATCTATTGAAGATCCCTGAGTTGCTGTCAGCAGATCTCTCAAGGACGCCTTTAGGAAAGTGTTGTAGACATCGCGTTCAGTTCGCACTGTCGCCATCTTAGCGGCGTCTTCGAAAGCAGGTGTGAGCGGCTCGGGGTTGAACGACCATGTTGTGAGAGCTACACCGCTCAACATGATCGCTTTGTGGAACAGTCCTCTGCTACGCTTGGATAACAAATGCGTGGCTGTGGAGGTTGCTCCCGCACTATGTCCAGAAACTGTCACATTATCTGGATCTCCACCAAAAGCAGCTATATTCTTTTGTATCCATTTTAAAGCTGCGAGTTGGTCCTTCAGTCCGAGGTTCGCAACATTATTTACGCATAAGAAACCTAGAGCACCTAATCTATAGTTGACTGTCACGACTATAACGTTCTTTTTGACTAGAAATTCGGGGTCATAGTGCCACTTGCTACCGTAGTAGTAAGCTCCCCCGTGGAAGAACACCAGCACGGGTAGTCTGTGGCCTGGTGTGGCGTGTTCCGGAGTGGCCACGTCCAGCTGGTGGCAGTCCTCGACGCCCAGCTTGAAGATGGCGAAGGCTTGTGCGCAGGAGTCGAACCGAGACACCGCATGAAACGTGCCGCTCCATTTCTTCGGTTTCTTCGGTGGCTGAAAAAAGGTTTTAATATTTTGAACTATACTCAGATAGTCGTATGTGATAGTTCAAATAAAGTGCTTAATTTCCTCACATAGGTTTACTTTTATATCGACGAAGGTATACGGGTACGAAGTTGCACTTTAACTTTCAGTTAGATTAATGCAACGCGAAACTTCACTCATCTCGTTGTGTTATGCTGTGGGCTATTTATTTAAACGTTCAGAGAAACAACTAATAACACAACAAAAACTGTGACACGTTCCTTCGTTAAATTGAGTATGCCTTAGAATTTCCCAGGCATTTCCCAACCTCACCGGGGAATAAGATTAACATTTAAATATATCTCATATTACTACGCGCCCGGCTCATACACTACGCATATTACGTTCGCAGTGATATTACGAACCGTATACTCACTTGGAATCTCTCGCTGACGGCGTAGGGGATCCCGTAATACCGGTTCTGCCCGGAGAAGCCCCGGAGCCCCCTTAATTTACCCTGGCTTACTTCCACGACCGGCGTGTACAAGAATAACCCCCACACATACTGCACACACGACAAACACACGATATACACCGACGCTCCGTATCTCATATTTACCAACACAAGTCTTCAGTCATAATTCTTAATTTTTAGTTTGAGTTCTCCTTTTATACTTAGCAGGTGGACGATCTGCGCGGTTACCGGTTTGGGATTAACAAAGTTCCGAATTAAAGATATCGTACAGTGAACTGGTTAAGGTCAATGTCTTTACATCCTTTGGTAACTTTGACTAGATTCTGCACTTCATCAGTTTCGGTTGTAAACATGTGTTTTACAAGTTGGCAAGCCGGTATTAGGGTTTGTTTACTTTTCAAAGTTAAGGTGCTATATCACTATGGTAAACTATGGTTTCATAAACATTGGAGTAATATTTTCCCGCGTTTTTGTGCAACGGAATTCATAAGTCTGATTAATTTGTTTTACAACGTGATTAATTTTGTTTAACGCAGGATTAATGACGCTATAAATCACTGAGAAGCATTTGTTTAAAATTTCTCTCTCGCCCTGGAAAATATTAGATATTCGGAATTTTAGTTTATTGCTAGCTTTACATACGTATAGAACAGCAGATAGTATTAAGTTCACTGTTAAACCACTAGAACACTAGAACGACTCTTTCTTGAAGTTTAAAAGTCTTTGATAGAAACTTCGTCGTCCAACTTTCCGGTAGACTTCAAGTTCACAGATGAAGTTCATCTGAGTGGAAGCTGAGATGTTGTGTGCGAGGCGGTCTGGGGCCCACTGCTCGGGAAAGTATGCGATCTGCGGCGGTGGCCCGGTGCGCTTGCGCAAGTTCACTGGTTCACTGCAATATTTGCGCACTGTCCGCAAACTGTTATAAGGCATTATTTACTGATCGCTGGGTGACAATGTGTCTGTTACAGGTTTTTCCATTAATTGATTGTGTAACAATTCTTAATGTGTTTCTTTGAATTATGTCGTAAGTCGTGACAGTGTTCGGAGCTCTTAAAACATTGATTGCGGCGATTGTTTGATAAGGAAAAAGTAACTTTCGGTTTTTTTTGTTTTATCTGGTAATATCGATTTTAACACCGTTCTTTTGAGTTATATTTCACAACTACTTGTTGGCTGTGTAGATAATAAGTCATTTTATCACGGTTATAAATTAAGGTCGCAACTTTTACTGACCCACTGTTAGTCTGGTCCTTCGGCCCTCGTAAACCCTAATGTACGGCATTCATTAGTGTAAAAAAACAAATGACATGAACAATGGGTACAACCGTTCACTTGGAACATTGACGAGTGCTTTAACTGCAGAAATGCTGAGTTGCTCCTTGTATAATCCCGATAATGTCACATTCCCTCGCACCTCGTAGGTCCTAAACATATCCAGTCATACGCTAGCTATTTAAACTAATCTAGACAGATAGACTGTTTACCTTTAGATGACCTTTTCTATCTTGATGTTAAGTTAAGCTTTAATGGATGTGAATGACGACCCATTAGGACAGCTACCATTGAGAAAGTACCCTTCGCATTCCGAAGTAGGTACGCCGCGAGCATGTACTCGTACATTTGTATAAATGTCAGTATGATGGTGCGTAAAGATCTTTATGCACGTGTAGCTTGATCCATGGCACAGGAAAATCATATATTGTATGATGCAACGAATTTTTGAGCTAATAAATAAAGCCCGTCGAGGGCAGAAGCGCGCGGAACATGTGTGTCAAGCGGGAAAACCAGTTGCAAGGCTTTGAGAAACACTATATTGGATGAGACCTGCAGTGCTGCAACTTTCATACAGCTGCTACATACATACCCATAGCCATGGTATGTCCCCTTCAAGAATCCCACCCCTTTGACGAACAACTGTCCCCATGGAATAATATTCACCTATTTATATTTTGCCTCCACCTGTCCATTGCCTTAAAGTTAAAACGTCAAAATTACTTTAAGTTAAAACGTACACAATTTACTTTGCATGAAAACAATTTGGAAGAAACTTCTGAGACAGATTTCAAAGAAACCATCTCTTGAGTAAAGTTGAAAAGCAAATAGGTTTTTAACGAATGAGAAGTCGCGAACAATAATAGTAAGTGCATTAAAAATAAATAGTAATATAATAAAGAGGGTTCGTCTCGGCCGCGCCCGCTGGATGCAGTAAGGAGGTATTCATACTGGAGCGTTTGAAAATATTTTCAATTATAATGTTATTTCATAATGTTAGGGAATTAAGACGAAGTTACAAGTGTATGGGTGGTAGGGAAATTAAAGGCACGCTATCTGCTCGCCACGCGTTCGATATGGGATGACATTGGTTCGATATATCACATTAACTTTATTAGGCTCTTCTGTTAATTACTTCAGAATGAGTAGTTAAATTCGTGTGCTGTCGAGTGATAAGTCCACCCCGTCACATAAAAATGAGCAAGGGCACCTTCCATCATCCATCACTGCTCCACCCTTTTGGGGATTACAAACTTGATGGTCGAGTCGGGATGTTCCTCGTTACAGTTAGAGCAACTGCAGTGAAAAAGTTTTAATCACTTGATAAGTTTCAAGGGATACTTTCAGTGTTGGAATGTTCTAGTTATGTCGGAATCGAGTGTACTGACGTGTCTACGAACTTGTGTGAAGTGAAAACTTCATCAGACCAATAAAGAGCGAAATTCTTCAAACAATTACTTCCAACGAATTCCTGTGCAAAGTTTACAATATCATGAATACGGCCCGACTGAGCCCTCTTAACTAAATTGTTGTTTAATCAATCAAAACAAATTCACGCAGCGAGCGCTAAATTGATTCTTTGCTTAAAAAAAGCGCTTTTTCCGGGCGGAGCAGATCGTTGGGTCAGCGCCTCAGCGGTGCGCGGGGGCCCGGCCGGGCTCCGCGCCGGTGTGGAGGCCGTCCAACGAGATAACTTTTGAATTAAAACGCCGAGGAAGTCCTTTCCTCGTCCAATTTGCATGTTTGCCCAGTTTATAACAATTAGCCGCCGCTTCCCGGGTATTTTTCTTTATTACCAGGATTAGCGCGGCCCGCTCGTCGCAAGGGTACCGACTTGCGCTTAATTATGCTTTATATATGAATGCTGTGCGATTGCCCGTTTATTGCGCAGTTAAATAGCTCTTATTGTGCTTAGTCTGCAGCTTTGCATAGTTTTATGCGGGAAATGGCTCTTCATTAAGTTTTTCCAGCTAGTGTTTAGTCTTGAGGCGGATTACAGAACAACATGCGAGCAGCGATAGTAAACCATAAAATAATTAACTGAAAACATTTTCTTACATAGTTTTCTTATCAATACGAATGGTTTAAAAAACCGAATCATATCGCATTCTGATGAAGACTCGACCCATTCAAAGTCACCACGGATTAGTGCAGTAACTTACTTATTCATACTTCTGTCTATTCCCTCGGCATACTTAATTCCCATCATGTTTAATGGCTTTCTCGCATAAGAGACTAGTTTCTATTAATCCAATTTCACTGAACTCAACACAACTAATCAACCGTATGATAACTTTGAAATTCCCACAGTTGCCAACTTAACGCAAACGCGTGCGTTTCAGTAAGTGTAGTTATGTTAAAGTTGTCAGTAACAGTCAGCGCCGAACTTACAGTTACAGCCCTTATAGGTGACACAAGTTGAAAAGTTACTAAACATAATCACCTAACTTCATGGGGGGGCGTACACGGTACAGGCGCCCAGGCGGACGATACAGTGAGCTTGTAACTTGTAGTGAGTTACAAAAATTGTTTTGTGGATAGAATATTGTGGGTAACTTTACTAAAATTGTTATGAAGATAGACTAATATATTGTAGAGAAAACCACGATGACAAACAAACATTTTTAGGGATAATCCCACCCAACCGCGAATAAACCACGATGTTTACGGTTCCATATCTCAAAAGGAAAAAACGGAACCCTAATAGGACCACTCGCGTGTCTGTCTGTCCGTCTGTCACATCCAATTTACTCCGAAACTACTGGATCGATTGAGTTGAAATTTGGTAGACATATATAAGTCGGTGATTTTAAACATGGGGGCCACTTTTGGGGGGTAAATTAGAATATGAAAAAAATATTTTTTGAAACTATCGAGTTACATATCGAATGAAAGGGCTTATTGTGAGCATCTCAAATATATATATATTTTAATTTTAAGATAAATAGTTCTGAAGTTATTTTAGAAAATAGGCAAAAATTGACCATTCCCCCCCCCTCCCCTTTAACTCCGAAAGTACAGGGCCGAAAATTTTGAAAAAATAGAAAAAATAGTTCTTTGATAGATTACAGGAAATCCTATAATAACTCTATAACAACAAATAATAAAAAATAAATAAAAAATTAAAGGGGGCCCGCCTATTACGATGGTACTGAACCCTTCATGCTCGAGTCCGACTCGCCCTTGGCCGGTTTTTTAGTTATGAATTAAACTAAATTCTTAAGAAGTACCGTTTTTGGCGACGTCAAATTATAGACATCGACTAGATTGATAGCCTACATACAGATAGACGAACTTATACAGCGTCCGTAATACTTCTTAGTATTATTTTAGTTATTTCTACTTGCTCTTGAAGCCGACTGTATCTACTTGTTCTTGTACATTTTTAATTTAAATTTAAGTTAGAGAAGTGTGGTGTTGCAACAATTTGTATTACGGGCTACAAGAGTACACGAAGTACAGCGAGAACAGGAGAGAGGAGGCTGCTAACTGCTGCAAACTTCATCAGGACAAGTTGCTGCCGACTATTGCCTCAGATAGAATGTCAATTACATTCCTACATACACATATTCATATTATGTACAGATATATGTTGGTAGTTAGTTCGGTTGCTAATTTTGTTCGTCGCTAGTTGTCAACTATTACTTCTAAACTATGGGACGGGAAAGATGTTTTGAAGTTAAGATTTCTGCGCGCCAATGTGTCAATTAACTAATTATTATAATATGTTCTGGTTGTATACTGTATTTAATATCTTGATATTTCTCTGAGTATTATTCCAAGTGTAAAATTAGTACCGATTAAATCGCAACATTACAACAGTGCCTACCTATACGGTAGCAGTGTGCAATGTGCACCTTTTATTATTTTAATTTGTATGGTGTCTTACACGTAACATACCATAGTCATGGGTGACCTTCACACTGACCTCTTGAAGGATAACACTAGATCACGTAGGCTGAGTGCGATCCTGGAGTCGTCGGGTCTGTCACTTCTTAAACTTAGTCCGACTCATCATAACTTTGACTCAAGCGATTCCTAGCTCATCTTCTGTGGATCTCGTTGCCAACCATGGTCAGATCGCTGCGCCTGGTTTATCCAGACACGACCTGATTTATCTGTCTTACAAAATTAAACCCTTGCTTTTGTTTTTATCTGGAATTTCGTATGATTAGACAAAGTAAAACTCAATACTCAGTACTCAGTCATTATCAGTGGATCAGAAAGTGGAAATATTCAACAAAAATGTTCTCCAGCTCATTGACACGCATGCGGCACTGAGGGCTGTTCGCGTCAAGCGTCCCCCAGCTCCATGGATTACCCTGGAGATCGGATGGCAATGAGACGACGTGGCCGGGCTTTTAGAAAATATAGGCGGGACCGCAGTGAGGAGAACTGGAACCTGTACAGGATGGCTAGAAACCGCTGCAACCAGATGGTAAGAGCATCTAAACGCCGATACATTTGTGAAAATGTCCTCAATTCTTCACCGGCTGATATTTGGATGTTTCTCAAACCACTTGGTATAACAAAGTCCCCCTCTAGTTTTGTATCTCTTAATCTGCCTTTAAACGTTCTTAATAAATATTTTTCAAAGTCTGCTACGCTTGCAGTAGACGTTAAGAATAATACTATCCTTGAAATTACTTCCAAGCCAATGTTTCCTCCTGACTCACCCGTGACTAACGTTGAGATCTTTAAATATTTTACCTCAATTAAGTCTAAAGCTGTGGGCTGTGATGGGTCAGTCGAACTATGTTATCTTTTATGATTGAGAACTTATTTCCAATTATCACGCACATCATCAATTCATCTCTGCAGACTGGTGTTTTTCCTGCATGGTGGCGTAAGGCTTATATTATCCCTCTCCCTAAAATGTCCAAGCCTAGTTTAGCGAATCACTTCAGGCCGATCTCCATTCTCCCTTCCCTTTATTTTGTGTATCACAATGTATTCTTATTTAACCCAAAGGTTGACTGGTACAGAATGCCTTGTGGCATTAAGTCCGCCTATGTACCACTATTGTACATGAAGATTAAATAAATAAATAATACAATCACGCTTGTAATCCCCGAAAGGTTAGGCAGAGGTGTACCTAAAAGTATACCCACATTTTGCCAGTAATGTTCAACTCCCATGTAATAGGGGGCGAGCCTATAGCCATCAACCGGGCGCAAATCCGGACTACGTGGCTGCTACTGAGAAATACCCAACAGTTTGCCCGACCTGGGAACCGAACCCAGGACCTCATGCTCAGCAGTCGCGCATACGAGCACTAGACCAACGAGGCAGTCTGGTATCTTATTTCTTCTAAATTCATTCCCTTTAGTCTTCAAGGATCATAACGTAAACAGCTCAGGCTGGTACAGACACGCTGAGGGGCTGAGGTGCGCGCGCACAGTGCACACTTGTGACAGCGCCTGCTCATACAGTAACTCAATAAACTTATTCACGTCTCTACCGTCGCAGACTAAATCAAATACATAAGTAATGTCCTCTTATAAATATATATTCTGATTCGTATAATATCGCTGGAAGGCTCAGTTCAACGGCCCTAACTACAGTCTCAAGGCTTCAGAGAAAATTCTGAAAACTTTCTGAGAAATGTCTCTGAATTTAGAACGTCGTCTCAATTCTCATTATACTTTGAAATGTTTGTTTGCGGTGTCGTTTGTGTGGAGTTTGAGTACTTGTTCTATTAGATTGAGAAGATGACAATGACCCGGCCCCGTGTTTAATTCAATTATCTGATGAATGGTTCAGGAGCTCTCCGTGGTAAATTCAAGTGTTTTTCACAATTATTTACTAAAGAAGGAACAAGTACAACCTCGTTGGTGTAGAGATCGCAATCGCGACTTCTGTGTATGAGATCGTGGGTTCGATTCCCGGGTCGAGTAAAGTGTTATTGGGATTTTTCATCAGGAATTTCTCAGTGCCGCTCAGTAGGTGCGGAGCCTGGACTTGTGCCCGGCTGATGCGATAGCCTCTCGCTCTCTATTACCTACTTGCACTCTATTAAATTAAACGTATCTGGCGAAATATGGATGTGCTATTATAATAGTACATCCATATTCATATCCAAATTCTATTATTATATATCCATTCATAATCCATTATCCATCATCGATATTCTATTATTGATTGTATTGTCATATATTTTTTTTGGTGTTTCGTTTAAGTTATGTATATGTACCCCTGTCTAACCCTTGGGGTATTGCAGGCGTCATGCTAACATCCCCATCTTTGGTTTATCCCCTTTTGATGATGTAACATATAGACCTATTAACATATTATTTAAATGTAAGACATCCTATACCGTTTGTCTAGCAAATAAATTACTTTGACTTTGTATTCATACCAAATGTAAGGCATTATTCAGCCTTTTATCGGTTTTATGGCATCTCTTTACGATTTGTAAGGCTTAGAAGCCTATTCAACCACTTCTTCTTGCCATGATAGTTCATAACCCATGGTCGTGCATGGCCCAACTTGCACCATTACCGGGTGACGAAGAACACCACATTAATGCAACAAACTAACTCCTTATTTATGTTTATTGCTCATTTTAAATTGCTGAAACAAGCCCGTGTTATCTTTTGTAGTTCCCAAGGCGGCCATCCGGAGGATGTTGTTGGACTTGGTAAGTCTGTAGTTTGTCTTACAATGAGTTTGGCTGTAGTTTTTATTGCACTTGAGTACAATTGATAGTTATCCGATTGCTTACTTAGTTACTATTTTCGTAAGCGGCCATTTTGAATTGTGACTGCTGATTCTTTGTCTGTAGGAAAACTTTGTAACTCGTTGTTACAATTAAAAGTTGAAACGGAAGAGTTACTCGATTTATTACTAGTTCTCCTACGACTACTAGTTTCCTGTCTTTCTACTTTGTTTATGGATTGCAATATTAATGCAGTTTGTAAGATGATTCAGATTCTTGGCTTTTTGATTATCCTCGAATGGCTCAGAAGTCGCACATTTGTCACCTCGTAAATATTCCGCCAGGGCATAATGAAACATCGGTCTTTTGAAGGCATTTTATTCACTAGAAATCATCCTGAAAGAACCTTCGAGTCCTTTAGATTAAATGAAAGAATAATTTAATTTTTCTTTTACGTCCACTGGGCTATCCCTCTGACCATCCTACGTGCAACAGTCGTGATATATCAATACATTATAAGATCAAACAGTCTGAGGTCGGACATCGCAGGGCCGGCTGCGGCTCAATTAGAGCCACGGGCCCTATTCAAATATCTGAGGGTCAGCCCTATTACGCTGCATCGGATCCGACCTATTTGCTTTTCATTAAATCGTGCTTGTAGAACAAAGATCCGGTAGAGAGGTCGGTTTACGTATTTTTTGGCGGAAGGATTGTGGGGATATGGAATATTTGATGTTTTCAAGTACCTTTTTTGTAGTGTAACATTGCTATGGTGAAAAATAATATACTGTGCACATTGTACTACGCCGCGCGATGCTACGGGTACTGCTACGCGTACTCCTACGCCGCTACGCGTACTGCTACGCGTACTCCTACGCCGCTACGAATACTGCTACGTTTTCCTGTAGACGCGTGTTTTTAACAAAGAGGTAACAATGATAAAAGACATTCAGCATTCGCCCAGTAATTGTACAATTGCATGTCAAGTCTGGGAAATTATTTTTTATTCTTGTTGACTACCGACTGAAGTAGGCTGTTTATTCAGATCACAACTTTCATTCTTTGGCAGTTGTATGAAATGGCTACACTTAGGCAAATTGACGTGGGTGTCAATATGCTTAACAATTTAATTCCATGATGGAACAAAAGCGTTTAACTAAAAAAAAATATGTTCTTTATAGGTTTAAAAATATACAGTAAATACTTTGCATACAAAATACATTTTATTATGTTAATATCACACCCAAAATCACAATAATTCTTATCACTAACTTCAATTCTATAGAGAACTACAGACTGACTGACATACATTATATTATTGCAATTGTTTCTTACTAGTCAACTACTCCACATGATCAGACTAGAATTTATCACCACACATACAACCTAAACTACGACTAACACTAAGTAGGCTTCAGACCAATGATCTGGTGGTAACTATTAACTTTAGTTACTTTACACAATAAATATCAAAGTTTTATAGCTGTACAACAGTATTTTGGCGCATGGCTTAAGTTGTTTTTTTTCAATAGATCTCACAGAAACATTTTCACAAATCCTCTCTAACAGCGTCCGTTTTTCAACTTCATTCGACCGCCAATAGCTTGTACACACGCCAGCATATCAAGCTACTACAACCTTCCAAATGTCTTTAATAGATTGTCAACTTTATCGCTAAAGCATCAGGTTCAAGGTAGATTGGGAAAATTTGACAGTTTCGGGTAGCTTGATGTGCTGGCGCCTACACTAAATCTTGTAAGAAGTCCAAACAATTCTACTTTCAGTAGATTATTTAGAAATGATTGAGCGTTGAGTTTCTTTTATGCGTAGACATCTAAAACTAATGATTGCGGGCGATTACAACGAAGAATTACATATTTAATCACAAGGTAGGTTCTGCCCAGATTATCATATAATAAAATTAAATAATAATTTAACTTTCTTATAAACTAATATGAAGTAGGTATTAAAGGTAAGTCGACGTGTTAGAATACATGAGTAAGCTCGATATCGGAAGGCTAAATATTCAATATTATGAAGAGCATGATATTAAATAGACAGCCACACATTTTCGAATTGTTATAAAAAGAACAGATTTCAGAAACTGCTAGCGCAAAGTAGTTAACAGATCTAGAAATTATCGAAACTTAAAATACTGACCAAATCGCAATCCCCTCCTATCGGCATCGTCATCTTCAGCCTAGCTTTTTCCCAACTATCTTGGGGTCTGCCTCTAGTGCAGTCCCAGCCCATCCACCTGTTACCATCATTTTCACAAAACTTATAAGTAAGTACCTAGTTTAAATAAAATATTCGTTTACACTATGTACAAGAGGTATAATGGTATACCCAGATTTCAACACCCATATTTGAGTCCTTGACCAGCCTCGTAGGTCTCGTGGTAGCAAGCGCGACTGCTGAGCATGAGGTTCGATTCCCAGGTCGAGGTTAGGTGTATTGGGTTCTTACATCAGGAATTTCTCGGTAGCAGCCACGGTGTCCGGATTTGTGACCGTTTGATGGCAATAGGCTCGCCCCTATGACATGGGACTATTAAAACATAACTGGCGAAATTCGGATGTACTACAGGGTACACGTTTGCCTAACCCTTCGGGGATTACAGGTGTGATGTTATGTATTATGTTTAAGTCCCATGATTTCATTAGAAACATTTGAGTTACCCTCGTTTGATTGAAAAATGATGTGATCTAATAATATGACACACTTCAAAATAAATAGTAGATCATGACAATATTGCGCAGGTGTCATCACATTGAGAGCGTTAGTATCACACTTACGCGTAGTGTATAGCGGCTACTGATCTAGTGATTTGTACACAAGTTACGTGCGATTTACTCGCGAGACACGTGGGGACATCACGTTGTACGTTAACTGTTACAAATACGAGGACTTATGTTTGCGCTAGATTTCACACGTTTTATGTAAAATGTTTCATCTCCTGGTCTCGACGAGAAATAATAATATTAATGTCTCATCTTGTTTCGAATTTGTCACATAAAATCCACTTTGTATCCAGCATTGAAATGGCCAGCTCTTTCTCTCTATTGGACCATAATAGTATACAGTATCAGCCAACTGTGTCACCAATTCGTCTTAATAGCGTGGTGAAACCAATTTCCTCTTGGACACTGTAACGCCTTTTTTACATACATGTTTTTTTTACATTAATTAGCAGGTATAACATCTAATCCGCGATACATGTCGTATACTGCAGGATCTAACGACAACACAAAGTAACAGTGTATGAGCAGGCATTGATAATTCTGAGAAACAGTTTGCTCTTGATGAGGATACCATTAACATAACATCACGCCTGTATCTCTCAGAAGGGTAGGCAGACGTGTACCCTAGTTCACCGACATTTCGCCAGTTATATTTAAACACCGCTTAATAACATTTTAATTAGTCTATTTGAAGTCTTATAACTTCAACTGTTCAGCTGTCACCACGTCAGCATAACGCTGGAACTGCTTCTCCCCGTAGTGTTTCCTGCGGTACTTGTTGTAGGTATCGTTCCAGAGCCGCACGGAGGCCTCGTCCCACAGAGGCGCCGTGGACACCTGCGCGTCGATGATGAGCGCCCTGGGGTTCTGGCGCCGGGAGGGACGCCAGCGGAACGGTGTCAGGCGCGACGGCTTAGGAGTGGGGTCACTGGAAGTATTACAATTTAGATGTTAGGACTTATAAGCTGGAGTAAACATGAAGCGATGCCGGAAAGAGTAACTGTCGAAAATTAATGATATTTGTGACTTATTAATTATTATTATTACTGGCTTATTGTGTCCCACTTATTATATAAAAATGAGCTAAATCACGTTATTTTAAAAGGGATCATCAAATAATTTCACCGTTTATTGATTTGAAACGGTGTACCAAAGGACCAACTATTATGATCTAAAATTATTTTTGTAACAAAGACGTAACCAATATAATAGTGATATGTTCGTGATAATAAAAATTTAATTGAACAATAGCACACACGTAAAATGACATTGAAAACCTAATTTTAAATTCAATAAAACAGTTAACAACAATCGGATTGCATTTTACTGTAATTACTAGTTCGTGTGCCGTCATGCGCCATGCGCCATGCGCCATGAGCCATAGAGAATAGAGAGGACTATTGCACTGTAAGCACGGCTTTGCATGCAAATTATATATTTACTGAACGGTTTATTACGAGCTAGACGTGACGCGAATGGTGACGGACGTAAATAAGGCTTTTCACAATAAAACTGTTCAAATCCAAGTATTATATGGGTGCCCCAGTCTGTCCTATAGTTTATAATAATAGAGATTGTGGTCAATGCAATAGTAGGATGATACTGGGCCGGTTCATTGGTTGACAACTTAATCTACATCATAACCTGTCGGCCGACTGAAACTGTAACGATAATTTAAATTGAGTCAGAATTTGACAAATGGCGATGTCAACATATTTATTTATTTATTTATTAAAACTTTATGCACAAGTAAAAAAAACCGTAAAAAGGCGGACTTAATGCCATAGGCATTTTCTACCAGTCTACATATCATATTTAATTTACATAATTATAATACAACATCACGCCTGTCATGCTCTAAGGGCCTATGCACACCACGTTTTTTAAACGCGCCGTCGACGCGCGTGTGTAGCGATACAGACGCGATACAGACGCGCGTGTGTAGCGATACAGACGAGATGCAAACGCGCGTGTGTAGCGATGCAGACGCGATGCAAACGCGCGACACCGATACGAGCGCTAGCGCGCGCGCCTTCCCTACGGACGGGGTTTCCCCCGCAACGAGGGAAAGGGGCGTTTGTATCGATACAAACGACAACAAACTGCTCTGCAGGATAAAAACGCGCCGGCGACGCGCGTTCCCAAAACGCGCGTCGACGGCGCGTTTAAAAAACGTGGTGTGCGCAGGCCCTAAGGGTTAAGCAAGGTGTACCCAAGTCACAACTTAAGTTGACCCGTATTTCACCAGTTGTGTATGGCAAACCTTATGCCATATACCTTAATAAATTAATTATTTATGTTATTGAAAATTGAAGCAATGTATTAATGTTGATCATTCTAAACTTACATTGTAAACTAGGTATTATATTATACACTTAATAAAGTTAATAACTGCAGTAATTAGCTGCCTCGTTCGTTTGTTAGTTATAATTGTTTACTAGAACGAATTGCGCAACGTTATTATTTGATATAACATGCCTAACATTTATTTATCTTTGGAGGCAAATCTATTTGGCCATTATTTGCCTATTATATTGATCAAATAAATGATTATTCAAATGCAGTGTCTGTGTTTGAGGTCATTTTAAAAGCAGACAGCGCAGACTAAATTCACATTTAAAAACAAATAAGATGTAATTCGCTTTTTTGGATCGGAAGTCGCGAGTCGATATGGCGTCGAACTATTCGCTTTGGGTGTACGGACATAATGCTCTTTCAGATCAGCTCAAGCCGAGTCCACGTCGATAGGCGTGGTCACCACTCCCGAAAATAACTAATAATACAGTTTTACTACTTACGTATATTTAGCGAAGTTGGTCCACATGGTCACCATCCGGCTGATCATGTTCTTCTCCACAGAGTGCAGCAGAGGGAATGCATGAGGCTTGAACAGGTAGAACAGTTCATCAGCATGTGAAGCCCCATTCACCACCTCATGAAACCCTGAAATTATCTTTGGCATGTTCCTCAAGCCATTGTATCTGAATAGGTAGTAATATATTGGCTGGTCCGTAGTTTTGGTGTATAACTCTGACTCTAAAACCACAGGAAATTTAATATGTACGTCAGAATACAAATCTACCATGTCTGCGATTAAGTCCTCCCCGTAAGACGAGAAGTAATGTCTTCTTATCACCTCTGCTGTGCAGTTCTTGTCTAACTCACTCGGGAACTCTAAATCCTTTTGTAAAGACTCCAATGGATCTATGATTTCAGAATTATTTTTGATACTGGTTCCATAATCTGCTCCTACAAAGTATATTCCCTCCTTGTCTGTGTAACCTATAATCATTGGCACTTTAGTGTAGTTGCCTGATTTTATTATATCTGCTGGGTATTCTGTTACTACAGGATCTACTCCGTCTATTTGTTTTTCAACGCATGGAACGAATAGGTCTTTCTCTGCCACGCAGAATTTATCTTCAAAGTGACTGATAGCAGTCAGGATTTCTTTGGCTGTCTTATTTGATAGAATATTGTGGATTTCTTTAGGGTCTCTGGAGTTGTATCCAAGTTTTTTGACTAGATTACTTGCTGCTCCTAGAGGGTCGTGCTGGAGCGCCCAGGGCGCCAACGAAGACCCGCTCTGTAGGATAGCTTTATGGAAGAGCCCCTTAGCAGCAGGAGACAGCATCATGAAAGATGTAGATACAGCACCAGCGCTTTCGCCAAATAGGGTCACATCGTTAGGATCTCCACCAAAGGCTTTGATATTCTCTTGAATCCATTTCAAAGCCGCTATTTGGTCCTTCAATCCAGCATTTCCTGGCGCTTCTTTTATGCCTAGGCACAGGAAACCTTCAACGCTAAGTCTATAATTAATACCGACAAATATCACATCGCTTTCTGCTAGGAAGTCACCTCCATACAGGAATGGTGATCCAGTGCCGCTGAAGAAGCATCCTCCGTGGATGTAGACCATGACAGGTAGAGGTTTTGTGATTCTAGTAGGAGTGTAGATGTTAAGTTTCAAGCAGTTCGGTTCTCCGATGATGATACCTCCTGAGTGCTGAGGACACCACGTATTCTCATCAACAGCCTCGAAGATCCCCGTCCATGTCGGAGGCGGCAGCGGCGCCTGGAAATATTGAAAAAGTATGTTAATTTTATCGTCGGAAAGTTTGAGACTATTGAAAATAATGTTCAGGAACTTTCCGAGGCTTTGATAAGTTAGAAGTTTGAGGCGCAAGACATTGATTTAGTACTTTTTCAATTTGCTCTGTAGGCACTGGGAAATTAACTGTTCCATATTGCGAAAGAAATTCGGCCTCGAGACGGCATTGGCATTCCGACGTTGTTTACTAGGCGATTGTTTACTAGCGTTATTATGTGTATAAAGGAAAGCAAGGTACAATGTAATTTTACCTACTGTTTGAATATTTGCTGTTGTATGAATTACCGAAAGTAGAGTAGTGTAGAGATACACTGAGGTGTGACGTTGGCAACCCTCAGTAATAGTTAGCTAGCTCAGTAAGAAGAAAAATTATGTGTAATTGCAGTGCCGGCTTATATTATGTCACACTCAAATCGGAGCCTATCTTTTCTTAACCTGGGATCCGGATCAATGACTTCACTCAAGCTAATGGCACTTGAATGTACTAGGTCAATAAGTCAAGTAAACCAAACTCATGCTAGTCAAATAATATTTACCTAGCACCATAACATGCCACCATAATGACATAATCACACGAATCGTGTTTTAATTAAACTCAACGTCCGCGCACAAGTTCTGAAGGTAATGTTATTTTGTGCAGTGGGTGAAGGTCTCAGCAGCGGATGGCGGAACCAGCGCCCTTGGCTTTGATTGGACTGTGTGACGTCACAGTTACGCCATAAAGGTCGGACGAAGATGTCGGCGGGTCGTATAAGGCGATGCTTTTATTTTAATTCGTGAATTTTCTGGTTTGTTAAACTTGAGTTATTTTTAAATAACCTTGAAGGTCAGGAGGCATTTATTCCATTATGAGTCTACTGGTGTTTATACCTGTTAGGTAAAAAAGACGATGCACGTCATTTGGATTTTTCCTAAAATTAAGATATTTTGTGTTGCCAGTGATTACATACGGGACCGAAACGTGGTCGCTCACAATGGGCCTTATCAGAAAGCTTAAAGTCATCCAAAGGGCAATGGATATGTATGAATGGAAGGACTATGCTCGGAGTTTGCTTGCGTGATCAAATCAGAAATGAGGACATCCGCAAGAGAACCAAGGTTACCGACGTAGCCCGAAGAATAGCCAAACTTAAGTATTAGTGGGCAGGGCACATTGCTCGCAGAACGGATGGCCGATGGGGCCGAAAAGTTCTGGAGTGGCGACCGCGAACCGGAAGACGCTGCGTTGGAAGACCTCCCACTAGGTGGACCGATCACCTGGTGAAGGTTGCAGGGATCTGCTGGATGCGAGTCGCACGGGACCGGTCAATGTGGCAACGCTTGGGGGAGGCCTATGTCCAGCAGTGGACGTCTTTCGGCTGAGATGCTGATGATGATGATGATGAAGATTTTTTGTCGATTGAGTAGATCCGAGTTCATCCGACCAGTTTCATCTCCAAGTGCTCATTCATTTGTGTCCTAAAATAAATTCAACAAACCAGACTCATTTTAAGAGATAGTTTGACCTTTTCTCTTCTCCACAATCCAGGTACCTACAAGGTCAATCGTCAAAGTTATTATCTGTGGTACGGAGCCACGTATTATCCACAACCTAACCTTGCCGTTACATCGACTTACAGATTTCTTGGAGAATGTGTCATAGCTGTTTAGCACTGGGACTTGTCGTAAGATTTAAAACCACAGTTTATTATCTGGAACTCAGTTTATATCTTTGAATTTCTTTGAATTATATCTAACCTTTGGGGTTAGCACTACTAGAGCTCCTGAGCATGAGGTCCTGGGTTCGATTGTTAGGTCGGACAGCGTATTATTGAGTTTTTCCATTAGGAATATTTCAGTAGCAACTACAACAAGAGTCTGAATTGCTACCTGATTGATGTCAATACATATATAGGCTCTTCCCTATTAGGACTTAAACTTAAATTATGAATAGCGGGCGGTACACCTCCGCCTGCATTTCTTCAAATACGGGCATCATGTTGTGTTATAACGTTCGGCTGGATTAAAAAAAAATCGATATAACATAGACAAGATAGTTCTCTTTTTAACATCAAGGTCTGTCTAGTAAGAAATAAAATCCTTTTCTCAGTGGTCGCCTTGACCGACCGATTCGCGAGAGGTTCACCCTGACTGCGCAATTACGGATCGACTGCGGTTTTATATTCTAACTCGCATGTAGGTAGGTAATTGCGTGTAATGGGATCAATAAATTATTATGTATAAATCTGAGATCAAGTGTAGGTAATAAAACGAATGATGCAGTTCCACCTTAGGATAAAATAAGTTACGACAAAGATTACCTAAACCGACTGAAGACATGGGCCATATATTCGTCAATTAAGTCACTTTTTGAAAGATTATTTAATACAGCCGGAGAATTTTAGCGTCAGTGACCACCGATTACAACTACTTTTAGAATTAGCGATCGGTGATTTAGCCTTTACAAAGAACGCCATGATACAATGCAGCATAAAATGTAGTCACCAAAACTAAGGTATGTGGCTCTTAATTAATTTTATGAGTTTCTCAGATAAACAAAACCCTTCGATCTACACGCAGTTCTATCTATCGATGTTTATGTACGTGTGTGCCTTAGACCTGTAGTAGGCTTGGACTCGCAGGTCGGGCAAGTGATATTGAATTGAAATTCTCAATAGGAGCAGTACAGCCGACCCCGGTGTTGGCAATAGGCTTGGCCAATGTTACACGTGTGTCTTATTGCGTGAATACTGAACTTTAGACACCTGTCGAGGGAGAACTAACTCCTTTGTTCCTCCAGGGAATGCCGGCGAACAATATCGAACCAACGAAAAGGGTACGAAAATTCATAAACAATGGAAATATTCATGAACTCTGTCAGTTCGTGAATTAGTTGTTGATCGATGTTTACGAACTGTTTGTCTTATTAACTTTCTGAATAACATATGAATGACAAATGATATCAGTATTCACGTGGAGTTGAGTTTAGCATCTAATTAATTATTTTTATTCGAATTTGTTTTCGCAATTAGTTGTAGAGGTCATATGGAAAATAAAATGAGTTGATTCTTAGGCTAACAAGAAACGGAAGAATTATAAAACTGTAAGTACTATTAGAATTGTATAACAAAGCGTCTAGTCTCCGAGGTCAGCTGCAGTAGCCAGCCATATTTTGTACAGTGTACATTTATATGCCTATTAAATGAAAAACTGCCCGTCCAATGTCTCAAGATAATTTATAGCAAAACTGGTCCTACGGTACTTTTGTATCATAAAAAACGCAAAGCAAAGCATGCAAGAACATTGATGTATTTCTATAAACTTCCATCTACGCGTCGGTTGCAAGCCCGACAACTCTGAGCCTTCAAACTTGAACCATTTGTTTTTCTTTGATTCCTGTACAGCAGTAACTCGGAGTATAGACGAGGGGTACCCGGGTACTCGGGTACTCGGCTAATAACTAGTTGTTGCCAAGTTCACCCAACTATGCCCGGGTTCCGATCTATAACGATGCGAACTCTGAACTACCTCTTAAGTACCTTGTTGTGAAGTATTGTAAGAGTTTATTTAGTGATTCAAGGGATTCATTGGTTCAAGGAGCTGTATTATGCCGTGTGATTGACCTGTGATAAGTCTGGCTAGTAATTCCTCAGTTTTTATACAAAGGGAAAGCGTCACATGTTATTTATACCTGCAACAGTAGATGTTGCCAGTTTCGTCAATAGAACCTATGGTTCCCTAGTTCCATAGTCACCTTTAAAAGTCTTGCCTTTCGGTATCTTTCTGTAATCTATGATTTGCTAGGTTTAAGAAACTTAAATAATCTTATCTAAATCAACAGCACGACTATACTTTGTACGGAAATCGAATCCAGGGACTCTACTCCCGAGAACAACTACCAAGAGTCCCGAATTAATTTTATTATGTTTTGTCCCGAGATGAAAATATTCAGAGAAGAAGAGGAGGACGAAAGGACGGGAGTGTTCCTCCTTCTCTCGGAATATATGTGCGTATGTGAGCACTGTGAGCATTAGAATTATAAAAAAATATTATAACGTGACATCTGAAAGAGCAGCCAACCAATCAACTCAGATTCATTATTGCAGTCCGGTAACGGACTTAAACCTCTTCCAGGTGGAGCCACAACACCTTGTTCTCCGTTTCTCGCATCCAGTCTGGCTTAGCTACCGTTTAAAGGCCGTTGGGCCGTTTATATTGCCAGGGCATCCCACAAAACGCTTGCTACTACGTGATCTCTTCATCAGCTATGCTTAAACAGTAATCTATGTCGGAAAGTGGACAGGAGAGAATAGAAGCGCAAGTTTGCACCGAGCCAAGTAACATTAGATGAAGTCGGAAAAGAAGAGTAAAAGAACAAAACCCTCACCTGGAACCGATTACTCTCATCAACGGTCGCGTAGGGGATGCCGAAGTACTGGAAGAACTTGCCGTTGCGGCTGACGGTGCCGCGCACGAGGCCGCCGTGCGTGCGCACCGGCTGCGTCGGCTGCTGCACCATGCGCGCCAGGATCAGCGACACCAGCACCAACCACTTCATTGCACTGGAAAACCCACGAAAGCATCGTATTATATTTCCAAGTCAAGATCATGGTGTACCCCAAGAAAATCCTTTCAATCATAATCATTTTTTGGGTTAGCTCGTTCCATCGTCGACCTCATCTCTGTCCTCAGGACTAGATTGAGGTCAAGAGTAAGCCCATACTGAATAAAAAAAAAAAAAAAAAATATTCACTGCTGGGACAGGCCTCAGCCCACGGCCCGGCCAAGTCTGTGAGAGGGAGTGGACTGTCATCCAACACTGCCCAGAGCGGGTTGGTAGATGTCGTAAGTCTTCGAGTTTTTAGTTTTGGTTTAGTCTTAGGACGTGCCGGTATCCTCACGATTCATACCGAAGGCAATTGGGATCACACAGTAGCCATTCTTATCACATAAGGATTTTCTGTGAAACTAGTCGGTTAACCTTATTCCGACCGTTCGTCCACAACATTTGGTCTAATTAGTTTAAGATACGTAACGTAACTTTCTTCATACTTTTAATATTTATAACGGAATTTTAATAGCCCATCTGAGAAATCGTTCCTGGGTGCGTCCATGCCCGCTTGCACCACAAGTCACCATTTTTTTAGTGCTAAACGGATCTAGATCAGATCTGTGTCTCTTAGTCATTTAAAGATGACAGAGACTGAATAATAATTATGTTTTAAATAAATGTTTGGGATAAAACGTATTTAGTGAACGATGGTACAAATATGCTGTATTGTTTATTAGTTATCAACAAACTTCAAAATAACAGATACTTTTATTCTTTACTCTCCTTATTGTTGTGTATAATTCTATTGTTTATTATCGAAGTCGTGACAATTGTAAACTTGTTTGTGTGGTAAGCAAGCGGTACAAAATTGACACTTTTGAAGATCAAGGGATTAAAAAAAATCAAGATCAAGAGGAACCCAACTTAAAAAAACAAGCTCATATAAAAACAAAGCACACAATAATGGAGCTCAACAGGTATCTAAGAAGATGTTTTTCCACTATGCTATGCTAATTGCTATAACTCACTGTACAGTATTATGTAGTGTTTTTCCTGTGACTAGTATATTTAAGGATTTGCGATTAACACTGACTACAATTTACACGTGTACCTAATTAGGTACATATTGGTTACACTCTGATTAAAACAAGAATTCGTAAGTAAAACAGAAAATCGGCAGCACGTGATAACAAATAACAAATTAACATTGATGAATATGGTAAACAGGAGTAAAAGTTAACCTTAACCATCGTTTAAATTAAATACGGTTGACGTAGAGAAACGTTTAGTTTTGTTTAATTTGTTTGGTTGATCTTTCTAAAGACAGATAACCTTAACCGAGGAATGAATATTGCGATTATCTTAGTGTAGGTACAGAAAAATATCATTAACATTAGAAACGGGATATTTACCAGGTTTACTGATTTCTTTGAGTTCCCGATATTTCGGCGCAAGCACCATGATCATGATTTAAAATCTTATACAGAAAAATATTTCCAAACAATATTTAGATTTCAGATAAAAGCTGACTATTGAAAAATCTGTTCTGAATGTTAAAAAGAATACCTAGTATTTTTTCCACTTTTAGTTTAGTTACTATAAAAACAACATAACTTAAAAAAAAAAACAAAAACTGCCTAGTACAAAGTAGTAGTAGTTTTGGGAGATTTTTTAAAACCTTTTTTTTTCGATTTATTTAATTTTTCAAAAAATCTTAACACTAGTCATAACCATTGACTCACCCAAAATTTTATTCCACATAAATAAATAAATAATTGTCCAGTTTTTAAATGAAGCGCAATCCATGCGCGCGCGCACTCCTGTTGTTCGTCGCCAACTATTGTGGACCTCGGGTAGTTGAAGCCGAAGGTACCTCCAAACTGACGTCACTCAGTACTCGAGAAAATGACTCCGTATAAAATACATAAGCATAACATTAATTATGTATGTAGGAGATTCTTTTTGTATTTTTTTTTGGTACAAATCTCATACACGTGCAAGAAAATAAATATTAATAGCGTTGAGTATGTAAATAGGAAATGGTTTTCGATTTATCAAAGAATTATGGAAAATTAATGGTGACATTTTGTTATGACTTTCCATGACAACTCTTCAAGCACTTATTTATATTTTCTTTGATGTATTTTGCATGCCACCGGGACCGTTGCAAAGAAGCAGGCGACCTTATGTTCGGACATTTTATACACATTGTTATTTTATTCGTAAAAACATGAATGAATTTAATCTGCACCTCAAGGTTTATCATGATTACAATGAAGTAACGTCAACATATTATTTGAATGTATTTACTCCACGAGCAAGACCCATTAGGCCTAGGTACTGTATTAGCCGACGGTACAATAAAACAATCATGTAAAGGCGAACTCTGCTGGTACCGGCTAATTAATTGACCGAGGGAAAATACCAAGCTAGTACTGTAGTACACCGAGCATTCGAGCCCGCTGCCCGCTGCCCGCAGCCCGCAGCCCGCAGCCCTCTGCTCGGCTAGTAATAATTAATGCATTGTTTTAATTATCCAACTGGACGTCGCCTTCAGTTCTTTGTGTAAGTGGTGGGTGCTCTGATAGAACTATTTTAAGGGTATTTTTTTTTCGTTTTAGTGAGATCAAACCTCCTAGGCTATGCTCGATCAATAATGTCAAATTCCCGGCTCCTTAGGCCGAGAATTTGGCATTATGCAGGGAAATATTATGTTGAAAGTAAAGAAAATTTGCAGATCACTAATTTATTTTAACTATGACCATCAGATAAATTATTCACATAAAATTAAATATTTGTATTTGGTTAATAAATGTTGATATAGTACTTCAATAATCATTTATTTTCGTAAACATTGCCAATCAAAGGTTTACTGAAAAATCGACTTCCAATCTTACCAGAAACAAGTTTTCTAGAGTATGAACTTCATCTTCTGTCTTTTATTTTTCGTTACGTGACAATTTTCTTACTTTCTTATTACTTGAAACGAAGAGGGGGCCTGAAGCAAAATTGCCAACCGCTTTGATTATTTGGTAGCACAGTCTACGATTGAACGTGATGCGATGCACGGAGTATGGTCTCGTAATGTAAGTAATCGTCACTTATCCACTTAATTACCTCAGAAGTAATTTACTTAGCAAATCGATCGATCAACATTATTACTAAGCTATGTAATGTATAAAGGTCGTCTCTGACCGCGGCTTCGCCTGTGTGGCTGTCGGAAATTACCATACAGGAACGTAGTACTCATCATCTTCCTTTCTCCTTTTCCCAACTATCGGGTCGGCTTCCAGTCTAACCGAATGCGGCTGAATAACAGTATTTTACATGGAGCGACTGCCTACCTGACCTCCAAAACTCAGTTAGTACTGGGTAATACGGCACCCATTGGTTAGACTGGTTGTCAGACTTTTGGGGGCCACTGACTACCTGTAACAACTGTCCAAGATCTACAAATGACAGCCGGGACCAACGGCTTAACGTGCTTTCCGAGGCACGGAGGAAACTCGCTATGTAATGGATGGTTACCCAAGCACGGACCAACCTAGGCAACCACTGCTTGATCTTGAAGATCGACTCGTGCGGCTGTTGTTGTTTAACCACGAGCTCCTGTTCGAACGTAGCTTCTGCTGGCATAAAAGTATCCCATCTCCTAACCTAGGTCATGGTCTTCCTATGTGCCATCATTAAAATTAATTCTCAATCGATTGTGCACCCAAGTGGCACTTAAAATGGGGGATTAAAGTTTCATCCGACACTCAGTGTGAATGTGGTGCGCCCCACCAGGCCATGGCCCACTTGCTGGAATGACTTTCTTTCACCTAAATATAAGAGAACTTAAAAATATTGTAGTCGCTGCGATTAACACAGCCACCTAATGGGCCCAAGAAAGAAAGAAAAATAAGAAGAAGATACGTCGGCGTCGTGCCGTCGATGCGAAAGAAGAAGAAGAAATGCATTCCATGGGCAGAGGGTTGTTACCCTCTGTTGAGAGACAGAGTTACTTTAGCTTTTATAATATTGCTTAGTAATGTATCGATAACACCGTTCCTTACAAATTGAGCCCCTTCTCAGGTTTATGTAACGGCTCATAATATGTTAATTTATTATTAAGTGCCAATGTGGTGTGGGTCTCGTAAATCATTGCTGTTATGGGCGGAACGACTGTTAATCATCATTGAAATATGAAATTGATGGAGTTGGCGATTAGTCAATAAGAAACTACGTTAGTATACATTTTGTATAACCTTGTCACTGATTTGTTTAACTAAGATAGAAAATAAAAACTGTAACATGTTGAAGGTTCCTTTATGCTGTTGCGGTATGAGAAAACTATTTTATGCGTGAATAAAGGGACTACTACATCATGTTAGGAATGCTTTACTATCCATTTATTATAATACATAGTATGTTTTTCTTCTTGGTGTCTACGGTACTGAGGGTACAGAGGGCAGGAAAGTGTCAGTGGCAGTCTGTGACGCAGTTCTACAGGCGCATCATTTAGTAGAATGCTATTCTATATTGAAAGGTCAGTCATTAAAGACAACATTTTATATACTCGAGACGATTATCATTAAAATAGAACGAATTTGTTCCTAATGACTACTTCGCTATCCGCAGGACTGAGATGTCGTAGCTGACCCGTAAGCCACTCGTTATCTCTTATCTCTTGTCAAAATACCAAACAAAACAGTTGACACATTTACAGATCATAGCTGTCTATCTTGTCCTTGTAACCGAGTAGCGATCAACTATGAACTTTGCGCTGAATTTGTGCAACATATGAGTGTTCGTAAGGTCATCTAATCACAGAATATATCTTGATAGTATTATGTATACGAAGATAGCACACGTCGTGGTGAAAACATACTCTAGTTTTCTATAAACATAGTATATAGAAAACTAGAGTATTCTATCTACTACTAGATTTTGGCCGCGGTTTCGCTCGTGTTATTGTCGGATTTTTCCCACGGTAAGGTTTTAATATATCCTATGACCCTCGGGGATAATGTAGCTTCTCATTCGTGAAGGAATTATAGGGATCGGATCAGAAGTTCTGAAGATTACCCGCTACGTCCAACATGTAAACTTTACCACCTTATAAATTAATAGTGTGTGGTGTAGTCGGCAAGGTTTGAACGCTAATTGTCAGACGTGCTGGCTCGATTCTTCTATTAACGCCATAATCACAATGAAATCAAATGAACACCGAACGTGACGGTCCTCCACTATGATCACACTCATTTGCCACATTTATTTCTATGTCATATTGCAGCAGATAGGAGGGCGCTGTCGTGCAGTGCTCCTGCTTCTGCTTCCCCTTTTTGTAGTTTATGATATCTACCTAATCAATGTAGAAAATAAGTGATTCATTGTAGCTTGACCCACTTAATTGATGACGTTTATGAAACGTTGTTTGTTATTGAAGACCTCCCGACTTCGTGCCCTCTAATTAGTACATGAATATTTGATCACGTTTGCTCTCTTCAAATAACAAAAGCCAATCAGTCGCTCGCGGTTATTGATGGTGTCGTCGATGTTAATTTTATGATTAGTTAAAAAGTGATTGCTCTTCATTGCACATGATTGTATTGAGTTATTTAATAATGTATAGTTTCAAACACTTGTTACCTTGCCATATGTACATTTAATCAATGCCTTCGCGGTGATTATCTCTTATCGAATGCTATACATGACTCTGTGGTGAGATAATTAACCTGTCAACCTGTAACATGCATGGACCTTGAATCGCTCAGCAGATTTCACTCCGACAATGTTTACAATCGCACGATCCGAGTTTGTAGCACTTTCCGTTTCATTATTTTGTGTGTGCTTATTGTAATTAACATTTCTAGCTACATACGGGGGTCGATCAGTTAATACTAACTCTATCAAATTTTCTTCAATGTCGAATCGTAATCATCATAACTTTGAATGCCAATATCAGTATTTTTAAAATTCCAAGCGTTTTGTGGTAAACGATTGAATCATTTTTAGATTCATCAGACGTTATGTCATTCATTCACCAGGAGGCCAATATTGAAATTAATTTAAAGCAAAGAAACAACGAAGATAAAACATAACCAAGTGAGACGATTTATGAAAAACCTTCATGATCGTGTACCACAGAAATAAAAGCTACTATTGTAGTAAAACAAACTGCAGTTAAAGCCGAGGGCACCTGGTACAGTCACCACACATCTGAACTAACACATACACTACCAAAATCGCCCTTACTGATACGACACAAAGGCGCTGTCAATGTGAAATTATTATGTGCGTTTGACTGTACATTGTACATGTCGTCATTGAACTAATTGTAGTGCAATTGGCGCGCGTACACAATGCTAACGTTATCGTCGTAATGGCCGGACTCAGGATATTGAGACACATCGCATTGGATTCGACGTACGGATGGATTTCCTGTTAATTTGGACTAACGTCTTGTCTGCACTACGCTGATCATTTAGTTAAGTGTGTTTAAGGATTTACTTAGGTATTTTAGATGATCATCATCGTAGTTCTCATCGACAGCCTCGTTCCATCCAAAGCTGAGCATAGGCCCCTTTGTGTCAGGCAACCCTGAGCGAGTCTTATCCAGGTATTACAAACAATGCTACTTCAAATTGATTACTTCATTGCATTTCAATCACGCATTATCTTCAACCGCATTGTCGTATGTGATCAGGTATCTTAGTTGACGAAAGCAAGCCTATCAATATTATAAAAGTAATATTATAAATTAGATGGTCGTAATAGAAAGTGTTAGTGAAAACTAAAAGTGTTGGGTTATGATTAGAAAATGCCGCCAAATATGCATAATCATGTACCTTTAGGCTTAGCGGTATGTCGTGAACTCGTGATGTATCATGTTTGATGGGATAACTTAAAGGTAAACTAGTAGAGGCAGGATTATTATTTCACAAGGTTTTTCTGAAAATTCGTAACATTTATACTTCAGTCAGGCTCACGCTAGGCCCATGCGTGTTCAGGTATCCACCGGTCAGCTGCAGTAACGGTAGCACAATAGCGAAGCATCTAGGTTGCGACACGCTACTCGCTAATCGTTACATTTAACCACGATCCATTGCAAATATTCGCAAAATTAAAACACACCTTTTCTTTTCACACATCACTTGGAAAAAATATTTTCGGGTACATCACTAGTTACTTGGACAAATTTTTCGCGCATCGTATTTCGAAATCACTACTATTGGTGTTAGATTCGCGTGTGTATGCGCAAGCGCACGTTATCACTTGCGCGCGAGTCTCGCGACTTTGGCCATCGCTCGATATCGGGGCGAGACGAGCCTTTCACAACGAAGGTTGTTTGACAATAGGCGATAGAACAGGTGGTTGCTGGCTCTGGTGGTCGGTGGTCGGTGGTAGGGACCGAGTTATCAATGGTTACGTAAAACCCACGTGTACTTGGCGCTGGAGTATTTACGCGACACTGACACTATTGCAATGTTGGTGCTCATTCGGAATTTATGAGGCACGAACACGATGTTGGGTAATTGAAGTACTCGTGAGAATTTGGAATGCATTAGTTGTTAAATAATGTTATTGTTTTGTGTTACGGTCACATAATGTAGGATGTCGCAATAGTGCAGTTAATTAATGTTTAGCTTAATAAAAAGAGCTGAGCGTTCTGTCTGATGCATCTCTGTATCCGTTTTATCTTTAGGCATGTAACTTGCACCTGCAAGTGAATTGATATTGCTTGATGATAGATTCTTAAACTTGGCCGACTTACCTTCAAGGTTAGAAATGACAATATCCTTCGTGAGATGCAAATATGCAATCTTATTGACCAAGCATCTCATTTTCATCTAAATTGATCTAAGTAAATTGCAAAATGTCTACAAATCGAGGAACATATTTGTCAACTTCCTCAGGAGAAGGTTATTCTTTTAGTATGTCTTTTTCTCTAATGCATAGCAGCATACAGACATCATATAGCATAGCCTTCATCCAGTGAGAGGTAATGGGATGTAATCCATGTTGCCATACTTAATGTTTTCGAATTTTCTGTTCTAGGAACAGGCCAGTGGAGCTAAAATCATTTACGCGAAGTGCCTGGGTTCGAACTCACGACCGCTCGCGGCGCGTCAATTTCAGATTTGTACTGCATCATCATCTTGAATAGGCCTATGTTTGTACCACATACTGCAATAACCATGTCGTCAGCCAAGCCATTAACTGACCACAGGGATATCTTAAGTGTTACATTTATTTTTATCAGACCAAGCAGGCCCATTTAGAATTGAGGTAAATGTCTCCTAGCCTACCGTGTCATACGTGCAATCTCCTCTCAATGTGTCACACGTGATCGGTCAGCGTGTCACATACGTACTTATGGTGCTCTGGTACTTCACTTATTGCTTCGGGCTTAGGTACTTGAGCTCAGAGAAACGCAGTGCAGTATCTACGTGATTTGGTCAACTTCGTGTGCTTGGGCTACTTACCTTAATGTCTGATATTTGCGTGTAGCTAATCGTAAAGTGACTCAGCAAAGTCATCGAACGTGGTTTCAAAACTAAAGCACATCTACATACACGTATACGTTCAAATTTTGATCATAATAACGTGATTCTTTCTTAAACTTTTCACTTTACTTCATCATAAAGTTTTACCTACTACTTAAAGTGGTGCTTCTCTTTATTTTTTTCTTGATTTTTTACACTGGTCTGCATTGTATAGTTTGGTTTCACTTGCCAATCTTCTTCTTTCTGCTTATTTGATCCGTCGTTCTCTCGCAGATATCATCATCTGCCTAGCCTTTTCCCAACTATCTTGGGGTCCGCTTCCAGTCTCACCGGATGCAGCTACCGATACCAGTATTTTACATGGAGCGAATGCCTATCTGAGTCTACCTCCACAACCCGGTTAGTACTGGGTAATATGATTCTTGGTAAGACTGGTTGTTAGACTTATGGGCCGCTGACTATTACATACCTGTAAGTTACTGTAACGACTGTCAAAGATCTACAAATGACATCCGGGACCATGAGGCACGGAGGAAACTCGGCATGTTCTCTCGCAGATAATAAGGCAGTATTTGTTAGGGACAGTCCATCAACATTGGACAGATTTCAGTTTACTCTCAATATCCTCAAGCTCAATGATTTAGCAAGCTGTCCATAACTAGTTCAAGTATTTCCTATTCACGCGAATAAACGAGTTGGAGAAGCTGTTACGATTTCTTTGTACGGAATGTTTATTGACTAGAAAGGGAATAAAACACTGTTGTGTATTTAACAATACTCTTTCGTATGAAACTTTTTTTTCATTGTAAACCTTATTTATTTTTAGTATCTAATACAAATAAAAAAAATTTGATCGCGATACAATATTATTCTATCTTTGACATACGTATTAAAGGTTGACAAAGGTGTATAGAGCACCAAATAAAGGGTCAATAACCCAACCAATGGCACTTTAGATCGTATGCAACCCGAAGTAAATAAAACAAAGTACAAATTGTTTAACATTATGCATAGTTGTTTTTCTAGCATTCATTGACTGTACAAATTGTACCATGTCATAGATTTAATTCAGTACGATCTAGAACGAGTATTTTATAAATGTTGCTCAGCTGCCTTCACTTAAAATTATTGAACGAATGTCCATACAAATACGCTTCTTTTCCAGGTGTTACTTAGTTCACGACAAGGGATCAGCTTCTTGTTGGTAGCAATTCTGAGTATTCTTTAAATAGGCTTTGATTCGTAAACTAATATATAAGGCAAGTATAATTATAAAATAAGTTAGGGAAATGTGTAGTTTTTCTTTACTTACATTTGAGTGGCACATCGTTTTAGTTTTATCATTTAAATACCACAGCTCTATTACGTACTGATGTAAGCCACCATGCAAGTTATTAGTTAACACAGTATTTAAATTAGTACTTATTTAGCATTTGAAAAACTTTTCCAACTAAACAATACACAGTTACTAATTATTATTTTCTTTCGTCTTACTTTTTAATCTCAGTCAACTGCAATAAACCTACGAATACAATTATGCATTCTTTCTCCTATACAAAGAATATGTCGTATTCCAAAACCGAAGGCCTTCCCCAGCATCGTTCCAAATTGGTTCCATCGAGCATTCCTTATCTATCAGCAGAAGTCGAGGGTCTTCCACTGCTGCTGGCTCCCATTTCGGTGAGATTGAAGATGATGGTGGTGTAGGATCACTGGAAGAAACAACAAATGTGATAATCGAAAAAAATGAGCGTGAGTCTGTTAGAACTAGGTACTTTAAATGTTTTAATTTTATTCAACTTGTTTTATTGAAACGAACGAGTGCTTATAATGGAATAGGTATACTTAACATTAAAATAACTATTCACTTAAGGCAAGTTTTAACCTCGAAATAATTATAAGCAAAGAAGATTGGCACAATAAAACCTCATGACGTATAATAAATTAAAAACTTAATATAATACGTTCTGATTTGAAAATTAAGTTATCTAGGTCTCGGCCAACGGCCAATCATCTTAAAATATTCTTTCATCAAATGCTAGTAACCAACATTTTGTTGCAAAACATTGCGAGGGCCCGAGCCATTCAATCCACAGCTGCAAAGTAATTCATTCACTCCTTCATCTCGCTGCTACTATTTCAGAATAGTTTAATACATAACAAATGTTTTCTGTACATATGGAAACATTTCATCTTGCTCTCACTGAATTAAATTGTGTTTCACAAAGCATTTGAGCAAATGAGGTTGAAAGTGTTTGTGTTAACTTTTGCATTTAATTCAAGGTTATGCGTTCAAAGTAATTAAGTAAACAGTTATGTCGAATCGAAAACTGCAATCAGTGTGGGGGTCATGGATGGGGCCAAGTCCATCGAGAACTCAAGGTGAGAACAATAAATAATACACCGGGCTCTATAGGTATTTAACGAAGTCATAAAACTTAAAGGCAAACTGCCGCAACACTAAATAATTAAAGAATTCAGCTTGTACCTGTATTTCGCAAAGTTGGTCCACAGAGTAGTAAACTTGTCAATGAATCTGACTTCAGTAAACGCCGGTAAGGTCAAGGTGCTGAACAGGTAGAATAATTCATCGGCGTGCGTCGCTCCCGGGGACTTGCGGAACCCATACATTATCTTTGCGAAGTTCAGCAACCCATCGTAACCGAACTTGTAAGCATACACAGGCTGATCCAACGTCTGTAGAAACAGATCCACAGTCGCCAATACAGGGTAAGTTATTGCCGCGTCTCCTTCGAAACGTGCCAACTTTTCTAAGGAAGACTTTTCTTTAGTAATTTTCTCTCCAACCATGTACAACTCATTCAATCTATTCGCTGTTTTCACTTTTTCCTCATCAGAAGAGAAAGACAAATCTCTCGGTAACGCTTTATAGAAATCTATCTTAGGCAGTGTAGTATCGTTTTCTTTGCCAGCAAAATACAAACCTTCGGCGCTATTGAATCCAATTATTACAGGGACCTTGTTATATTTGCCTTTTGTGATCAAATTGTAAGGACTGTCAGGCAGAAATGGTTTAACTCTATGAATCTTCTTTTCAATGCAGGGCACGAAGAGGTTTTCTGATATTACGATATCGCCATCCTTTCTCGGAACACGATGGGTCAGCAGATCTTCAGCAGTAAAATTATTGAATAAATTGTAGATTTCTTTGGGGTCAGTGGTTGTGTGGCCCATTTGTTGCGCCAGTAGACTAGCAGTCTTCAAAGGTTCAAATTGTACGGCCCAATATCCCAAAGCCGAACCACTTTGCATGATAGCTCTGTTGAAGAGTCCTTTCGACATTGGAGATAGCAGATGGTATGAAACTGAAGCAGATCCTGCACTTTCTCCAAAAATGGTGACATTATCAGGATCACCTCCGAACGCTCTTATATTTCTCTTCACCCACTTGAGTGCTTGTACTTGATCTTTCAGCCCGACATTGCCGGGTGCTTCCTTGATGCCTAGACAAAGAAAGCCAAGAATTTCCAGTCTGTAATTGAAGGTGACGAGGATAACACCATGTTTGACTAAGTACTTGGGGCCGTAGATGAAGGGTGATCCCGAGCCGTCCCTAAAGCCTCCTCCGTGGATGAACACCATGACGGGCAGGGGGCTGTCGCTGGGCTCGACCGGGGTGTACACGTTGACAGTGAGGCAGTCTTCGTCGCCCAGGATGCGGGTGCTGGTGAAACGTTGCTTGCATCTGATGTGCTCGTTGAGTGCGTTATACACTCCTTCCCATTTTGGATTCGGTTCGGCTTCCTGGAATTGAACATTATCGAACATTAATACTTTAACTAATGAATTACGAATAACTATTACGGCAAATATTACGAGAAAAACAGTATTTTATGATGGATATTAACTTGCTTTTCTCTTCACACTTGTAATACTGCAATCAAAAGACTGTGACATTTGATTAAAAATGTATCGCGACAAATTAGTCGACACATCATATTACAGGAGGTGTGATTAGTCGGCAGGCAGCAATCACAAGTAGATTAGTGCCGTTACGTGCGACTGGTGCGACGTTACGTTCATCATTATTAACTTCTGCTATTAGCGACCCTTCACAGAAACTATTATACGTGCTATAATTGTTTCTGGATACTTGTCGTCAATATGACTGGCATGTCGGTATGCATTGTTGGTAAAGGTGTATGTTCCTTTTAGTCGAAGTTTAGTTTTTTTTAAATCGATTTATAATATCCATTACCTCTACGCAAGTTTCGCCATCTAATTCAATTTGACTCTATGTTTCCATATGTCACTTTTTGGCTTCTGTAGCGCGGCTGTTTAGAGGCGAATTTCTGTAAAGAAAATTTTTAAAGCGAGTTTTTAGTTCTCTCAGTGCCATCATTGTTATGGAATATGGACACTGATAGCTCTTGACTTGGTTTAGATGAGCTTCGCTTATCGCGTTAAGGTTTATTGGTGAAATTCGTCCTAAAAGGTTACTTAAGCAGAAGTCGTCTGATTTGTGTTTATCTTTGACAAAGAAGAGGTACTTACTTGGAACCTGTGTGTGACAGTAGCATAAGGTATACCGAAGTACTGCAGGTATGACCCATCAGGGGCCACTGAACCCTGAGCTTGCCCACCACTCAGCTGCACCGGCGCTGTGGACTGGGGCACCAGCGGAGCGACCCACAGCGAGATCAGCACCAACAGCTTCAAACTGGACAACGACTTCAAATAGTTGTTCATGTCGTTAGCTGTAGTGACGCAGCTTGCCAAGGTCAATGACTCTAACACTAATTGCACTCACATAAAAAAATCACACTTTTCACAGCCACAGATTTCAAAACATCATCTTAGAATTCAACACCATCGCAGCATTTTGTGTTCATTTTATTGGTACCGGCTTTAAATACGAAAACGGTGACGCCGCGTATTTTATTTTCTATATCTTGACATAGAGATCCTATTGGTATTTCTCCACTCTTACTACGGGTTTTTTGCTGTCATCATCAACGGTAGATGTTCAAGGTGAAGGTCGTTGCTCTGGTTGAAGTAAAAATCCAATCGGGACCTGAAAAGAGAGGATGGGTCCTTTATTTGAAAGTCTTCATAAGGGAAAGGCTTATTGAATATGGTTCTGCCACACATATATCTAACCATTTCACAACTGAATACCAGTATTTTACATGGAGAGGCTGACCTACCCTACCAATTAAACATGCCATGCTATGCGATGTTTATTGTAAATAAGGTTTTCACAATTGTAGTGAATAACATAGTTTGACTAACTTCTCCAATATGTTAGTCTATCACATGAAAAAACAAACACATTACTGTCTGACTCAAGAGCGGCTCCTTCAGAAACTACAAGCTACAAGTGCCCCAAGTAACATTACTTAAATAAACGTCAGTGAAGACTTAGTGCATTACTTGTATCCACATTGCTAGGTAATTGTCTTTACTTATTTGCTGAACAGAGACATTGTTGCCTAACTACCGGTCAAGTCAACAGAACTAACTAGAACTATTCAACTGTGCGTGTCTTCGAATGGTTTACGATTGCTTGTGTTTTAACGAACTTGTTTTAAACACGTTAATTGCAATAGTGGTGACACGTGAGAATCTTAATGAGGCGTCAATTATGTTCGTATAATGGTCTTATTATGATCTCCAGGTGAGGAGGTTTTATGTTTTCTCTCTGAAATGCAAATGCCTGTCATTCAGTCGTAACTTCAACCTGCTATTACAATTTTGTAAAACTTTTTAAGATTATTGATTGTTTTGCAAAAGCTTCATAAAGGTGTCCAAGATATAAACTAAAAAAAGAAATAAGATCTGGGCTACGACAGTATCTGTGATTGAAACATCAATGTTGGTCATTATACAGGAATTCAGCCCGACACTCTAAATACATATCAATAGATCCGGAATTCCCAATCAGAACTACAAAATAATCAAATTAGATCTTGAATAACACTAATGAAAATACCCCCTAGCAAATAAATCGATGAGTAAGTACTTGGCATTTAAATCCAAGTACGAGATTATAGTGAAGTAGATACCCAAAATAATCTTAATTGAATAATTATTGAAAAGTCTGAGAACACAATAATGACCTGTTTATGTTCGTTAAGGATCTTATTAATCATAATAAGCTCATTGAGATGATGTTCATAGAAAATTTGGAGATTATTCAGAAAATTTAACCTAGTCATAAGCGTTTTTTCGTTTATGAATCTATGTATTTATTGAGCTAAAACCCTGTATGGACTGTGTGACAGGTGTTGTTGTGTCGATCTAATGAAAATTATTAGAGAAAGGATGGAATAAGACATGTTGCGGCGGTTCTAAATAAATTCTGATCAAGGCAGGACAATGATGATGATGACGGTCTTGGTCGATGATTTCATGGTGGTTTGACACTTTTTTTTTTAAATAGCCCTGTATGTTCCACTGCATCAACTATTACACAGACATATGTACGTCGTATGTACATACGACGTATACGTAAGCATCTACAAATAGTCGAAGACTATTATTGACGGATGCTACATGCTCGTGTTCAGTTGATGTTTTCAGCATCATCATCGTCATTGTAGCCGGAAGACGTCTACTTCTAGACGTAGGCCTCCCCCAAGCGCATTCCTAGCGGATACCCGCAGCCGTTAGTTTTCCGTTGTTGAGTTAACCAGTTATATGTATAATCTTTAAAGAAAACATGTCTTATACTTTTTATTATAGGTACCTTTTATCATTTCGACTTGTCTTGGTATTAGTATTACGGATGTTGGATATATCGTAAGGTCAAAGCCAGCTATTTTAGTATCACTCACTGGTTTTGTTAAATTAAAGTTGTATCTAATTATTACTCAAGTGTTTGGAATTATAAACCTGTTTTAATGTAGTCATGTGAATTATTTTGTCACGTTATTATAATACGTATTTTTAATTGTGTGGTTTTATTAAAACATAAATTTCCAGTCTACGTGTGGGATCTGGATAGAAATGTAATGGGAGTGCAGCCACATCACGCTAGTTATGTTAAAGTTGCATGTAGGCCTGCCTCCCCCCAGGGCCAGGCCTTATTATCATCATATTTACTGGGCACAAATCCAGGATTGAGCCCTTTTAGGTTTTTCTTAATTCAATTCTGTGCGCGAGTCAAATCTGTTGGCAGTTAAACACTTGAGTCATTAGTCGTCGGGTTCTATGTAGGGTCATCAATTCGTCATCTTGCATGTATTGAGGTGCAAGTTATTGTGATAAGTTAATCATCAGAAGAAATGTCTAAAGAAATATTACAAAGTTAAGGTGCATTCTGAAAATTGGCAACGTCGCATATAAAAGTCAGGCGACTGCTAACAATGTCACTCTAATCATTGTATACAAACACAACGTTTGTATTATTTACTATTTAGTTCGGTTTATATAAATTACACTAGCATTGACCCCAGTTCATTCACAAGCAAACACAATCGTAATCAACTAACTATCAACCTTGCACCTACGTAATAAGATGTAAATCAGATTGCTACAAAGCGACAACTATGACAATGTGATTCAAAGCACATGGTGTTACTATTGAGCCTACTTACAAATAGATTTCCACTTGAATAACCACTAGAAAATGTCACACAAAATCGCAAAATCACTGCACTTTTTCACACTTCCTCTCGCACTCCAAATTCACACTTGTTTGTAAAACACTTAAGTATATTTTTGGTTCATTGAAGTTTTAAAGTAAAATGTGATAGTAACTTTCACAATTACGGCGACGCGTATGCGCGTGCGCCTGATCGCTGGCTGAATGCGCCCGCGCAAGCAACCGGTCGTGTTTAATATATGTCAATATACTTGGGAATACCGCTTCTTGCTAATCAATGTATATCGATCCATAACCCGTTGTAATGTTAGCAATTGTTTTCTGATTATTATATTAATGGGGGGATAACCTCATTGGATAGTAATATCAGTCTGTAATTTGTACCTCTGTGGGTCAAAGACCCTCTTCTCGTTGTCAAATGGACATTGATTCCCTCGCTCACTGTGGTAGGTAATTTCTGACCGTTAAGTTTTGGTCATCTGGCGATGGTATTCTGCGCCGAAATTTATAGTAGTATTTGATAATATGTCAGATAATTCCAGTATTTTTAAGTTGCAAGCAGTTGCGGATTTGTGGACGGTTGACGGCAAAACGCTCGCCCCACTATTACATACTGTGTACACCGCAGCAGATTTCGTAGAAAATGGCTGGACGAGCTGAAAAAAACAGATACGCACATTGGAGCCCTGAGTAGAAAGAACTGGACGTTACGGGGAGAGGCCTTTGCCCAGCAGTGGGCTTATGTAGGCTAACAGTGACTATGGGTACCGTACACCTCGGCCTGTTATGTGTTCTAGTCTAGTATTATACATATTGGTAAACACTTATAAATAGCCCAGTCATATGTGCAACTTCATCAGAATTAAAGGAGGGTGTTGGAATATTGGGCTTGTTTACTGTTAGTTATTTGACTGAACTAGCAAGTTGTCTAGATTAAGTGTGAAGGTAATCTGCTGGTCACGAAAAAACATTTAAATGAAGTAAAAATTTAATTATTATGTCTGTGCATGTTTTTGTTTGAGATTCAACATTTAAGGAAGTACTAAAATATTATCAAATGGGCACTAAACATATCATAAGCGGCACTAGTCCGGTATTCTAGTGCCCCTAGTGACTATAACTCCATGTAGCTGAACGTCGTAAATTGCGACATTACTACAAATGTCCGGTTTGTGAGATGTCACTTGTCTGTGACGTCCACATGGGTGCACATTAAACGTCACATTGGTCATCAAGTTTATTCTTTAAAGTAGGTAAGCTGAACTGTGCGTGATACGTGACTACTTGTCATCTAAAATATAAGTTACTTCTAGAAATAACATGTTTTCTTGAACGAGTTTTAAGTGTCACCTGATACTTTAACTATGAATTAATTCTTTATATTTGTGAAAATATCGGTAATTAAATTATTATAGGTATGGTGATTTCTTCTTAATTTTTCTTGTTAATTTCCAGAGCCAAGTTTCAATGTGTCTATAAATTAATTCAGTAGGCCTTCTGAATAAATGAATTCATGGAAAAGTTGATATTACAAAGGTCGGTTTTATGATTTCTGATAAGAATTGTTCTCTGTCTTTTGACTTTTCCTAGTACAAGTGTTAACGATTAGTTTCTATGAATTATTTGATGCTTCTAGGTCCAAAGGTTGGTATACCAATTATTACATATTCATCGTCGAAGAGACGAGTTTATTGCCCTTGATTTATAAGTCAGAGACAGCCTCAGCTTCCAAAGTTCAATAGTATATGTACATAAATCGCGTTTATTTTAATGATATATTTAAAACATTTGTAAAAAATTGGTTTAATAATAATATTATGGTATGTTCATCTGGTCTGTTCTGTATGGTGTCCGGACGTAAAGAATAACACCATCCCATATCTTCCCGTGGGTGTCGTAAGAGGCGACTAAGGGACTTACCAGAGAATGGGCAGCAGCGTTCTCTGTGATTTTTTATAACAAACATACTGCGATCGCCAACCCGCCTGCCAAGCGTGGCGATTATGGCAAAACCCCCCTTGTGGAGGCCTATGTCCAGCAGTGGACGTCTTTCGGCTGAAATGATGATGATGATGATGATGATGTTCATCTAGCTATTTTAAAAACAACCCAAAAGCTTTGGCTAATTATAATTGATTTAATCTCTAATCTTTTAGAACACATTAGTACATTACACCAATTTTTTACTGAAAATCACGCATCGTCTTTCCTTCTTTTCTCTATTCTTTTTGAGAAACGATGTCTGTTAACTAGAACGCACGTAATGTATCTCATCATCATCATCTGACTAGCCTTTTTTCCCAACTATGTTAGGGTCGGCTTCCAGTCTAACCGGGTGCAGCTGAATACCAGTATTTTACATGGAGCGACGGCCTGTCTGACCTCCACAACCCAGTTAGTACTAGGTAATAAGATATCCCTTGGTAAGACTGGTAAACGCACGTAATGTATCTTTAAATATAATATTGTGTGTAAATTATGTATTTAAACGCACGATGTGCATGGATGTGTTTGTCGTTTGAATGAGTAAAAAAACAGTATTTTGCTAAATTGAAGTTATTATTTAAGTCAATAATATTTTAATATGGGACACCGATAACAGAGATAAAATTTATCTAATCCTCTATGTATATAAACTTCTATAGATACAGCGGATAGATAACATTGGATGTGGCGGCTACATTGCGAATAAAGTTGTCTGTAGAAACATTTAGCCCCTTATTCTTTTCAAATAATCTAGGCTTTATGTGAAGCAGATGCAGTTGTCATACAAGAATGATATTTTTAAGGTTTTGTTCTGTTCGTACATAATTTTTTAAAGAAAAATAGGTTTTATTACGCCTTAGTGAGAACTAAGGCGTAAATAAACCACTTTCTAGCAAGGAATGGTTAGACATCTTACAAAGTGCCTTTATTTACAAATTAGCTGCGACATGCACATTAAATATTTCTAACGGGTGCAAAGTTTAAAGTATAATTTTAAGTCCGTTAGTGAAATTTTTCTAAATATTAAACTAGCAACAAGTTTTATAACTCGAAGTTATGCACAGTCATGGTCATGTCATGGTAGGTATGATGACGTCACCCGGAAGACATCATCATCATGTTGCTGTATAACCGAACAACTGTTTCTTTATTGGAACTTCGATAGAACTTTATTGCCTCACAGTATATTCTTCTTTTTCTTTTGCTTCCTGTCCAATTACGGAAAGTTAGTCATCAATGTAGATTGATTTGAAAAAAAAAATCGGCTGTTTTCTAAAAATGTGCAATACCAACACGTCAAAATGAGTGGAACAGTCGGTTTTTTTTCTTTAATTACCGATTAATAATTTCTATGTGGGAGTTGCACAATGATGTACTGAAAACGTGGTAACCGTATGTCCGTCGATATCCTATCCACCCTGTATACATAACAAATATTATAAATGTACGAGACTGATCCTCTGCAAAAATGATTTTTGGAAAACTTTAGATGTTATCAGTTTCCCGCTTTGACAGCAACACAATGGCATTCATCGAGAATGAAGTGGGCTCGTGGACATTGAGTCGTACAGACGTGTTCAGTTCGTTTATGGACGTTAATAATCTTAATATGTGAAATTGTGAGTGACCTTGATATATGATTCTTATGTAAAAAGTGTGTGTGAGCGTGCCACGGATCATAATAATGCAGGATTTGTCCCTAGCATCCGTATTCAACTGATCGTAAATGTTTGTTTACTAATAGTGAAACTATCATTTTTGTCTTGGATACAAAGAGAGTTCTAGATAAAGGTTTTGAATTGGAGGGTGAAATAATTAGATAACAATTAATAGTTTCATTCACTTTTTCGGCAAAGTATGTGTGTGTTTTGTCACGTTAGAACGCAGAAGTAAGGACAACATAAAACAACTACAACTTACCTGTTATATCACCTAACCTTCGGTCAGTCCCATTCAAAGGTTATCGTTCACTTTTGGTGATAAGGCCGCGCAGTACACAAAATTATTTTGCTTTTAGTGTGCCAAGCCACCGATAGTGTTTTCTTGTACCTTTTCAACAACATGCTATGCCATATCCAGTGTATGATTATTCCGTAATGTTTCGATCGCGTTACCTGTACGGTTTGCGAGCGTTCCCTTGACATATCGATCCCCGGCGATTTATTATTGATGCGATTAGTGTGGATGTAGATTTCCCCCGCGTGGTACAAGACGTGGATATGCCTTGTATGGTGACACTGTCTGTAATACAAACAAATTCGTTGGGTCTTTTAGAAAGCTTCTTAGCTCTCTTGAGTTGATTTTGAGGAGAGGTTTTGACGATTTTGGCGAGTTTTTCGTGCTCTTTTTCATGAAGTAGTCATGAAAGAAAATCTGTACATTTAAGGTGTTTAGTTGAGTTACTGAGTCTGTGTGTTGTCTAAAGATATTTCAGTAGTCACAGTCTTCATGATTGTATCTCCTGTGGTTACTGTAATACGTATTTTTTGTTTCCAATTAAAAAGTTAAGAAGTATCTGGAGAATGGGGGTTGCCACGTTATTGTCTTGGAGTATTTATCACCATTGTTTATTTAATGTATTTTAACAATGTAGTAATACAATGTGTGTCTTTATGGATCCCTTCACGTAGTGTTCTTCTGCCTCTAAGACTTCCTTGTAGGTATCGCTTTCTATCTACATTTCTAGTGTGTAGTGTCTGAGTTAGATAGTGACACAATACCCTCTATACGTTATCATCACCTATCGCACAGCTGTTTAGACTGCGAGACATTCAAGTCATTATCAATAGTGTGATTATTGATACGTGGCATCCAAAGGGCATTCAGTGAACATGAATAATTACTTTCAGTTGTTAAACGGATTATAAGAGGATGAGAATGTGGACAATAATTTGAATAAACAACAATTTAAATTAACATAGTTATTACGAAAAAATGAGTCTTAGACCTAAGTGATATTTATGATAAAGTGTATCATAGTGCTGTGAACTAATGGCAAAGTCAATTAGTTTCAAGTGGTTAGTGCTGTGGTCACTGTGGGCAGCTCGTTTAGTTCGCCAGCCCACTGATACTCTCTGGCTGAGCAACGGGCCTGTGAGAGGGGCCATCTCTCCCGATGGCTTGCACAAGAGTTATAATGCCATACCTTATGCCAGCGTGCCACATCGGTTTCAGGTAAGCGCAAGTTATGTAAGACATAGACTGGGTTTACAGCAATTAATTATTCCTTCATAACAAATGCATCAATGTATTTATTAATCATGTAATTAAAAATAATGATGCGATAAGACATAAAGTAGCTTAAGAAATTATTATAGTTTCTGTAGTGGTCTATCTCTAAACACAGAGCTGCTCTAATGATTAGGGAAACGATAAATTCAAATGTTGAAGAATAATGGACTGCTAACACTTCTTGCAGGCTCCAGGTCCTGAACCAACGTGGGAGAGAACCTTCGAGGCAGTCAACGAGAACGTGAGGTGTGTCCAGAGCGTGCTGGACACCTTCACCGTTGGCAGCACTGACTGTCTCACCCTCAACGTATTCACCCCCCTAGACGCCAGCCCCGGCTCCACGCTACCAGTTATGTTTTACGTCCATGGAGGGGGTTTCTTCAAAGGCTCGGGAAACCCGTTCTTCTACGGTCCTAATTATTTAGTACCTAAAGGAGTCATCCTGGTCACTATTAACTATAGACTAAATATACAAGGATTCCTCTGCCTTGGCATCAAAGAAAATCCTGGTAACGCAGCCATGAAAGACCAGGTCGCCGCTCTGAGGTGGGTTCAACGGAATATAAGGAAATTTGGTGGAGATCCTGACAACGTCACGATATTTGGGGAGAGTGCTGGAGCAGCATCAATCTCCTTCCTCTGCATCTCTCCAATGTCGAAAGGACTTTTCCACAAAGCTATCACTCAAAGTGGATCGGCGCTCGCCCCGTGGGCATATCAGTTCAAAACCGCATATTTGGCAAGTTTGTTAGCCAAGACCATGTTGTTTGAGTCGCAGGACCCACGTGAGCTGTATGAGTTCTTTATGTCAAAGTCTAACGAGGAGCTCATACTTACCAGGGTGCCAAGAGCGGAAGGGAATACGGTCATTTCGGAAATACTATACACGCCGTGCACTGAAAAGCCTATAGAAGGCGAAGAAGCATTTTTAACAGAACCACCATACGATATCCTCACCAAAGGAGATTATAACAAAGTTCCCATGATGATAGGCACAAACAGTGAAGAGGGCTTGTTAATATTAGGCATGGATAACGAAACGATGATAAATCGGGTAAAGTTTGAGAAATCATTGCCAAAAACTTTGGAAATTCCAGACGAAAAAACTAAATTAGAGGTGGCTAAAGAGTTAGAAAGGTTATACATGGAAGGGAAAGGGAAGGGCAAGGGGAAGGGGAAGGAGGAGGAAATGTCTGCTGACTCACTAGTAGAAATATCAAGATGGTATGGAGAACCAAACTTAAACTTCCCTTCGTTGGCTGAGACGGAGATACGCCTAAAGACTTCGGACCAGCCTATTTACAGCTACTTGTTTCAGTATTCGGGCAGAAGGAACGTACCAAAGTTTTTCCTACCCAAAAAGTTCAAGGTGGCATCGGGAGCTACTCATGCCGATGATGTTTTCTATGTATTCTCGCAGCCTATCATCTTTTCCAATTTTGAGAAAGAAATGATAGACAAAGTGACGACTCTGTGGACAAATTTCGCAAAATATGGGTAAGTTCTGCCCGTGACTTAACGGCATTCACAAAGCAGGTAATAATCTTTATTTTGTAGAAGCGACACGACCGTGTTCTGTATGGTGTCCGGACGTAAAGAATAGCACCATCCCATATCTTCCCGTGGGTGTCGTAAGAGGCGACTAAGGGACTTACCAGTGAATGGGCAGCAGCGTTCTCTGTGATTTTTTTTATAACAAACATACTGCGATCGCCAACCCGCCTGCCAAGCGTGGCGATTATGGCAAAACCCCCCTTGGGGAGGCCTATGTCCAGCAGTGGACGTCTTTCGGCTGAAATGATGATGATGATGACACGACCGTTTATAAAGAGACTTTATTATGATTGGAAAATTGCTCATTCAAACATACTGCTTCAAACAGAATCTAAATGTTTGTCGGCCGTGATTCCTCATTACAATTCTAGATTTTTAATTTTTAGTCTTCTGAAATTCCCCTAATTGTTTAGTGAAATAGGGAGAAAAATTTCCAAAAAAATAATAAAAAAATAAATTTACTTTCGAAAGTCGGTGAATTTGTTTGTTTCATTGACTTTTTTGCCACCGACTTCCGAAAGTAAAGGTATTTTTCACGTTTGTTAGTGTTTTTTTGGAAGCCCGTTTTTACCTACATAATATACACATATATATATACTACATACACACGCACTTAGACCCTTCTCTTTTTTGAAAGTCGGTTAAAAAGGCAAGGACGATATTGTGTCTGGATTGTTCGTGTTTTTTTGTATATTGTATTATCTATTTATATTTGCATGTTATGGGGTAACTAACGATCATCCTTGTTACACACATACATACACATGTGGTTTTGATCTGACAGCGACATTGTATGGTTACTTATCTCTTATTATTTATTCTTGTTTTTCAGAGACCCAACACCAGAAGGCTCCAACCTGCCTGTAAAGTGGCTCAGAGCAAACAGCACAACACCCTCATCCCTGGTGATCGACGAGGAGTTCCACATGGGCCCGATGTGGTACAACGACAGACTCAAGTACCTGAGAGAAGTCTACTCCAAGTTCAGAAGGAAAGGATGACGAACAACCAGACTACTTTAGTACAATTTTATGTCAGTTATAATCAACGTTAAGTTATTTTTAATTGGGTTTTTTAACAGGAAGCGTTTCTTGCCTAGTCATTTTAAAACGTTGTTATCGGATGGTTTAAAACTGGTAATGGTATATTGTATTTAAATGAGTTATTTGGTTGTGCGAATTATGGTGATTTTTTAATTTTTTTATTGCGAATTCGAGGTCACAGTCGAGGTGCTTATTTTTTATGTCTGCGTGTATGATACCGACGTTAGCAATATAAAAACAACATTGTCAAAATATTTGTGTACATCTGTAGTCTGAATTGATATTTTTGTACATCACTGACACGACATGCAATTTGTTTGTTTCTCCATGACCCAAAGTTTGACTGATAGAAAATGTATATGGTATTAAGTCCGCCACTGTACATTTCTAAGCTTAAAATAAATAAGTAATTAAACATTTGTTTATTATTTTACCGCAGATTATGATAAGACATATTACAATAAAAGTTATAAAAAGCATGCTAAACTCTTTGCATGCATGAATTATGTAGGATCGATATTGTATTGGTGCAGAAAAAAATAAAAGTAAAATGAACAATAAAATGTGTACTTTAGTCATATCAGTGGAGCACTGGTGGCTTAGTGGTATCGGCCCTGACTTACGAGTTGTAGAGTTCGAACCCAGGAGGCGCATTACCACCACTGCTGCTGCTGCAAAACGGTGAAGAAAAACATTGTTAATTGGAAAAACCAAAAGTTCAAAAACTTGTGACACTGACAACCCGCACTGGGTCCGCGTGGTGGGTTAGAGTCGTTCCCTCTCATAGAGAGGAGGAATGATGTACTGAACACGTGCTAATCGTTTGTCTAATACACCGTATGAGTAAGCATAATATAATGCTTATCTTCTAATCTTTTGAAAACGCTACAATGCGTTCAACAGTAATAATAACTAGACTAGTGAGAAAGTGGATCACTTGCCGCTACCACATTCATAAATATTGATTCACTGAATCTTAACTCAATATCTTCCCATCCTGTATCGTCTCTTTACAGCAAACATCAGACAATTCTACGAGCAGGTACCCACGAGGAGTGACGACACAAACAGAAGAAATGCGAGCGATGGTTAGTTCAAGCCGTGGTGTTGAATTAGCTCCCCAGCAACGATCCGAACTACCGTCATTTGGCACAACTACGCGCTTTATCTATTGACCTCTGCTCGTAAACCGAAGGGACACTCGAGTGCATTCCCTAATTAGGACAGGCAGGACCTTCCGAGGGTCGGCCGACTGGAACTTTGAACATTCCCCGACCAGGAATTATTTATTTTACTGCCGGAATGAAGACTCACCGATGCGTTGAGAATTTCTTGAGCCAACGTCTTGGGCTGCCATTAATTTTGGACCACTATTAAGGGACGTCTGTTTGCATTTAAAAACCAAGTTCAATTCAACATTTTCTGCCATTTACATTGTTCAGTAATCGGGCTCTAAAATTGAAATGGTTTGTATTGCCGATAAACTGTGTTTTAATACTCTCTTTGTTGGTGCATTAATCCCGACTGAAAGCGAATCGAGAGCTGCCTTTAAAAGCGAAACATAAAACGTGAGTTCGTAATCGGCAATCTTAAAACCGTAGGTACCAACGGAAACTAAATTTCCGGTATTTGAGAAAGTAAGCCGCTTACCGTGTCGGTCTCTTATTAAAGCTCGCTTGAATGGGGCTGGGCGGCCGGCGCTGGCCGAATGAATGAATGTTTGTGAAACTATCCGGCTTAATCTTGGACCCTTTCGCTCCCCGCGGTAAGCTGCTCTGTAAATAGGCGAAAATCGTCCCGCAGACACATCGGCGTGTTTGCTATTGTTTGCTATTTAATGAGAAACCTTTTTAAAAAAGTTAATGGGAATTTGGTGGCTTTATGCCTGTCGTAATCTGGGATTGCCTGAGATCTGAGAGATTTCGTTCAGCCTTCAGTTCACACGCTGCTAACATTATTGAATGTTTGGGCTTTGACAACTTGAAGAGACTCCTCGTTTAGTCTTTGAAAACGTCTCGTTAAGAAAATCCGAAAACTTGTTTAGCAAGTTTATGAAACATTTCTAAACTTGGTTTGCGTTCAATATTGTCATGAAACGAGCTAACTAGTTGAAGAGATTTACGGGATCAAAAATACATATAACTTGGCAAAAAAAAGAGCACAGATAAAAAAAAATCTAGACCCTTGTAACAAACCTTTGACCTTTGTGTTTGTTTGTGGCGACACTTGGGGGAGGCCTATGTCCAGCAGTGGACGTCTTTCGGCTGAAATGATGATGATGATGATGATGAGAACTTTGTAACACATTAATAAATAGTCTTATGTAATTTGAATATTGAATGTGTTTGACGAAACAGAGGAGGGAATACCAAGTTTTATCTTGTAGATAAGTTTCATAAGCATAAATGATGATGAACAGAAACAACCGCATGATTTTTTATTTTCCATTACTTACCGGAAAATCTCGTGAAAATAAATGGCAAACCTACAAACGCATCGTACGGTGCCAAAAAATAAAAAAATCTCAGTGACTCGCCGGAAAAAATGCTCTAAAATACTGCGTATCGTCGAAAATGCCGTAATCCCCACCACGGAGTACTATTTACCATAATCCTGTGTTATCGGGCGGGCGCACACGGACATATTTCCCGGCCGCCGGCAAACCGCCCATTAGTGGTCTATCGACGACCGGTGCAGTGTGTGCACGGCTTTATTTTACTCTATGACAGGTGGAAACATAGATCTATGGGCGGGAACGTTTGTACTTGAATGCACCTTGAATAAACTTGAATGAAGTTGTTGAAGATGGAGTTAAAAAAGTAACAATTTTAAAGATTTTTCTTATTTATTAAGTATTTCAATAAATTAAAATAGTTACAGTAAGTACCTAAAGTTGCTGCTGAAGAACGCGATGTTTTAATTTTGTTCAATTACATAAATATTACCAGCGCGAATAACTTTTAAGGTGATTTTCAATGTAGTAATCAGAATACGCGATAATTATCATAAAATAATTACTAAATGATGTAATCATTGAAAACCTCAACCGATCAGCTCTCGAAATTATATTTGTTGGAAATCTTTCATATTTCCACGAAGCTAAATTTTAATCAAAATACAACGTATTAACAGACCAGTAGTGCTGCATTGTCTGAAACTTGAACTTCGCGATTTCCTTGACGGATCTCCCTTTCATCAGTTCCATCTCCTTTCTCTTCCTTAATGTGGAGAAAACTAAACGAAATGAGTTCTGATTCACGAGCAACTCTTGAACTTTATTTGTTTTGTCCCCAACTCACACATGTATACAACTATTCGTCCTCTCACATATTTCCGGGTCGCTCCGTGTGCGTTTTAAACACGATTTACTCCTTTTGCATACAATAATAAGATATCGAATTCTCAATAGAGCGCGCCTTTTGCCCGGAGGCGAGGAGCGGACAAACACGGGACAAATACGGGATAAATGCGGGACTCTATGGTACTACGTGATGATCGAGATGAAACAATGGGTCAACCGGGGTAGACCATGTATTTTGTGAGTTTTGGCTTGTGTGTCGATCATAGGTAGGTACAGTTTGAAGGACGGGTTTTTGAAGTTAATAGTTTCTGCAATATATTTCAATATCATTGGAATGGTTTGGACTGTCCGAGACGTACGCAATCCCAGTGTGAACATCATCAATCTTTCGTGTGTTATGTAGTTAACGTAATATGCAATTAAAAAAAGAAATCTCGATAACCCTGCCGTTACCCCAGGATTATGAGAGCGTAATCATATTTCACTTTCATAACTCTCTCCCACCTTTCATCAACATTCGATTCAGAACTCGAGCTGACACCCCCACGGCGCACAACTCGATACCGAAACATTAAAATCGATTTACGGACGTTTTTCCATGACACGGTGACAAACCGGGGACCTCTCCTATCCGATTCAATTCCCCACATTATCTACATAATAAATTTGACGCGAGTACGCACGTAGGTTTAAACCGAAACGTTCGCAGTTATCGTTTCGTATTCCTACCATTTATCTTGGCGTTAATTGTTGAACCCGAGATGGGACGTTAATGTGAGTACGGACTTAGCGGTAACGTTGGCCGAAATTTGCTAAAGATAAACTAAAAACGGTGGCACTGTCATACAACAATAACCTCGGCGGCCGACTACAAATCTGGTGAAATAACCGAAGGGAACCCGTGGACAAGCTATAGGCGGCAGCGATTACTTGTTTAAATGATTGTGTTCCAGTAGAATGTACATTCTGATTGGAGACTTGATTGGATGGATTTCCCTACGTCTACTCATATCATAAAGTCGAAAAGAGCTCAGTCTGGTCACGCCCACTCCACTGAACCGATGGATATGAAACATAACAGATAGTTAGCCTGTGATCTGAAGAAGGCCATAGGGAATTTAAATCATCTCGGATATTTGTCTAAATATGATGGAATAATTGTAATTCCACGCAGACGAAGTTCTTTGAGAATTTGATAATTTGTAGTTTTTTTTGAACTAGCGACCCGCCCCGGCTACGCACGGGTGCGTTGTAGATAATATACAAATACATATAATCCTTCCTCTTGAATCACTCTATCTATTGCTGAAAACTGCATTAAAATCCGTTGCGTAGTTTAAAAGATCTATGCGTTCAGTTTTAAAGGAACACCTTCACATTGTTCAACCGAGGTCCTGTCTCAGGGGACTAGTGATGTCCTACGCTTTCGCGACAGACTTGATCATGAAAAATATTTTAGGAATCGCCATCGACTTTTCTCTCGCACCCTATATTTACCGGCCACGTGCAAAAATGTCCCCTATTCGACCGGCATTACTCAGCCTATCTACCTGCTAATGCCCGCTATAAATATTGCATATGATAGCTACGAGTGTACCGGTCCCGGCTAAGTTGCCTCCGTGCCTATCTGAGGAGCGGTGAGAGGGTCAGGTTCGTGTTAATCGTTATTGGGGCACTTGTTTATATTTTTGGGAGCAGAAAGTAAAGAGGTTTTGTAAGAACATAATGTAGATATGTTTTGATAGATTAGGCTTAGGTTTTAGGTTCACTAAACCTTTATGAGGCTGTTAAATGTGTTGTGTTTGTTAGTATTGGTCCTGGGTAGGATAACGTGGGTGATTTAATTGAGTTCATTATTTGTTTGCCCCGAACCTCGACTCAAGTCGAGTTGTCGCTAATTATATTGTGGGATCACTGTTGCCTGCCTTTTCGGGAAATATAAGAGTAATGAAGGAATAATGGTGATACTAATCCGTATTTCATTTACTTTGCGAATGTATATTATTTATCGACTTTATATGTATAGACTTAAAATAATAATAAAAATATTTATAAGTATCAAAAGGGCATCGATGTCAACAGAAAAAGTGCCCAGAAGGCTGGCAGCATTTCGACGTAATGTTACGTTACTTTTATTTTATTTGTGCACGGTGTCGCTGCTCTGTTTTATAGATATTATGTCTATTGTAAGGAGGTATTACATTGTCATAATTTCGATAACTACCGATTTCTCTAATCCATGTTTAACAGTAATTGTATCTTGGCTTGTATTTAGGCATCGAAATTACGTGTCTGAACACGACAATCTATGTAGGCCTAAGGATATAACATGATTGCGTGATTCGATCCTGAGTATTGTAAATAGTTGTATTAGTTATTTATATTGACAGCATGCTCCCGCGTATGTTAGGTACTACTAGACTGTAGTATTATGAAAAAACCGTCCCTTTTCGGAAAGCAACCAAGTCAAATGCTAGTTATTACAGAAATACTTTGAATTGGTGACATTTAATTTCTTCCTTCAATTCACCACACACAAAAGTACCAACTTACCTCTTAGAGTCATATTAGTAAGTTGGCACTTGGCATACATCGAATGAACACGTGTAAGTAAAGCGCCTGATGTATTTCTGTAGGCAATTAGTCACACGAGCGTGAGTAGCTAAACGCCTACAGAAATAAAATAGCACGAAGTTATACTTACGCTTGTTGTCGCCAAGATAATTATGATTTCTGTTGCTCTGTTGCCATGCCATTATCGATATACTTTAATAATACGAAATATTAAACAGGTTTGAACTGCTTGATTGGCTATTATGAACGAAATTGTATAATTAAGGAGAAATAATTTGCCTTCTGATTGGCTATGACGAGTAGAACGATCATGATTATATTTCTAATTATTTTCTGTGATATAAATTTATTTAAGTTTTGTTTTCATTAGGCCTTATTGAATATCTTTAGAAAATAACAATTAAAAATGCAAACTTATGTATTAAATGACAAATTACTTAAAATAATTTGTAAACTCATTAAAAATAACACTGTTACACGTCGATTTCATCCAGATGAGACGGCTTAGTAAATACAAAGGTAGTAATTTTAATTTCAGATAAAACAAAACATAATTATGTTAGTATCAAGTATCTAATTAGTATTTATAACAACATAATAATGATTAGTTACTCATGTATGTAATTACAGAGCGCTTCGTTACATATATGTATTTACCTACAAGTACAAGTAAGTACGCTCTGTTAATTGAGAGTTGATTGATTAGTCCTAATTAGTAATTACGAGTAACTCTAGATCAGGTGGCGAGATTAGCCAGTGCGTCTGATCTGTTATGATTTACTGATTGTGTCATTATATTGTGTTAGTTAAAGGAGATAGACGCTTTAATTATGCTGCCTGAGATTGAGTTCTGTTTAGAATATAATGTAACTTGTGGGTTTGTTTGTTTAAATTAATGTTGTGGAGTTTACTTTGGGTACACACGATACAGACTAAATTATAGTGTTAAGATAAGAGACGGTACAATGGGTGATCTTATTATTATAAGCGACCACAAGATGTTTGAAGGTCATAGTTACCAACACTCCAATGCAAAGAAACGTAGTAATTTTATATCGTAAGCGAGTCTAAAATGAAAGAAGTCGACTGGTGCCATTGCTCAGGAGTGGGACAGCGAAGGCTTAAATTGCATCTGATAACGCACTAGTTTCCACCACTGTAATATTTCAGTCACTGTTTGTAGAAAACTAGTGACGTACCTATAGCCACCCCTTGTCCGTTCACCCTGAGGGTCGAATCATCACATTACCGCACAAGTGTGCCACTGACATTTATGTGCACTAGCCTAAAGCACTTACACGGTCCTCGTTCAACATAATGATGATCGGAATCACTTTCAATCGTCATTTGACACACAGAGGACATTCGATGGCTCTCCGTCAATTGTCAGTGAGCTAGTATGTGTGGTCGGTGTACGTGTGTACATGTGACAGGTACATAATGTACATAGTGCAGGTGTCAAGTTGTCATGTATGACGATACAATAACCTCTGTTTGACAGGCTTAATCGCCTTGCTTTAATTAGTAGGTGAATTAAATTGACTGGTCATTTGGACTGTGTGTCAATAATGATAACATATTGTACTCTGGTTTTCGATGGGCCAAGCATGGTGGCTTAGTATGACCAGCATTTTGTCTGTCTCTTTTGCATGGACACTAATCTAACTTAGGGCTGGTATTGAGAAATTCCATGCAAAACACAATTTACTTCTGTAATAGAGAGATATATCACTTCTCTAATAATCAGTTAAAGACATGCAAATCTTTCATCACAATCAATATTTTTGTTTCTACAAACAGACAACAGAAAAGCTTCACATTCTGTTAAACCCATCAGCAATCACAGCATAACTCTGACGGTTTTGGTGATATATCTGCTGGAAATACATAATATTAATCCTCATACATTAGGGCAGCCCCAATGCTAAGGTCATCGCAGTGGTTAATACGCCGTGTCGTGATTTATCGTCCCGGGTTCGACGCCGGCCGGATATGATTATTGTACGTTACAAATCATTACTGCCTACCCATTTATGTTGCGTTATGGTATGTTTGCTTTATGTATTGCGAAATATGCGCTGTATATCAATGTGGTATTTTGTGATGATTGCGGAGAAAAGAAAATGTTACGAAATTGTTACGTTTATTCGAGCTTGCGTAGTTTTCTGGGACTAATCATTATTCGGTTTGTTATTTCGCGAAAATGAAGCTCAAGTTCTTCATTTTATTTATTCTGTACTATTTTCGTATACGGATTCATAAAACAACTAATAAACATCTTGGGCCACTATTCACTTTAAGTTTATTTGCAGGCGCTACAACGGGGCTATGTACTGCTATGAAACTAAAACTAAAACTATAATACTATTTACTTCTTAACTCAAAGGTAAAAACAAAAATCACTTACAGTTTTATTTTCTTTTCAAAAAACCTTAAAACCAGAGCTAGTATTTCAAACTATTGGCCTCAAAGATTCTCCTAATTAACATTTAACAGCCGAAATCCACTCCCTAGCATTTTTGCTCTTAAAATATTAGCAGGCGTTCCGGTTCTTTAGAATTTACTTGTAAAAATTAAAGGGTTTGCGAAAGGCGTTGGGAACTTGGGATATTTCCATGTTTGTACGTGAGTGGGGGTGTGTAATGTGTAATTAAGTTAATTAGCGGGCATCATATACGCTTTAGTTAGGGCTAAATATCGTGCCTGAGGGTCGGGGCTCTCGAGTCGTGCAACTAGATACGAGGGTAAATACATGGTGTGGGGTGTACTGTGAGAACTCTCGTAGGTTTATAGAAATATGCCCGATAGAGTTCCGCTTGACGCTACTAATTGCTGGGTGTCGAATCATGGTCATTTATTTTAGTGATTTTGCAATGCCAAAGCCAACATTGTGTGCCTTCCTTTCCGGGGATCTCTGATAAGAATATTTAGAGATTTTATAATTTCATTTTACGTTTTTGGAATATGCCTTTTTGTAATAAATAACTTTCGGTTTAGAATATCATCATCCCGACATCTTGTACAGTCGTCTCTTTGAGCTTTCAGAATATCCTGAAACATCAATATTTTTACTAATAAATTCCCTTTCAAATTATTATCTCGCCTCGTTTGCACATTTAGCGGTTTTATTAATTCACTCAATATTAGTTCGGCTGAGCCGTCGATTAGCGGGTTCAGTAGTAAGTTATTTAATCAGGCCGCGGGCGGCGCCGACTCGCTACATTTGCGGGACCCTAATTAAACTTAATTACATAATAGGTTAACACGTATCACTATAAACATACATGTGTTAGGTAAATACGAGGATTCATTAGATATTGTGGTGAGTTCATGTTTAAATGTTAAATGGATAATATATATTATCGAATGAATTATCTCCATGTTAAAAAAATTGTAATTCAACATAATTAGATGCAGGGTTTCAGTCTATCCAGATGCAGCGGGAGCGACTGCCTATCTGACTTCGCAACCCAGTTATTGGGTAACACGGTAACCCCTTGGTTATCAGCCTTTCGAGCTGATGATGGAATTAGTGCATAATTACAAAAATAATATCCTGGAAAATTCTGAGAAAATATTTTTACGAACGGAGAAAATCATTGAGTAAGTAATTACTAAACCGTGCTAGTACTATATCGGTATCTATTAGATTCAAAACCTAACTTAAAGAAAACTTTCATGTAAATGACACCAGCATTGCTGTGACTATGTAAATTCCTCTACATACCGAACAGTATCATCAATCTAACTCAAAATCTTATGCAGACATAGTTAGGTGACAATACCTTATAACAAACAGTCGTGTAGCCAGACGACTTTTTGTTCCCAGGTCACAGACCCCAGGCACAGCACAGGCTTCTAAGAAATCTAGATTTATTTTAATGTCTTACCTTTTTGTGGAAAAGAAGAAGTATCCGAAGTATGCGCGGTTTAGAAAGTCCTTGATCGTTAGGATCTTTGTTGTTTTTTGTGTCACATGATATCGGCTTGAGATATGTGTCTGCATTTTTATGTGAGTATTATTTTTATCATGTTATTGTCTTTAGCTAAGTCTACATTTTTGTTTTTATTTTCTACAAGGAAACATCAAACTAAAGTGTAAGTAACACTCATGTCACTCATCACTCACTCTGTATGTGTTTCAGTAACACTAATCAGTATTATTAATCGTTATCATAGTAACTCATCATATTACGAACTAAATTTATAAAACTCTTATCACAATGCTTTTCCTGTAACTACCTGACTAGCAATATCTGCCTGCCTCCTATTATTTGATTAGTAATGGAAATCAAAACGAACTATCACCTTAAAGTTAAACGAAACACTGTTGTATGTGCGCCAACCTAAAAAACTTCCATAAATTCACCTAAATCCTAGATATTTCGAACACGATATCACGTAACCGTATCCTTTCCATTCATCGTATCAGCCAGATTGGAGCTGATCCTGAACCGATCCATCAAACTATGACATAACTAGGGTCTCCTCTGTAACCACATAAGGCGATAAGTTTCTCACAGATTTCAACAGAAAAAGGTCTTATGAATAGTTGGTTATGTAACTTTCAGGCCTTTTCTAGAAGAAAAAGTTTCATATAATTTAAAGTTGAGATCCTTCTGGAGTTGTGGAATTGTTCGGTTTCACCTATACCTACTTTTTTCATCCTATTTGTGGCATTTAAGGGCATTTAGTTGTTTCTCATATTTTAGAGGTGTGCCGCCTTTTCTGACAATCAAGGGAAACGAAGTCTGACTGAAAGTCTTTCCTAGTACACATTGTATTTCCGCAGGTTCTAGACAAAAAACAATTACAGTGATGGAACAGTCCAACATGTGTGTATTGACAAGATACGAAACGCTTGGAAAGCTTTTGCAATATGTCTATATTCTATAAAAAAATTGGATTAAAATTGCACAAGGCTTTGAGTAGTTAGTCCGTAGGCTTTGATAGGTATGCAACTGGATACAGAAGCAAGGTATCAAAGCAAGTCTCTGTACAAACATTTGTATGTATTCGGACGGACTGCGTTCTAACTGCAAAATGCGTTCGGAATTGAGTTAGCTTTTAGCTGGCTCTGTGAGCTACGGTATTGTGTGCAGCCCTTAGGCTTTGTTGCTGGAGGGCTATCGTAAAGGTATTTGCCCATTTGCTATCATTTGCTAATTCAGGAATGAAGATTATTCCTTTGTCAGAAGATCACTCCTCAATTTTCCATATAGGATAAGCGGTGCTAAACTTTAGCAAATGTGCTCTTGCTTTACTTAGCATGTAGTCACAAACGTTGTCGGTATGAGTTACTTTAGTCAACCATTCGTAAAACTATTGACCGAAAAGTTCAAAGAAACTTTTAAGCACCTAGTGGCGAGTTCAAACCCTCCATTACGACTTTATCACCGTCAGTGTGACTTATAGTGGAGGGAAACATCGCGCGGAAATCTAGAATTATTGATGGTTTGAAATCGCTAACGCAGCGGTCTGAGCAAGCATTTGTGGTCAAACGTTGATCTCTGTTTTTATTTGGCGTTACTCGTTAAAACTAGTAGATTAACTCACTAATACTTCAGCAAACTGTATTAAAATTGTCCAACTAAAAGTTAAAAACTAAAACTTTTAGTCTCAATTCTCGAGCACGTTCTACAGAGTAGTTAAGGCCAAAAGTGGCGTACTCTGCTGTCCCCATTAGTCGGTGGCTGGCGCAATTTTTCATAGAACACTACTTTGTACCTGGACAAGAACGAGTATAAATTAATTAAGAGCCAACATGGACGTCGAACTGTGTTTACCGGGAGGTAGGGAACTGCGGGGCGTAGATGTGGCAATGTGGATGTTTTGTTAGTTTATCAGCATGAGTAGCTTTGAGCATAATGCTTCTCTCAAGAAAAGTTAAGCACTTCAAAATTAAGTGCATCTTTAGGTGATGATGACACTTTTTTTGTTAGCCTCTTGAGTTTCCCACTGCTGGGCAAAGGCCTCCCCTTTCTCCTTCCGAACGTCTCTTTCCCGAGTGATCTCTGGACATGTTTGCCCCGCAAACAAGAACAGCTGATCGTCGACGAATTCCATCAGGCGTCAAGTAAAAGTGATGCTCTTTGCCCACCTCTCTGGGTGCATTCGTGCTACGTGGCGAGCCCACTCCCACTTCAGCTTGGATGTTGTTCCTCTCACATCTGCCACTTGAGTCTTGATGACACTTTAAAACATCAGACTCTGAAGTTCTGATGTTCCCTGACTCTCTGAGTAAGTAGCGCGATAGATAAGTTGACTAACGATAATGAGCCAGGTCCAAACATTCCTAAGTATCACAAATCTCTAAACAAACAATATAAACGTTACAGGCAAGTCTACTTGCACTAAATACGCAAGTAACAATTAAGGGCAAGTTTAAAACAACGCTAACTGAAAACCCGTGCAATCCCCGCTAAAATATTTCCTCTGAAACTAAAAACTAAATTTCCATAAAAAGCACCATCCTTTGCTTCTGACTCGTTGCGCGCAATCAACTAACAAAGTGAAGTAATTTGATTGGTTCGCAGTGGACGTTGCAAGAACAAGAATTTATTTATACAAATCATTGCATTTGTTTAATTTGCGCCGTGCCGTACCGCTGCCATGGCGTGCGGGGCCGTACCGTGCCGGACCCGTTTGGGTTTTGTCTGGAGATGTCCGGTTTTTTTTCAAATTCAAATATTTTATTTCAGATCAAAAATCCATATAATGTAATAGCCTAATGTTAGTATTAAATTAAATTAATAATAATACACAACTAATTTACTATTGAACTGTACGTTCAATGGTACTCTAGTTTTGAGTTTTTGATCGTAATTCGTCTGGATTTATCAACTCTTAGGAAACAAGAAAAGTGAAAAGATTATCGGAAACGAGATTAAAAAGTAAAATGTCCGGACTTTTTTTTGCAAATGTCTGGCTTTTTGTCAGGACTTTTCAAAATGGTAACCCTACCCTAGTCTCACACAATCGCATTACTAATTAGTACTTCTATGTGCACTTGTGACACTTTCCGTTTGCGAGATGGTTCTTGCGGGATCGGCAAGTGCAGGAAATTAGTAAATCCGTTGGTTTTAAAAATCATGTGTTGCTTTTATTTAGCAGTGTGTTGGAGTTCTAGCTAATTGATTTTGTGGTAAACGTTGTGAAACTGAGTGCTAAAACGAACGGTTAAATCCACTTATCCTCTTGGGTTGGTTTATCATGTTGTGGACTCCTAGCATCGTCTTTTATCAGAAGGTAGTAGTATGTTTTCGTAGCAGAAAGTTTACAAAGAGTAGCTCAACAACGGATAAATAAATACAGTTTTTTTTAATTAGGTTTAAAAAACTGTATTTATTTACCTCTAACTGGAAAATTAACGTATCGTATCTTTTCGAATCTACCTATTACTCAAGACCTGTTATGTATTCTCCAATATTCAATAAGCATTTCCCACAAAAACAAAATTGCCCTTTCTACAACAGTAGTTCAAACTGACATCCAAATAAAAACTCGTACAATTTCAACCCCGCATTTCCTTTCAGAGGCAACATGTAAAGAGATAAAAAGCTTCATAAATAGCCGCTTGTCCGTGATCAATATATCAAAGGAAAGGTTATCGGACGTCGTCGGTAAATCATGCCGTGCATCAATACTCGGGGTAGGCAGGGTACACGGTGGAGCCGCCATGCTGGCTAATTCTACGTCACATCCCTCGCCCGGGGAGCTGGGGGTGAGGCACAATAAAGTTGTATGAATAGTATTTTATTGTGGTTTTGGGAATTTTAAATGTGTTTTGTGTGGTTTTAAATGTGTTTTACGTGTTGGCTGTAAACTGTTTTAATTGCATGAGAAGTCTAGGTCATGTGGATGGGCAATCCTAAGATTCAACTTATTCGAAGTAGTTTCGTTTGGTACTCTATGCTTACTATTGATATAATTCGTTCGTTGCCGGGCCCATACACGTTTTTTGTCTCATTGAATGCAATGAGACAAAAAACTAGCAGTATATTCAATGGAATATACTGCCAGTAAATAAGGGGTCACAAACTGCAGCACCAAGACATTCGGCTAACTTACATGAAACCCAACGGCCGTAACATTATGTGTATTTCAACTGCCTATCACCATATCCGTATGTTTATCACAAACATAACAGAACTGTAATTCCCCCAAAACCGACATGAACTACCTCGATTACGCACAGTTCAAATACTTTTACTATTTGTGCGAGGGTGCGCTCGCGCGGCACTAATCTTCGGCAATGTTCGGCAATATTCGGTAGTGTCCGTGTAAAAAATGTTCGTTCTTTATGAGGGCGGTGGCTCGCGGTCGAGTGCGATAGTTCGCAACTACTGCCCCAGCTGGACATAGATTAGGGGAGAAATTGTGCAGAAGCGGCGGATTAGTGCGGGGGGGGGGAGTGCACTGGGGACTGAATACCGAACTATTCGAAGAACATGCTCCTTAATTGGGGACACCACTTCTTTCATACATGACATGTATAATATGAGGATACAATATTATCGTAGAATATTACCGTATTTCAAATATTACTCAAAGTCATTCAGCACTAGCGGTTATTATTTATCCCTGGGTTAGGGCAGAACCGTCAGCACCAGAGCGCTTCTATAAATAGTTCCCTAATTGCGTAACAAAGTTTTCTATCACAATCCGAAGGATTTAAGGGAAATTAAAAATAAATGTTGTTGAATTGTTAAAATGAATAGAGTTGGGATTGTGTGTTACGCCCCATTACCCCGCCGAAGTCCAGCTATCCTGGCCAGGTTAGGCACAATACACCGTCGCCACAACCTGTCACCTCTGCCTTATTTAGCATCCTTAGCATATGGCCGTCCAAAACAAGCCGGGAGTAAATGAGCCGCGGCCCATTAGCTTCAAATTGTCCGTGGCAGACAACTGCCCGTCTATTTATGTAGCTGACCTCTCTGCTTACCCTGCTATTGGCCTTTACTTATGATGTACTGGACTGACTTGTGTTTACGCAGGAGGTTGTTTTTCCGGTAAAAAAGTTAGGAAGAAACTTCCTTGTACTAATCCAAGGAGTTTCCTGTGATGATTCAGTTAGGGCTAACGGCTAAGGAACTTGGTTATGTCTCATACAATAAAGTAACTACATATTGAAAAAACTACATTTGATCAGCATCATTATATTATATTATATATTATATCCAATGTTTTGTGATATTTTTGTGTGTATTTTATTATAGGGCGAGGTACTTATACGGCTTATGGCGTGTACTGTATGGTGTCGGACGTAAAGAATAGCACCATCCCATATCTTCCCGTGGGTGTCGTAAGAGGCGACTAAGGGACTTACCAGAGAATGGGCAGCAGCGTTCTCTGTGCTTTTTTAACAACCGTACTGCGATCGCCAACCCGCCTGCCAAGCGTGGCGATTATGGCAAAAACCCCCCTTTGGGGGAGGCCTATGTCCAGCAGTGGATGTCTTTCGGCTGAAATGATGATGATGAATGATGAGGTACTTATATATAGACATCTTCAGTATAAAATTAAAACGTCTTGGGTGTCTGTATTTTCTGCACTGAGAAACTCATTCAACGGACACATACGGCACAAATAAGTGTGGTGGTAGTACAGTCAGTGCCCTGCTTTGCTTTACCAATCGTAATAAGATGGGTTGGATAGTTTAGGGAACTTATTGTACTTTCTCAGGCCCAATCGGTTACAACTACTGAGGACGACTCATTCATAAATTCATAACTGAAGATCTGCCTACAAAAGGCCTTCAAATAAATCTACACGATATACTGTCGGCAACATTTTAATAAGTTCTTGGATTAATGGCGTACTGACACAATAGCTGCACGGTTATTCATCAACTGGAAAGAAAGACATAATAACAAATATCTTAACATCGACTGTAACAAATACATTCAAGCAGCTGAAATTCTTTACGATATGTGTGTCTCATTAATATAATAGTGAAATTAATGTCAGCCTTAGTCCAGTTACACTCATTTCTCAATATTGTCTTTTATATTGTATGCGGGCTGGAAAGCAGCTGGTATCCCTTTTTAGTTTCACATTATTAAACTTCCGCTGCATGTAGTGCGGGATCGATGGCTAGTGTGATAAATAAATTAAATCCTAATATCGAGTTGGCCCAAAGGTTTAAGAACTCATTTCTTGAGCAAGAGGCTATGTTTTCGAAACCATCAAGCATATTAATGCGACTTTGAATAATAATAACTCTCTTTACAGATCGTAGGCCATCGCTAATTTGCCATGAAGGAAAACAATTACCAGTTTGAAATCGCCATAATACAAGCCTGGTGATCATGCTCAATGCTTTTTTCTTTTCCCTGATGAGTAGTTGTTAATAATTGACCCAGACCCAGATCGCTTCTTTTTCACAGCTTGAGGTATTCCTTGATATGTGACTGGTTAGTTCCACACACAGCCCTCGCTACGCAACCTCGCTCATCTCTGGTGGAAAGGCCTTAGGCCTTTCTCCAGCACCAAGACCTTTTGCACAACCTCCTATGTTATATATCTTACAACAGGGCAAAGGCATTATTAATCAATTTCGAAATCGTGTCCAATGATTAGCGATAGCTTTCAGTAGGAACACTACTAACTTGCTTAGCTGCCGTCATCATAACTAATTATGAAATATAATTAACACCGACTCTTAATAAGCTGTTTATTAGTTCTTTAATCAGTTACATGAGCTACTTATTACCCGGACAAGCTACTTATACCTCGTACAAGTCATAAAGCTCGCTGTAACATCTAACAGTAACTGTTGTAGTAGTAAACAACATACTAGTAACCTGTCCAACGTTCGTTATAACACGAGGCTTGGTTTGCCGTTATAACTGCCTTCCTAGCAAAATAAACGATGAGATAGTGGAAAAATAATGTGGAAAAGAATTATCATTTACGGTTTCTTTCACTACTACTTGCAAGTTTGCAACATAATCAACTAAAAGGGTGGGTGACATTTGAAAAATATGCAAAATAAAGTATGTAGAGATGAACTAATAAACGTAGCGTGACCTCAATGTTCCGTGTCGACTAGTCCTCACATATCGCGGACAGCGAGTAAAAAGTAATAATTCATCTACTTACTGATAATTTGGTAGATTTATTCTGAACCCTAACTAGTGTGTCTAGCGAACACAATTATTGCTTACATTAACGTTAAATATTCCCCAAAACCGGCCCTCAGCGATTCAATTGCAGTTTATGTTACTTTACTTACGCCCGATTGCACCACAAATCAAGAAATACTAAACGCTTTTCTTGATTTAAACGCTAAACATGCTTAATACCTCGTAATTTCAATAAGTTTAACACAAAATGGATTGGTGTATTTATGGTGCAAGTGGACCTTACAGAAACAAAAGACTCACGACAAATTAATCAAATCTTCCATCCTAAAAACTACACGGTCAACATTATTTTGTATAGGTACAATTAAATGTTAATATGCAACCTTTCCTAAACCGTCACAACCCACATTATAATGGTGTATAAAATATCGACGCCCTTGAGATGTGGTGTTGGAGACGCATGCTCAGGATGCTGGACCGCTCATCGGACTAACGTGTCAATACTCAAAGAACTCAATATTAAACAAAGACTGTCGTCGCTTGTGCAATTACGAATTTTCTGATTCTTTGCACATGTTACCCGCAACAATGAATCCATGGAGCGTTTGGTGATTCAGGGCAGAGTCGAAGGCACGAGATCATGTAGTGTGCGATCACCAACACGATGGACAGATTCCATCAAATCGTCACCAGGATCCCTCTGGCAGAATGTGCTTGCCATGCTGCCAATAGAGACTGGTGGAAAAGGATCGCGAAGGCAGCGACCGCAGTTGTGGGCGACCCCCATGAACACGACCACTCTGTCAAGAGTGAACGACTGAGAAGATAAAATACGATCCACTAGCAGTTCATTGAGCAGCGACTACCGGCGCACGAGTTGTGACCAGCGCATGAATTAATAACCGCTGCAATTAATATAACAACGCTCGATAGCCGCACTCCACGTATTTATTAAGAAACCTATAAATCATTACAATGTGTAGGGCTGAGAGACACTTTTGAGGCGGTATAAATAATTATATGGACGAGATGTAACTAAAGTAATTCTTGTGGATCAGCATTTTCCAAAGACAACAGTCCTTCTTCCAATCCCAGAATTTGTGAATAATTGAGGCCTAAACATTCAGTCGCTAGACCTTTAAACAATTATATTACGTTAGTTGTATACCTACAACTAACGTAATATAACATGTTGCCCTATCTTGTCGGATTTGTGAATATCATAAAAAATATGTATATACGGCATTACCATGTTCTTATCCTGTGGAGTCCGCAGGCTAAGGATAACCTTTTGATTAGGGACTCGATCGGAACGGAGAACTAAGGGATCATTATCACGACGATAGGTAGAACTAACCCTAACAGAGATAAATAACACGAGTCTGAAAAATGGCCCTTATGAAGGTTGTGGTGGAAAGTATTCAATCAGCAAGACAGTAGAAAATATAATTTGACAAGTTTTCTCTGTAATTATCCCCAAACAGGTAATTTTGCCGCGAAATATTTCTAGAACGCTTAATATGGTCTACTTATTACTGAAATAGTATTTTCCGAGGACATTCGTAACGAATACTATGTTCACCGCACTCACTGGACTCTTTTTTTCCCATTCCCAATTTCAATAATATAAAAACACTTTTACAAATATACACTGAACCGTTTTTCCTCTGTTACCAGTACCACATTCGGCAGCCCTACCCCCGCCAGGGCCGGCGGGACGCACCCCCATTAAGGGGGTATTCCGCAGAAATTACTGGCAATACATCATCGAGATGTTTTTAATAAGCGCCAGTGTTGCCAGCCTCTTGACAGACTACCTTGTTCAATGGATTGTTTTCAGTCTTCTGTATGAAGTATTGGTGTAATGTATCGTCTGTCTGTTTTGTTGCTGCTAACAATGTGTGGATTTTTTATTGGTATATTTTATGTTGAATGGACGAGGCTGTTAAGTTCGTGGCTAAAATACGGTACTTTACCCAGCGTTCTTTTAGTTTCAGAAAGGCTTAGATATAATTATATATATGCAGGGAAATGCAAACTTCCCTCTTTATTTATTAAAATCTTCATTAAGTGCTTTTAACTGCAACGAATTGAAATTGAAAAGAATTAGTTTCTTGAAAACGGTTATTTTTTATCGAAAATGCTGCAGAGAAGAGTCAAACACTCCACTATTACAATTTCCGTGGAGAAACAATCGTCCATCTATCTGTAGCGCATCAATACACGCGCTCAATGCGACGTCACATAAAGGCCTTCGTCCACCATCGTCCACCGCCCATCGTTGTTCAAAACGACCAGCATTCGCAAAAAGCGCCGATTTAATTGCGGGCGCTTCTTTGTCCCATTGTACTTCGTTCTCACTTAAATATACCAGCACAACCTTGTTTTTGCACCCCATTAACTGATCTTCAACTTTATTTTGTAAGCAACAAAGTTGGGGATTCGGAAGTTTGGGTGGGAGTCTAGGGTTGTCGCGCATTAAAATTACAATGAAACATGGTTGGACGAACCGATAGTCGCCGGCATCGAAGTGGTCGATTATGTAAATGTAGTGAATTCGTAACGCATCGCCCCTGATTTATATCGAACGATTCCTTTTCCTAAAAAGCTTCGTATAATTTTAATTGACCGTTATTGGTTTCTTCCGTTATTTGGGAATCAATTGAGACATTATAAGAATGTTCGATAAGATATTCTCGAGTGATTTAAATGTGGCTTCAATTGGAATTTGAAAATACGGTCTTTGATTTCAGTAGTTTGGTGATTTGTAGTGTTTTTAAAGTAATTTGTTACGATTTATGTGAGTGCAAGCAAGTGTTATAAATTGCTTACTTCCTTTACTTTGTATGGTATGCTGTTATTAATGGTAACTGCTAGTTTCATAGCTATAATGGTCATCTACAAATTGATACATCGGTCATTGAGCCACCGAATTATCTGGAAACTATAAATCGTAATCGAATTAAATTGATGGCATCAACTTTGAAATATTTTATTTCGTATGATAAACGATAGTTTACTGACGGTAAGTACGCGGCGGTAACCCAGTCAGTGGAATTTTATTTTATATGAAAAAAAAACAATGTAGAACTATAATTAAATTCCCTTGTAATAATATCTGATTTATTTATCTCAAAGAACTCGTCTACATTTAATGACCACATTCCTGAGAGTATTTACCACAGATTCAAATAGCCCATTAATCACTGTTGGATACACAATTGTCATCATCATTCCACCTCAAGAGCTAAGGAGACAGAATTACGTTGATCCGATGATTATCTGCAAAAGGAGCAAGATTGTCCGAAGCTATAGTTTCTGCGAACTCATTGATAAGTGATGAATGTGCCCGGTGCACGGTGCGCCCGCGCTTCTTTTTTGATGAGCGCTTTGAACTTTATAGTCGGGGAGACAGTATACTAAGGATAGTCACGAAACTCAGGTAGAACTCGTGAGAAATAACGTACCTATTCAAAATCAATTTAAAAAAGGAGTTGCACTGCACACGGGGTGCAAGTGGCAAATTAAAGGCAGCTTCTCTGCCAGAAATGAGGTGTCAGTTTTGGCACAGGGAACTTTTTAGACTGCTTATTTGTTTATTTTTTTGTAATTTTGTATGATGCACGTCATCGTCATGTCCCTGCGGCAAATAAATATTTTTTCTTTCTTTCTTTATTTTCTTATGGCGATGATTGTTAAAACCATTTCAGAATCAGTGAAATAGGCGCGGTGAAATAATTTAGAGAGGCTGAAATAGTCAGAAAGCGGCCGGGAAAGGTAGAGAGTAGTTGTTCCCACGATTCCATGTTGTGTCCCTGTATGTTTTTTTTGCTCAATGCCTATTAGGTTTTCTGGGAAATATTAATACAAGAAAATTTAAATTGTTGTCGTTCAACAATTATTGAATTCTTGTAACAAATATAAAAGTTACTGGAAAGTTGACTTAACATATCGTCATTCATACCCAAGCTCCTCAACAACAACAAAATTCGCGAGCATTGCATGCACATCCGTCGATTAACTAGCAGTAATTATAACAACGATTACCATTGCTCAACATCCACAGACATACACGGCTACATCCAGGTGTCCTGTAATTGCTCCTTAACGCGCTCGGCGTCCACAAAGCAAACTTTGTAATTAGCGACAAATTTATTGTTTCCTGTGACACTAAAATCTACCTTTCTTATAAAATTTGGTTTTGAAATGTTACTTTTTAGGGTTCTGTTGAACTAGGAGCTTTTGGGTTGGTTTTGTTGCATGTGAAGGTTGCTTTGCATAATGTAGTTGGATGTGTAGTAAAGTGCACGAGTTGAGTAGATTTAAGTTTAAGAGGGATCAGCAAATTGTAAAGGTTTAGTACATACAGTAGATAAAACAGTAATACCTTTGTGTTGTAGTAGCAAGCAAGAGCATAGAGGACGAGACATTTAAGTAGATCGTCATAGAATTATTAGATAAAGAGGATAATGGAAATTGCATGAGTTGTTTATTTAAAAGTGAAAATATGGTCGATATGGACATCTAAATCAAATGCTGGTCGATTCCAGTGCACTAGAAAATGTACCGAGTGGTATGTATTCTTTCTACACAGTCGGAATGATACGACCATGTTTCAGTATTACCAAATAATCCCTATAATTATGTTATTAATAACGTGACAAAGTTTCATGAGACGATATTCTTTTGTTTTCGGAATTTAGAGGGTCGTTCGAAAGTTGTTGTGTTCATCAAACATTAATTAGTATCGGAATGTCGGACAGTCTCACGTCGGACTGTTCATTCGGCAGATGTTTTGGATTTCATGTTTAATTGGCTTTTAGTAGTGTTATAAGAATGTGGAGTGTTGCAATTAGTAGAAAGAATGATAATGATTAAAATGATATTTCATAATTGGTGCTTTTTTCATCCACCACTTTCTTTTTATGGCTAATCATTGTTGAAATTATAGAACTTGTTCAAACAACTCAAAGATGAATATAGACTTCTTGCCTACAAGATATTGCTTGTACACACTTCGATCTATAGTATCTGTAGCGATCTTCTTCGGATATTGGTGCAACCCGTGCAACCAATTCTCAATGGCTATCGGATACAGGAACGAAAGGCAATGTGCTGTAAGTTATTACAAGTTAGATTTCGCATCCAATTGCAAATAACTTGACTTTGACAGTCAACTCTCAAAGTCAAAGACAAGTTTTCTTGATATTGTTTGTGTTCACAGTGTTGATAAAGATAATAATTGGTTCAAAGCAGTGTTTGCTTTGAACCAATTATTTTCGATCCTTAAATTTTTGAAGAACAAATGGGTCTCTCGTCGCGTCCCACCAGCATGAGGTCGGTTTCCAGTTGAGACTGCAACAGAAGCAGCTAAATACCAGTAAATACTTGGATGGAGCAACTGCTTATCTAACCTCCAAAGACAAGTTACTGGTTATTACGGGAGCCGAGAGCTGATGATCATGATGACGGGTGGATGATGGGCCTCTCGTAACTTGCGACGTTATAAACCCGTTACTCATTATAAAACAAAGCTTACAAGTGAACTTGAAACTTGAAAGTCCCTGACTATCGAAACTGTCTGATAAAACTCTTGTTACTAACAAACCGATAAATTGTTGGCTTCGAAGTTAATCTCCGATGATATCCTAAACAAATACGTCAATTGCAACAGAACGCTTCAACAATAATCTGCGGAGAGTCCGATAATCAATCAGGGATGGCTAAGACAGCGGGCTATCGGTTCGCCATTAGGCACTAGCCCCGGGTGCCTCGGTTGCCCCGGGCAAGCCTTGGGGAGATTCGGGCAATGTTGGGGAAGATGAGAGCTATATTATACAGTAGCGTGAGATACTAGTTTGTCATGCGTTTGCAAAGGAGTTGAAATAGAAACATAGTAACATAACATCACGCCTGATTTTGCCCGAAGGGTTAGACAGGTGTAATCTATAGTATCTACACCCACATTGGGGCAGTTATGTTTAAATTCCAGATAATAGGGTGAGCCTATTTCCATCAACTGGGCACAAAACCAGACCCTGGGTTGCTACTGAATGACATTTTACCTGACTTGGGAATCGAACCCAGGACCTCATGCTCAGCTGCAGCGCTTGAGTCCATTAGACCAGGTAGAAACAGAAAATATTGTTTTATATAGGTAATACAGTAAGCAGGACATACATACGTTGGAGACTGGATGATTTAACATACTTAACTTGATATAAAGGGTGTAAATAGACCCTTAACATATCCGAAAGGCACTTGTTCTCCTCGTCTTTGCGATCATTTTTTTGTTCTAGATCATACCTTCTAGTTACGGAGATATTGGGGGTCAAAGCTCCAACTTTTTCAAAAGCTTTTTTAAATACGTGTTTTTAATGAAGATTTTTACTTTACACATCTCCACGACCCTCGTACTATTCAATCCATCCATCAGCACAATGCTTTGAGTGCTTTCCATAGAGTCCTTCCATAAAACGTGATTTTTCACGCAAAAAAAAAAGTCGATTCCCAGCAATAATTTTTGCGTAAAGTTACTTAGTTCGATGTACAGAATGCTTGGTTGAGGGCTATGTGAAGGGTCTGTTTACACCCTGTATAACCTAGGTAGTACAACTAATTAGTGTTGTTTTATTTTTTTAATATAAAAGGATGCTTTGATTAGGTTATGCAGACTCAAACAAGTTATAGTTTATCACATGATGTTTGTTTTTTTAGGCACATAAAACGTGTTTTTAGTATACAACAAAATGCCTGTATAATAACCTGATAGCCTCTGGTTTCGTCCGCGGTTTGTGCTGACATTCGTACTAAACTAAAACCAACCCGATCTATCCCACAGTTATTTTATTTTGATATCTACTAATTTAGTAAATTGCGGTTGATAACCATTTGCATGATTTGGAATTCGTGTTCCATTTCACCCAATTTAGTAACAACCTATTGTTTTATTTTCACAATGTTTTGATTCATTATTATCTTTCACACAATCCATCGTTGGTTTCGTCTTCCTGACATAGTAATACTGATTTATAGAGATATTTAATCAAAGATATACGAATGCTTAAGCTTGTTTCTTTTGTTTTGTCCACCACAGAACATACTATACAACACTCGGAGGGTTCAATCAACCGCACACAGTTGTAACAATTAGCCATTTACAACGCCTTTATTAGCTAGCAGTAAGGGCGATTTTCGAACTGCAAGTGTTTCCACCAATTTCAGCTACATCTGGTAAGACTGGAAGCCGACCCCAATAAAGTTGGGAAAAGGCTAGGCAGATGATGAAGTGTTAGAATAGAATAGAAATAATTTATTTGCATTGAATGTAGGTACATACATGAGTTGTTACAGTAGTAAATATTTGTTCCTGGTACATTCTACCATTTGGCGTGCAAAAATTCAAATTATAAACAATTATACAACTTCAATTTAGAAGCTCACAACAAATCAACAAATTATTTTCTAACAATAAATCAAAATAAAAGTAAAGTAACAATAAAAATAAAAATAAAACTAATAATACAGCTATATTTTATCTGTTAAGAAATCTGATACAGAATAATAACATTTTTGTATTAATAAAGATGAAAGCTGTTTTTTAAAAATTCTCAAAGGCTGCTCCTTGATACTATTTGGAACCTTATTATAGATTATAGGCGCCATACCTAAAACACTTTTTTTTAATAAAGATGTATTGTGAGCACCGGTACATAACTTATATTTATACTGAGACCTGATAGTTGTATTTCGGTGTGTTGTGTCCTTTACAGCCGGGAATAAGTTACTATTACTTTTAACAAAAATAGAAAGCTGTAATATGTAAAGACAGGGAAAAGTAAGTAGTTTATTATCAATGAAAAAAGTTTTGCAGCTGTCTGTAACTTTTAATTTAAACATTGCTCTTAGGCAGCGTTTTTGGGCTTTAAATATATTTTCTCGTTCACAACAATTGCCCCAAAATATGACACCAAACCTTAAATTCGGCCCCACTAAGCCATGGTAAGCAACCAGTATTGCCACTAATGTTGCCACTAATGTTGATTGTACCAGCGAACTGTCTCTTGCGCCAATTCCCACGTTAACATTACAATCACTCACATAACTCATGGTATCACAATTTACCATGAAATTGGTATATCGTACTTTTTGATCCCGATACCGGTACCGGTACAGGCAGTGGCCTGAAGGGCTTGTGAATAATAATTTGGAAGAAAATTGAGAACAATAACAGCTGTCTGTATGTCCCCTAAAGGCATTAAAAGCCTGAATATTATAGTACTTTAGCCTGTATTAATAAATTGTGTACTCTAATTTGATTGCCGTTAAGTGTCCATTTGCTGTCTCTCGAGATGTTTATTGAAAAACGAGCACAGAAAATTGAGCTCCAAAAACAATGTACTCTATTTTGAGCATTGTACACAGATGGTGATACCCACTTATTGCCGCCTTGAGCACTAACCACACGGTGAAGAAAGAAAACCATCTTGAGACGTTTTACAAGGCTTTATAAAGTTATTATAAAAGTTGGATGATTTTTCCTTACATTTCTAATCGCTGAAGAAGATTCAGCGCTTTTCACCTGAAAAGTTAGCCTTGCCTACGTTCATGAATAATGCAATAACTGGCAACCCTGTAGTTATCAATGACGTACTTGTATAAGAACACCAGACTTAAACGTTTTGAACTCGGCTGGCCTCATAGTAATTGATTGAAGCGATTCTATTTGATTTGGTGACGTCATAAATATGACATAATATACGTACAAAAGGTCTGTGGAATCTCACGACCTATTTCGCACAGTTACGTACCGACCGTGTGGCCTAATGGACAAGGCGTCGGACTTCGGATCCGAAGATTGCAGGTTCGAGTCCTGTCACGGTCGCAAAAATCTATTTTTGTTTCTAACGTTTTTTTCCCTAATATTTTAGCCATTTTATTGTACGCTGTAAATTACTCAACGATGTTAGTAGTTTTATTTAGTATTCACCTCGTATTTTTTTAAACTATGATGTTAAAGTAAACAACTTACAGTATCAAAAGTAGGTCAGCAGTCACGTATCCGAACGGGGTGGGCAGAAATATAGGTACTTACTATGCATAGTATTTTTATTGAATAGCGATAGTGTTATTTCCATGAATTTGGTAATGAGTAAAACCCGCAATCGGGCAGGATTTTTAGATTTTCTTCATTTGCAGTTTTGGAAAATCAGAGTGTCGACTGTAAATTATCATATGACCGCCCGAAAAAACGCGAAATGCTATGACTAACGCGATCAAAGATATCTGTCATACTTACCACACTTACATTGTATTGATTTGTACATATGCAGTATTCGAAAGCAGTCGGATGGTTTCGGTAATTCGGTCAAAGCGTCACCTAATTCCCTAGCAGGAATTTTGTCTGAGAAATCACTCGGCAATTCACTACTATGGCTCAAAGATTTAACTCGACCTCAAAACCAGTGAATTGTTTCCTAGATTAGTATCTATTGCTATTCTCAGAATCTCTACTAGCAACAGTGGCGACCTGCCGATGTAGCTTTCATTGTAGGCATCCGAGAGATATTGCTAGCATCCCAGGGATTTCTAAATTAGTCCTTTTGTCTACCTCCAGCGACCGACCAGTTTTTATGCAAATTCCCCGCACTGAGTTCATTTAACGTCTGCGGCTTAAAGCCTGAAAAATAACCGCTAATTTTGCATAAAAATTAAAAAGGATATATCCTGTTTTGGTTTAATTATTTTTGAGGAAAATTAAAAGTGATGGTTATGGATTAGTTTGCGGTGTTGTGGTTTACGTTTTAATTATATTTCACGGTGTTTTATGCCTTTGCACGTGCTGAGGTGATTGTATTTCCGTTGATAAGGACAAAGTTGATAACGCCATGTGGTAATTTGTATAGTATTGTAATTTAATGTAATGTTTAATAATAAATGCTTTGTAGCGTTATATTATTTATTTATTTTTGTGTTTCTGATTGCTACCTATGTAGTTTTATGTGAGTTAAAAGAACCTAGTGCGTTCATCCAGACGCTAGGGTCTTCGATACAGATAGGGTTAGCAGACCAAAATAAAAAAGTCTAAACTTCGATCTTAATTTAGTCGGCCATTGGCCTAAAAGTTGGGCTGTCCACAAAACACACACACACACACACGAGTAGACACTATTGTTTGTCTGCATGAATATTTAGCTTGACTTCGGTATATCGGAGGTAATGCATTAATCATAGAGTAAAAAAAGAAACAAATAAACTAGTCATTCTTCACAAGTAATGACCATGGTTTGTCAATATTCGCTCGCTCATGGTTGTTTGTTTTTTTGTACAGGCTTTACATAAGAATGTGCATTTAAAACCAGAGCTCATTGAACAGGTACAGTATGTAGGTTTGAGAAAGGGCTTGTTACACGCTAGTACATGAGGGAACGAAAAAGGGAAACTTCTACAAGTGGTTTAGATGATGGAAATGAATTGGATCTTTATAAAGTACCGAAAGGCTTGTGTCCAGGTTGGAAGTCGATATAGAAATACGAAACGCTGCGCTATTCCTACTATCCTCTAGAAACTTGTCGTCCCATTTTCCTATAGGTTAAGATGATGAAATGAATTCGGTAAAGCGACCAGTTACTGGTACCTATACTATTTAGCTGCGACAGTGATGATAACATCAAATGACTTCACGCCGTACTAAGTAAACAGACATTTTATTAGTTATATTTTAGTCCGATGTTATGCGAGCCTATTGTCACCGACTGGGGACAAACCGTCAGGCATCCTTTCCGCGACAGTGATTTCACAAGTTCTCTATACCATCATTTTTACTTATATGTTTTGCAAGCTAAATGTGTGCTAAGATCTGTCGACCCTAGCCGTACACAACTACACAGTGGCACTCGATAGACATCCATGGATAGCGTTAATTGATCGTCCACAGCAGCGCAGTGATTCCGGGAGCAGCCCAAGGTAACGGCGCGCCAGGGTCACTTGAGGGGTCACTGACATTTAACTTGAGTACTCTTTGGTCCTTTTTGGGACATTGTTTAGTCTAGACGGCTTGGACCACTTTTTAGACCCTCTCGCTGCGGGTTTAGTTTGTTGATGTGTTGCTTTCTTACTTTTATTGGGTCTGCAGTAAGATTTGTCGCATACCACAGCCATAAGGGTTTAACGTTAAACTAGGAAGTAAAAGGTCGCAAGTTCAGTCCTTGGCTGTTGCAATGTTGACTTGAAGCTTCTCATATCGTTTGCGACTTTGCATATTTCACTAAACTTGCATTGTAACAGATTTTCGGTTTGAAATTATTAATACCTCCAACATATGTATGTTTTAAGATAGCAAACCAGTTTGACTAAACTGAAACTCAATGTTGTGTTACCCGCCAAATTTTATAAATATTGTGTAGGTTCATCTCTCAGCTCATTTCAATATGCCAATATACTCAATATTTATAATACTCGTTTGGTCAAATCGAGTTTGAACCCAGAGAATGACCACAAAAGGAACCCAAAGATTACTGATTCGTACCAATCTGTTTCGTCTTCATCAACCTAGAGCCTTATTACATTGCTTCCAACCGAACCATCTGCTTCAAAACCCCACAATTTCCCTTCTAATACAAAACTAAGCACACACTCAGTAAGCAAAACATCTGGTCACCCTATGAGGGTGTCCCAACTTGTCCTGAGGTGGAATAAAACAGCGTAAGTGGCCGGAAGTAATCCGCGGAGTCGCGCTGACCCGCCGATAAATTAGCATGCATAATGTATGCGCAAGACCTTACCAGCCCTTAGGATTATACCGATGTGGGGAAGGAAGTGGACGAGGTAATTATTTCGTATTTGCTTCAACCCGTGCATTGTTACTTCATCAGGTCTTCTTCGTCGTGTCGATGATTCCCTTCATTAGAGTCAAATTAGCTTCGTCCAAAACTCTGCCACCTTGACGTTGGTGGTGGCTTTGGACAGGGCCCTCAAAGTGCAGGTGGAATTACACTTAGAGCATTAGCCATAGTTTGTGTTGAGGTATCGCAGTTGAACCTTGCTTAATCGGAATGCCCCCACCGGACCAAGTTGTATCTGCAGCGGCCTTCATCAGCTAACACACTTCCTTGATCGAAATCAGGTTGGTATGTTAATGAACTCAGCCTATCGCAGTTCACTGTTGGACATAGTTCTCTTCCGAGCTGAGCCACAACACCTAGCCCTTCTCTTTCCTCAACTTTTTAAGTCATCGATCTATGGACTAGAGGTACTTTTACCGACAGGCGGTGTCCACTCCAGGATTTCCTTGTTCCATCGACTATAAGTTATGCTCGGCAAGATACAAGACAACTGCAACTGGCAACTACTGCATGAATGTGTCGCAAAACAGTGTTGACATAGCAGAAAATCGGAATAGTAGCTCTACGATGGTAGAGTGGAATAACTAGGTAGGAACTGCCGGGAGAAGTACAGACACGCAACGGGTTCTTAGGTTCTTTTTAAGTTCTATTTATCGTAGAAGGATAGTCGCTGATCTTATTCTCCAAAGCCAAGTTCATGCGGTAAATAGGCACGATACAGTTGAAAAAGAACAAGGAACTAATAAAATACCTTCTCCACTAGCTCATCGTGCATGGTGACCGTCATAAAATATTCGTGTTCCGTGTGTCCAGGAACGCGGAGCAAACACTTGACGGTTTTTACAAAAAGGCGGCAACAGTAGACCCACTCTATAATGAGTGCAGACTGTATAGTTGTATACATTCCTTTATTTTGTGTGTAGTGTGGCTGAGTTGTGCACATAAGTAGAAAATAAAGAAACTATGGTCTCGTTTTTAACCGACGAGAATAAAGAGGGGGTTTACAAGTCAATGTGAATATTCTTTGGTAGGTTGAAGATAAAGAAGTTTGGCTTTAGTTCCTTCTGCGCATGCGGCTTCCCTGGTAGCTCATAAACGGCACAAATATGTGGATGTCTCTAACTATTCTTAATCTCATTTTTTCTTTTCTTCCTAATCAGATTTTTTACGATAGTTTTCAAATCATTTATTCATCTTTTGTTCAGAATAGTTACAGCACTGATGACAATATTTGTGTCACTTGTTTAAGTAAGTATTTTCATACCGTTGTAGATTCTTTTTTACCGATTGTTTGTGAATGTGAGAACTTTTTAGGCTTTTTAGTTTCCCATATGCTTGTTAACTTTTTATCTTATCTTGTTTTATGTTTTTTGTGTAGTAAAAGGGATGTGCTGGACTCTTTCGCAAAGGATTGGCCTACACTCGCACTAGACCGCGAAATGTAGAAGGAGGGAAGGGAGGCCTTTGCTCTGCAGTGGGACAATATAGGCTTATTATAATAATAAGCAACGATTTATTGTCGGGCCTACGCTGTACCCCCATACTTAAGTACTAATGCTGTAACATGATAATATTGTAATATAAAATGATTTGAAAAGAGTAACCATGGAGTTGCTTGTCGGTTCTTCTCCATAGGAAATAAACAACCCGGACTGTGCACCTTTTTTCGATGTTTTATAAGTGGCCATGTAGGCGTATGTGAAAAAAAATAATTTGATTTTGATTTTGAATTCCTTCGAATTTTACTGGCTGGTAGGGACACCGACACACAAACGGTTACAACATATTCATTACACCATTTTGAATCTCTCTACATAACAATTTTTCATTGTTCATTTCAAATTATTGGTAGATGTATGCACGAATATTCTTGGAAATATGTTGTGGGCGCGGTATTGCTGTTTACAATGTAATTAATTATGTTCCGCGAATTCATAATTATCGAAAAGCCCTCTTTTAGGAAATCTGACGTTTTTCCATAGTGTGGAATCTGAAAATGAAATGAAAATTTCTTTTCAAATTAAGCAGAAGTATCTTTCAATCGTGTTACTTATACTGCAAAGGTCGAACAAAACGGATGAAGCGTGGTTATTATGGCAACACCATCTTCTATGGCAAGCAGCGGTCAGTGGAGAGGGCGGCTAGGTTCACTAGTGGAATTTTTCAAGCTGATGCTAACTGATACTGCGTGTAGTTAGTGGCAATCACCTTCAAATATCTAGGACGACTTAACGAGGACGACTTTAACTTTTCGACAGGTCATGTCAAGTCAATAGAAAAAATATGTAATATCTTGTTCTCCGGTGTCTCATCTGTGGTAAATATATTGTTTTTTGATTACAGTTATCGCCGATAACTGGGGTTTTACGTCTGGGAGTTTGAGTAGCAGTCTTTCTGAATTTTCCTAAACTCTTTGGGCAGAGGGCTGATATTATGGTACGCTACTTTATGTTGAACGTAGATCCTTTTGACACAAGATAAAACAATTTGAATGGCCCTTCTGTACATTCTTGTAATGTAATGTTTTTGTCCCCAACCCCAATTAATTTCGAGGGAAACTCCATTATAATTAATTTATTAATATGTATTTTTAAAACAATCTTGTGAACAACAATATGGGCCTGTTAATGTTGTGCTAGCTTTTTATACATTATGTTGTTAAGGTTTTAAGTGGTATATGTGGTAGATAGAGGTTTTTGTGTTTTGTGAAGGCATAGTTTCTATTGAGTACTAAATTGTCATGTTTTATAAGGCGCTTTTACATAACATAACAACACGCCGCAACACGCAGGCTTAGGCAGAGGTGTACACAGTGGCGGTGGTGTAGCAGGTACACCCACATTTCACCAGTAGACACCCGAGGTGCACATTATTATCCAGTTTCAGGGAATATAATACGGATGTAAGGTCATCATTTACGAGTTACTGCACTGGTAACTTATGTCTGTTAACTACCACATGGTGTCTCATCTGACAGTCACACTCCAACATTAATTGCCATCTAAACTTACATTAACAATACCACCACTTGATTACTCTTATTTTAGTTACAGTACCACTAAATCAAATTTAATAACGCACTAAAAATAAAAGTACGCTCATAAAGCGTCCAAATTTTTTCAGCACCACTAAAAGGTAGCACAAACGGCTTTGTCTCTGTTAGTCGACACCTAATCAAAGAAAATACTACTATACTAGTAATAACACCATCAAAATTACTTAATTGGAATCCATTGCTTGTTTAGTACTAGACCAAAAGTCATTCTATAAAGTAGATTTGCAATGGATGACGCATAAAGCGAAAAGTTAGTGATTATTTGTTTTGTGGTGTTGGTAGAACCGTGTACAGTCGTCAACATAAATACGTGGGTATAATCGCGCCAATAACTCACTCGTGACAATGCTACTAGTGATTTCGAGATGTCACATATGGCGGTGAGGTTGGTACCACACCGGGTGTGAAGCTGTGAGGTTTGCTAGTTAACTTTGAGATATTTTATGTGACAGTTGATTTTATTACTTAGTTTGTTAAAAATTTTAGTGCTGTTGCATTGTAAGTACCTACTATTGTTTTTATTGGAAGATGGCACTAGAAGTGCAGTTTTAGTGGCAGGTAAGCTTAACTACAAACCAGGGGGCCAAGTCTGCTAAAGCAACTGTGTCGGAATGGCAGCTCATTGACATCGTAATTGTATATTTTGACAGTTAATTTAGGTAGTAGGATAATCTCCTAATTGAAGGCATAATCTTAATTTTCTGATGGCTTGCCATAAACAAAACAGCAGACTGCCCCCCTGAGAATGTACAGAAATTACGAAGGCAAAAATAGCAAGAAATAAGGAACATAACGAAGAAACTTCTGTGCTCGGAAAACAGAATACCAAAATAGACAAGTCTCTCACTGTATCACTGTCAGGGCGTCATGTCTCCGCCACGTAATGTATCGCGACACGACAAACTAGTAATAACAGCGACTAATTGTCGCAGCGACGCGCGACTGCGACGGTGCGGAGATCCGGCGCGCGGCGCTGGTGGCGACTGTACGTGCGGGTGGATTGATGTATGGGATCTAGTGTGCTAGAGAGGAATAGGGAGAAAATTCCAAATGAAGAACAAATAATGTATAAAGTGATGTTGTCATAGATCCCTTTGCGATACGGAGGCACAATTATTGTAGGTACCCTAAGGCAAAGAATATAGTGGGCTGCGGGACTGTTCGAAAGAGATACCGCGGCCCTGGAACACAAAGGGCAAAGAAGGAACATGGATGGGTTTTAGTCAGTACAAGTCTGACACTCCCTTCCGCTCCGCCTAGAGCGGGGGGGGGGGGGTCATTTGATGATTTCCCATCCTAAAAAAAAACAAAAAAGGGCAAAGAATATTGAAGTAATTAAAGAATTTTCAGGGTCCGTCTTATGAATTATAAATGTGTGGTCTCTCGTGTTAAACTTTATATCTATAGACTGAAAGTTTCTATAGTGGCAAAGAGATTTAGTCATGGTTGGAACTAACCAACACCAGTCTGTATCTCAATACAGAAATAAGGCAGATCCAACTTTCGAAAGCATTCATTTCCTGCCCTTGTCCTGTTACTTGTCCGTGCATTCGTTCAAATGAAAAGATATTTAATTTGCATACAACGCATATATTTTTGGAAAACTTATTGACTTGCCCGCCATTTTTCTGTCTACTCGAATTGAATAATTTTCATTAAAACCAGCTCGTATTGTTTTACAGGATTTAAAACCACTTTACAAAAATAATGTATTTTTGCGATAAAAAATATGAATACCATAAAAGCGTTGGAAGTTTAAATAATGCGAAGCTTATATTTTTATAGCATTCGTCTAAATTTATGTCTGAATTCGCTGAAACTACACAAATGTGTTTCATTATGGGAATAAAAAAATACATCGCTCATATTTATTTATGTGATTTTAGTCATAATACTTCGAGTTTTAATAATAAAATATCGCTATAGTTATTACTTTTAACCGACTTCAAAAAGCAGGAGGTTATTGGGAGATGAACAGCATTAACTGTTCAGAAATCGCCATCGAAGTCTATGCACGTTCCGATTCAGCAGAAACCCAACGTCTATAATAAATTAATGTCATACTTTAAAACTAAAATTGGCAAGCGACAGTAAGGTGCATTGACATCAAGGTTAGTGACACCATTGACCTCATAGGTCACTTGTCTTGAATTATGATGGCAAAATAATTAATTGATTGACGCTACGTTAGAAAAAATATTTCGTTTTTCTAGCATCATGATAAGGCAACATGATGTACTGAAACTAGGCAGTTCTCACCGTCTCGAAGTCATTCGATGATTCGAGCACTTACTTACATAACCCCTTTTTCCTATGGGTGTAGGCAGAAACTACAGAACGCTGCTACGATCCTTCCATACTCCTTTGGCCTCGTCCACGTTCATCCAACACTTTCTTTTTCTTCCAAAACATGGCGCCTTATGAAAACAAACAGTGTCTATGCAATGTGCTACATTTTTTTTCAGCTGCACGCATGTGACGGGGCGATAAATCCCGCCGTTTAATTATTAATAACGTCTTGCTCTGCCATATGCGCCCGCTAATGGGGACTTGCCGATGTTTGTAAGATGTGTAATGATATATCACTGAATTTGTGTCAGAGAATGGAGAGTAATAGTCAGCTCATAATGTTCAAACGTCCACGTTGAGAGAGAAGGCCACATAGTCCTGGTTGCAGCCTTGCTGGTCGTCATATGTCTTTGATTTTTTGGTTCGGGGACACATTTTCAGTTATAGAGAAATGATTAAGCAGTATCTGGTAGAAAAAGAAGCATTACAAACAAGTGCTAATTTCAGCGATCTGACTGGCAGTTTTAACACTAATAGGATACCAAAATACAGAATCTGAAACTTGTGAAAGCACACACATATATACTGAAAAATTTACTCTTATTTTCATTTATTCATTAATTTTATTATTTCATATTAATCATCAACTTACACATGGACCCTTAAGACGTGACTCTTTAATGAGACTTACATATTAACTCCCAAGCTAAACCATTTCCCCATAAATTCACAACAACCAACTACCAAGCACAAACTAAGTACTCGTATAATTGCATCTTACTGGCAACACTGTTAGCATACTCCGACACGTCTTGCCATAACATCCACACTTAGCACGACACAGTACACACACTACACAAACTGCACAAATGTACACGAGCTGTGTATTGCTGTGTATATTATGTGTGTTATGTGTTGTGTGTGATCTCCGACATCTGGACGACGAGTGGCCCTCGGGCGACGCTGTTGTAGTTGAGAGGTGGGCAGTGGAGCAAGTGTGAATAGTGTTTCAATAGTAGCTGGTGTACAAGACAGGAAATCTTCTCTTGAATCGAATGGAGGATCATAGGACGTTATTTCATAGCCGGTCAAGAAGGTAATAGCGCGACTGAATATAGATTATCACGGTAGATTTGATGACCTCAAAACCATGGATATTTACAAGGAGATATGATAACTAAACTAAAACTTAATAAGCCTCACACTTCAGAAAGGCTTTTAAATCACAATCTGAAGCATTTTCATCAAATCTCCGAATTCAGTGCTTCAAAATGTTGTAAATTAGACTGCTTAATGACGTAAATAACGCAATGAAAAATAAAATGGATGGATTAAAGACATTGTAAATGTATTGTGCAACTACCCCGCAGCTTATCTCAAGAACATGTAAATACAATTGTAGCTAATTAATGCTGTTGCCTCTCTGTCTGCTATCCACTATGTCATTCTGAATTGGTCAGCTCGCGTGACGATCTCCCACACCTCAGTCCTCTCATGTTAAGAGCAGATAGTTTTTCAATACATCGTGGTATCGGTAAGGGTTGGTACCGATAACATGATAAATAGATACAGTAATTGGGAAATTAATTATTTTATAATCGTATCGTTTGTGAATTATGTTTTGTTGATGTGTAACTATATGAATTGTCTAGCTAGATTTTGAATTGACTTCTTCTTGTAGTGCCTCTCCAATTACTGTAGATTGGCTTTCAGAATATATCTCCTGGTCCTTTGATAGATTCCATACCACAATTTACTTTGTTCATGCTGAAACCAAAATAATGCCTAACCTTTACGCTACACTCAAACACGAATTTAACAACTCACTGAAGTAAACTGTAAAATTCTTGTAGACAAGGAAAAAGAAAAACACTTTTCTTTTGCTATTACTCTAGGAATGTGCATTATATTGTAACGTACCATTGGATACAGTAAAGTTATGAATGCGATCTTCTATCAGAAAATTAGACATATAATAATCACACGTTTTTTCTTACCAAACAAACATTCGTCCTATCCCTACCCAGTTATTACGCCAGTAAACTAAATACAAGGGTTGCTAATAGCTTCATAATTCGTCGGGGCACTTCTCGCGCCTTTATATCGCGTTGGCACGTCATGCGCCGTATTGGGAGGTTGCCTGTGTTCGGTAATGATAATGAGTATTGATAAGTTTACTCATTAAGGAAGGTGGGACGCGGGTTTGGTCGTGGTGGACATAAAATGTGGCGGTTTTTAGATACTGACACTGTTAGCCTGCGTCCGGCCATGACTTCCAGTTGATTCGATCTAGCGCTAATGTGGACCACTGGCTATTGGTTTTGTCCAGCCCGTCTGCAGGTCTGCCGCGACGCCTTCTAGTTGTGTCAGGGCTCCAGGAAGTCCCACTTCAGTTTAGTGGCTTTTTGAATTTCAAATATCTTTTAATAATCAGGTCGTTATCATCAACTGCCTAGCCTTTTCCCAACTTTGTTGGTGTCCTCTTCTATTCTAAGAGTGGAATCCAGATATCTTTCAATTAAACGAAAACCTAGTTGGCCTATGTCCAGAGACCACTATTTGGCTGATTATGAGGACACAACTTCGTTCGTTATGGAGAGTGAGAAAGCCGCAGTGAATGTGTGCTAAAATAACGTAGATATAACAGGGATCAACACATAACGAATGTATAGCATAGCACAAGCAGCTTCTAATGTTTTCATTACTAGGACTAAGGCCTCTCTAGAGGAAATACATGTCCCTCATACAGCACACAACTCTTTGATGTTTTCAGTTCTCAGACATTCCGTTTTGGAAGCAAATGTTTTTTTTTCTTCCCTTGGCCGTCTCTGAGTGATAAAATGGATGAATAGAATTCAGCTCAGTCCCTTGGCTACACTTATGGAAGCTGGGATGGCTATCATTTTTGACTCCACGTAAACGTAAAGTTTCACGTCTCCTAATATTTCAGTGTCCCGTTCACATTTTATAGCTCACAGTTTTAGAAGGATGCTCCGTTAACGCGACGTGTCAGCTAAACTCGACTTTATATGAATCCTTACCATCCAGGGTTTAGGTATGTAGGTCACAGTTACGTGTGTTCTACCTCAGTTCAACCTGGGGTAGTTTCGAGGTGTTTATTCCAACTGGTCCGATGTACGGGGAATTTGAATAGAGGCTTTAGTTGCTACGTCCTAAGAATTCAACTGAATGGTGAAACTCTGCCGTTACGGCATTTGAAGTTTAACCTAGTTTCAGAGAATTCAGGCTTCATTTTGCTGTTTCTAGGTTTCTACAATATGTTTTGTGAACCGGCTGTTGAGTGAAAAGGTGGTGGATTTCATTCCATGTTGGACAAGCGTTATTAGGTCTTCTTGTATTTAATTTAAGAGTTGTATTTTATATATTTAAAACCGTAACTACTGTGATCTTTAGTGCTTTTGACGGTGACATTTCTTATTGTTTTACAATATATTTTGTTTATTTTCCCTTCTTGTGTCGTCTTGTTGGTGTGCAATAAAGAATATTCTATTTATGTACGACAAGTTATGTATAAGCTCATATAAATGGTTCATATTAATACTGTCATCCGCACAAGTGTGGTGTATGTAGTTGTGTAACCAACCCTGTGAGAATTAGTTACCTACGGCAGAAATATAATATTTCTCGCCATCATTGAAATTCCTCATCTCTCAAAAACTCAGGGTAGGTAAACAGTTAGGTGCAGTTAAACTATGTGAGAGATAACGAGCGGCTTCAGATGAGCTCAGTTACCCGCGTGTGCAGAAGTGGTGTACTGTAGCTGCTGCCAATGTCTCTTCAGGGAGACATTATACACTCGCCTTGGGTGTGGTGCCGGTGAGAGCGGGGGGCAGAGCGGTTTGTGAAACTAGCTTTGGTTGATTGCCTAGCTTGCAGAAGAATTTTGAAAATGGTTCTAGTGTAGGCAAGTAACGGTCGACAATAAAATCATTCTGTAAGCAATGCTAGTAGTTGTAGAATTGTCTTGGTAGAATTTATTTTACAAATGTTGAAAGATAAAAATCATAAGACCTGCATGGATTGAACTGACAAGAAATCAAGTGATCTCGAGAGAGCGGCATTTCTATGTGTAATCTCTTGCAGAAACTACATCACCATCTTCATTCAGTCGAAAGACGTCCTCTGCTGGAAATAGCCTGCAATTACTTGAAAATTGTAAGCTCGGTGTTAAACAGTTGCTCTCAGCTGTCTTTCATAATCTTTGAAATACGTTACGAGTAGGCAGAAGCCCGACATTCTGACAAACAGTCTTCAGTAGCGGGTGGAGGTTGGACAGGAAGGCGCTACTTTCAGTCATCCGATCAGATAAAGATAAAGATAAAGATAAAGATAAAGATAATTTATTTGTTAAAAAAATGCGTTTACACACAAATTGAGCATGCAAGATCTTAGTGAGTAGGATAGGGTAGGTCCGTACATGTTTTACCATGTGAGGTGTACAAATTTGGTTTTTGTTTACAATTTAAAACATTTCTATTTTAGCCATTTTTTCTAGGTAACTATATATTCATAATAACTAATGTTGGCATATTATTCTCATATTACAAATACAATTAAAAAATAAAATAAAAAATACAAATTGTCCAATTGCCATGAGAATAGAATGAAATATAAGGTAAATATGTCAAGTAAAAACATCAAAATAAAAAACAAAAACATAAAAATAAAAAATATATCACAAGGTAAAATATGTCAATAGGTAGACTGAAAGCCGACCACAAAATAGACGGGAAAAGGGTACGCAGATGATGATAGTGTATGCTTGGTGATTCATGTACATTTCTGTTTATTCCGCTGCCACTGGCCCCCCAGCCCGGCATCGAATACTTTACAACAAGCCCACTCGAGCGAGGATCAGCCGGAGACACCGCTATTGCCGTTATTGGCATCAGCTGAATTAATTTTATCGACGCCACGTTAACTATACACTAACTAATTCCCGAGTTGAGAAATGCACTAGATATTATTTAAGTTAAAATGACATCTTTTATTCTGTTGATTTAATTATTTCGTTGACTTTAAAGAATTTTGTTCAGTCTCTTCATCTTATGCAGGCTGATTGAATTAGGGAACAAGGTATTTAGTCTTTACTTTTAGAAGTAATCATTTACTGTCTATTCATGTGACAAAAAGGCCAATTGTATGCCCAAGACATTCATGTATATGTTGTGGTCACAAGAACAGAAAATCTATTTGAGCGATGTCCCAACAACGATCCACATTGAAACGATTCAAACACGCCCTCCGCGTCGCCTCCGGGAAAACAAGTCAGAAGTTAGATTACAAAATGGCTTCCACAAGTTAACATTTGTTCAATTTCCATCTTCATTACTAAAGTATCACGTATAAACTACCCTACTTTTGTGCTACGAAAAAGTGTCAAAACTCCATTCGTCAGGTCAAAGTTAATATCCCTCAGGGGACGGCAGAAATACAAGCCGAGAGCGTAATAAGTGAGCCAACTGCTCGAGGAAAAATTGAAATTAATAATTCAGATATAGATGGCGGCGCTCGCAGACTTAATATTGAGGTAATTGCTATATTAAAATATACATATTAAGTTGAGAAACGAAGTGCCCTCTATGAGCTTGTGGATGGTTATTTGAGAGTAAATGGAGTGGTGGGAGAGGATTTTTATGCGCATTGGTGGGTTGGTGTTTATTTTATTTATTTTTGTACATCCAATTTTATTATTAAACAGTTTATATTTATATAGTACACACTTAATAAAGAAAAGAAGAGAGAAACAGAAAAATTTGTACAATGGTGAAGCTTATTTCTAAAGAAATCTCAGCATTCTGCGAAAGGAGAGTTGATAAAAGAGAGATGTAGACACAGTGTGTAAAACAAGAAGAGAAAATAGGATACATAAACACATAAAGCAAATAACGAATTTAAATATAACACATATTTGCGTTTTTGGAACAGCCCGATGAATAGATTTACCTCTTGGACATATACTTTTAACTTTGCCTAATGATTCATTATCATATATACCTATAATCTTACACAAGTGCATAAACTTCCAATGGCGGTAAGCAGAAACTACACTACGTAACCTGCTAATATGCTTATAGTACCTTCTATATTTAGTCTCACTCAACTTATAATATATACCTAAATGAAGATCTCAGTTCAATACACCTAATCCGTACAACCTCCTGTACCTACAACACACCACACACTGCTCGTCTTTAGAAATTCACGGAACCGTGTTTCGACCCAATATTTCAGTTCAATTTTAGGACATGAAGGCATATACAATTTACCCAACGTAGTGTAGCCTGCATAGAAAACAATGCGTTACGGGGTCGCCTTTAGTTGCGTAGTCCATCGCGTCAGATGGCGCCGTACGAAGATGTATGGCTTTGACGTCTCACTGTGGGCTGCACGCCTGGACGGGCGACTTGTGTTCAGATATGTATCTGTTTCGTTCGTACGGGTGAGCATTTGTGTAAGACGATAGTTTACTGGATACTGTTGATGGTTTTGCATAGAATGTGCTGAAGAAACAAATATTTTGTTAGAATATTTTCAGAAAGTTACTTAAAGATGTTAATGAGAAAATTGGGTCTTAGTTTATTAACTTTAGGTTAAATTTAACTAAGGTATAATTTAAAAGACAGTCATGAAAAATACTGAAATTCAGCTGCATCCGGTTAGACTGGAAGCCGATCCCAACATAGTTGAGGAAAGACTAAGCAGATGATGATGATCTAAAAGAGCTTCGTCTGGAAAGCTTTCTGGTTTATCTTTATAATTACCTCCGTTTTTAATACAAAATTCTATATTCAAAATTATTACCACAACATTAAAATTAGGTATTATTATCCCCTATTCACTTCTAAGACTCGCCAAAGCCATATCAATTATATTGTTACGTGCTCCAAATGTGGCCACCTTGAGTCGCCAGTAACCTGGCAACCCCCTCCCACGCATACGTCACTGGAGATAGCAGGGAGGCCGAGCTTGTCGGCTGAACAAAATATTTTGGGTCGAGTATAGCCCGTATTACTATTGCCGACAAGATGCCGATATATCGATATAAGCTCAAATGCCGACAGTAAATCTGCCTTGCACTTGAAATCACTAAAAGCGAAACGTTTTTAAAACAATGTTCTGGTTCTGGCAATCGTTTGAAGGAAGCTGAGATAGACTTACATTATAATTACGTTTAGCGTTAAACAGATTTAGTAAGTGCACTACATTCCCGGAGAATAACAAAGTTATGGAGTGTGAAGGGCAGGCTGTAAAGTTCTTCAACACTTCATTGAAAAGGGAGGATCCTCCGACCAGACTGGCGTTTTGTCTGGTAGGCTACCTACCGACAGTTTCTCGTGTTCTTCTAGATTTAGTATTTTGATGTTCTCAATTTGCAACATAGATGGCGCTGTTGTTAATTTTTGTACTTTCAAATGCCCTACATGCTTTGACTATATGGGGTATATTCTAGTACAAATAACATTCAATCTCTTGAAACTTTTCTAGGAATGTTTAGTTAATGGTGTCTCATGTACTGGTAGTTTCAGTAAGGTGAGCGGTCTGATCGTCGTGTCGTGTAATGTAAACGCGTTCAAATGATATTAGTGATCAAATCAAGAATTCATGTTACACTCGTTTGGTGTCAACGAACGATATTTTAATAAGTGAGGATTTCAAGTTTAATCTATAGCTACTAAATAAGTCGAGTAATTAAACAAATCCCTATGTTATAAGTAACTTTGAAATAGTAGTTAGTGTTAACTCGACATTTTAATGAACCAAACTTTAACTAAACCTTTTTAAAATATAACCGCCTCGCCAAACAAATTTACAAAAGATAGTAAAGGCACAAAAGATAAATTTATTCATCAGCAATTTATTACACTTTCCACTAAACTTTGACAATTAAAAGGACTTAACAACGGAGTCGAAAGAAAAAAGGAAATAATTACGTTGCTTAACGAGCGCCTCTCACAGCAACACGTCGCAGAACTAACTTTGTAGAACTTGTTCAAGTGTGACCATGGACATCGAACAGGGTAGTCAAATTCTATTGCTGGGGAGTTTGCTCCACCACTTCTTCGTCCCAACTCAAACACTAGGATACTGGCTAAGGGCGGCCATTTTGGGGGAATGTCTCATGTACTTTTGATGGTCAATATGTGCATTTTCAGCCTACTTTGAATATTTTTTTTTTAAATTTTGTAACTCCTTGAATTTTTACTACTCTTTAAAATGTATTATACAAATGTACAATACATTTAAAAATATTACTTCATAACTGTTACGTATGTATGTATTACACTTAATGCAACACACAAGTGTACAAATGGCTTATCACATTTCGATCTACACAGATCTTTTACAGAACAGCAATTTGTAAAAAAACTTTTGAATGGATTGCGGACTACCTTAGTCCGTCGCTTTTAAAATAAGCCCTTAACTATTAAAACAAACAAACAAATAACTCATAAATGTCCAACAGATAATGCTTATAAACAATATTCCCTAAATCACTGTTATCTACGAATATAAAGCACTTAGCGGACTTGCGGATAAAAACACGATTATTATCCGAAACTAGTCCAACACCCCATTTTACTTCACTATTTTGTGTGTCATCTTTTTCATCGTACTTCTTATTCCTTCTCTGTTGGACAAATGGACATTGCTACAATCAAGATGGGATCGGATTTATTACGCAGCCCCTGCATCAGAATACTGGGGTGATGTTTATAACCTTGATGATCTCATTACATATATGTACAGGAGAAGCAGTGCTCCACTCTGTGGTGCCGACAACTTAAACGTTGAGACACCTGAGAATAACATTAATTTTATAATTGAAACAGCCATCGTAAGTAGCTACGTAATTGCAAACATTGTCTGCAAAAAAGGCGTAAACAATTTCCTAAAAAAGCAAACAGACAAACAAAATTAGGGCTCTTCAATAAATATTGAAGCGCAATTAAGTTGATACTGATAGCGCATCAGTCATGAATCTGCGCCTAGGTCATTAGGCAAAGGAAAACAGGCATTAGGCGGTCGGCACAGAGTTGATTAATTGTCGAAGGCCAGAGGCCGGCGGGCTGGGCCATAAATAAAAATAAAATACGGCCTTAAGTCGATACCAGGGTTGTAGGTATCGGGACAAGCCGGTGTCCGAGATAACCGCCGCGGATATTTCCGAAAAGGAAAATTGAAATCACTATTTTTTTCTTTTGTGCAAGTAAAGGTGCGTTTGAAAAAGGTTTAATATGCTCTCTTGGTTTAATTTATCGCCATAAATTTATAGGATTTGTTTGTTCCTAGTATTTTTAAAGCAGACTTTTTGTAACTGATCATGATTAATTACCCTAGTTCCTATGTGTGTTCAGATCACAGTAATAACTTGGTAACTTTAAGTTTGTCGCTAATCGACCGAAAGAGATACGAACTTAGAGGTTTCTGCGAAGATTGTGCATGTTCATAAAGTTTTGGGAAGGCATAAGGTACTCACGTTTAATTGAGGGAGCACAGAATATTTTAGTCAAAGATATGTTCAAGTATTTTACCCGGCAGTAGCATGCACTTGCGTATAGCTAAGGACGTTTATAATGCATTCGGTTCAAAGAGGTTAATAGCCAAGTAAACTGTAAGTGCAAACAACATCTGCTTAATCAGGGATTTTATTTGGGAGTCAAGACAACGGTGTTGAATGAAATATAAATAAATTACGTCTGTACTGAAAAATAAGGCTCTTATGTTCTGTCGGGAAAACTCGAATGAGACATAATTTTGTGACATAACAATAGGATGAGTAGGTACTTACTTAAATCCGCTTTGTCGGATATTTATAATCGCGCCGCCAACCCTGTTTGTTAGTGCGCGATCCGCCGAATCTTCGGTTAAATTCTTTGTGAAAATGTTTCATTCATTGGACTCTTTTCGAGGTAACTAAGGTAGAAAAAATGTCTCATATTTCGCAGTACCTCCTTTTATGAAACTTTATTTATTTATATGAGTTTTATTTGTATCACGGTGTTTACTCTGAAAGTAACGTAAGGGGTGGAAGTATTTCAACTTCATCTCCCTTATTAATAAATGGGGAGTAAGTTACAACCAGTACTTACGTACTTATTATAACCTTCAGAATTACCATATTACGTTTTTCGTGGTTTAGTTTGGTTTGTTCGGATAACTTTACGCCGTGTTTCTTAATAAGGGGGAGAAAGTCTGTCATGAATATCTAGTGCCTGATTATGATAAACTTAACACGATATTTAATCATTATAATTGCACTTTTATACACATGGGCTTCAACAATCCACGAGAAACTGTAGATGTAGAAAGAATTTTGCGGTCCATTCGTTTTGTAATTTAAATTTGTGAGATCTACGGCTAACTAATGGCTATCAAGGTTAGCTAATCCGCTGCCTGTGTGGTTTGTTTCCCTTGCCAGACTTCACCGACTCAAAGTTATTTATATATTATGTATTCCTATTTAAATTATTTAAATAGGACTCTCTATTCAAGAACTTTCCCATTGCTTCGACTTTGAAACTGGGCGCTCCCTAATCTTTGAAACTGTTGTCTGAAACAAACTTCAGCCTCTTGAAGATAACTGTAGAAGTCACGCAGACCGTAACATATTGCTGCGAATTTACATTGAATACAGCAGTAACTAAGTATAAGTATTTCCAAGTAATTCTGAGTTACAACGAGTTGTCCATTAGTGTTGGACTGTACAATCAAAGGTAAAACGTGGTTAACAGCAAGAAATATTAGTGTGAACGTTTACGAGACGAAAGGAGTGGATGTCAGGATCGTAACAGGTGGCGTTCTGTAGTTTCAGCTTACCCCCAAGGGAAAAAGGATTATGTATGTCATATTAGCTTGATAATGACGTATTGCAATGACTTATTGGGATCACTGTAGACTTCCGAGCATAGAAATGATGGAGCCCACACCGTGGTCCCAAACCTTAAACAAAAGAATGTATCTATGATTTGAGGTCCAAACACTATGAGTAGTAAAAACCAAGACATTACTGTTAAAATAAACAGAGCGAAAACGAAACTGATTTTCACCAGAAAATATCCGATAACTTTCATAAAAATTAATAACCGAACAGCTGAAATAACATCTGAAAATATAAACTTACAAAAATATTTACGCGAACAATTGTCGGTGTGTTTTCCCGAAACTGGAGGCCCAATAAATTATGTAAAAACTTTGTTTTACTGTGTCATGAAGGTAAACACTAATAAAAAGTGTACGGAACCAACTTGTCGTAAACTACGTTTATGTATGTGTCGTCTCTGCGGGAAAACGGTAAAGCAAAAATTTTAGAAGGTTTAGAGCATCTTGTTTAGAGTTAGACCCTCTTAAGCTTCTTGACGGAGATATAATACGAGTATAAAAGCAGATAAACATAGGTCTCAGTGTCTGCTACGTGTTAGGTTACACGAATACATTGAGGTCCAATACCATAGTGTATGAATATGGCAGGATTTCTTTCTAACATGCATAATTATTTCCTGTTGTCTTTCAAAAATTAATTATGATTTTCTGATTGAAATGAAATTATGTTGGCGTTTATTGAGAGTAAATAATGGTATTTTTCTTTTTAATTTATTTAATGATGGCTTTTATTATAGCGATCGGATGTGAGTTGGCTTTTTGAACCGCTATTAATTTATGAAGAGTTGCTAACAATTGACTTTCTGCATTTAATTTTTCGATGACATTAACATTGGTGCCTACCGATTGTTGTCTTTGTTTTTTAGGATGCCATCGATCAGTAGTATCCCTGCATAAGAAGTTTGTGTAAACATCACGGGACATTGCATTGAAATACGGTATTGGCACAATATTATGTAGCTATTGATTATCCTTGGTTTCTTATCTTTTTTTTATTCTAAATACGCTTGCGTTTGGCCGCAACGCCTATGATGTGAAGCGATGACGCGGCCTAAGGTGGAGCACGCTTGCCTAGAAAAAACCGTTTCAACTGTATCTATTTTTGGTCACAATAAATTGACTTATAACAAAACTATTGTTTTAATACTTCATTAAAATAATAGGTAGGTTCATAATATCTATTTCAGGAGCTAAATAAATTCTTAAGCTGATTTCAGATTATTTACGCGATTTTTTTTAATTGTAAGCTGTTTTTATTACATCATAGGCTTCGTCATCAAGGCTTTTAGTAACGTGTACTTCGCAGTTGAAAAATACATTGAAAATAAAATAACCATTAGTATGAAAGCCATAAAGGTGAGAGTTCTAAGACATAATCAATTCATAATTTCTCATTTCTAAATAAATAAATTGAGTCTTAAAATTGGAGAGTTAGTCAGCTGACCAACATTCTCTGGAGTTAACTAGTAAGGACGCCAAATATCAGTATCAGCAAAACGGATACAGTCTATTCAATAAGTCGGAAAAATACCCACATTAAAAAGAAAATACTCAGCCCTTAACAAGATTTCCTTCCGACCTCACGTCAGCAGGAACTAGTTCTAGGTAGAAAGTGTCATAAACAGGCAATTCGTAGGTATCGGCCGCAAAACTTTCAGCAAATATGTCAGAATACAAGTGGAAATAAGTGGAAATGTTAGGAATTTCCCAAAAAGTAGTGTGTTCAATTTAATAGCAATAAGTCAGTGAAGGCGCGTGGCGTTCGCTTGACGCAGCGATTTCACACTTTAGTGTGTAGCCTCCTTTACACTGTCCGACTTTATTTTATTACTCTCTCTCATAATATTCTTAACAGAGGCTCTGTTTTAATAGTTTCCAAGAAATAGAAATGATTTTTTGTAACTGTGGTACCTATTAAGTTCTTTTTTACGAATCTTTAAACGAACAAATCGAAAAAATGTTTTATTCCCAGCAATTAGTTTTAATATTCTGCTTCGTTAGATTGTTGCTGAAATACAAAAAAAAACATGAAATATTAACATTTAGTTATGTTTTTTGTGGAGCTCTATTTTAATAGCTTTGGTAAAGCTTCTTATTGTTTTTTTTTTTATGTCTTAATGATAAGTAATAATAAATTTGTATTAGGTGATACCGCATTCAGTCAGCTCAGTGCTTGTGGCGACGTTTGTGTTAGAAGGTAAAAAACTACTATTAAGGCTATAATAATAATTGAAAACACCACAAAGGCAAGTGCTGCTTACATTATGTCGTTAAACACCGTTGATTAATGACCTTAATATTATTTGAATAATTGGAATTAGTTCAGATATTTACAGTCGGAAAATGCACTTTTGACACGACCCCGATCCGATCCATTAAAACTAGATTAAAAATCGTGTGTTCTAAAAGCCCCTGCTCACGTACAGTCAGCATTTCTTTAACAAGTAAGTGTTTATTTTTGCCGACCACTCGGCGATGGAGCCGACTGCCCACTGCCCACTGCTGGGAGTGGGATCGCTTTGTGAACGAAATGAGGAAGCTATTTCATATCACTTTAGAGCTAGAGGTTTTGGTAAGTGAATTGTTTATTTGACATAGCAATCTGCTAGTTATGTGTGTTGTTGCTATTATGCTTTAAAAATGTTTATAGGTTTTTCGACTATTAAACGTAAATAGATGTTATTAAAAGTTGCCATTAATAAAGCTTATGAATGCCTCGACATGCCATATGCTCATAGAAACGTTTTTTTTACCGAACTTTGTTCAGCCGCTAAAGCGTGACACAGGAACAGACAGGCACACATATGATGAACTGAACACTTTGCTGCTGTTTTAAATATTGTAAAAATATAGTCTAGCGCTGCATAATAATAAGTAAAGTTTAAATGAATGCGCAGACAAGATAACAACCTGAAATCACGCAAAAACAATCGCACCGACTTCAAAGTCGATTAACTCGCAAAAATATTGAAGCCGTTCAATTTTAATTAAGTTTTCAACTTCCAAAAATACTCGAAACATAATTTGGTCCATCTTTAAAGTCTGTTCGAAATGTTTAAAGTAGCACGAGTTGTGCGAGTTGGAGGTACGACTTGTGCGAGTTTTGTGCGAGTTTCGTCCGACCAAGATATGTTCACAGTTAAGGAAATTGATAAAGTTTGTAACGGAAAGGTTGGAATTATTGAAAGTCGTGAGCACAACAAAATTCAATAAGTGACTGTCACTGATTGGGAAACTCTAGGGAGGGTGTATCGGGAGTGTGACACATGGCACGGGAGGCAGCGATGAGCACGTCAGCGCAGTTTGATTGATGTAATTACTTTTATTAATTGGAGTCAAAATCTAAATAAATGACGACCTACTTTTCTCAAAGTAGAAGGAAATCAAAACGGAGTGTTAATAGTAATCTTATTTTTGAGGTTTACTTTAATATCTTATAGCGTAAGTTTCTGTTGCCGTTAGTATGCGTCCCCCTACTTCTGGGCATGGGATCTCTCCTTGTCACATTCAGATCTTTCGATCCAGTTTTAATGTGGATCGCTCGGCGCCTTTATGGCTATAAAAGTGATAACGGAGCTTGTTTAAAATTGAAAAAAGAAATAGAAGCACTTAAGCTAAATTGTTGAAGCAAACATGCAAATGGTTCCCTGGTCCACACACAATCGCGACCGCTCATCACCCGCACCAACCGCCGCACTCCCTTGACTTGTAAACGTTTACGATGTTTTCTTTCAACTACAAGCGTGTGTTTATGGCCTGCGCTCAACGAGTTTTTTACTTTATCACCGACTTTATTGATACTTTCTCTGACTGCCGCTACTGCTACAGATAAAAGTACAAGTTACTGCCCTGGGAGGTTTACACGACAATTAGCGATCTTCATAAAAGTAAATAAGATAAATTGTAAATAACATGAAGTTGGTAAACAGGTTTATTAGCGATAAAAAGTAATTTGCTAATGTAATGTGATAGAGTAGTTTTCTTTCTTATGTTGTAACTAGACAAAGTTGAAATTACTAATGACGTTCTCATTTTTGTCATACTCTAACATTTAGCGGTTTATTCATAAACGCTGCTTAAACGTAAGTTAATGATTAGAGACTTTTTACCTATACGTTTTTGAAGTTTCTTTATATCTAACGAAATTGTCATTCAATAACAGATCAAAGAATAGGTACTTTAATAAATAGACTTTTAGAACAGGAGTTACAGGCCCAAAAAAATAAAAAAGCCTTTAATTCTACATAGAACATAACATAAAACACACATCGCACACACATTCATCGTAATTATCACAATCAGTTCATGACATTACATTCATTTAATTATATTAATTTCATTTAAATAAAATTGAATTACCTTACATTCATTTAATTACTTATTTTACCATTTAATTTTCAGATAGACGAGGCATTGATTATGGCTTTGTTATCAAAACCCTTCGACTCTCGACACTTCTCTACGTACAAGCCAGAAAAACAAAACAAAACATCACCTGCCCAGCGCGAGTACAACAAATGTGCGTTATCAACCGTATAACTTGCTATAATTCCGTAAGGGATGTTTTTATCGCGGCCCTGCATTATGCGGGTGCACGTTTGTGCCCCGCTGTACCCCGCTATACCCCGCTGTACCCCGCTGTACCCCGCGCCTCATAAACATACATAAATGCAGGATTAATGAAAGGTCGCCATTGCTGCCTTTTAGCGAGGCGCCTCGTTTTTTGCCTGTTCTTTATGTGGAGGCACGGATTACTCTTGAGGCAATGAGTGGATAACGGGATCGCGTTCAATGGAAGCTGATGGTGTGGAATGTGCCTACTTAATTAGTTTTTCTGTGTTAATTGGGGACAGCAAACCTTTTTTTGGTTTGTTTGTTTGCAAACAATTTGATAACACAGCCTACCTTTTGTAATGGAGAAACACAAACAAATACGCATTGTATGGGTACCAAGTTTTGATTTAAGTACGAAATAAAAATGTCATTGGATTGTACTTCAGCTATAGAAATAACATTTCTTTTCTCAGTTAGTCTAAAGTTTTGTTAAATAAACTAGCTTTCGTCCTAACTGCCTTTCGACCAACTCAAGGTGAGTTTGGTTCTTAATTCTCCTGCCATTATCTCAATTTAGCTGGAATTGCCGCAGTAAGTAGAAAGTGTTTTCCACTACCATACTTCTCCATTACTCGTCACCTCTTTCTAGCTAGATCAACTTTCACACGATCGAACCACTGTCTCTTTGGTTCACTTCAGCCCTACTTTAACTGCCACATTCAAACTCTAAACTTTTTTGTAGTTCAATTTATTTTTCAAGAGCACTAGTGTGAACTCTAGGCACCCTGTTGTGAGCACCATTACTGAAACAGATTGCATGCACAAACATCCGGAGATGCCATCGTTTAAAGGAATACGAGCACCATTATCATACGTCTTTCAGAATCTTACTTAGGTGACCAATCCGATGTGATTCAAATAACATTTGAAATGTGCAGCTGCTAAAGATGAATATGAAGGTCAATATCCCACGGGGTCGTACTACTGGGATAAAAACTGTCTTATGTTCCAACCCAGGTCTACTTGCATGCCAAACATCATTTCACGAAATCCCTTTCAGCCGTGAAGATGCGAAAAGGTTACTGACAGATATGATTAGTGGTTTGCCATGGAGTGTCACAATAAGGTAAACATGATTTTAGTTTACGATTTGTAAATGATTTGATGAGTAGGATGCTACCCACATTAAAAAAGGAGACGTGTCCTATTCCAGATCGTTCATAATTATCTCGGTTATGTTTTTTCGTGAAGTCGTAGATGTATTAGATATAATACATACAAACAACTTGAATAAATATGCAAACGAAAACACTGAATACTAAGTAGTTAGTACCATTGAAATTAATAGAGCAGTTATTTTTATTTCTCAAGTACAGACTCCGGACTGGGAAATGAAAAAAAGCGCTAAATAGCATATTAGTAAGTTAAGTGAGTGAATTAGCATAATATGAACGTGCTCGTATCAAAAGAGCTAACTTAAAAACGAAGCTAAACACACTTAGAGTGAGTCCTTAAGGTGGGTGTGGTGTATTGGATAAGCGGAAGCGGGGCGGGAAGTAAATAGCGAGTTGGGTCTGATTTAGTAAAGAGCCGCAACTTGTGGACGCGGCGACACCGATAATGTGTTGAAGTATCTCTTAGTGTCCGGCGTGAACCCAACTACCCCAAGAAAAGACGCCACGCCATGGGGTTGACGAAAAAGTTCGTCATTGTAGAGGATTGTTCCTGTCACTCATGCGTGGCTGTGCGCATGTGCCATAAAAACGGCCGATCCACTGCTGCAATTTCGTGTTTCATTTTATGCAAATGATATTTTTTTCAAGTATGCTCGCGCTTCTTATCAAATTATTTATGTTTCAAATCAATTATCAAGTTAATATGAAACTACGAAAGTAGCACATCAACACGAAAAAAAAACAACGTTACAATTTATATCACACCAAGTGAAAGACCGCATTATCCTCTTATATTTTTATTTCCTTTCATACCCGCGGCCATTCTATCCGCCCTATCCATCAACAAGCCACCAATAAAGAAGTCTATTCACGAATTTACGTAAAACTTCTAACACTTTTTATCACTTACATTTACAACGCAATAAATCATCGACAATCCCGTGTCTTACAACTTGGGCCAAGTTATTTAAGTGCCATTCTTAACAATGTTTGGCTTCGACGTCGTTACGACGTAAACGCTACGAAAACATGGCTCCCCTTTGAAATAACTTAAAAGAAACTGCCGGGAAATTTATACTGTCATTCATTAAAACGAGGAAGTAAGGGACTCCGCTCATTTGGAATGACCGGCGCTGACGTGACGCGACGTGACGCGAGTTGACGTGACGTGGTGCGAGAGAGTAATGGTGTTTGACACTTGTGTCTCTTTTGACTTGCAGCAATTTCGGTTATAGCATTTCTAAGCGACAAATTGGTCAATCTACGCTTGTTGTGGTTACATGCGTTACGCTTTACATGTAAAGTCAAGAGTCCCGTTATTATAAGTAAGTATACAATGACGAGTATGGAATGACACGAGTATTTAAGGATCGCAGGTGACGTGTTTTAATTTCTGCCTAATTCCATACGGGAGAGGCGTGCGTGGTCAAAAGGCAGTACTTCCATGTAAACGAGCCTTAGTTATATTCAGCAAAAGAGCTCTTATGACCTTTCCACATAAAACAGCCTTCATAATAATTTCATAGCCGTTGCGGGCCGCTCCGATAAAGTGTGCTGAGACCCTAAAGCTCTGCAAAGTGGGTTATACAGGGACTTAATTTTATTTTTTAATGACATCAATTTGACGAGACTCGTAAGATGTCGCCTTCACCTCCAGAACTCGCGTATTTTAAATTTGGACGGTTTACGAGCTGGTTTTATGGCACGACCAATCTCAATTTGAATATATTGTCTACGTGTACCTATGGTTCAAGTTACGTTCTTCATTTTTATGATGCCTTCCAGTCTTCAAAAAGAGTTTCATTTAAGCTAGAAATAATAGTTATAAAATTTTTGAGCAGTGTTCATTAAAAATTGTTAGTAGTTATGTACCAGATCCGATTTTGCAGAATACGTTTCTACTTTCTAGCATTCATTAGGGGATTCAAAGTTCTAATTCTGCCACAGCTTGAAAACACACCAAAAATAAATAACAGAAAGCAACTAAAAAATCGTAACTCGTATAAATGTATGAGGATTATTGTGCCAAATTAGATGGCAGGTGGTGAAAAAGTTATCCGATCGCAGCGCCCTCTGGGGACTTCGACCAATAAAGGACGGATGAAAAAATGGCTGCCCTGACGTGATCGAACGGCCTTCCCTACTTTGTCCTGTCCCAAGGCCTGTTACGGCCTGTTGGAGCACTTGGAGGCCTTTTGAGGCCTATTTACTCTCGTTACGGTGCATTTTGAGTTTGAGGAAAGGGTACCTTTTTGTTGATGCATGGAAATAGCCGGTCTGTGCATGCCTCGTGTCCAGAATAGTACCGCAGCTCATACAATTCCAATGGCAGTCAATACCGGTAGTCAGAAAGTCTGAATTAATTTTAGAAATCATAATTGCTTTGTGCCCAATCCCCTTTAATCCGGCTGCTGAGGGCAGTAGTCTGACAAATTATAATCTAAACGATATATTGCACAGATTATTCAACCAAATTAAAAAAGGGCAATTACATCAACTGCAAAAAAACAAAAAAAAAATTAAAATATTATAAAATCTGTGAGAATCTCAATTAGTTAGCAAGAACCTTGTTAGCGGGAGTCGTAGCAATAATACAAGTTTAATTAATTTCATTCAGTTTCATTCGTTTTACGGATCTCGCTCGTTTTGTGCAACGGCGACGGAGAAATGCAGGTGAGTTCTGTGATGTAGTTGGATGCTTTTAGTTAGCGTGTACTTACGGTAAATGTAAGTTTTCATAGATTTTGAGATATCAGATTATGGAAATAGAAAGGTTGTAAATTGCTTGGTTTGCAGCATTTTGTTTTTAATTTGCTACGCTTTTTTTTACAGATCACACAAAATAACATTTAATTAAGGTAGATTCGTTTTTGATGTTTTAACTAATTAACTATTCCAGCACCCCAATTGAGTAACACACAGCACAATTTTCTATTGCATTCATCTTCATAGTTGTTTGAAAAACACATCTAACCGACAAATAAAAAAAACGTACTGAAACTTAGTGTGAGTGTGTTGCCATCAGCAACAAGAAGCTTCATTCAAAACCCCAATGCCACCAAAAAATAATACGTGTTAAACAGAGGCAATTATCATAACAAGATAACCGATCAATGATTGATTGATTACCAACTTTCCAGCATCCTACATTATGCAAAAAAAACAAATTCCTCAAATCGAAATGCTCCACAGATCGCGCCATTTTGTATATGATTGGCAATTTGTATGTCGCGTCACGCGTTACATTGCTTAACTCGTTATTAAAACGAGCCTCAATATCACCATACCTGTTCTTAACCCCTGCCTTTGATCTTCACTCTTTGATGTCTTCTGATTGAGACCTACATTCACTTTGTGACCCCTGAAAAGGGCTTATCAACCTAGCAAGACATCCAGTGAAATTCCAATCTTGAAGTAGGGTTGTCAGGTTCTATTTTCAGTGTATGTTGTGTCATTGGTTTCGCACGAGTAAGAAACCTTGTTTTTTTCCGTATATCAACAGATTTCGTAATGAGCAACGGGAGTTACGTTCCGTGGTACAAGTGCAAATAAGTGTGTTATCATTACAGCGACCTGGTGGGTAGCGTGTTTGATGTCGGGGCGAGGCAGTCTCGTGGGTGCCCCGTGATCGAGGCAGATTGGTGACGTTTGAATTTTAAGTAGTTTTCTTAAGGTTGTAAGTGACACGTCTTGTGGAGGTTGAAATGTTGTTTTATTGATATTGGTATTGGCGCGTACAGGTTTTCCTTTTATTAACATTCACATTGACGTGTATCCATTGATCTGATAGCTTTGATATATCTTTACGTCATCTAACATATTTGCTGTAGTTCATCTGTATCCTGTTAGATTGGGAGTCGACCCCATTGAATGACTATTTCATGAAAAAGTCATTCAAATTATTAAATGGGATTAAATGGACTTAGAGGATTGGAAATTGATGATTTTAATTATTATAATTCTGTAAATACATGCGTATTACGGCCCCAAATCATATTTCGTTCAACATACAGCCTGACACTGACTGGTAAATTGCAAAAACCGTAAGGAAATTTGAATCTTGCGGGTTACCCTGGCGCTTCCACCTACAATTAAAAGAGGCAAGAGATTCATTATTGTGGCAGAAACATCAAACATGAAATCTATCACACATGTCCCCAAGACATAATGAAAGTATGGTGAAGTGTCCGGCCGGCCATATGTCGGTGGCAATGTCCCGCGTCGTATGTGTCCGCGACAGTAACATTATCTGCTCCGCGCCCTGCACCAACTACTCTATACAGAATGATGTATTTGAAGATTGCGAATGATTTTGTGATTTTGAATTTTTTTGTGACCATTTTAAACTTGATCTTAATTTTGGCTCTAAGCTGAGCTGTGTACCTATAATGAGTCTTTCGAGGTTGAATTACATACAAAGATACATTTTTTTTTTTAATCATTTTGCAATATAGCGGTGAACAATAAGAGCTATATTAAACCATTTAATTTATCATCCCGATTTTCGAGGTGTCATTTCGTTAAATGATTTAAACAAAGAAGAAGAGAACAGAAAAGAAAGGAAGTTAAATCAAACCGCAATAAGGTGTGAATGAAGCTGTGTCGTGTGAAAGGGCAGCATTGAAAAAAAATTTCGACTTTAGAAAAAAAAGTGGAAACTACCTTTACTTCCGGAAGTCGGTGACTTTTGTTTGTTTCATCGACTTTTTTGCCAGCAAGAGCCGGAAAGTTTTTTTGGAAGTCGGTTTTTCATTTGAAAAAATGTTTTTTTACAAATAAAAGATACCAATAAAATCGAAGAAAGACATAATGGATCTCATATAATGAATTTCAGTAGCAAAAGTGATAATACAAGGCATGCATTATAGTTTCAATACCTGAACGAAAGTTAGTAATTTTTATGTGCCTTTACTGTATGATCACTTGTGTGTCTTGAAGAAGGCTACAAATAAAATAACTACAATTATTTTACGTCTTCCTAAAAACACAATACAAACAGACAACTAACAAACCAAAAAACCTCAGCGCCCATAACTCTCCATCCAGCCAGTCTTCATCAATTGCGGCCTGCTCCCGCCTAATCTCCCGCGCATCAAATATTAAGCGCGAAGAGAACACCCCGTATAGCGGTGCATATTTAAGGCGCTACTCGTAAGGCTTTATAAGCCGCCGAGTAATGAGCTTGTCCGTGTATGCACTTGTTCGCAATAGTACCGATGTTCGGCTAATTGGACACGCAGACAAGGTCAAGTGAGGTTACTTCAGAAGTTTATGAATTCAACTTGAAAAAGGTTAGCACAGCAGCGTGGTGATTGGCACGAACAATGAGAGGTCTAAGTATACATATTGATGATGATGACTCAAAGACCGTTGAGACCAGTTGAGACTCTTCAGACTGACACAGGAATGTGGATATTGGGACAACCAAAGAGAAGGCATAGGGTCCAGCAATGTATAAAGTCGGGCGGTAAGTGATGGTTGTAACAATGTATGTCACTGGTGAACGTAGGCAGCTAGAAAGCTGTCTCCAATTAAAAGAAAACAACTAGATACATAACATCTCATAACATCACGCCTCTGTAATTCCCGAAGGGTTAGGCAGAGGTGTACCTAATAGTACACCCACATTTCGCCAGTTATGTTTAAGACCCATGTAATAGGGGTGAGCCTATTGCCTTCAATCTAGACTCCGTGGCTGCTACTGAGAAATTCCTGATGGAAAAACCCAATGACACTTTATCCGACCCAGGAATCGAACCCAGGACTTCATGATCAGCAGTCGTGCCTGCGACCAGTAGACGAACGAGGCAGTCCGGGTATAAGGTTTTCGTCCTTGCTTATCACTGTGCAATCACACTGAAGTGTACGGGCACCTGCCAAACAGAAACAATAACAGTTCATTCATTCACCCTAGTGTAGGCTTCAGTAAGTAGTTGTCATACGATAACTGATACTCCTCACAGTCGTAGTTACAAGTAAACAGTTCTCACAAACTCTAAGGCGAGCAAGTAGTGCGGGGAGGCCCAGAAAGCGTGCAGTATACCTATGACACTAGAAATCTAGAATCTGTGGTGTTGTCGGTCTGTAGAAGCCATTTATAATTACTTTACTAACAATCAATAATCAATATTCAACAAAAATTCGTATTTAACTTGATACTGTTAATTAATAAGGCAAAATCGCTACCATACCATTTGCTTGTCTAATTTGTTTCAGTGGTCGAATATTTTTGAGCTTAGCACCCCAGGTTTCTGTGTTTCTGTTCACCCAATGTCTAATCTTATATTAGCTCTTGTATATAGCTCGCATATAGCGTTAAATAGCACGTATATAGCGTTTTTATCATAATTTGGCTAAACGACGTCCAGTAATACTCTAGACACAGATCTGCCATGATAGCTATTCTTGCGTTTGTAACGCAATTTGGTAACATTTCAAAAACCAATCCTATGCACCATGGAGTCTAACCTCAAAATCTAAAGCTATTTATCCAAACTAGGCTGAATATCGACAATCTTTGACCGTCAAATTAGGTACCTACATACAAAAGTAAAGTAAAAGTAAGTTAAGTGTTTAAAGTTCCCAAAAACGCCTACCCTTCGTCATCCTTCTTAGAACCAAATGAAACAGCACTGGCATTCCCAACCCATCCCAGACTTCTCAGATACCTGTGAACACGGGCAGAGCCGGGGAGCGTGCTACGTTACGACATTGGAGCCGGAATCCGTGGCAGTGCGGCGGAGCGTGTAAGCCTGCGTGTCGGGTGTCGTGCCGGGCAGACGGCGCGGCGGCCGGACCCCGCTGTGTGTGCATGTGCATGCAGCTATGTGTGCATGTGCAGTTGTATGTAGGGAGTTGTTACTGACATGTTTTTTTGCACGTAGATACTGTGGTATGTAACAAAAATGTAAATTAAAATATTTAGCTATCATACTCATAATACATATATGATCATAACCTCATTTAGTTTCAAGAAAAAAATATATTGTATTCAAATTTTTTATTAAGATTTGAGAACTTTATGTTGTTGTCTTATGGTGAATGCTGTGTATATCTATAATAGGCATACATACCAGTACTGTTATGTTATTATAATATATCGTTTCACCTTAATACTTAGTATGTACTGCTGTTGGTGTTACAAATAAATAAACAAATAAATAAAAGTATGTGCAGTGGCATGTAAGTAGGCAGGTAAAAGTGAAAATATGTACCTGTGAGGGATCCTCATCCCTCACACACTTGAACAAACAGGGACTAAACGGGTGTTACATGTAGTGATACTAAATGCTGATTGTAGGATTAAATCGTCACCGAAACATGACTCCAAAAAAAAGTCCGAAACTCGAATCATGAGAAAATTAAGCATTTTCAAATTATTTAATGAGTACCAAAACAACTAATAAGGTACTTACCGCATCGATGTTTCCAATTTTGTCCGATCGAAATCAGCAATCAGTCTGTTGAAGTTTTTAACCAACTTTTACACGACCGGCAAAAAAAAGAATTTTATATTTTTGTATGTCTATCTATTTGAAGACCGCCATCTTCTCGTAAGATCTTCACGATTTATTTATTTTACAATTTTCTTATGTACTGTCGCAATTAGCTGAGTTGGAAATATACCATAATTATTAAACTGCTCTTCAGTTATGACACGTTTATGAATATTATAAGGGGGAGAGCCAATAGAAATGCATTCCACAATCCAACATCTACACAACTAATATCTCCCACCATGTCTGGATGTATACTGGATGTATGCCATGCAGCCCTAGCTCCATGAACTAGTCGTGAAGTGCCAATTAAACCCGCAGGCCGGTGTACCCTCGTCCTCAGTTTTAGCATAATGCTTACAAAGACCCATCTTATACCCTGCCCCGCACTTGCCCCGCCTGGCCTGCCTGCCCTCAAAACTGGTGTTTACTGTTAAATATATAGATTGATCTTGGGTATTTCTAGAATAAATTATCATATGTTTCAGTAGTGTTAAGCCTCTCGTGTGTAAGTTTTTAGAAATAATGTCATTCAAATTGCTTTTTGGTGAGACGAAAACATTTGAGCCAGCTTAAATATTTTGAACTAAAGCGTCTAAATCATAATTGTACCAACAGACAGACACAGACTAACTTTGTGATGGTAATTGACAGATTTCTCGAAATTCACAAGCGCCTTAACTTCGACTCAAGTTCGACTAAGATTTCAAGGTAACTTAGCAAGTTGTTCACAATAAACAACAAATTAAACAACACCTCAGAACACACTAGCAAGTAGGTACCTATACAAGTACCGTTATCAACTCCGCAACAAATGTCCCCACATATTTCACCAAAACAATACAATCTCGAGAACCGCCATATCTAGGAGAGTATAAAACAAAACACTCGCGCAATTATTACGAAATCATTGCTCAACTGGTACAATTAAAAGTTACATAATATCACCTCTGGGAACCAGCTAAGTCCGTACGTAAGTTACGCACGACCGGCGACTCGCAAGCAACTCGCAAATTCACAAAATGGCCGATTTAAATCTGTTTTGTGGGCACGAGAGGCGAATACCAAAATTTATCTCTTCACTCCACTGGTTTGATTTGAAATTATCGTCGTTAAGGAGTTACGCACTTTCTGCGCCAACGAGTTGCCTTGCCACTGTGATTTCAGATTTATTTTGCAAACTTTAAACTCATACCTGAGAAAACTTTCCTCAACCTTTATCCTCTGCTGCATAAAACTCAATTTTATCTGGCAGATGCTCACCTGAATAGCAAATTTTAGTTGGTGTTTCCCACCCTAAAGGTAAGGGGTTCCTGAATAGGTGTTTTTTCTGTAGCTGGTGGATGTGATTTTCCTTAAGGCTGTCAGTGTTGTGCATGTTATGGTACTCGTAAATATTGTGGATTTTCCGCTGGATGCACCGTCTCTTTGTGGAAGCGCTCACGCGTTGCTTTCCGGGAGGAAGCCGGAGGTCTTTTTTTTTTTTTTTTTTTTTTTTTTTTTTTTTTTAGGATGGGAAATCATCAAATGACCCCCCCCGCTCTGGGCGGAGCGGAAGGGAGTGTCAGACTTGTACTGACTAAAACCCATCCATGTTCCTTCTTTGCCCTTTGTGTTCCAGGGCCGCGGTATCTCTTTCGAACAGTCCCGCAGCCCTGGCAGGCATCGGCCCGTGCGGACCCCTACGTGGTTGCTGACATCTCTTTGAGGCGCGCGTGGAACACGAACGCGCCGTCGACACGGCCTGTCGTCATAAGACGGCCGGACGGCGAGCTAGCCCAAAACTCGCCGTCCACAGGCCCGCGCCTACGGTGGCCGGGGGCCACCACGTGACCCCCGACGACGCCCAGGGCGTCTCCCGCGGCGGCTGGGACGTGAGGCTCTTTCCCTCTCACGTTCCGCCACCTCCTTCACTAGCATGACTGCTTCGCAGAAGGAGGTGACGGCTTCCCATTCCCTCTCGCTCCGGACCATGGCTTGAACCAGGGCCGGGCGCGAGAGGTCGCCGCCGCCAATCGCCTCTACGAGGACACGGCGCTGCTCCGCCCAAGCAGGGCAGGCCTCCACAGTGTGCTGCACCGTGTCCTCCGGACGATCCTCACAATGGAAACACCCGGGCGTTTCCTCCCGCCCGATTCGGTGCAGGAACCTCCCGAAACAACCGTGTCCGGTGAGGACCTGCGTCAGGCGGAAGGTGAGGGCGCCGTGGCGCCTCTCTAGCCACTCCTCAAAGAGGGGACTTATCGCCACGATGGTGGCGTGCCCTGCACGGGGTTGCGACAGTCGCTCTCTCCATGTCCCCATGAGATCGCGCCGGAGGTCTGTCCGCTGAGCGGCGATTTGCCGCGGCAGCGGAGTTTCCCCCCGACGTAGTGCCTCCGCGCGCCATTCGTGAAGGCGCGCGAGGACTATCGCCTCCAGATCCCATGGCGGCAATCCGGCAAGGAGGCTAGCCGCCTCACCGGAGATCGTGCGGTACCCCCGGACTAGCCTTAGGGCTATCCCCTTTTGGGGCGCGTTCAGGTAGCGGGCGGCTTGCCGCCTCAGAGAACGCGCCCACACCGGGGCCCCGTAAAGGGCCATGGACCGCACGACCCCCGCGTAGAGCCTCCGGCAGGAGGCGTTTGGACCCCCCAGGTTGGGCAGGAGCCGCTTGAAGGCAGCCCCGGTCCGTTCCAGTTTGGGGGCCAAACGTCGGAAATGCTCCACGAAGTTCCACCGGCTGTCGAGGACGAGTCCCAGGTACTTCAGCGTCGACCCGACGCCGATGGAAACCCCTCCCGCCGTCAGGAGGGATCCCGACGGTGGCGCATTCCGAGGCCCATGAAAACACATGGCCTCGGACTTGTGCAATGCCACCTCGAGACCCAATTGCCGGATCCTCTCCACGATTATCGCAACCCCGCGTGTCATGTTTTCGGCCGCCGCCTCGTGCGACCCCCCTTGTGCCAGTACCAGCGTGTCGTCAGCGTAGCAGACTACGCTGACGCCGCTAGGGAGGTCGGCGCGCAGCACCCAGTCGTAACCGATGTTCCACAAGGCCGGCCCCAGAACCGATCCCTGTGGAACACCGCACGACATCTCTCGCCGGTTCCATTCTCCGCTCTGACCGGGGTAGATGACGGCCCTATCCGTCAGGTAGTCCCCGACCACACGACGAAGGTAGGTCGGCACCCGGTGATATCGGAGTGCCTCCCCAATGCAGCTCCAGGGCATGGAGTTGAAGGCGTTGGCGATGTCAAGAGACACCGCCAATACGACCCCGCCCCGGGAAACCGCATCCCCCGTCGTGAGGGCTCTCACGCGCATGATGGCGTCCACCGTCGAGCGCCCCTTGCGGAAACCAAACTGGTGTTCCGCAAGATCCGGCCCCATCCCCGCGAGGTGCCCGGCGAGGCGGTTAGCAATAACTCTTTCAAAGAGCTTGCCCACCTCGTCGAGCAACACGATGGGCCGGTATGCGGACGGAGAGTCCGCAGGGCGCCCTGGCTTCCGGATGAGGACCAGCTTCCCCGTCTTCCAACGAAGCGGGAACTGGCCTCTCTCCAAGCATGCGCTTAGGAGCCCTTCCAGTCGGGGCCCGAGAGCCTCAGAGGCCAGGACCCAGGCTTTGCCAGGCAAGCCATCGGGTCCCGGGGCGGTATTTCTGGCCTTCAGCCTGCGTACCGCCACTCTCAGGTCTACCCCAGTCACCTCCGGAACGTCGTCATCGGTGTGGTCCGCTTCCGGCACCGCAAGCGGCGGCGGAGCCATAGGCGGGGGAGGATGCCTCCCTCGCGAAGGGAACAGAGCGCTCACCACGTCCTCCACGAGCTCAGGCCGGAGACTCTGCGTCAGCGGGGGGGCCCGGGTGCGGAGTTTGTCCCGCACCATCTTGTAAGGGCGCCCCCACGGATCTCCGTTCAGAGACTCCAGCATCTCCTCGCGGGCCAGGTTCTTGGCCCGCCGGACAGCCTCCTGGAGGGCGGTCTTCGCCGCTCTGTACCCCTCGTAAAGCTCCGCCTCAATGGCTGCCGCATCCGGAGGGCGGATGCGGAGCCTGCGATGCCTGGTGTACCGGTGCCGCGCGGCAACGCACGCCTCACGCAGAGACGTCAGCTCTCGCGACCACCAGTACACCCGACGTCGGGCGCTTCCTGGCCGAACTCGGGGCATTGCCACGTCGCAAATCTCGGACATGGCCTCCTGGAACCAACCCGCCTCGTTGTTGATGTCGGCAGGCCTGGCCGGTGATGACACCCAGGCCTGCACGATCGAGGCTTCCAGGAGGAGCTCCCGGTCCAGCTGCTTCAGCGCCCATCGCGGACCACTCGGGGCCTGTAGGACCGGCGCGCTTGAGGTCTGGGTGGAGACGTCGAACCGGATGTACCGGTGGTCGGAATAGGTCTCCACCCCCTCCATGACGCGCCAGTCAACGACACGCGGCGACAGAGCGGGGCTAGCGAACGATATGTCCACCACCGACTCGCCCCGCATCCGCACGCACGTGGGGACAGAACCCCGATTTAGGACGACCAGGCCTGTCTCTAGAGCCCAGTCCTCCACCATTCTACCCCGCACATCCGTGTAACGAGAACCCCAAGCCAAGTTCTTGGCATTGAAGTCCCCGAGCACAAGTACGGGGAGAGAATGGCTCCCGATGACGGCACTCAACTCCCTGAGGGAGTTGAGGAACTCGGCGAGAGTTCGGTTCGGGGAGAAGTAGACTCCCACTACAACTATCTCCCCGAAACGTGCTGCTACGCACCCCTGACCCTTCCTGACACTCTCAAGGGTCGGGGGTACCGGCGGCGGCCGACGCAATTATGGTCACTGAGCCGCTAAGGTCCTCCACCCAGTCATCCCTGGGCGGGACAAAGTACGGCTCAGCGACCACGGCGATGTTAATCGACCACTGCGCCATGCTCTGGATCAACAGATCCTGAGCGCAGGCGCAGTGGTTGATGTTCGCCTGGAGAAGGCGTAATGGGGCCGTTACTGGCACTCCATTTCAGCCCCCTCCCGGGCCTCCTGCGAGGGCCCCGCTGCAGTAGTTGCAGCAGTGGCGGCAGCGGCGGCGACAGTGGCGGCGGCTGCGGCGGTGGCGACGACGGTGGGGGTTTTGGAGGTGGTTACGGAGGGCCTTCCGTTGCCCCTGGCCTTGGTGGGTGTACCGCAGGCCTTGCTCCCTGCCCGGTGATCGGCTGGCTTGCCAGATGCCGCACATGCGGCGCAGTGCGGCGCGGCGGAGCAAGCCGCGGCCATGTGACCGGGCTGGCCGCAGCGGAAGCATAGGCCACTGCGGTCCACCTCCGAGGTGCACCGAACCGACACGTGGTTCCCCACATGGCAGCGGAAGCACCTCAGAGGTCTGGGTTCAAGCAGCTTAACCTGCGCCGAAACCCAGCCCACCAAGAGCCTTCGGCCCTCTAAAATGGCTTTCGCCGCCGTCACAGGGCAGCTTACCGTTACGGTTCGCATGCCCGACAGGTCCGGACGTAAGGTGCCTGCCTTGACCTGCTCAGCAGGGCACCCACCGGTCCTGGTGACGGCGGCCACCACCTCCTCCTCGGTCACCGAGTCGTCCAGACCCAGGATGCGCAGGTCTGCGCATTTGACGGGCCTGGACACTCGGGCCTCGTCCGCATTTAGGGACGCTCTAAGCTTTTCAGCTAGAGCGTCCGCGGACGAGCCACGGGTTTCGCCGGGGATCTCCAGCACTCGAGCCCCCGTCGCGGTGACTCTGAGGCGGAGGCCCCCCGTGATCCCGAGCTCCCCCAGATCCACCGTCGCCCTCGCCTTAGCGAGCACGTCGCGGTATCTCACGCCCCTTTTTTCCGCGTCCGGCTGTAGTGTAATCACTACAGCTGCGGTCTTCGGGGCGCTGAGCCTAGCCGCGACGCTCCGCTCCTTTTGTCGGCGCTTCCGCTCCAGCTTCCGGGCTTTTTTGGCCGCCTTCCGCTCCCTTGTCCTTTCTCCAGCCACCTGCCATCCGCTCTCGGCCGCGGAAGGCTTAGGGGGCGGGGGGGGCGGTGGTGGCGGCTGTCTCGCGGGTGGCGCTGGCACAGTTGCCACCTTGCCCTTCTTTTGCGCTGCCGCCTTGCCCTGCCTCAGGGCCGCCGCCTTCTTGGCCGGAGCCGGTTTCGCCGGAGCCGGCCCTTCGGGGGCCGACGCAACCCTGCCGGAGGGCCGGCCAGCCGGCCCCGGTGCGGAGGCTGCAGCAGCCGCATATGTGGCCGCCCTCGGTCCCGGGGGCGCCCTGTTTGCCGCCAGGGGGGGGCGCAGTACAATGCCCTCCAGGACGGAGAACCGCGCCTGGAAGGCAGCCAGCTCCTGCCGAACCAGGTTCAAGACCTGGTTCTCAACCGGCACGGGCTGGCTTAGTTGCTGCTGGCCCCCATTTTGGGGCGCGGACTCGCGCAGACCGGCCAAGTCTGCTCGGAGCTTGCGGTTCTCCTGTTGGAGAAGCTCTGTGGCGGCCGTCAGGCGAGCGACCTCCGCCCGCAGTTTGGCCACTTCGTCTGACGGGGGCCTCTGGGGATATCTGGCCTCCGCTGACGCCACGATGGAGGCGATTGCTGCGGGCATGGCCTTATGCCTGGTGGAGGGCTTCTGTTTGTATGAGACAGCCCTCAGCGCCGCCTCCACCTCCTTCACGAAACCGGCCTTACGCTCCGCATCGGAGCCGCCGTCTGCGCCAGCCTCGTCGCCAGAGGAGCCCGAACGGGCCACCCCGCGACCGGCCACCCCCGGGTGGCGCCCCTCCTCGGCAAGCCGCGCCGACCTCTCGGTGGCAGAGAGGCCTCGCCCCTTGCCACGGATCCCTCCACGCTTGCTAGTGGGGATCTTGCGAGCCGAGGCCAGCTCTTCCTCTGACGACGACCCTCGGTCGCCCTCTGGCCAGGACCGCTTGCGGAAGAACTTTCCGTTCACCGCAGCAGCCCCGGGCCTCCCGCGCCGGGAGCTCTCTGAGCCTCCCGCGCTCATATCGCCGGATGCGGCGCCGGACTCCGACCCCGCATCCCTCTCCTTCCTTCCTTCGCCGTTACCGGCCGCGTTTCGGGTTATATTTTTATCCATATAGTTCCCACGAGTATGGGGGAAATAAAAAGTCCATCTGGGCAGTGCCCCCTGTACCCAGATAAGCCATAGCCAGGCTCGGCAGTGGTTCGCACTAGCAACTGATTTTCCAAAGGAACCCGTCAGCCATACATCTCCTCGCGGTGCGCCGCCGCTTGAGATTCGGGGTAACTTTTTATAGAGGTTTTCTACCTCGCGGTCCGGGCGGTTAAGCCAAGACCCTCGGTCCCAATCGAAGCCGCGAGACGTGATCCACGACACTTCGACGGTGAGATTACGATATCGACGGGGACAGCGAATGACTGCGTCCTTCACTGCCTGCTCGGAGGCAGGGTAAGTGCACACCGAGCCCGCCCTTGCTCCTCCGCTGTGCCCTCTGCTTTTCAGAGGGTCACGCGGAGCAACGCCCCCTTGGTCCATAAAGGACCCCTCCCATGTCAGAATATTAGCCATGGACAGTAACATTCCCCGGGGAATAAGAATCTCTTCCCATTCCTCGGGGAAGGATACTGCCCACGCCCAGGGTGCACCGGCCCGGCAGCTGCTATTCCCTCCCGACGTATCGAAAGGGACCGGCAGCCATCAGGCACACGAGGAGGAATTCTGACAACGCACCCCAAGCCGGAGGTCTAAGGGGTATACCGCTAAACTACTCCGGATAATAATAGTAGGGTAGCTAGTAAATATTGGAGGGATGTTCGGTAGAGATATAAGATCTTTGTTTAGTTTTTTACGCTCAGCTCAACAGAATATCAGGGGTTTCTTGTATTGGGATAATTGTTTTCATCAATCGGGTCATTTTCAATCATCGTTAGTTTAAGGTATTGGTAGAACTTGACCAGAAAACCTTTAATCAAATTATATTCGTGTAAACATACTTTATGCAAATTACTATAATTTACACAGTTAATAAACATCATAACCATAAGTAGTAGAGTATAGTTAGTAGTAAGAGTTATAACCATAGTTTTTATAATAAGTCTTACATTGTTGCTGTATGCTTACCCAATTTTCAATACCACTAAGAGTTCTACTCACCCAATAAATCGGAGTCTCAGCGTTAAGTTAGCTCTTTTCCGTTCGCATCGAGTATTTTTGAAAGATCTTGTCACCCTTGTACTGTAGAAGTACAATGGGGAAATGGCAGACGAATTATGAAACAAAATGTATGCTGCGCAACTGTTGTGCTTCTCTTCAGCAGTATGTCCTTGCCAGATATTATGGTCAAGTCCTATGCCATAAACATGATTGCCTTCGTTACTGAAAACGCAGTAACTGAAATTACCGTTATATTAATTAAAGGTTCAGGAATTAAAGGTACTACGTTATCAGAGCATAAAAAAATTGATTAATTCTTTTTAAAACTCTTACACCAGGTTAGGCACTAACCACAACATACAGAAGAAAAGCATAATGGACAAATGAAAAACAAAACATATAGTATAAAACAATGAGTATTTGAAGTAGAACTAATCAAACCTAAATGAATATAATATCCTGTGACTACAAAGACCTCAGAACACAACCAGTTGCGCCACAATCGCACAACACAGTTTTTACCCATAATACCTCCATCTCCCTGCCATCAGAGCGACAGGGGAACACAATATCCTATAGAAAGTCGGGTAGTATCTCGTGACAGGGGGCGAATCGCCAAATTTTCAATTAACCGCCAAATATAAGGTGACGGCCAGGACTCGCCCGTTCAATTAAATTGTGCTAAGGAGCGGTATTGGGAAGGAAGAACAAGTGACAGTTGGCTTGGTGCTATTCAATGGGAAATCGTTGTAATGGATTGTGTGTTTTGATGAATTAGATTGTCATGTCTTAAAGATTTTAATTTTTTATGGAAAAGGAATAGTATCGATTACAGAATTAACTCGCTCAGTAACTTAAATGTTTTAAAATCAACATTATTTAAAGTAAAGTAGTAGTAGTTAGTTATCAGTGTTGTCACATAATATGTCTAAGCAGATTTTTACGCTAAAATAGATTCATTACTTTCAGAAAAAAAAATACGTTAATATAAAGCTTCAAAGTGGTAGGTTAATCTGTAGCTCTACTAAATTGAATGAAATTAAAACATTTCTTCGGCGAATACTAAAACAATTGATCTACGAATTTTCCACTTTCGTGTTTAAACATCAGATTACCCTCTCCACTCACCACGTAGACCTAGAATTACATCTCGAACTCATCAAGCTAGACCAACAGACGCTATTGACTCACAGTTAACACCAGGTACCGCAGTTAATAGTGCTAGATACACAGTTAACGTTAAATTAAGTCGTCAACCCATCGCCGCGTATTGACACTGCGTCTAGCCCGAGTTTAGCCTAAACTTAGGTCTAAGATTATATCTCAGACTGAGGTAAGTTTCAGTCTGTGTTTGTACGTGTTAATGGTCGGAATGTGTTGGTTTATGTATTAGTTAGTGTGATTGTGTTGTGGAAAATGATGTTTGGTGTTGAAGTAAAATCAACATTGTTTTCAAAGAGATTATTGCTATTTAACTATCAAGCTACGTAAATATTGTTTAAAAAGAATAAATCGTACGTTCTGTAACAGAAAATTAACCAATACTTATTAGTTTTAGTTTTTTCTAACAACAACAACTTTCTATACTTTTATGCCAACAATGAAAGAGCTACTTCATACTTTACCCTAAGTTACACTTTACGATTTTTCTTACATCGCATCTATCATCCCAAACTTCCCTTCAAGACATAAAATAGCCTTACAGGCTCCTCAGCATAATAAACCAACTAACACACAAAACCCCTCCTTACGATTCAGGTAAAGGGACACTTAACCCAACGTAGCCACGAGCCACGAGCCCCCCATCCTGCCGGCAGGAGTCGTGGCAAGCAGTAAAAGCAAAGCTACTGCGATACTAACAAACATTCATATAAAAAGAATAAAAAGGGGACTAGTTTATTCACAAAAGCAAATGACATTTATATGGTAAGAGGCGATCATAAAAGTTGATATTATACCGTAGGGCTGTGCGTCGTGCGTCGTGCGTCGCCGGCGCGCGGCGGTTCAACAATTACTTTCTATAAAAAGCGAGTGTGTATTGTCTTGTCGAAGGATTTTTTTTTTTACTAATATTATTTTTAGTTTAAGGGTGTCAGAAGTTTAAGTTTAAGTTTCTGATGGCAAAAAAGACTTCAGTTACTCATACATTTGAAACTCCACATTCCAGAAATGCTTTCAAACGAGGTAACAACTTGTTGGTATTGCATTTGCCAATAGGTATGCCAGAACTAAATTGTTCTATTTACACGATGCAAAATCATCTTGTAAAATCAACGACCAACTAGCAAAGATACTCGCAACGTTGACGGACTCAAACACGTCACAACAACCTATTTCATAGCCACAACTTGGTGCTAACAACATGTTACTGTAAGGCCTCGCTGAAAACCATACATTCAGCTTTGATACCTCGTGTGACAGCCTAATGGGCAACGAGAGTGAACTCGTTCAGCCAAGCCCAGTAATGAAGTAATCAGTCACATGACCGACGAATTTTGAAGCAAAACACGGTTGGAAATTTGAGTTTGTGCCAATATGTACGTGGCGAAGGCTTTAGACGTCCACAGCAGGCTGTCGCTCAGTTCTTCAAAAGGTTTTGGCGAATATTGGAAAATGATTTAGTGGAAGACAAAGGCTTCGTCGGTAAGGTTTCTGCAGTTGCTTTACGAGAGTAAATTTTGTCCTCTAGCTAGAACCGAAACAGGTAAATTATTAAGCCTTGGAGTCCAAACGAAAAGTCGATTGTTATTTTATCGATAAGATCGTACTATCCCATCCCTACCCCACATATAAGGACACTAAAATTCGTGCACAAAATTCTAGTGGAATAAATAAATAGCACAATAAAGTTGGGCAGGTATTCGCGTAGAGATTATGTTAAAATAGCGATTCCCAGTATATTTAGTTTATGAACTTTTGTTTGGGAAGCTGCTGAGATGCTAATGAGATGCGAGCTCCTTTTTTTGTTTTGTTTTTAAACGGTCCGTTTTATTGTTTTTGTTTATAGATGGAGACATTGATCAGGTTGGGTATTAAGTTAACCATTTGTATGTTTGCTGCATTTTTGCATAGTTCACCCCAAAAGACTCTAGTGTGGTTACCTATTAAATCCTTAATGATATTCTTTTGCAAACCTTTGTTACGTACACCTGACGTTGTCAGGTTTTATAATAGCTTTCCAAGTTTTCCTTTAACACGCGTTCTAATAAGAAAGAGAGGTCCAAAGATAACTACCAAATGTAATTCTTTACCTGAATTTATGAGATTAAATGCGAAGTAATCTCACACCTCTAAACAAGACACACCCACACCTACGGGCCTACCTAGTATCACACAATCTCCAGCATAATTCGCTGCGAATTTACTGCAAATACGGTTTGCAATCAATTGGATCGCATCGCCAAAACAAACGGCCACCAACAATATCGTTAGGGGATGAGCGGAAGTGACGTCAGAGACAGCCGCCATGCTAATGGCTAATGCGTGTCGCCGGAAGTCCTGGCCCGGAAACGGAGCGGACATCTCGCGAAATTATCATTTAACATTTTATTGCTGTACGGTGCATGCGCCTTAATAGGCTTGTTTTGTTTGCTGAGATATATGTGTAGGTGTGGCCGACGGGCCGGGCTTCCTTCGACTTGTGCGACATGCTTATCCGAAGAGATTTTATTTGACCTTGTGAAGATAAAACAGGATTACCTAGACATGAGTTTTGTATTCCAAGATAAAAGTGTATCGCACATTATGTCCTACATATTACTTAGTGAAAATCTTAGAACGAATTGTTTCAATACTCAATAATTCATGGTATTCGGCGGTTACTCAGAATTTAATGAGATCATAATGAAATCAGTGGGGCACGGCAAAATATTATATACTTATATATTAATATACTTTTCGTTTTCAGTATATTTACGACTAAATACTATGATGAATGAAAATCAACTCTCTTTTCCAAGCGTCCTTTTTATAAAGGTACGTATTTTCATATATTATTCGTAATAGGCACTTTAACAGTATCTAATAAAAATACATTCATAACTTGCAGAGATCCACTCACCCACTGACGGCGAACGGGATTGCAGACACAGATATACTGCGATCGGATATTCACAAAGTGATTTACGGCTTCACTTATTTGTAAACCTACATTTATCAAACAAATACTCAATTTCAATTCAACGATACTGCTCGGGCTCGCCGGTATTTATTTATCGGTGAAATTTTAAACAACAAATAAATGTATTAGGGTCGAACGCGTTTGTTAAGGCGCTATGTTGGTGCCCTTAGTTGTGAATGTTGTGTTCCTTGTTGAGAATACCGAAAAAAAATTATGTACCTAATGTAAATAGAAGTTGAGAGTTTACTTTGTGCTGCATTTTCCATATATCAGAGTATTTTTCATATATTTCGTGCTCTGTTTTCTTCAGTTTTGATTAACTTTTGTTTAAATCAGTTGGAAATACAAGCCAAATTAACCTCGATTAACTCTTGGGCACATTACCCGTTGACAGCGTTATGGAAATTTTTTGATGCAATTTTTTTTTCATGTATATTATAGACAGAATGATAAATGAAGCACTTTAAATGCTTTTATTTTTGAATTATTTTTCTCTTCAGTGAAACATCAGAATTTCCTTACTATTCCCCTACATACTCGTATTATGTATATTTGTTTTGTTGTAGGAAATGCCGTATCATATTGGGATAACCTCATTTCAGATGTCAGTTAACGAGACGCTATACGCCGAAATGTTTGAAATTCCTTTTCAAAGTGTTAACTCGTGCCTTAAAAAGCAAATAATAAAACAGGCACTCGTTATAATTTCAATATTGAGTGACACGGCGGCGGCGCGCGGCCGACATTGTAGACAATTTAATAAGATGGCGAAGTATTCCGTTACCGCTCTGTTCCCTATCAAATAACTTGATTGTTTTCCACCTTCAGAATAAGGTGTTTCAAGGTCTAAGAGTTTTAGGTGTTTCGGTGTAAACAAAAGCTTGTTTCAAGTATTTTCTGTTTTGGGTTATTTGACTTGCCAATTTTTAATGAAAAATCTTGAAATTTAATCCAGTCAAGGATGGTTACAAGGATAGTCGACGAGATTAAGACGGAATAAAAATGAATTGGAAACTAAAACTAAAAAATAAGCATTTACAAAGATGTTTAAAAAGCGTCCCATAACATGGAACAATTGTGGGGTACGTACTATTACGTACATCTCTGTCTAACCCTATGGGTAAAAACAGGTGTGATCATATTTTTTTTTTATATTTCGTAAACCATGTTAAAAGATGCACTTCCAAGAGTCTTTCTATAAATCAACAAACTCAACTCAAACCATTGCAATTAAACTGTTTACAGGCATTTTTGGTATAATACTACCAATACACTAAGTAAACACATCTCCACATAACAAAACACGCTCATCCCCAACACATCCCCCATACCAAGCCAACACACTTGGCACTTCAAAAGCCAGCATTTTTATTCAAAATAAAGCTAGCAAGGCTAACGCGTTACCCGTCCAGGGTCTCGAATGTACCGGGGCTGAACGCTGCGTTCAAAACGACCCACAAATCATATGGCGGAATTCCTAACTTACCGTTTCCTGCTGAGATATACGAGAGTACGAATGTATGACGATGTGAGAGACTTTTGTAAGGGTGACTGTTTGTTTATTCGGTTTTGAATAGGTTTGGAATATTTACAAAGAATATTGGTACTTAATGATGGTTCCACAATAAAATATCTCTCAGGAATGGCAGATATGTCTCTACGGCATGTAAAGCCAAGTCAGAGACCTATGGACCGCATAAAAACTCTGATACCAGGTTAGGCACTAACCAAACGATAAAGAAAGACAAGAAAATATGAGAAAAACTATGCGGCATCCACTGACGGGCTGCGGGCAAGAAATAAAAAACAACTGCTAGGATAAAACTTAGAAATAAGATTAAGGTTATTCATTACTATCTTCACATCAACTGCAAAATACATCCCAATTTTATTTTAATGTAGCCTGATAAAAATATTATATTTTCCAAGAAAATCCGCGTACCACCCATAGCAAGACAATTTCACCTCGGCGGTGGCGACGCATTCGCTATAGCGAAGTGGCTTTATGTGGCTCGCCTTAGTGCTTCCTTTTGTGTCGCAGATTTGATTCCCGGCCACTCCACCTGCCTACCCCATCTTTGATATGAAAATGTTTAAGTACCTACTTAATATTATCATGCACGGAACACTGAGCACTTTAAAAAGGGATTTTGATCTAATAATATGTTATTTTGACATTTATGTTAGTCCTACCTAAGATAACCTTTACGTGCTGAGGTTATTTTCCAAAGGTTTTAAACTAATATTTCGTAAAATGTTTGGACTTTGCTAGACGAAGTTCCAGACGGTCTGGGTAAGCCTGAATTCACATATTAGAGGCAATGTCACTTCAATGTTGATGAACCTTTATATGTTTATGTTGTGTTTAATATTTAAAGAGACAAGATTAAAGCCACCACAATGTGTGACAGATTTATTGTTCACTAAACAAATTAAAATATGACTTATAACATCCCCGAGGGCAAGTGCTAGAGAAGTGGCAAGAGTCTCGTGCTGGTAGTACTACAACGATTTTCAATTTTTAATAGGAAGGACGTAAGGTTCCCAATAGTTTGAACAACATCTTGCACTGTTTTTGAACTTTGATCATCGATAACGCTGATACAAAATCAACATTTCTAGGCCCTCAGCTTCCACCCATAGGTCAACATACAGTGGTTTGTTTGTTGCCAGTAATATCCCGTATATCGGACAAAGGCCACTTCGCATTGAAAGAGAACGAATGAGCATGATCACCACGCTAGCTGGATGCGAGTAAGCGATCTCAGACCGAAAGTCCAGGGTTTCCTCACGATGTTTCCCTTCATCGTTAGTCAGTGGTGTCTAAGTTTAGAAACCACTTGGGAAGTACGTTTGACTTTGATAAAGCCACATTGGTACTTGCTGGGTTTGAATTCGCATCTTGGAGAATAAGAAGCGGATCAGATAAGAAACGGTCCTCCATTATAATAATGTTTTAAAAATACTTTACCTTAATAAGACATGAAGGACAGGATAAAACATCACAATAAATCAAACTAAAATCGAAAACGGATAAAAACACCAATTCAAAGATTCTCACCCTTCCTTACAAAACATTTGAAGGTTTTTAAAGACGACTCCTTAACGCCACGTGATCGGAATGAGGGGTGGGCTGTCAGCTAGGTTTGATGTAGGTAAATTGTGTTCGTATCGGCTCCGTATCGGACCTGCGGACGTGAGACGGATCCGATACGCCGCTCCGGTCCGGTTACACAGATTATTGGGAGATGAATTTTATTTTTTGGGATAAAGTTAGGATAAATTGCGTTTGTCTTGCTTTATTTTGTGTTAAACTGGTGAACTTCTTTTCTAGTGGATTTTGTAGATAAGTTTTTGGTACTGTAATTAATATGAAGCATCGAGTCACATAGCAGATGTTTACAAAACTTAGCATTTGTAAATCTGCATACTTCAAATAACAGTCAGGGACTACAGTCATCCGCCTGTATTATACCCGGGTGTACATCCGTGTACCCGCGTGCACATCAGTGGTAACAATTTGACAGCGATTTTATGTCGTCACAGTAAGGGTGATTTACGTACCTACCACTGACGTATTGTTGGCTGTACCTAGGAAATGACGTAATAACGTAATTAAGGCACAAGAATAGCGTAATCTTTCTTTTAAAAATCGCGTGTCACGGTGTTTGTGGTCGCACTCCTCCGAAACGGCTCGACCGATTTTTATGTTTTTTTTTTAATGTATATTTGGTAGGTATGAGAATAGGTCGTAAAGTATATTTCACAACGCACCTATGATTAAAGAGAATAGGGTAAGGTTCAGGCATATCGTTATTCTCAGCCGATATTAAAGCACATTATATTCATTAACTCGTACGATTCACAACACTTCTAAAATCCTCAATATTATTTATAACATGTTAAGACAGGTAGCGGCGAATAATCCGCTGGGGACTTCGGGGAAACCGCCTGAATGTGTTCCCCGATAGTGGGGGTCTGGGGAGACCCCCGAGACGGCGCGTGCTTGTCAACTGCGAGACTGGGGTAATCAGGTTAAGGGGGAATGAGGATCATGACGTCTATAGTTGGGTTTTCAGTTTTTTTGAGGTCCATTTTCACCAATGAAATTGAACGCGATCAGCATATCCAAACTATGATATGTGTCAATATTTCATATCAAATATCTGCCGGAATCTGGGGGTCTAAAATGGCCGCTATAGCAAAATCATAATAGGGAAATTTGCGACCATTTTAAGCTGCTAAAGCAGCCATTTTGGACCCCAGCTCTAAGAGTCGGTCGAAGTAACAGTAAAGAAATTGACACACATTGTCACGTATGGGTTATGATAGGGAAAAAAAGAAAAAACAGAATAGTTTTTTTTTAAAGTGACTTGTTCATAGCTAACATTTATTGGTCGACGTGTCATTAAAATATGGACCCTCTGTAGAGTTCAAAGCCTCATCTAAAATTAGAATTATTGAATTAATTCACGAGCTGCTAATTAAGTGTATGTTTTAATATTTAGAGAGCACTCCCCAGCTGCAGAATATACAAATCTCTCTCACATTTTCCATGTTTTTTTTTTCAAAGCTTCTCGTTTTAGGCTAAAACATATTAATGGACCAATCAAGAGGTCACGGGGTCGGTTGTGACGTCAGCAGTCCGGTAATTATGTGTAATGAGGCTATCCGGTACATTCACCCGGGTAATACGGTATTCCGGGCAAATCTCCCGGTTTTATTGAGCACATCCTCAAGCGAGACGGTATGGTTTTAAGTGCTTTTTTCTGTGCTACATGAATAAGTTGTTATATAAACAACTGTAATAACATAGACGATACGTATTTACCATTAAACTATAGAAAGGCCTTGTTGACTTGGTGGTCGCAAGCGCAAGTGCTGAGTAGGTCATACTGGATTCGATTCCCAGGTCGGTCAAAAGTCTTATTGGGTTTTTCCTTAAGGAATTTCTCAGTGACAGCCACGGAGTTTAGATTTGTGCCCAGTTGATGGAAATAGGCTCGCCCCTCTTGTATGGGACTTACGAAATGTGGGTGTACTATTACATACAACTCTGCCTAACGCTTCGGGGATTACAGGCGTGTTGTTATGTTATAGAAAATCATTGTAGTCATACCTACTCTCATTAAAAGATCACCTTTTATGAATAACAAGATTTCTCGTAGCTCTGCTACGCGGCGTAGCCGCCTACACAAGGGTTAGCGCTACGACTACTGCCGTAGCAATAATCGTAGCAGTTTTCCATGCATGACTCTGCCTGAAACGTATTTAATTACACTTCCAACTAGTCACGAAGTTGTTGCTAAGATTTAATATAACCTCTAATTGATTATATTTTTTGGGACAGTTTATCAAACGAGTACCTTTTGTACATGTAAATTTACAGAAAAGAAATCAAGTACACCATAAAAGATATTGCTTCACACATTACTTCTATAACAAAACACATAAACTTCCGGTATACAATGAAGCCAGAATAAGAAATAAACAAAAAAATCTTTATTTACAGAATCGATCCTAATATAACACGCGCATCCGTCTACGGAAATGTATCTTTTAAACCTGCGTACTACGAATACTCACCTTTGTGGAATATTAGAGAAAATCGCTATAAGTCTAACCATTGCTAGTCGAACAAGTGTCTTCAAAAGTATTCCTGTAAGAAATACAGTAATGTATAATAACCGTACAAATATGTTTGTAATATTATGATAAATATATATTCTGCGAATGTACCCACCGTGATTTTTACCACCGAATTTATTTACATGGGTAACTAAATTACCCCTATTGGGGTAAAGAGAGCCGGCTGAATCTTGCCTCGTATAATATGCAAGTATGTCAGATAGAAGCCAATATATATTTATTGTATGTCTTTCTGTACATTGTGCCAGAGTGAGTCATTGCAGGTTTTATAGATATGTTGGAATGGAATAGAAGTCAGGAGTGGTTTATCAAGATGTGTGGAGTTGCGGTTTCTTTACGAGAAGAGGTAAAATTAAAGACAGACTGCGTTGCATATATTTTATGTAATTGCGTAGAAATTGGTGGGTCAGCTTTACGAGTCCGATGTCTGATATTTCCCAAGCATTTTGTTGGTTCGGCTACCTAAGATGTTTTGGTCAAAAGTGCTTACTTAAAGTGGACAGCACTTTTTAAAAGTTATTTGTTTGAAATCAAAGTCATCATCATCTCACTGTTTTTGTCCCATGTGATTAGGGGTCTCCGCAACTTGTTTTTTTTTCCATTCTTCCGTCATGATTCAAACCAAAGTAATTTTATGAAACTGTTTTCTATAATTCAACTCGAAAACACAAAACACTTTTATGCATTTTAAACATTCATAGGCACATAAAAGTGCCTATTCTAAAACTCCTCGTTATAATGAAACAAAAGGGCAATAAAATTTCAAAAAGCGCCTAAAATAGAGAGGGTTTGAACTGGAAGTGGGCGCGAACACAAAATTATTTATGATTATTTTCCCGATACTCGTAGTAAACACGAGTGTTATCGTTCGTTAGTCTTACATTATCGGGACGCGGACTGTAATTGGTGGGCTGGATACACCCCTAGTCGATTTAGAGCGCACGATATGCGACGTTGAAAGAGGGGTTTTAATATTATTTTTTTTGTTTGATTTACGATCTCTGTGTTTTAGAAAACCAAAAGAAATCTGACATGATTCTGTAAATAAAAGCTTGTTGTGAATTCCAAATGGAAAGCGATAGCCTACAAAGCAAGCATGAAAAAAATCAGGTAAGAATTTATGTCATGCTGTGAAAATTAATGGCAAAAAAAAACAAAATTATTCTCTGGACAAATGACAACTAATTAAAATTACACAAAGTAAACTAAATGTACTTCTGTGCAGTTCTTTCACATATATATATAACCTCCGCCCTAGCAACACTTTTAAAATCCCAGTGATCGTTATTCGCATAAAAAAAGGTTTTTGTCTCCAACAAGTCTGTTAAAATGACAACGACCTTTATTCGTCATTACGATATAGCTGTTGTTAGGTTGTTCCAGTCGGAGATAAAATAACTGTCAAAGGTCTGTAAGAATCGTATCGCAATCGAATCGTCCCCTACAAACGCCCCTTTCCACACGACTCCCTCTTTTACAGAGCTCGTTAAGACACATTCATGTTTGCCATCGTAACGGATATTTTAGCCATCATCCAGCACCCACAACCACCACATTCACCGCTCCGTGGTTGCTCGGCAATCGTTACGTCTATATATAATAACTTTGTTTGTCGATCACTCCTTGTTGAGAATTGCCCTTAATTCTGCCAGGTTGGTTAGGCGCCCTGCATACGAAGACACTTTACACTGACGCGAGCAAATAAAAGAGTTTGGTGTAAGTACGTATAGCTAAATAATTAACATCACAGCACCAGCAAAAAATATTTTGACGATAAATAACATTTAGATAAAGGATTTAAGAGAGTAACACGTATGAAATGGGTTAAAAGTATAATTCTTGCTACTTGTTTATTACTATTTTTAATTCAAAAGTAACTTTGTCTTTGTATCTTTTACATTTCCTGCTGAACGAATTTTGGAACTCAGGACCATGACCTGAATTAGGATTTAGGATATTTTTTTATCTGGGTAGTAAGTCCCTTAACATAATTCTCGACCTACATGCGGGTGAAGCCGCGGACGAAGGCTAGTTATTTATATGAAATAGGCGTAGTTACGTTTTCCCAAGGGTGTCGTAAGAAGTGACTAAGGGGTTAACATTTGGTGGTGGTCAGCAAACATTAATAACTTCACGTCCTTTTAAAATTCTACGATCAATGTACACATTTTTATTGTGTTAAAATAATGTTGCTCATTTAATTCTTCAGTTAAATTGTTATCAGCGCTTTGCTACATCATTTATTATGCGCACAGCCAAGGAGTGGAATTCCCTGCCTGCGTCGGTGTTTCCAAGTTCATATGACCCCAATCTATTTAAATCGCGAGTTAATAGGCTTCTTTTGGGTTAGCTCGTTCCATCGTCGACCTCATCTCTGTCCTTGGACTAGATTGAGGTCAAGAGTAAGCCCATACAGAATTAAAAAAAAAAAAAAAACATGTAGTACATGTAACCTATAAGTAGGTAATAAATCTTCAAAACTAGCATAATGAATTTATTTAGCAGCATTTGAAGATGTTTCTAGTAAGACGATCCCCTAGTCAATTTACCTTGTCAATAAAGTAGCGTCACTTTTCATTGAACATAATTTCTCGGGGTGTAAAACGCCTTATTATAATCGCCTGGATAAATTACAAATAATGTTCAGCTCTATGTTATTTTAGTCCCAGTTTTATTGATACCAAGATCTATATTTATGTTTATAGCGTCTGTGGCTGGTTGTATAGTTTCTGGTAGAAATCTGGGGAGCAGGGAGATTGTCGAGGGCATTGGAAGTCGACTGAAGTTGATTTAGGGACGTGAGTGGGATAGGGTTGAACACCGGAGAGTGTGTTGTGTTGCTGAGTTTGTAAATAAACATCGTTTATTTCTTCGCCCTAGTTAGCAGGATTGATTATGTTCAGTTCTGCGTTCATTATGTAGGGATGCATTTAATAGGTATTTGCTTTTTGAAGTACATAAATGTTGATGTGTGTGGTATGTCTCAGAGAACTTGGGTAGGACATAACGGTTTCAAGTAGTTTTTATAAAAATAGATGTGGTTTAAAACCGATTTATAGAATAAACATAATATGTGTACAGATATATCATTCTTGCGGCTCGTGGCTGCTATCGTCTTTAAAGAATAAAACATAAAATAATAAAAAAACCGAGAGAATATCTATTTTCTGTTGGGTTTCCAAATTGCATATTTGTTTCTGCAATTTCCCACAGCATATCACTACATTTTTCTGTACCAATAGCCAAGTTTTTCAATCACACAAAACAATTGACGCACTTTAAAAACAATAGCATCACTAATCGAAAGCGACACAGTTCCCGCTCAATTTGACCGCTTACCCGACACCAACCTAGGTGGGTTTAAAACTCATTTCTTTACCACAAACCAGAATTCATGGACACACGAAACCTTACCTTTCTTCTTAGATCTTACAGAGTGGACAGGTCGAGGTATGCTGGTTCTTTGCATTAGGAACGCGACTCACGTCTGGGCATTCCGCTCTGATCTCACGTGCTTTCGAAATTGGCGAGTCGAACGGAAATGTATGTACGCCGCCTAAAAAATTTATACAAATTCTTAGAAGAAAGGTTTTTTTTGGAGCTGAAATGTTGTTATTATTGTGTTTATTTGAACGTGTTTTGGGAGCTTATCTAATTGAGATGGGAATCTTCCGTGTTGATTGTAAATTCTTTTTCAAAACATGGTGTGCATGCGAATTGGGGTAATGGTATGCACACTGGCAAGAAAACAATTTTCGTGAGCTTGGCCTCTTTTACGAAACGTACCTGTACAGGGTGGAAGGGCTCAAATGGTGACCACATATTCAGTACAACATTCTCCACATTGAAATATTTCACCGCTAACTAAAAAAATAACAGCTACAACCGACGCACAAAGAAAAAAAAAATCTATGTGCGTCGGTGTCCCTTAAACCCTGTATTTTTATGAGAGTCTGAATAAGGACAATGTTAATAGCGTTTCTTTAGTGCAAAACCAACGCTTAAGATAACTTGCATCAATTTAATATTATCAAATTACTCGTCTGAAGCCCTGACGACTGCACTATTTTCATTTTCATTTCAGTATCCTTTATGTTTCCGTACCCGCACGTCAGCGCAGCCCGTTTATTTACCAGCACTCTCATCCAGCACTGTCGGGTAAAAAGTAAGCCTCTTTTTAAATCACGAGTAAGCCGACCGCGCTTCACAGCCGCTTTACAGATTTTTCAGCGGCTTAGGGATCGCTGGATAGCACTTTGAAACGCTTTAAAAACTTTTTAATTGAATTAAAATGTAAAGTTGACGGGTTTTGCATACGTAGTTTTCTTTTTTACTTATAAAAAGTGACATAAAATGTTTTTTTTCATCATCTAAGTTTGATACAGAAGCTACGACAACGTATATGGGTCGAGATCAATCAAAAATCTCTAATAAAAAAATGTAGCACATACTACTACTACTAATCTTATAAGATATTACAAGAATTACTGTACACTAGTAATTCTTGTAATATCTAATAAGAAAGTATGTTAACGTTCGTAAATTTAACGTTTATTCGTAACAAAAAACTGCATGTATTGCGTATACATGCAGTTTTTTGATACGAATAAACGCGGAACTTAATAAGTTTTGATTTTAACAAAAATATCATTATTCTCATGTAGATATGTGCGCCGCGTAGCTTTTGTTCTGTGTTCGCCTTCCTGCCAGGTTACCGCCAAGCATACAAATTATTTCCCCATTCATGTCCTTAGCGTAGTATTTTAAATGCATAATTATTTATTTCCGTACGGAACCCGGAATTCAACTGCGGAAGTTACCTACATAAGTAAACTTGTGAAAATGTATTGTGGTTGGAGTTATTATGTTACTATTTATTTAAAGTTTGTGAACGTTATTAAAGGGAGTATTTATTCATTTTAATGAATAAAGTTGCTGTTATTTAAGCTCTAAATGGAGGAAATTTTGGGATAACTTTCCAGTTCAATATGAGGCTTTTACACGGAGTGATCACACCCGTTCCTTTTGACCTCACAACTCCATTACTGCGCGAGATTCCGAAACGATGGTTTAAACTCAACTCCGGACTTCGAGCTAAAACGTAAATAATGGACTAAAATACATAATCAAATACAAGTTTGGGCATAAATAGCCCACTTTTAAAAAACCCAAATTTATTTCAGCTTTCATCCCAAAAATGCATCTGCTTTAATTTTACTCCATGAATTTAAAATCCAAAATAAACGCTAGATGTATGAGCCTCTCGCACATCTCAATCAACAAGCAAGCAGGACGTTCCCCAAAACCCCTGAAAAATGCTAAAACGCATATTTTTTCTAAAAACTCCAACTAAACTAGACAGAGTGGGTGTGCTTTATGAAATATCGCAGTTTTCAGCTTATACAGTCGTTCGATATTTTCAGCGGCTAGTTTCAGCCGGGCATTTATCTACGAGTATAGATAGGCATTTTTATATCCCTCGTGAGTTATGATCATCCGGGGTAGAAAGATAGTTATAATGAATTTTGTGGGGATATAGTCGAGTGGATTTTTGTTAGGGTTGATTTAGATCTTTAAACAATGGTCGAGGATTGAGGGTTGTAATGGTGGGGAATATGGTTAAGCAACAGTTTGTTGTGAGTCTAAGTTATGATTATTGCTGCAGAAGATTTATTTTACATCTTCAAAGAGCATACTGATGCGTCGAGATAGAGTTCAAAAGTGTCATTATAGCGTACACAGATTGACCGGTAACTAAATAAACACATTATTTTGACCAATCGCTTTACAATACTAGATGCCTTAAGTGTTTAAATAAAAGCAGTAGTCATTATTATGTTTACATACACCGATTCCCTACTTCAATCAATGATGTGTTGCAAAATTACATCAATAAAGCTCATACGCCAACATGGCAACATCAAATAAACACCGAACGGCACAATCTGAACGCACAAAACGAAAATTAATACAAAATCGAAATCAATGCGACTATTAACCCAAATTAAAACCATATCCACGTTTAATTAATTCATTTAAAGGCAAACAGAACAAAAAATAATATTCACTATATTACGTCCAATATCTGGTGTACAATCGAACCAATAATTTCACTTTGGGACAAAACAAAACGTTGTATTTAACGGCTGCCACTGCGGGGAGGGTTGTACGCGCGTAATTAAATTTGAAAATCATCGGAAACGTATTAATTGTTAAGCTGGGGTCAGGAAAACAGCGGGCGTGGGAACGTGAGGAGAACGAGAACGTTAACAATATAGCGAACTTATATTAAACATTTAACTATAATAGCACCAATTAAAAATATAGTTTTGACTGTTACAGTATTACTATTTAGGTTTATGGTTTTTTGTTTCAAGCATGAAAAAGCTATGTTTAATCCATGTGCATAACTGACTATCTGAATGCTTAATAATGAAAAAAAGGAATAACGTATGAATCCGCTACATTCATGGCCCGCAGGAGTACCGATGTTACTCATTAAGTCAATGAGCTACTTTGATGTGACTGCCAGATAAATTGGCTCTTAGTTCTTTTTCCCTGTATCACGGTCATACGAGGCAAAATGTTAAAATGTTTGGATCTTTCTTGAAGAACACCAGAGGCTTCGTTACCAGAGTATGATTGTGGTTTACGTAATTTTAAGTGTATTTTTGTTTTTTTTTGTTTCAGGTAAGCGACACCATAGTTGATGAAATGGGTTGCTGCTTTGACACTTAAAGGTTTGCTTGTAAATTATTTATTGATGGCCAATTTTAGAGACAATGTTAATCATTATATGATTCAGATATAAACATGCTACAAAGATTTTTTAAATTGTCGCATGATTTTCTATAATGTTTTGCGACACACAGGTGTGCCAGAGGGTGTAGAGAAGGGCAACCTCTTTCAAAGCTTTTCGTATTTGTGCAACGACTTTCAACGTGGTTGTCATAAGATTTTAAGTAACTAATGTCAATGTAATACACTTCTAACTTCTTCATCATTGTTATTAATTAATGGTAACTTTGTATACGCCCTCTATTGTTTTATCATGATTTTTATGAGTGTTTCCTTTGCTTTGTCGAAATAAAATGCATAATAAGTTTGTGTCACTCCCACGCATGACAAAGAAGCCATTTCCTATCAACTCCCGCTGCTTTCATGGCCTGATGCGGTGACGTAGTCCCGATGACGCTCATTAAGGCAATGAGTTCAGTCTGATGTGACGACCAGATAAATTGGCTCTTACCTCACTTTCTACTGTTTATAGCTAAAAAGGACTTTTTACAAAGTAAATAATGGTGAAGTTTGTAATTTTTTTGTAGTTTGGTAATTTAATCTGCTGGTGATTTTACTGTAAAGATAATACTTATTGGAAAACATAGTTACATGCATAAGCTCACGCCTTTTTCCAATGGGGGTAGGCAGAAAACACAGGACGCCACCTGCTACGATCCTTACATACTCCTTCTGCCTTGTCCACGTTCATACATCTAAAGGGTGTAAAAGTACCCTTAACGAAACCGAAAGGCACTTATTCTTTGCGTCATTGCGATATTTTTTTCTAGACCATACCTGGTAACCTTCTAGTTACAGAGTTATTGGGGGTCAAAGTTTCAACTTTTTCATAAGTTTTTTTTTAATACAAAGTTTACTTTACTTTAGATGCTTCCACGACCCCCGTACATCCATCAGCTCAATGCATCCATCAGTACAATGTTTTGAGTGCGTTACATTGAGTCCTACCGTAAAACGTGATTTTTCACCTCAAAAAATGCTTAGTTGACGACTTCGTGAAGGGTCTGTTTACACCCTGTATATTATTGTAAAAATCACTCTTTGTGGTACCACAATTTATTTCATTCCATACAAATGAAATGTTTTGCAGACCAGTGCTCACCTGCCCGCTGATGTGTGAACTGCTCTGGGTTATACGTGAAAATAGTATTTCCACCGTAACAGTAAAGCAAAGCGTTGCTCGATGGTACCTACATATAAAACGAAAAAAAAGTATCAATATCAGAAGTCTTCAAAAAATATTGCGCTGCATCCGAAAATGCTTTTATTATATCACCTTCATTGGTTGCGGAGGGAGCGTTCGTGTATTACATAACATCACGCTTGACTCCCTGGAGGGGTAGCAGAGGTGTACGCGTCTGTTTATTCCTTGGTGGATCCAAATACAGGTGTTATATGCAGTAATATATTATGGTTTCTCGAATTTCACCAGTAACTTTCGTTTTTCTTCATACATAAAAATCACGTTCACTATCACACACGCTGATCTCTGAAACCGCCCCATCGATTTTCATAAAATTTTGTGAAAGTGTATGTTGGTTCCAGCTTAAAAGGAAGGGTTTTTTGACCTTATATGTGGCGCCGATTGCGCATATAATCTAGATGTTTTATCATGTTTCCATTACATACACCCGGCCACCCGTGTGAAGCAGGGGCGAGCTAGTTATATTAAAAGTAAACTAAAGAGAGAAATAACGTTTAAGTGTCAGAGTCACATGTAATAGGGCCGAGACTATTGCTATCTGAACAATGTATATTGCTCTCAATTTAATTTAGTCTTCCACATTGGTCTAGTGGTCATCAGTGGTACACTAGAGCAACACGGTCATGCGGTCTTGCGGTCCTGCGTATGATTCCCAAGTACGGACTAAGTAGCAGTCGGAAGTCTGAATTGGCGGTCGGTTGATAGCAAAAGGCTCTCTTCTATTACATGTGGCGGTACTATAGGATGAGCAAATTTGTTTATCGACACGAGAAGAACGGGAAGTAACTATATACTTCTCCATACACCTCCGCCTAATGTTTCGAGGATTATAGCTATGATATTAGGTGTTAATTAAAATCAAATCTTCACAATAACTACCCACAGATCTATGTCCCATAAACACAAAGTGGGTCCCCACCTAGTCATTACCAAACAGCCATCAGTTCCGCCAGCCATAGTCGTTGATCTACAAAATGATCGCGCGCTGACATTTCAATAGGCCCCTTTAAATCGACTCGGGAATCGAATTTGTGACCGAGTGGAGGATTAATATTGTATTAACGGAATTAACTATAATTTATAGAGTGGTATTGACGTTTATTGGTGAATGTGTAAATAAGTTGAGTTAAATGTGTTCATCATTTAATGAATATACTCACAAAATTGTGCTCAGTGGAAGAGAAGGAGGAGTAAGACCCCAAGTCATCATCACACAGGGACATGGTCTATGGAGTCTATGTAAGGAGACTTGAAGAAGAACGATATTAGAGTATCGAATTTTAGACTTTCACTAAAAGTTTATATAGAGCACACTGTAACGTCCATGATCAGCTGTGACCCATAGTGGCCCCCATGTTCAGACATGCAATTAATAGGCCATTTGTTTTACCATAAAGAAGGATGCTTCTATAGCTTTAGAATCGCCTTTTCCAATACCCACTAAAAATGGCAAAACATCTGAATACTTCGGATTCGTAGACAGATCAAAATGTACACACAAATTCTCACCCACCAACACAAATCACACAATGTTTTAATAACAAACCAGTTTCCGCACTAACATTAACCAAATTAGCTACAACGTAAGGCATAGCACACACAGTTAGCCTCTCCCGATGGATAAATTGAATTACATCAGACCCGGTTTAACCCGATTAAAATCTGCAAGCGCGCACGGATTGGATTGTGAGCGAACGTTACGTGTTGCCGCTCAACCATTTTTACAACTAGCGTAAATTGGTTTGTTGTAATGAATTGTTCGTTCGTGTGTGCGCGGCTTTATGTGTTGGTTTTCAGTTTAAATTAAGGGTGTTAGAAAGATTGTAGTGAGGTGCTTGTTAGGGGTACAGATTGAGGTGAAGTTTTCGATTGCTTGATTTTATTAAGTTACACACACTTACATTGGGTTTATCAGGTTTTCTCTTTATGGTTTGTGTAGAAAAGTTAAGTCTTCGCTTTTCAGAGTAAATGATGTGAGCAAACGTCATTTCAAAATGAAGCTTTATGAAGTCATGAGTCAGTTGAAATAGTTATAGATATAATTTAAAACTTGTTGGTCACTTTTTGGTAAGGATAAAAGTCCTATGACATATATGTATGATGTACTGTCTCCATGGAATTAGATGCTGTCATTATACATTCCTAAGTATCACACATACACAGCGGCGTGCGGTCACAGCACCCAATCGTAACGGACCTAGCCACGTAAGTCTTTACGTTATAACTTATAAGTACTTGAGTTAACTAATGTTGAATAGGTATTGTAAGGGTAGTAAACTAGAAATTGCTATGATGGAACGATAGTTTGCGGTCGAAATTAGGCAAAAATAGACCCTAGTGGCCAAAAATACAATTTACAATCAAATATTGATTGTTCACTTTTGTTTACGGAAATTAAACAGTCGAAAAAATCAATGTAAAAAAAAATCAAAATCAATCGATGTAAAATGATGTAAACTAAAGATAAGCAAAGAATTGAACCTCTTACGGACTTTCATGATTTCTTTTCAGGTATTTCTCAGCGAGAACACCTCACGAGTGTCTCTTAACAAAATACACAACATGGCCAAAAATTATTTGAGTTTCTTCAACGCGGCGCGAGCGTAATGGTAATTGGGAGGGTGTGGCCAGGAAAACACAGTTTATGTACATATACACAGTACACACCGCACAGACGCGGACAGAGCAGGGAACCACAGAGCACCCGGGGTCAATGTACTTGCGGATTTACTCGTGATCCTGTAAGGGTGAAAAACCTTTTCTTAAACAGCCTGTACTGTCCCACTGCTGGGCAAATACCTTCCCCATAGCTCCCGGTTTTCTTCATTTTGCCTTCTCTGACTGGTCTGTTAGGAAAGAGTATAGAACAGAAAAACTGTGAACTAAAAATTATTTGATTGATTTCGTCCATGATGATAACTGATAAGGCATCTTTTGATAACGTTTTAGTTTATTAGTCTTTACCCACTTCATTTTAATTCCAAGTGCAGGAATATTAAAAAAAAAATACGATCATATTATTTGTAATTTAAAAAAAAAATCGTGTAACACACGTCTGGCGAAGCGTATTGTACTCACCTATATTACTTCTCTGTTTACCCCTAGAGGTATAAAAGCGTTATGTTGTGCTAATATCTAAAAAAATGAAGACGTAGGTATATTAATTTGGTTCAAGTGAAGCTATATTTAGAATAAAAATGTTGTCAGATCTTATGTATCCTTGACAACAGGGGTTTTAGGAACTCATTAAAATTATATGGGGTGGCTTTTTCATGTGAACATTTTTCCGCATCAGGTACCTACAGCTCAAAGAAAATACTCGTGTTCTTGATAAAAGAACTCATTGGTTTTTATCCTTAGCAACTAATATTATAATATTGTAATTATTATAATAGCATGATGATATTACTCGATGTCCAACTAGTGTGATTCCTATAAAATAAGCCATTTCTTATATTTTGCCTCCTTGTAGTTGATTCCTTATTATAATTATTATTTTTCATCCTTATAAGCAATGTATCGGGTATCTATCATGTGATCAATTTAATCTGTTGTTGGTAGACAGAGTGGTTTACCCAAAACCATAGCATATTAAATACATAACTGTTCTTCCCAACCACGTCGGTTAAACTCTCTGTCCCAAGACTGCTCTGTGCAATATTTCACGCACCAATAAGACATAGTGTACAATTATCACTAATTCGGTAATGGGATGTCTGTCAATCCGTGTGTCAATGTCTCTATGCTGTGGTTAGGCTGGAGTTTAACATGGCATGGGCGGAGCCTAATCATAATGTTTTCCTCAAAAAATGTTTGAATTGTGTTAGTTAAATTGCGGTTAGGACAGGTTAATGAGTTCGAAAACCGGAGTGCTAGGCGGTTACAAGTTAACTTTATGTTATATTTGAATAAATAACTATTTATTATACTCATAATGGTGTGGGTTCCACTGTCGGGTCGAGTCAAACCCTTTAAGGATTATAGGCGTGATGTTATTCTATGTGTTATCTGGTCAATAATCAAACAAAGATCAGAATAAACCAAGGTTACATTGAAGACGTTTGAACTCTTAACGTTTTTAGTCCTAAAAAATATTTACAACTTAACTTTTACGAAAAATTAACACTTACATCAATTAGAACAACTAATTGTTTGTAGACGACTTAACTAACAATTATTTAGCCATTTTTTTCAACTTAGGCCTCGACCACATTACAACCGACAAACACAGCTACAACAATGAACACATACGCTCGCTTATAATTAACTAATTCTTATTAAGGTGCTGAAGCATCCGTTTATTAAAAGCGTATTAGTAATAAAATATGTTTTTCGGCTTGCTGAGCGGTGTAATTAAAGCCTTATTATATGAGTACATGTTAGCTTGGAGGGTGAATTCGAGTGAGTAATTATAAAGTAGATGGTGGATGTAATTGGTGGGTCGGCAGACTTTCAAGTGTGTTAAATTTCTGGGCCGAAATAAGATTATTTCCGCACGAGTGAGGGAAGATAATTTAAGATGATGTTGTTGTCTTTCTATGTTATCAGATCAAGATATTTTGTCAAATTAAGGTAGTTAAGGGTAACATACTAACCAGTTACGGGGCTGGGTCTGGGTGGGTGGTTGGGTAAGGCAAGTCAGAGGCCCATGGATGGCATAAAACCTCTGACACCAAGTTAGAAACTAACCACACGATAAAAGAAAGAAGACTGGGTTGTCTGACCTCCAGATAGGCAGTCGTTAAATGTAAAATACTGGTATTCTGCTGCATCAGGCTAGACTACAAGCCGACCCCAACATATTTAGGCATATGCTAGGCAGGATCATGTCAAAATAAGGCAGTTCTCCAAAGATGTGACTAGTCCCGTAAAGAGTTGGTTCAGCACATTAAAGAACAAAGGTAGCTGACCAAGCAATCTGGGGACCACATTTAGAGCTCGCGAACATTCGTAAAATTCCTGTCAAAAGATAAGTCTCGGGTAGGTAATCACAGCATATTTTATAATATTGGATTTGGCTAGAATTACATAATTCATAACCACACTTGTCGCGCGGGCAAAATGAGAACTAACGCCGCCATCTTATTTTTTCAATACTTTTCTCAATTTTTTACCAACAGTGCTCTCCTGTCAACCTGAATGCAGCGTAAAAAGATCCATATAACACTGTATATTAAGATAGACAACTACGTCATGCCGTAATGTCATTCAAAAATATTATCATTATTATACAATCCAATATCTGTATTTAGCCTGCGGAGCCCGCACTTGCACAACCCATTACATTGCCTTATGATTTCGGCCGGCTTATTCGTTAATGCCGCAATTATACTAGCCATCGCAATGGAATACATACATACATACTGGTGAAAAAACAAACAATGAAGCTGGAAGCAATCGATTTCGCGCGAACGACCATGTTTGTTTGTTTTGTTTGCACCATGGACTAGGCAAAAATTAAACATTAATTACGAAGTTGATAAAACATTTATTTTAAGCAGCATAACATTATGATCTAAGAAGAACTTCAAATCACTGAGCGAGCGGCGGCGCGGGCATGCCATCATCATCGGCATTATCATATTCACCATAGGATGCTCCTCACACATGCTAGCAGCACCAGTACTCAAGGGCATTGTTGTGGCTCGTATCACACCTTGACTATACATTTCTAGTGTTGTGTACTTTACCACAAAACAAATAAGACTGGTAAACAAATAAAATACACAACTATTCACAACAAAACCACACATCAAGATTTTTATTGATCAAGACAGAGTGACTATTGACAATTATGACATCTTCTGTTTTGATCATAGACGACATAGCTTTGAATGTTACCATTTAAGCTAAATTCTCAAAAAAAAAAACGTTACGTGCGTACTTCACGTTTTTAATAACAGCAGTTACTATTTTTATTAACAGTTTGATTATTTAGTAACATAAAACATGTTGCGAATCGAATAAGAGGCCGGCTTAAAAGCAAAGAACTCATTTATGTTTCCAAAGATAGGAGGAGTCTTATTCAAAATGGCTTAGATTTGAAAACAGATAAGCTATCGCGGCAATGTAAACGGCTTGTATTATAATACTAGGTAGCAAACATCTTATGATACTCACTATTACTACGAGCAAAATCCTGCTAATTAGTATTAATAATGAAATAGAAATTCCATATTCTATTGAATATGGTACTTCCATTGCCTCCGTCATTGTTTCTACGTTTCGACATTGCAAATGATTGCGTTTAAATTATCAGATTTAGTAAAATATTTGTTTCTTCTTTTTTAACTTTGTTCAGTTTAATAAAAAAAAGATATGATATGGTAAGAAAAGCCCCTTAATTGCTTCATAAAATGTACATATTTTCATTGATGAACGCTTCTGAAATTAAGTGAGCCCAGTATAGCCAATCTTCCTGAACAAACACTACATCATTAGAAGACAGCTCGCACATCGTCATAATAATATTTCTCATTGGATCGCATCGAGTTGAAACTCAAAGTGTTTTAGACCATTTACTACTTATATAGTTACTCATTTTAAAGATAATATTCCTACGGAGAAGATCGGTAAATAAACTACAAGGTGAATCTTTTGTAGACAGCAGGTCGACAGTTGTTGGCGATATCCCGTTCACTTATCCAACATCAATGAGAGTGGCATCACCAGTGGCTTTTTGGTTCGCTTCATCTTATACCATGTTTTGGCAAATAAATTACTTTGACCTTTGACTTATTATTGCCGGGAATGGAACCGAACATGGCAACATATTAAGGAGTCGTCTCAAGAATCTGTTTAAGCGCACACATCCTTCTCATTAGCAGCCTCTCATTAACCTACACTATCAATATAACGACGCGCCGTAAATCACTCGACACCACACTATAGATTGATTTACTATCCACTGCCGGTCGTCCATCAATCGCTCCCCCTAATTATAGAAGGAAATACGCATTGTAGCCAAAATGTGACTAATTGATCGGGATGTCGATGATGAAACAAAACGCCATGAAACATCAAGCATGCTATTGGATTCCCAACTTTCCTAGCTAAGTCGAAGGTTGCCAATTCAATAGCGCACTCAATGTATCTTACAGCATTTCAAATCTCCACCATCGATGTGTGAGCACGAATTTGTTTTGTTGTGATTTTGACTTGTATGCTACCTGAGAATGTTTAAGGGGTCTTGAATTACTTGTAAAGCTGTTTATATATTGGTGTGATTGAGTTTCAAATGTAAATAACAGTGTTTATTTATTCAGCGACCATGTTAATGCAAGATGGGATCCGATCATCTTAATTGTTTAGCAGTGATTTGTTTTGGTAGGTATCATTATTGGTATTACAGAGTTACAAAATATAAATACTAAGTACTTAATTGTTACTGAAGACTTTAGAACTATTTCTTTTCCTGAAGAACATCATGCGGGTTACAACCTGGTAGGTACTTACTTTTGTTTTTCTCTCAAATATGACTCTATACTAACTTATGTCCGCGGCTTCGCCCGCGTGGAGCGGTAATGTCCCATGGAATCGTACTACCAGGATAAAAAAGTATCCTATGTGTTAATCCAGGTTATAAACTATCTGTGTGCCAAATTTCATCCAAATTCGGTCAGTAGTTTATGCGTGAAAGAGTAACAAACATCCATCTATCCTCACAAACTTTCGCATTTATAATATTAGTAGGATTAGTAGGATGAAACGAACGGAACGAACGGACGAACGAACGGTTGGATGATGATGGTGAGGGCCGAAGTGCCGATAATTCGGTTATTAGTTCAACCTCAGATCAGCAACAGAGGTTGAGATATTGTTGCATTTCAATTTGTAAGCAAAACATTTACGTATATTTTGTTTTTGTTTAATCCGTACATCAGACTACATCGTGACTGCTTCAAGAGATACAAAGCTCTTCAACTCTTGCTCCTGATTTTACAGCATGCTATTCTATACTCCAATTTTATGAAGCACTAAAAATTGCTCAATCGAGTTTAACGATCGCCATAGACAAACATTGGCTATACACACAGCGGCTATAAATTATTTTAGCGTCCATAGAGCATAGACATGTAGATTTCCTTAATCGCCGTCATGGCTAGCGGCTATCGGACGCACGTTTGGGAGCCGTTGGCTTAGGGAGGATGAGACTGATTTGTGTTAACGGTTGTATTTTGACAAAACTAAAAATTATAATCGTCCAACGCGAACTAAACGTTGGGATCTTGGAATGTTTTGACATGGTATAAGTCTGAATTTTTAAGTTGGACCAAACAATCGTACTCAGTAGCCTGTAATAAAAAAAAGCTTGTAATTAAAGGAAGTTTAGTTATTTTAGACAGCTGAACACTCGCTCAAGCATAAACAGAAATGCGATTTCTGGCCAATGGATTGCTGACTCGGTTCAGGGAAAAATGATAACAATGCCTGATTTTGGTATAGAGGCATGAGAAACAGGGTACAAAATTTCTCATTCTTCAGAAAAAATGGCGGTTCACCCTCTGACCAGATGTGTCTTGTGTCTGGTGGGCTACTGCCCGACCATTTTGCTGCAGGGCTATTGTACCACCAGATGTTAATCGCGCAGATAGCTGTGCATGCGCAGCATATTGCGTGTAGTGAGGTATGAAGCGTAGTTAATATGTGGCGTTGTACATATTGCCACAGACCCATACATTGAACTTCAGTTTCAAATTTTAAAGTCCCATCCACACTATCCGTAAACGCGACGTGCCCGGGCGTACGCGCGACGTCTAAAGGCGGTGTATTTGCGCGTCGCACGCAGCGTGACCCAATTAACTGGCGCGCACATCTGTGTGTCGCATCCACGTTGTTATGAATACTGCAGACAGATATATGGACGCTGCGATTCGTACACACTATGTGTTTTCGGTCTTAAATTGGAATGGGACGAGTTTTATCGTGGGGTACATAGTAACTAGCTGAGAAAACGTTGTAAACGTATGAAAAATTACTTTCAACAAGAAACCGGCCAAGTGCGAGTCGTACTCACACGCACACAGGTTTCGTAGCACCAAACAATATACAACAGTAGCTGTGAATACGGACAGACAGACAGATAGGCAGACATGACGGACCTATAAGGGTTCCATTTTTAGCCATTCGGCTACGGAACCCTAAAAACAAACTTCTAAACGATATAACTTGATCTTAACAATAACAAAACATTACGTCTGGAATATTCAAAGGCTTACGTAAAGGTGTACACCTTTGGTGCTCCCACATTTCGCCAGTTATGTTTAAGTCCCATATTATAGAAGACGAGCAATGCGTCACCAGCCAGCCACACATCCAGGTTCGAGACTGCTTCCGAGAATTTCCTGATTGAAAACTCCAATACCATTTTGTTGGAACTTATGTTCATTAGTAGCGCTTGTGACCACTAACACCAAATAGAGCCAATCTGTCAATGTAGCGATGATTCAAACTACGAAGTTTATGATTTCAATCATCGATGATTTCAACACTTCAACATTTAGTGAACGTTACGAACGAAATAGTTATTTTAGTTATTACTGGAAGTTTTGGGAGTACTTTGTGGTTTATAAGAAAAAACTTGTGCCGTGTAATCTTGATTCTGAATAGTATTCGCGTGTAACAGAGCCAGAGAGCATATAGACCACATCGACACCCAGCGCGAATGCGGTGCTCCTGACCAGACCATGTCCAATATCCTGGAGTATCCAAAGTACCCAAACACCTGTACTCCTGAGGACCTCAGAGACGCCATTGATGCCGCATTTGGGGTGTGACCAAATACTAGGCCTAACACATTTAATGAGACAATGTTTACCTTCGATTTGAAAAGAAAGGAGACAGGTTCATCTTTTTTGGGTATATTTGGGTATTTATGGGGACAATAACTACTACTGTTTTTCTTTAATGGCATATCAACAGAAATCTTTAACTAAATTCATATAAACCTCACAACAAAAATAAAAACACACACAAAAATGTAATACGTTCAAATAATCACCAGCATTAACCACAGAATTGAGTTGGCAAACATTAAATTAATCTATATCGGTCGATCAGTTCCCGAGGTTGGCTCACACGTACGCACATTTAGATCAGCTGCGAGATATCTGGATATGCACAGAGAGGAGCAGAAGGTTCAATCCACGTCCTATAATACTTAAATGTAGGTGGATATAGTGTGTAACTTTGTAATTGAGGTGATAGGTGCTGATGGGGTGCTGGTACACACGGCGGCACATGAAGTTGTACATTTCCAGTATAACTTGGTCTCGCTTTGTATAGATTTCCTATACAATGAGAGATCCGCATAAAGTGGTTTTGTATAGCTTGATTGGCCGCCGTGAGTACGTTGGTGCTGAGGAAGATAAAATAAAATGGCGGACAACTAAAATTCACGTCTGTATTGGACCAGTGTCGTAGATGGAAGGGAAGAGTGTTGCCACAGTTTAAATATGAATTTACATTTTAGTGTTGGTGTTGAATACTATTAATTAGAGCCTCCAACATATAGTCGACCTCATAATTACTTTATCACCCAAAAGTTAAACGCCACTGGCACGTCATAAAACAAGTTTTATTTGTCAACTATAATAATGTTTCAGTTGACTAGAAAGTGTTGTAAAAATTGGTAACGCTAGCGCCAATGCTGACAGGCTTCTTAACTCGCCATTAGATACTTCTGTACTGTGTCCTTTATTTTGTTTAAACATTAATTATTCTAAGTGTTTTTGCCAAAAACAATATTAAAACTTAAACAATTATAAAATGACCGATGACCTGGTGAAGGTTGCAGGGATCCGCTGGATGCGAGTAGCACGGGACCGGTCAATGTGGCGACACTTGGGGGAGGCCTATGTCCAGCAGTGGACGTCTTTCGGCTGAAATGATGATGATGATGATGAATTATAAAATCGAGTTTGCATTAAAGCTTAATTTTTTTTGTTATATTAAAGTATAGTCACTGCGTTGATGTAACTGGAAAACATCAATGGAAATAAAGATTTGAATAGAATTTGCATATAATTTATTTATTTAATACTTTAAGCACACAGAATGTACAGAGGTGGACTTAATGCCGATGGCATTCTCTACCAGTCAACCTTTGGATGATGCAGATACCAACTGTGGTAAGTGCATCATGGTGGTATAATTTGAGATACTGTGGCGGTACATCATGCTTGTGATAAGTCCAACCACATTCCAGAACTCATGTTAAAGTTGTGAAATAATTGGTAATCAGAAGAAAAAAATATTTGAACCGTGACGTTCAGTATTTCCAACAGTTTACTCAAAACAAGATAAAAAGTATGCCAAGTCATCCCACGGCTTATGAATGTAAACCAAAATAGACGCGTTTTATGCATAGTCATCATGACGAACTAAGATTGCTAGCCAGTGCATCCTTCTGTTCTTCTTCACAGACGTCGTCAGTATCAAAGCATGATGCAATAAAGCAAATAAATGCGTATCCAGAGTTTCCCTAGCTATTTTTTGACCTTGTCCTGCTGTACAGTGTCGCTTACACGATATTTTTTAACTCGACTGGTGGGACTTCTTCACTGGCCGTATTCCATAAAAAGAAATCTTGGTATTTGCCTTACTTACTTCACTTTGAACTATAACAAAATGCATGAACCTTTTGAACATCCTATTCATTGTGTCCCAAGCGATTAGCAGCGTGCTCGACCTCGTTAGATGAAAGAAGCTATTCATTGGGACACATTAAAATTACGATTTATAGACCAGTGCGATGTTTACTATGCATGCACTGATCGTACGCTGATTATACTTGTTTTGGTCAGATTTCGAAATGTCACCGAAACAGCTTTTGAAAAAAAACTGTGCCAAGTTTCTCAATTGCGTAGAGGGTTCCAAACCTGAAGGCTAAAACGAACTGTCACTCTGTCAGCGACATCATCATCATCATTTCAGGCGAAAGACGTCCACTGTTGGACGTAGGCCTCCCCCAAGTATCGTCACATTGACCGGTCTCGTGCGTCTCGACATGCGCGACCGAAAAGTCAAAAAAGCATTAACCGAAATCTCTAATCAATTATATCTATTCTCGACGGCATGTGGAGGCAAGTCAGAAGCCTATGGGCGGCATTAAAACCCTGACACCAGGTTAGGCACTCACCTCACGAAAAGGAAAGAATCAATTATCGTGTTGAAAGTAGTTATTGAAACACAAAACGCTTTGAGAGTAATTACCACTTGTCAAGGACCAAAGATCTCTTCGCCAAGACATGGAATCTAGTAATACCCTTATTTTTATCAAAAGTAATAGTAATTACTAGTAATAGTCTGGAGTCTGGATTCGCGCCCGGCTGATGGCAGTAGGCTCGCCCCTTATTTCATGGAACTTAAACATAACTAGCACAGGTGTTACACAATGCGCACTGCCTAACTCTTCTGTGATGACAGGCGTAACGTTAGCATTAAAGCCTAAGAACTGATTCAATAATACTCCATGACTGTAGTCCCAACAATTCAACGATATTATGGTAATAGTGAAGTAACAGCCAATCCCAAACCAAGTTCAAACGCTACCAGCAACAGTAATAGCAACAGCAACAGCAATAGCGCTTACAATTACGTACAATAGTTACCGGATCGGTTCGTACGAGCGCCGATGTGCGCCGGAATAGTTACACAACTTCTAGGCTAGTTTCTGTGAGCACTGCCGGCCGAGGAAACTGTGCCGGAACCGTTTTATTCCGATATTTTGTATTGGGTCCAGTTTGTTTGGGTCGTTTATTGGGTCCAGTTTGTTTGGGTCGGTTATCGTGCTCTTTGTTAAACATGACAAAACAGTTTTAATTGTGGCTCATTATTTTGTCAATTTGCATTACTGAAAGTATCGTCTCTCCGTAATTCATACGATTTCTTCAAGACATGATTGTGTGTCGTTTATGTATATTAGGAAATTCGCAAAAACAGGTCGGGGTCTGTTTTTGGACAAGCTTTAATGGCAATAGTTTTGCCCTCTGAAACCTAGAATGAGAAATACACTATTGAGCTTATCCTCACTAAGAACCCAGGCGTAACATGTAAATTTTAATAATTTCATGCTTTCTCTAACTTGGAGATCTTAAAACACAACAGAGAACCAAAAACGACTTCACAAATGAGACACTCGTTAGTTTTCAATGTCACACTTAAAACTTTAAACATAAAAACATGTCCCATAAAAGTGGGTCATTTATTTGCCCCCAACAGTACGCCAGTAACATAAGTGGCGACTGTCGGTACAGTGTAGTGCAATAGAGTTTCTTAACTATTCCCCATTCGGACGGCTGCGCACTTTACACTTTATTGTGCTGCTGCTTACCCCGGAGATTTCAATGAGATGATTTCTCGAGGGAAAGGCTTGAGGCTGAGAAGGTTCTACTGGTTTAATTGAAGAAACTAGAAAGTTTTATCATGATAGTAATAGGCACATCTTCTAAGCTAAGTTTACTCTAACTTTTTATGCGCTCTATGTCGAAAAAATATGCCACCTCTTTGCTAATCATGAGTTTGAGCAATACGTATCGCAAAAGGTCGCCAGATTGATAATATAAACTTGATGTGCCAATGTTCACATGTCATGCATTTTTAGGTTACAAGCCAAAGATAGACCTTTGCCAGCCGGTTGACCTGTTTTCAAGGGTTTTTGGGGATTCAAAAGTATGTGCATTTGCAGCCCTCAATCAGAACTTACTCCTTCGCTGTTATTTTCTAATTAATTTATTTGCGTATTTGCGTTTGCAAGACATTTGAATCAGTTCTCAGGAAGTCGTCGAGCTTCATTGGAGGTCGCAACTGTTGATATTCTGGCTTTCAGAAGTTGACTTGTCCCATAAAATAGACCCCCAACCAAAATCTAAGTCGTTTGTTAAACATCGAACGGTATAAACCAATGTTTCGTTAATAATAGCTAACTAGATGCCCTAGTTCATCAGTTCAATGAGCACGATAACCACGCTAAAAGAGCTCACCTAACGAAAGCAATTCAGCACCCAAGATTCAATAACTTACATCAGAATACAACAATGAAGTTCTGCCATAAATCGTGGCTTCCATTTGGGCACAATGTCGCAGGTAAATGAGTATTTTCGTCGACTGGGCTGGGCAAACAATAATGGGCAATTCCGAGTAATGACCGCGGTATGAACGGTACACCCGCTGGCGAATGTGGCGAGAGATAAAAGTAGAAACTATGTTTATTTCGCTATTTCTAGGGCTATAAACGATAAAGGTCTATTTGAAACTGATAATTATGTTTGCCATCGAACTCATCACCAAATATATCTTAAGCAAAAAAACAATTAAACATATCGCTTGTTTGTAATCGTGGTGCACTAAATAAAATTACTTTTACTATGTATTTCTTTTTATCATGTTTAAATACTGTAGTAGATTACGACAACAGCTTTTATAACTACATATCAAATACCTATCTACGAGTATAAAAATCCTAGGTCCAATTTGCCTTCCACGTGTACTCACGACTAGTATCCCTGCCGAGCCCTCTAAATCACATAATCACGGCGTGTCGCAACGGCTCAGCGGTTAATAGAGCATGCTGGCCAACGTGAGGTACGTGAGTCATTGATTAAACTTCAATGTTACGCTTACGACGCACTGATAAGCGGTAAGGTAGGAAATGGACATAATTATAATCATGTTCAAATTGATGCAGGCTAAGTATCCTGTCTTAGGGGTAGCGATGGACCTAGGAGAACGCGCGGAGTTAACGTAAAAAAGACAACACATTTTGCACTTTAATATTTAGGTAGTTAGGTTTACTTTAATCATAATTATGTATGCTAATAATTGCATTAAATAGTTAACCAAAGTCCTATTGGATTGTTGTATTTTCGATTCAATAATCGTCACATAATGTAATACGTTTATGTAATTACTTAGACAGGAAACGGGATATTTACCATGTTTACTATTTTTGACGAGTTCCCGATATTTCGGCGCTGTAATAATGTTAGTGACCACGATAGTTTAAAATCTTATACGTTTATGTAGCTCGTTCGGGGTTCGCTGCTGAATGTACTAAATGCCTCTGATATTCATAGTGACTGGAAAACAGTTTCACTTCAAAATTAACTCAAATAATATTATATAATACAGTGACTTCTGAAAAACAGAATACATGTGATTTTTTTTTACGATTTTTCAGTAAATATTTATTTGGATGATGTATTTCATTTACACTACGAAACAACAATAATTCTTTGATTCTTTACAATTTGTTCCTGTAGCTCGAAAGTCACTTGAGAGAGTTGTAACTCAATAATACCTCAAAACTAAACCTTAATCAGCAAACAAGACGCACTAACTCAAGACTAAAACCAAAATTGCCAACCAAACTAGCAACAAAGGTACTTATTCCCATGCTTTATGGGGACATTTTCTTAGCTCTAACCATCCCTGTTGACTTTTAAAGCAGGCCATAAACTAGTCCATAAGATAATTTAAAACACCCGGGCGGGCGATGCCGCGGGATAAAGCTAGCGGCGATATATCACCGGTCGGAACGCCTTTACAATGCACTCAGACGTACGTATAATTTTATATATATCCCCCAATGAAAATTCGGATTATTACGGAAAGGAACTGTGTTTGTTTAACGTTAGTGAGGATGTGGAAGGTAAGGCGCATTATACATTTCGACCACTTATTAAAATATCAACTTTAATTAAAACCAGTATCAGTTATTAGTGATGTTAATTTCCTCCCTGGCGTGCTATTACGTAACTAATATCGCTGTGAAAAAGCGAGCAATTTTCCGAAAGCGACACGTCAAAGTTTCGCTCGTATACTGAGTACGAACAAAATGTTAGTTCACGCACTGAGTGTTTTAAATGCGGCAGGAGCGTTTGTACAAGTAGCGTATTCCTTGTTGTTGATGATGGCGTTTTAGGTTTAGGTATTTGATAAATGATAACACTGTCACCAGTTTTTTTTGGTCACTCTTTTGTATTAGGTTAAAGGGGCTTAACACTGACACAAATCATGTAACATTTTATTTCAAAATTAGTCAAAAGAGTATTGATTATTCAATAACGACTAAGGGAAATATCACATGATTTGATAAATAATAGATGTTTTCGAAAGGATTGTTTTGTTAATTTGGCACGGTTAGTTTTTGATCATCATCTTCATCTTGGAGTCTGCCTCTAGTCTTGCCGAATGCAGCTTTGGTATAATGTTCTTGCTTTAATTGCCATCATCAAAAATTGGCCAATGTTCCGCACTACTTTCGTACTAACAGCTATTGTGGCCGCCGCGTTTTTTCTGCGCATTGCGTGTCGCCATCGCGTAGTCTATGATAACCTGTCGGGATCGCATACTTACTCATCAGTCACCCACCATCGCGTGCCGTTAAACGTCACCCATGTTCGGGATTCACAATATTCACTAATTAAAAATGGTAGTTTTAAAGTTCGCGTGACTACGCGCATACTATGGCTGTTTCTATATTATTACTTTAATAGAATGTTTTAGTAGCCATTATGTAGGCGGGAATTAGTTTGGGCAAAGTTATTTCCTTGTTTTGTGGCTTTTATTTAAATACAGGCGAATTATATTCATGAATTGTTCGAAGGAATACTTCTATCCATTTGGTAGATTTGTTTTTAGAAAAATGTAACTGTATTTTTACCAATGTAATCGGTTGGGTTGAACAATTTTGCAAAAATATCAAATAATTATGTGATTCATTACATCAATGAGGAAACCGTCGTGAGGAAAGTTTTGAATATGTGTGGATGGCTTCAAGAGTAGGGGAAGATCAAAGAAACGATGGAACGACTGCGTGAAGCATGATAAGGCTAGGAAGGAGATGACTCTCCTATTGAGAAGTATGGAAGAAGAAGACATGCTGGACCAATCCCAAATAAATAAGGATAAGGTCAGGAGAATGATGATGATGATCTCATAACATCGATCTGCGACGTTTTTGGCTAGAATCATGATGTAAATAAAACTGAATCCTGTGGCAAATCCCAAAATTTTATTTTTCGCTCACAAAATTAACTTTACAAGGTTACCAAAAATCAATTTCAATCAGGCAGGGCGTCACCGTGTTTGCTAACCCACGCCATTAAAAGTATACATGTATCAGAGTTTGAAATCCAATATCAGATTATATGAACGGGCTGACATGATTCAATTGGGGAATTAGGTCACCGGTGGCCATAGGCAATGGGCTGGCCGTACACTACTTGTGACCAATTGCGACTAATCTAATTTGTTATTGCGCACTTAATTATGTAGGGCCGAATATTAATCTCGTAGTTTCTGTCTATTTATAGAACTACATCTGCTGCTGCATCTTGTATTCGACTATGTTTTGTGTTCCAATCTTACAATAACGCCCGTTTTCACAAACACTAAGTGTCACCAAAGCGAATGCCTAAGTGCCTAACAGGCATTCACTTTGTGTCACTTTTTGTGTCAATTGGGATTAGTGGCCATAATGCTGCTAATTGCTATTTCACAATTAGCAGCAAAATGCAAAAGCAAATGTTTTTTTTTTTTTAAATTAAAAGAAGCGACTGTTATCTGACTGGCGCTATACAGATAATAGATAAGAAAGAAAGGACCAACACGACAATGATTTAAAAGTAAAATTAGTTCATCTTGAAATGATCTAGGACGTTTTAGGCCTCAAATTGAATTTTATGATTCTCTTATTTATAAAATATAATTTTAGACCTGAATAATTGAGATAAGCTATATAATACATTCAAATACGTTTGCTAATCTTCCTGATTCACTCCATAAAACATCCTCAGAGAGTTATTCTCCATCGAACGGCTTAAATAACAAATGCCCCCATTTTAATATAAAAAATGTACAGAAACATCGACTTCCAATTTCCCTTTCTCCCAAACTTGCGAAATCCTTAAAAAAATACTCCCGCATTCCTTCCATTACGATTCATTCATTATATAGAGACGTCAATTTCCGGTCGCCATGTTGGATCGGTGCCCGTTCGCAATCTCCAGCGGATATGACGTTTTGATCATTTAAAAACACCCCCAAGTACATGTTACTGCCAAGTTTTGGTAACAGCCTATTTAGAAAGTTTACTATAGATACTTCTTTTAAGGACCTAGAATCTGGCCACTAACCTATTAGTGTAACGGGACGTCTAATAATGTTGGAGTATATTTTTGTGAGCCTTTATTACGATGTTATTTTGAAACAACACTTGGACAACAGGTCTTAATCATAACTGGCGAAATAGGAGTACTACAGGTCTGGTGTTTACGTAGGAACCAGCGCACTAGTATCATCACTATTAACAAAATAATATTTCAGGACTTTGATCATAGCTAGTTAATTAGCCAAAACATGGTTATTTAAAGATGCTCCAGACACATAATATACTCAAAAAGTTAATTACCAACCGAACAAAATCTTACTGCCCCCAACCGACCCCTAAATATTGTTTGCTCAAAGTTTAAAATTAAATTACAACAGAAAGTTGTTAACAAGAAATGAAACAATTGGGCCGTCAAGTCCACTGCGAGCCTGTAGCGGTTGAGAGGGCCTTGCCGCCATTATAATAATATGAGCCTTAGGCCCCGAAGCGAGCGGAAACGCTGCTAATTAGCGGCGGATCGGGGATGTGCACGAGTTAGGGGCTAGAAGTGCGGACGGGCACGACGGAAATAATAGGCGTTTTAGAAAGAGGTAGGGAGAGATCCTGGTGTGATTAGAAAACTAGGTGCCAAAGGAGAAGACAAAATAAACATGCAGTTCAACTAAGTTGAACTTGGTCGTAACATGAATAAAGCCATGTTGAAAATTAGAATTAAGATCACTACATCTGCATCACGATAGTAAGTTGAAGCACCTTTGAAACAACTTGGAATATATTATAGGACACAACCACTGCCATGATCCAGATGTGTGAATGCGAGAAGCCCAGTCAATGCAACTCAAGTAGCTTTAAATCGCATTTTGATTTTTGAAGAATACCTCATAATTACTTAAAACTGCTTATTTTGTCTATGTAATATCTCACTGAAATTAACTTTTTCACGTACTCCGCCGAGTCCGCTCACACTCCCTCGTCCGTATATTTGCCATCGTTGCGGGCCGGTAGCAAGTGTACAGAGTTTTCATAATGGTGGATTGTTTTCATCCGTATCGAGTGCACATTTTGTGGCTATTCACTTGGATCACGAAGTTGCCCGTACACTGAACGTACGTACTCCGTTGTACAGCTTATTTTAGTGGTTAGCGTATTTTGGTCGAGTTACCCTGTTGTTCTTGAGTTGAGGGGAGGCTAGCGTGGAGAATGTTGTTTTTAGGTATTTAGCCGAAAACATTTGCATGTTTAAGCGTCCTAGACTGGATTTAGTTTGTTGTAATCCTGATTAACCTTTCTGTTTTCGGATTAGGATTTTCCTTCCCTGGAATTTGCTGTTAGTCTGCGTAAAAGACTAACAACAACTACAGAAGCTAATCAGACATACTTATATAACACAATAAAGGTTCAGTCAAGGCGTGGACACTGACAGATACTTCAGTGTGTCATATCTGTCAGGAGCAACTTGTTCGTACGGGTTCTTAATTTGCTTCTATTGGGAAATTGTGTTTGAATACTTAACGAACTCAAATTCCAGCTAATCTACTCTCAGCGAGGTTTTTATGTTGATTTATGTGCAAAAAACTACTACTTCGTGGGACGATATTTCCTGTTTTACATAATATTAATATTTTCAAGAGCTATTTCGGCTTATATCAAGCCTTTACGTAAAATTTACCTTATTTTATATTTCACAGAACTTTTGAGTTTTTCATTTACCTCGCTCACGTGCCGCTTCTGGTAAATCACTATATATACCACCTACCTGGGCTCTTTTACCTGGAATACGAAAATACCCTCCCTTTTCACATTTGCAGAGATATACTCCTTTTTATCTGAGTTATATTCCTATAACTACATATTTATAAATGATTGGGAAGCATTGAAAGTTTTCAAGGAAGTGGAATAAAATATATGAGCATTTCTGTACTAACGAGAAGCATTTTTATTGCGACTATGCTTTTGAGAAATTGTTAAATATAATATGACAGTATTAGTAGTGCAACTATTAATAACTATCTGCTCGGTAATTTACCTATCGTGAACAAGAAACTACCATCCCAATTCAATAGGTACATACGGAAAAGTTTTGAAACATTTTATAAACTTTCACCTTCTTTTGCGTAGACCAGGCTGGTACACACAATATTTTTTTAGTAATGTCGTCATTAACAGATAGTTTGACTTTACCCCTAATAATTCAATAAAATATTGTCCTTCAAGTTAGACCGCAGTTCGTTTTTAATCAGTCAATTCAAGCTTTTAAAGCAATCAGTTCCTTTCACAGTTCCGTTTAATGTCTTCATAACTTCATCAATTCATAATTCAATTACGTTAATACACGTTCAAGAAATCGCCAGTCAATTTAGATTGCCCAAAGCTCCCATTTCGATTAAGATTAAGTACAAACCAATTCAGAAGCAAACACGACAACAAATACTAAACCATATTTTATTCACCGACCCAAAATGGACCATCTTAAGTAGCTTAAAGAAATAGCCCCAACCGTTCCCATTACGCAGGCTGAATGAGAAAATTTGTATAGAAATTATTCATAAAGCGACTTACAGATGGACTTCAAATAATAGATTCCCTTTGGAGTCTACGGTTGCCAGTGACAGCTGATTATATGTAAATTATGCCAATTCGCGCCAATTGGCGTGGCCGGTAAAATGGAGGGGGTGGTAATTTGCTGGAGCCTCCGACCAACGTCTTCGGATTTTTAATGAGAACATTCTGTGATTTGTTTTCAGTTAGAATAAAGGAATTATTGGCTGATTTGTTTGTTTGGTTGAGCTGAATTAGGGGGTAAAAAAAATCTAGAAAATTAATAACGTAGAGATTTTTTCAACGGATTACCTTAAAACTTACATTCAAAGTAAAAAAAAATGTAACATGATGAATGCTTTCTCGATTTTTTCGATGTACACGGATATACAGAACATTCCGTTCTATAATCCTGGCTTGACGCCTATTTCGGTTTTCCGTTTTCATGAATCTTCCGACGCACGCACATATATACATACCTAACTATTTGAAAGAACCTATTTAGTATACTTTTAGAAACATTACTTTCTATAATTTATTTCATCACTAATGCTCTCAAAACGGTGAAGGAAACCATCTTGAGGAAACATTGTCCTTATTAAAAATTCGACGACAAGTGTCATACACCATGCACTGGGCCCTTGTGGTGGATTGTCCTCCACTCCTGCTCATACAGCGGTGTAAGTCCCAGCAGTGGGAACAATATGAGCCGATTACGCTTATTCTTCTACGGTAATCTTCATCATCTACCTAGCCTTTTCACAATCATGGGGTCGGCTTCCAGTCTAGCCGGATGCAGCTGAATACCAGCATTTTACATGGAATGACTGCTTATTGTTCTACGGTATACTTACAAAATTTATTTCTATAATATCATATTTATCAAAAAAAAAATACGTTCATTTGTAATAGTCACGTCGTAATTTAGACATGACACACGTTTTCATAAAGCTAAATCGATCACAAAGGAGAACTAAACTATTTCTACATCCAAGGATTCTGCCCAGTGACATCATCCGATTCTTTCGGGAGTTGAGTAAGGGGTTCTATTTTCTATAGACTATAGAGGAATGGGGTCATGTGAGTCATTTACCTTTATGGTGTGGTTCTACACCATTGGTGGGGGATAATGGTGCAAGGATGAAAGCATAACATGACCTATATGGCGCCGTGGAGTGGCTTACATCTGGCGGTTTTGTTTAGCTTGTAGGAAGTATTGAGATTAATCGCTATCAAAGACTTTGTGTTGAGCTAAATTAAAAGTGTTTTCTTTATTTGAATTTATTCATTCTTTGCCATGATGTCAATCATCCGTCTTATTCCTGGCTAGACAAATGCAATCGCTTTCAAAATGATTCGTATTTCTACAACTAGCCTTTCAACAGGTTTAAAAGGTTATTGAGTTTTCCATCGTTATTGCTGTTAAAGTGTCATTGTATAGGCGAGAGGGATCTCGCTTTAGGAATCGCAGTGATCATGGGTTGGCACAGTTGGTGAATGGAGCTTTTATGCTATTTGTCACGGGTACGATTACCACACGGAGCATTCAGTATGACCTACGTATACTTTTTGCGCTGTGTAGGACAAACTTGCAGATCCATTTTAACATTTTCTATTACTTACATAAAGATGAGTGCGGAACCCACCTGACATCACAAATACAAAACCCTAACATTTTGCAATGACTTATTTATCGTTCGCACTTTATTTCACCCACTGAGCCATTAGTTAGCATATTTCGCTTCCATTTTAATTTTATTACCGTACAATCGAAATCCTTTCATATGATGATGTATATAAGGTAGAGTTTCGGTCGTTATTGTCATTAGGACAATTTCTTTTGATCAGCCAATAAATTCAGGCGATTTCAGACAGAAGTTTGCTCGTTAACGAGTCGGCTTTTGTTAGAATTATTTGTTTAAACAACAATCGAGTGATATGCTTGTATAGGTGTTTGTCAATATGTCATGTACCGAAGTTTGGAAGTTTCTGGTCCTCTCAGAGTTTGTGGATAGATGTTGTTGTTGTTGTTGTGGTTAAAGGAAGATGTGCTGCTTTAGGAGTACTTCGGAGTTTCGGTTTTGTTTTTATAGACATTTATTTCTGCCCTTAGGCTACCTTCAGGACTCAGGTATTGTGGAATCTACACTAATTATAAACGCGAAAGTAACTCTGTCTGTTTATCGATCTGTCTGTCAGCCTGTTACCTTTCACACATGCACACAGACAATGACATGGATTAGGACATAGTCTACTTTTTATCACGGTAGTGTGCCGGTAGTTAATTTAATTTCCGACCTCTACGCAAGCCGAGCCATAAGTGTAAGCTAGTCGTTAATAAATGAAATTGTCACTAATTTAAAGAGGGCCAAAACATTTTTATATCTCTATTTATAAAACATGTGTGCTACTTTTCCATTCCTTCTTGCTCATAGCGCTAATATGTAAAATCTTTCAAAATAAAGACCATCGTCACCTTTTTACTCTTCAAAGAAACACGACAGTTAAAATACCATTCAGAGCCCGTAAAACACAGCCAATGATGTGTTAGGTTCCGCACTAATTCCTTCCTTTTGTTGGTTCGCGCCATCTCTCACCTCGAACATAATCACACACTTTCTAAACTGCGTAGATACCTATAAATACATTTATTTCCCTACAAATGACATAAGACCGTGACTCCAGACAATATGTTACGTCACGACTGCTCCTAATTCCTATTTGAAGTTTAACATTTGGGGATCAGAGGACTAACTTCTTCATTCACTTATAACAACCTCTATGTTATCCAAATAGGGTTGGTTTTTCAGTGTTTTGTAGTTCATAAACTTTGTCATTTTGATGTATGAGGGTGACAAAGCAACAGTTTTAAGATTTGAGACAAGTATTAAGTGTAGTTGTTACACAGTCATTTATTAATCGTGTGGAATGACATAATGAGGTGTGCTGGATTTTTGTTTTTAATTGGACAGTGTTAGAAATGATGGACATATTTTGAGCATAACCTATTAGGAGGTGTCAATAATGTTTTAGTGTAAAATGTTTCGTTCGCCAATAGTAGGCAAATTGGCAGTTGTTTGGTAATACTTGTAATTTATTTATAGTTAAGTGGTGTGCAGCCTGTGCAATAATAGTCCTCAAGTCATACTCAAGTGCTTTATATTGTCAATTAGGCCCGTTATTAATAGGTAGTACTTACATTCATAATAAATATATGTATGGTTGAATTTATACACAAGAGAGAATGTTGATTACGTTTATTATAACTTATACTTTTACAAAATGAAAAACAAGAATTCATAAAATACTGTCAATGTTTTATTAAAACTAGCGCGGTCTGCTGACCTCCCTATTCATAATGTTAGGAAAAAAAACACTCATAATTTCAACCGAAAGATGTCCACTGCTGGACATAGGCCTCCCCCGAAGAGTCACCACGTCGACCGCAGAGTGCTATTCGCATACATCTGGTGCCCACGGCTTTCACCAAGTTTTCCTTCCAGCACGAGTGAGCTCTTCACACACTGCATCTTACTGTACGTGATCGCCACTACAGAACCTGTCGGTCCTATTGGCCGTACTGCGAGCAATGCGCCATGCTCACAGCCACTTCATTGTGTCTTTTGTTTTTGTAAAAAACTAAGGGCGATATAACTCAATTTTCGACCCACCTCTCATTAACTACCGCTTGCTCCTAATTACCATCCGTACAATACTTGCACTACATCAATTACGCATCCAATTTTAAGTATGACACCATTAGCACGGTAATGAATGGTGTGCAAACGGTAACCTCTTGTCCGAACTAAACCCTGGCAACATTAGTTATTATGATTGATAGCTCGCGTAGGGTTGCCAGTTTCGGTGTTGCTAGTGCTCGGTGTTGCCACGCTTCGGGTGCACTATTGACATGAGAGCCCGTAATTATATACTGACACGCTATTGTGAAAATGAAAGCTGCATTTGTATTGGGTGGTGTTTTCTAGGATAAGTTATTTATTCATGTTGATAATAGTGTCTTTTTTTCTTGTTGGTTACAAATGCCTGCAATTTTTTAATCGTTGTGGTAATTTTTGAGGAAAGGACTACGTTTTAAAGGCTGACACAAGTAGCTCTTTCAAGGCTTCAGGATTAACATTTCCGGGAGCTTATGTCAATACAAAACAATATTGTATTTTCCATCATCTTAATAGCTCAAATATCATTATAAATATCGCTATAGAATATCACTTTCTAGTAGGCCTTCAGTACCGTGTTTACACACCGATATGATAATGATGAAAATGAATTCCAAATAAACAGTTAGTTATTTAGCAAGAACCTAAAAACATAACCATAAAAATACATCGCGAGTTATGTACACTTCAGTAGTAACAAACTACGCCAAAGCACATGGAACCACATCTTGCATTTAACGTTTTTATTGCCAATTTCATTGCCCATCAAAACTCCTTGCTGCGTCATAGGGTTAGCATTCGTTACATTTGTCAAACTAGTAAATTCTCTCATGTTTTTTGGTGCCTACACCTAGCTCATTAATGTCCCAGTTTCACGCAACTTTATAGGAGACACCTAAACTAAATAACTCCATAAACAAAAGAGCGCTATTAATTTTTAATCCCCGGCCCAGCATCGCCAAAGCTGAAAATCTAACAGCGTGCTCTTACTTAGGCACTCATTTAGGTCTCGACTACAGCTAGTGAAAACGGACATAATGAAACAATCGTGTAGCTACAAGATCCTCCTTCAGACGGAAATGAGTACAACTTGCAATCAGAAACAACAGCTTGTACTTATGTAGGTACAAATTGTCTGGTCTCACCAGGGGACCTGTGGTCTTCACACTCACCGAGTGCTATCCCCGAACACAGCCAGGGTACAAAGTAATCATTAGTTTTGATACCAATTACATTTTACACGGGTCTTCCTAGTTCAAACATAGATTTGCCTGCGGCTTCGCGTGGAGGCCAGGAATGATTCAACGGGATCGTACTAACGAGATAAAAAGTAACTAATTCAAGTTATGGTATACCTGTGAGTCAATTTTCGTCGACATACATTCACAATTAAGTTGTTAAAACTATGGATTTATTATTTTAACTTAGCGGTTTTGCGTACAAAACCCTTGTGGTTTAATACAAATCAGTTAGATTGCTTTTAGAATAGGTACAGATTTTGTAATGGTAAAGATATTATCTCGTTGGACTGTCAAAGTTCTGTCTCTCGAGGGTTAAGTTCAGACAGCTAATACTAGGCCAGACGAGGTTACTAGAATCTGTCTGGACTACACGGTAGGGTTAACTAAGCATTACTGAAGGGTTTGGATGGAGTTTGAAATCGATTTCAGTTGTTTTTATTCCAGACTGTTAATAATTTTTTTGACGTAAATATTAGAAAGTCTGAAGTTTTTACTGGGACGATGCCTTGACCTTTAGGTCTACAATATCATTAAATTAAAAAGGATATGCAGTGATTAAAAACTTACATCTACGTCGCTCAGTTGCATCGAGCTACTTCACTCCCAGCACGGTTGGCGCAGTGGCTGAGCGATTGGCTGCTGCACTGCGTATCGCGGGTTCGATTCCGCGAAAATTTGTATGGTAGTTGTTCCGGGCATAAACGCCTGGTTATATGTGTAAGTGAGTTTAAATGTTAACAAACACACCCACGACACAGGGCAAATTACAAGACATCCTTTCAATTTTATTTTTAAGTAGGTATTCAGAACTAAATCATGAGCCTCACAAACACATTATCAGCACAAGGAACGTTTTATAATGAGTTGCTTCCAAAAACCAAACTTTTAAGAAAATTCTACAGAACATAAGTGGCAGCCCTGGGTGACAGAGGTTGGTACGTAGCTAGCTATTAAAGTTTTAGTTGAGACACTCGTTGTGTTAAATGTCACGCTTTGGGCGCGCGGGGGGCGCGGGGCGGGGCGGGCATGCTCTAGAGATGATGATACCACTGGAGATTAGGACACCTAGCTGTGTAGGTAGGTAAGATTAGATGTGAGTGTGATGTTGTTCCTAGGTACATTATTATGTATGTTGTTGATAGATTTTGTTTATGATTTAGCATAAACATGAAGTTTACTATTAATCCATGTAAAATTTCCTTAAACATCGAATAACTACTGGCTAGGGAATTGAAAATCAACTTGAACCAATAACCATAATAATTTTGAGTTTGCAGTCATCCCCATGATCCTGAATGTACTAATTAGTAGAATACCTACATTTCGCCCTTTATGTTTAAGTACTATATAATATGAGGAGAAAAGATTTTTTTTTTAAATACTTTTTTGTACCATCTCATACCCAATACAAAATGGGAAAAAAGTGTAAAAGAGGCGGTCAGATGGCACTTTACGATTTGTAAATAATACTCCATCTATATAATTAATTTTCTTTTTTGTACATACTTCTGTACACTTTTAATCACTATTACTAGAACCTAGTTAGAAACCAAATGTTTCTAACTGGCTACTTCCAAGTTTAGCTCAACCTTAACATAATTCAGAGTCTTAATGTAGGGTACAGGGTAAGTGCAGTATAACAGAGGTGATGATAATGCTAGGCCAGTTAGTTTAGGAAGTCATTTCAGAGGCTATGTGGGTCCTAGGTATATATACTTATTTAGTAAAGGGTACTATATTTTTTAAAAAAAATATAGTACATTTTTTTACACTCATCAATTTATAAATGATCTTCTGCAACAAAAAATATTTTATTCTTAATACAATTAAAAACTCTAACATCTCTATAAAATCTCCTTACAAATTACACTTGCGCAAACGCAGCTTCAGTGGCACATCGACGGTCGATTGGCCGCCATCTGGCGCCGTAATAGATCCTAACCCACCATACCATCACGCTACCATAACCCCGATAACTTAACCATTGCCTGCCTATAACTACGAGCCATCTACTCAACAACTTAAAACCAGCAATGAATGTCGATTTGGCGTCTCGGTCGTATTATTTTCTGGTTTTAAAGTGGGATGGTCTTCCATTATCTCAATGACACAACTTTAAATCATGTTTCCATTTCGTGTAAGTAGTATATTAGTATCTGAAGTAATTGCTGTTTTGTTTACTGCTGTTATGGAGAAGTTTTGTTTATATTTTGAACTCATTTTGAGTTAATAGTAGGGTCTTCGCCTTCTTAACGTGTCGATGGTAATCTAAATTGTGTAGGCCCAGAAGAGCCAGAACTGAGCCACTAGTTTGGCGCTTTCTTCAGTAGCGTCCATCAGTTCCTGTAATACAAGCAACAGGGCACGCAGGACATGTTATTAAGTACCTCATTTGCACGTTAGTAAGTGATCTTATAAGACAGTGATAAAAATTCTCAAAATGGCTGAAATTTGAATGTCATGCCATGTATTATTGAGACAGCCATTTACAGTTTACTTGATTTTGAGGAATATAATCCTAAAAATACCTTGGATTGCAATTCCTTTAAACGAAGCCATACTGCAGTCGCCAATTCATCTATGCTTATAAGGTTTGTTTCTCCATTTTTAATAGAATAGCTCTAATATGAGGTAATCAACAAGCAAAGTGTGTTGGTAATTGCACGGAGCTACAAGCACATCATAAAAAATAATAACTAGATTCAACGCTTTAAATCACCATATTTCACATCAGAATTTATGGTTGCAAGGTTCATTTCTCCATGTCATTTCAAAAACGTGTCTAGATAATTTACTTAAGGCAATAATTATCAAACACAAATGGGCACAGATCGTAGGGCTATGACAATCGAGCCGGGCTAGAAATAGCTTACAGCTGATGTGTTATTTCTTTAATTTAGCCTTAATTATGAAGCCAGCGTCAGTTGGCACTTTTTGGAAATAGTGTCTGTTACGGTTTGCAAAATGGTTTGACAGTTGTGTGTCTATTCCCAGGTGTTGGTATCCGTAATGGAATTAAGGCAGAATTCTGATTACTAAACCATCTGTCAATAGTACCGGGTTTCTTTAGCACTAGCCGACAACTAAATGAAGCCCGCCGTTGGATTTGGAACTTTCGGCGCTGACCCGACCGTTGAATGGGACAGACGATCTTATCGACAAAACTCAAGTATGATAATGGGGCTTCGATCATAGTGCATAATGAGTTTATTTAGTCGACTTTAAGATGATTAAAAAAGGTTGTCAAATCTCGTCAACTACAGTCCTAACGTTTGGTTATTGAATGAAACTGACAAAGAGTAGTTCGTGATAAAAGTTGTTTCATGAAGCCGTCTCGAAATTATATTGGAAAACAAGATGGTGTTAGTTTTGAATTTGGCCACGTGCCACAAGATACTTGTACACTTAACATTTGTAAATGTGATTGGTTCCTGTTGTTTTAGACAACTAACTTTAACAGTAACTTAGAACGTTAAGGTATACAGCAGTTTTACATAAGTTTATGTTCATTGTTCATGGGTATAAAGGATGTCGCCGTGCAAACTATTAGCATGAATTCTATACATGTTGGTAAGTTAGGAAAGTGTTCCTAACCTAACCTCATGACTTTAGTACTCCTTATCAAAAGCGGGTACATTGTGCAGCCTGACCAAGTACCGGTAGCACATGTTTGTGTACTAAGCTAGTCTGTGGTGGTCGTACTCAGGCTGTGGGTATACTTAGCCCGTGGCAGCATGATCACAATAAGCCCTTTGTGCAGTGGTGCCATATTGCCTGTGTCGACATTTGGTACTGCTGCCGTAGGCTCGTTGCAAGAGGCGCGATTGTTGGTTCAATTATATTTTAATGGTCATAATTTACTGCCTGGTCGGTCTCGTGGTTGCAAGTGCTACTACTGCGCATGAGGTATTGGGTTCGATTCCCAGGTCGGGCAAAGTGTTTTTGGGTTTTTCTGTCAGGAATTTCTGAGTATCAGCCCGGAATTTAAATTTATAGCCGGATGATGACAATAGGCTTGACCGCAATTGCATAGTATTTAATCATAACTGGTAAACTGGGGGTGTACCTGTAGGTAAGTAAAACTCTGCCTAACCTTCAGGGAAAAAACAGGTGTGTCGTTATGATATGGTAAAAATAAAATAACGAGTTTACTGTCATTTAATCTGATACCAAATCAAATCAAATCAAATCGTTTATTTGCCAATAATGTAGGTATACAGATATGATGGTAATTTTTATGAGAGTCCCGATACACCTGGTAAGTAATTAAAATCTCCAATCTCTCCATCAATAGATCACAAGATTACTAAGAAAATTAATCTTATACATATTTATAAACAATATTCCTCATAGGATTAGCATAAAGACCCGGACAGATGGCGCCACCATCGCTCGGCCTCAGCTGATGATAAATAAATTAATAGAAATCTGAGATTAATGCAACGACCTGTCGATTTCGTATGTTAATGATGTTATAACTTGTATCAGGGCTTACTTCTTAGTATAATCGTATGGTAATGCTGAAGGTGTGAAAGACGTAGTGGGTAGGCTGGCATTACTACTCAATTGAAGATGAAAGCTTTAATGAATTTATAAGACTAATAATTGTAACTTGTTTTTTCTTTTTGTTGGATCATGTTACACTTAACGAATTTAAGAATCGTTTTTTCAGGGATCTCGTTAGTCTGAAAGAAAGTCCCTTCAGTTCCATAAAAAAAAAACCAGGAAAAGTCATTTTCGTTACCATCATATCCGACTTGGTAGCTTGTACGTCTGCAAACAGCCTTAGTGAACTCCTTTAACTGTTTAATACCAGCACGTGATAAATTTAATGACAGCAGTTAGTACAGATCAGAGATTACTAGTTTTATTATATAGTTTATTATCTTCTCTAATGAATAGCTATAGACTTTATAGGCACATGTTTTAGATTGCCTCGCACTACTGATGACAAAAAAATGGATTATAAAATATGACACATATGTGATGCTATGAGATATTAAAAGCTTCTGGTTTATTTCATTACTTATATAGGTTTTGTTTATCTATGGTACATAATTATAAACTAAAGTCACTGTTTGGAAACTGCTGTAAGAATGAGAATAATTTATTTAAAAAGTGTACGTTTAGGCGCAGTAGTATTATTTCTCATAAAATGGTATAATTCCTGTTTATAAGTAAAGTATATTAATAACAGTTGCAAGTAATGGTAATGAGAAATTTGGAGAGATTATTGTGTTTTTAGGCATGTGTTTTTTACAGAAGTACACATAATAGCTGAAATTGTAGTTTGTTTATCAATATTGTTACTACACTGTACCGAACACATACAAAGTTCATCAAGTTTTGCTGGCCCTACAAATCACAGGATTCACATTAAGGCCATGTTCCAAATACATGGAATCAAAGGGCTTAATTTATAGTTGACGAACTTCTCACGAATCACTCAAACACAAAGTACTAAACAGAAACCTTAGGTTTGAAGGATCAATCAACTCAGTTCGATATAAGTTCTCATGTGGAGTAAATTCGTCGTAGGTGCAACTCAACTCAACTCAACCTCGGACTTAAAAGCTCAACGCTTTTAAGTCCGAGGTTAAACTTAAAAGTGTAAGATGTGGGAATTTCTCTTATAAATTGCATTTACTTAGGGACATCATATTTTAAAGAAATATTATTCTTAAACCGAAACCAATTTGACAAAATATCACATCTCTCGGACCACATATGGAACTGTCAAAATCCTACAAATGGCTCCGTCTTTATACTATGTTCAAATGTCGCCATTATGACATTGAATTTGATATAAGCATAAGTATGCAGTTCTTAGTACAAAAAAGTGTGATACGTAGAAATCAGTGATGGTTCACATCACGAACAAAAACAACTGTTCCTGTAAAACGGTTGTCAATCATGAATAGACCTATTCCTGGCGACAATACCACACTAATCCGACACAAGAATCTCCCAACAGTATTTACTCTTAACTACCAAGAAATCGCAGCAGCAGCCTTCCTAACAATCAGTCGCGCATTACTACGTGTGTTCATCAAAACTCCTGGCGTTGACAGCCCCCCCCCGTCCCCCCACTTCCCCAGCCTGCCGACCAGATAATAGCTTTTCCCTGTAACAGTGCCGTATCAGAAATCTTTATTAGGTAATTATTTCTGGGCCGCCCCCCGCCGCTAACTATGACAAACATATTTGTGTTTTGTTCGCTCAAGTACGGAAGTGCTGGTAATCATTCAGGCTGCTATTTTTGCTAGGTATAAAGGTTTGTTGCTGCGGACTTCTGGGCTTAATATCTTGTTAAGCTTAGTTATTCTTTACCTGATTAATCTTGTGGGTTCAATTAACTCTGCAATGCAGTCTCCTACTGATGCCTGCTTGTACGACCAGTGGGGTCATTGTGTATCACACTTACAATGGCAACATCTGTAAGTTTTTTACGTTGTGGAGTGGACAACATTTTCATAACTGAAGCAATGGAAAAAGAAATTCCTAAAAAATCCTTTCGAATGCGATGCACAGTGTGCTACGCAGTTAGGATGAGGTTTTAGGAGGACGGGAAACAGGGATTACAAAACACAAACCTGCATAAATCTAACTCAAGAGCTTGCAGATTACAGGATATAGATCCCTATGTCTTAAAGTCAGTTCTGCTTATCATGCAGAGGGTAGTCGGGCTGTGGATGATAATGATTTTAATTAAAACCATCACTGAGGCCAATTGGCATAAATGTTAATATGAAGCGATTAATAATTTGGTTTAAATGGAAAATATAGTGTTCAGATGATCTAGCCCAAAATGACCCGCAGTAAACTAATCTTACATTACCGAGGTATTACTTACCAAACCAATCACTAGAACCTTGAGCACTTACCCACAAGATACCAGCGCGTCCTCAAATCATAACAATCAATAACGTAACATAACTGCAGGCATGACAAATGACCGCGGGGGTGAAGCTCGCACAGGGAGGGGCGGAGAGGGGTGTCGAAGGTAAGACGACGATAACTCAGGCCAACGGCCGAGTTTGTGCGAAAAACAAAGAAAGGTGCCACGATATATTTGTTACTTATACGTAGGGTGACCGTGACTGACTTTGGAATTTGGAGACAGTCCCGATCCATCGATATGAAGTTGTTTAAGTGCACATCTTTCCACGGAAAATGGTAGAAAGTACCTGAAACCAAACATAATTTTGCAACGAGTCACCTCTATTTCTACATTTTGAGCCTGTGGTATTCCATAGTTTTTTCGATGAGTCATTCCAAATAAAGCGGGAGGCTTTTTAGCCTCTGATCATTGCATCCGAATCCAGGATGCTGCTGGTGACTTATAGAGACTTTCACTACTGAACATGATCCGCCGCCTCTCTCTCTTTGGCTATACGATGGTGTCTATGGGCAGAAGTGGCTTCAGTTGACATTGGAATTGCCGAATAACTGTTGTGTAGTTATTGCATAGTGATTGTTTTTTAAATGCAAATCAGTATAATTCGCTAATTCATTATTTAATTTTGAATAAGGAGCGATATACGACTGAGATATGTACATACTCTTATTAATCAACGCTATCCTTCCTACATAACGTAGCATGGTGTCTCCACTTATAGACAACTAGATTTTCCCCGAGGATTTTCCCTTTAGGGGTTGTGTTTCTGAAAATATCCCGGTGGGTGCCAACGGCCGAGGGTAGAAACATCCCTTTTATTGAGTTCGCTCCGTTTTTACAACTTTTATTACTAATTTTTTTTATAAAACTTGTTATGACCGCCTTTGTACTAATTTGGGGCTGAACAAAAATAAGTTACTTAATCATTTTATTTTAGAATGGGGACTTTTTTCTGTTAGGGGGGAGTTGGCTTGCTAAGCAATAGCTTTGTGGGTATTTTTGAGGAAGTTACCAGTCTTAATAAACCTGGAGACTATTGTTTTATTATTGCCTGTTTTTTTCCTTCAGCTTTATTTTTTTGTAGAATCATAATTGATTTATCGCAATTCCAGTGGCTATGGAGAAAATTGTTCCTTATGCCATGACAAGTAAAAGAGAAGAAGAACCGAAAGTAGGAGCTGCTTATTGGGCCCGTATAAACGCGATTTAATAACGTCCAATTTAATTTAGATCTTTTCGCAATTTTCATCAAACGCAATCGATCGCACTCTAATCTCTTAATCCCCATCAATTTGTCAAGCCCCATTCAATAACTCGTAAATAAAATCAACAATATTGGCCTGAAAAAATGGACGGCCCAGAAGCCCGTTTACCCGCAAAACGGTAACCGTTCTCCAATACAAATCCGACAAATAAAACAATATTTTATCTTAATTACTTCCATCCCAAATGACCATTCAAATACGTGGCACGGGATTCGAACCCATGACCGATCCGTAATTAATTTTGCCGTGAACATTGACAAACGGACCGGCCGGGATAAATCTACTGCGTATATCATTACGATTTGGGCCCTTTTCCCTTTGTAAATACGCGTTATATAGGGTGGTGCCTAACTCGGGTGCTCCGTTGTTTACGCTTATTAGCGGGTGAGCTCGAGATTAATTAAATGAAGTTATTGCTTAAGCCATTTTTATTAGACTTTTACTTTTTTGCCGTTTTTAAGCTTTTGATCCAATTTGCTGTTAAGTTAGGAGATAGAGGTACTCGTAATTTTGCGCAGGGTGGCTAGTAGAATCGAGCTGAGCGGCGTGCAATTGGAGAGGCCTGTCCTGTAGCTGACTGCTCAACTCGTGGCTCATTCACGAGGATCAGATCTTTACCACAGAGGAAAGAATAAGGAGTCAGTTAAATAATTGACTCCTTAATTAATCTACATCACTAAATTACTATAGTATTGGCTATAGTTTATCTTCATTACTAAATAGTAATCTCATTTCGATCTCCATAAATTAACTAACTAACTTTTTCTTTGTTACTTACTTACAACTGAACATAGTGATATTATTTATGCGAAAGTAATTGTGTCTGTCTATTCACGCCTAAACCACTGAACTAAGCGTTATGTTTGATAGATAAGTAAAAATAAATAAGAAAGAGATGACCTACTCTTCACTCACTCACTCTTTTCATTTACACAGACGAAGTGTATACATGTGTGTAAATAACCAATCTAAATCAAACTGAACTTCTTTATTTAATGTCTCGAAATTTCATTACTTTAGTAAATCAAATTTCTCTCCCTATCTCATTAGCCTGCACTACCCAAAGTTCTTTCATTCCTAATAAGGTCATTCTCTCCCCACATTGTACCATTATTTTTGTCAACGTGTGTCTTAGAGCCACCATTGTGCCTATTTTCCTCAATTAACTTCTATTGTTGCCAAACGCAGTGGAAATGTGTGGAAGATGGGCCGTCAGAGCCGATAACAAGAGCCATGGGCCATATTACTTGCATATTGATAGTGTGATTATTCTATTGTAATTGCGGTATTGGTTGGTCTAGTGGATACATGTGCTACTACTGAGCATAAGGGTTTGGTTTTGATTCCCAGGTCAGGCAAAGTGATATTATTATTTTCATCAGAATTTTCTCTTCAGTAGCGCGGAGTCTGGATATGTGCCCGATTAACGACAATAGGCTCCCCCCTTTTACATAAGAATTAAACATAACTGGCGAAATATGGGTGTACTATAGGTACACTTCTGTCTAGCCCTTCGGGTAACGTGCATGATGTCATGTAATTAGGAATCGATAAGATTTAGGTATTTTCTATTGTCATGGTCACATGACGAGTGTTTACTTTGGACTTGCGGGTTGAAGTACCTTTGTTGCTAATCAATTTAAAACAAAGATACTACAATCATGTAGGCAGTTAGTGGGTAATCGAATTGTATTCTAATGATTGTTTACATGGTTTTAAAAGAGTAACCATCTTTTGCCTTCACGGTATCTTTATACGTTTCATAAGTGCCTACGATGTAGATGATGGTGTGTTTGTGTTTATATGAAGTTTAAGATTTTGAATAGTTATTTAGTTTAACTTACACAAGTTTTTTCAGCACAGCTTGTTTTGAGGCCCCACGAGGTGGACAAATGACCTGAATCCGCTGTATGATGAAGCATAGGATCCAGTAGTGTTGGTTAATTTTTGGCCAGGCTTTTGTTCAGCAGAGAAAATCTTTAAGATCATTAATTGCCTTGAAAGAGGTCAGCTGAAGAAGAGTGGTTAGGGCGATAAACCATCAGAGATGAGGTTTAATTTTCATATGAAGGTAAGTTCCTGCGGTGCTGGGTCGTGAAGCCATCAAAACGTATTGGTAGTACTTCCTCTAACCTCTTGAATGTTTAGTTTGCACTAATACTTCACTACGCAGTACTAACTTATACATTACAAACATATACTTGGTAGATTTTACAGTGTTAATTTCTATGTCAATATCTATTTGTCATCATTGGTCTGGGTGGTAACTAAAAAATCTTTACACCGCAAAAGAATACACAATTTTAAAATTATTTATTTTCCGATTGGTTAGGCTAACAATGAGCTCGGTTTATGGCAAAAAACTCCCCCTTATTCAATGGGAAATACATGTGACACATACTTACACTTCTGCTCCTATACCTCTGCCCAAGCACTTTGAGGAATACAAGCGTGACGTCATGATATGTAGTCATTTCTAATTATACACCTTCCTTATCAACATAAGCTTACGATTACTTAACTGTTTCATAGCATTACTATCTTAAGTCATATCTTTTAGCTCTATCTACGTAAATAGTACCAATCTTTTGAAAACCTTTATTTATACACCAATAGTATCTTTGATAAGGAAACTCGTCCAACAAACACTGTTTATTTTCCTCATTAACAGTACTGTGCAATATCATAAGAAATCTTGATGGCAATATCAACTGTTTGCGGATCATTATTATACTAAACATTGATTTGCCTCTAGATACTTTAAGACAAAAAATGTTAAATGCAATCAATCACATAACGTCTTATACGACGGCCGTATTAGCCGAACCCCTTGTTTGGGGCTAATAACATCAGAACGGCCTAAACGACGGTTAAAGTTTCACTTGCCGAGGTCGGTCCGGGGATGGGTGACCTTCCGTTGCATCGTACGAGACTCCTCCGTGCCTCGGAGAGCACGTTAAGCCATTGGTTCCGGCTGTCATTTGTAGATCTTTGACAGTCGTTACAGGTAGTCAGAGGCCCGAAAGTCTGACAACCAGTCATACCAAGGGGTGTCGTATTACTCAGTTAGTGGGTTGTGAAGGTGAAATAGGCAGTCGCTCCATGTAAAATACTGGTGTTCAACTGCATCCGGTTATATTGGTAGCTGTCCCTTACATTGTTGGATCAGAGAGATAATATCGCCGTTGAAATCCTAGTACGGCTGTGTCATTCTGAGCACTGATTCTTGCTTTGAGTTTGTAATATGTTTGAGTAGCGTTGTGCACGTACGGTCTTCAGATTTGTACCTGTATATTACCTAGCGAATTGGTGACTGAGCCTTTATCCTAATGTATGTGTGTATTCGGCTAAACGCTACCTTTTGATTGATGTCTGTCTGTGCCTCGACATGAAGTAACTACATATAATGAACCTAGTACGTACACATTTCTGGACATAGGTAAATCATTTCGACGATGACGAATGGTTGGTTCTACCCCACAGCTTGGCAAACTTCACAATGTTTCCCGAGCCTTGGTTGACGAGATCGTTCTGGCCATTTTGCTCACAAAAACGGACAGGAAATTAGACGCAACTACGCAAGGCCACAAAAATGACGTAATGGAAAACAATTCTTTACTTTGCCACGAATTGTGTGATGTGGGCCAACCACAGCAGCATTCGTGTTTTTACGTAACCCTCCAGTTTAATCTATTGATTTGTATCTGATAACACGACCATGTTTACACGATATGTGCTTATCAATTTTGGAGGTATAATTTTATTTATAGGTATTGCAATCAGTCTTTTGCTGTTGAACAGATTTTTACATGGCAACTGCTAAACACAGGATACTGAATGAAAAAGGTGCAATGATTAATTTGGTAGGAAATTAAAGGCATGGAATAAAAGCACTACTAAAATGTTTTTTTTTTAATGAAAAAACGATCGTGCGTATGTACGTTGGCATATATATTAAGGCTCGCAAACACCATAAGTCACTAAATCAGTTTGGCGATAAACTTATTTAAAACAGTTATTTCAATCGTTTGAAGATGGCAGAAAGAATGAATGATTTTATTTTGCTTCGCTTGATACGTTTTTGAAAATGTTTTATATTCAAGACGTCTTGTTTGAAGATGTGGAAAATCTGCTGATTCTCTTTGATTCTTGCTTGATTTTGGAACTAAACACTCACTGCTTCAATCTTGATTTCATATTCCCTGCAAACAGAGTTAGTCCTGGCACATTCGCCTTCTTGTAGAAATCTTCCTCCTTTAGTAAATTCCACCATGCATGCACCTTGGTATATTTGTCATCTAAAGGCACCAACACATCCGCGGAACAGATGCTAGCAACACAGGACACATCAGCTATCGTCAAATGGTTGCCTGCCACGAACTTTGTCTTCTCCAAATATTTTTCCAAAATGTCATAGCCTTCAGTTACTTGTTTTATTTGCTGCGGAGTAACCTCAGTTAGTCCTGTATCAAGGACTGCTCTCACAATCCCATACAGTGCAGGGAAGAGGATCGAAGTGTCGAAATACAGTCTCGAATCTATTGTCGCTCTCACACTCAATTCATTAGGGTACAATGTCGCTCGTTTTTCAGCGCCGTATTTGGAGACCAGGTACGTTACGATTGCGTGGCTGTCAGAAAGTAGAAACTCACCATCTTCTAGTAAAGGCACTGTGTGTAGAGGATTCTTCTCTCTGTATTCTGGTGTCAAGTGTTCTCCTCCCATATAATTGAGGTCCACAGGTTCGAAGTTCAGCTTGAGTAGTTCTGCTGTCATCAGGACGGCCCTGGCTGGCGGACTGGTGTTAATTTTATAGATTTTGATCGGCATGGTCACTGTCTCGATGTTTACACTGAATTAAAGGCTGGTGATCAAAGAGGCGGCTTATATTACCTAATAATGATAAGCAGGATGGACAGTGCACACGGAGCCAATGAGATCACTGATTCCAAAATAGAGATAAAATAAATATGTGATGACTAGACATTTTTTGAAGTTTATTATCACACAGGTATTCAATTATAATAAATTAGAATAGACTTAAGACCAGTTGCCTGTGTAATGAAACAAAATATTTAATATTCAAGATTGGTGCAACAAATTACATGTTCGAATACTTTGCATTTTTTTTTGTTTTCTCCAAAAATGTTTAGCTTGATTTGCATTCATACTGTGGGTCCAGGCTGCATTCTACAATCAGATCATTAATTCTTCTTTTTTTTTTGTGGTAACTGTCTAACCTGGTGTCAGATTTTTATGCCGCCCATGGGCCTCTGACTTGGCTTTACATGCCTTCAAGAAATAATTCTCAGGCATGTTTGGTTTCCTCACGATGACAAATTATAATACGAATCCGAAAAATCAGAGGTACGCCTTTCTTAACGCCTTCGGCTCCTATATTGTAGGTTGTGTACGACTGCGTGTCTATGACTTGGCAGTCCGATGGTTAGACCGCTAGTCTATCACTGCTTTATTTATTAAAAAAAAGGATAAAATCATAAATCTGTCAGAAATATAATAGGGATATAAAACATAACAAGCCTTTTACTTGTAACTTCTACGTTTTTATTTAACCTGAGAGATAAACTTTCAAACAACTATGAAACATTTAACTTATAAACAGCGTTTTTGTTCTAAAAAAAGGAACCCATCCTGTGTTTCCAAAATACGATGATTCACCTACTGTATTTCTATTTATAAACACAAGGCTAAGTACCTACTAACTTCCAGCCGAGAATAAGAATAAGTCGCGACGTGTACACACAGACATTCAAATATGAAGAACTACTGCTTTGATATTGTTGGTACTGATTGGTGATTTGAGTGAGTAACACGTTGCTTTTGAGTAGCGTCGTTGACCATTAGCCTTACAGTTCTATATGATATGAAGACTTGAGCTCGTACCTACTTGTGGATGTGAAATTAAACAGATTTTTTTAAATATTTACTTTAATTAAACTGAATTCATGTAAGCTTTAAACAGTCATCATTTGGTATCAAATACAAATAAATTACAATTTTTATTTAGTTTAAATTAACCACTTGCACATATTGAAATAATTAAATTACGCACAAAAAGATAACATTTTTAAAACTAAGCACAAAAAATATTTTATTTTAACACTGATTTGATGAACCCTTCGAATTGAGTTAGTCCAGGTAGGTTCCCCTTCTTGTACCAATCTTCCTCCTTAAGTAAGTTCCACCACGCGTTCACTTTGCTATATTTTTCATCTACTGGTACAATTGCAGCTAAAGTAGAGACGCTAGCTACCAATGACACATCAGCTAAAGTCAAATAGTTGGCTGCTGCGAACTTGTTCTTCTGCAAGTATTTGTCTAAAATCTCATAACCGTCATTTACATCTTTGAGCTGCTGCTCCGACGGTGACGTTCTTTCTCCACTAGTAATTGTCTTCACAATCCCTCTTATGGCTGGGAAGAGGAGCGAAGTGTCGAAATACAGCCTCTGATCGATAACCGCTCTTGCTTGCAAATCTTCAGGGTACAATTTCTCTTGTTTGTCACCGCCGTATTTGGAAACTAGGTACGTGATGATTGCGTGGCTGTCGGCAAGCAGGAAATCGTCATCTTCTAGGTAAGGGACGGAGTGTAGGGGGTTCTTCTCTCTGTACTCTGGCGTCAGATGTTCTCCTGCCATAAAATCGACCTCCACTGGTTCGTAGTTCAGCTTGATGAGTTCAACGGTCATCAGCACGCCCCGCACAGGTGGGCTGGCGTCGATTTTGTGAATTTTGATCGTCATGTTGCCTGTTTCAATGTTAGCGCGGTACTGAGGGCCGGTTATCACTTCAGCTGCTTATATTTAGTAGTGATAAAATGATGGTTGCCGAGCGAGCCAGTAGACGGGTTTAAGTGATAAAAACCTAGTCGACATGACTAGACGATTTTTTGTGCGATGTTGATTACATTCGAAGGTCAATTTAAACGTAAACAACTGTTTGCAAGTTGTTATTCTCTGACCGGTATAATGTTTCATTCAATATTAAGACTTAATTCACACTTAAATTGGACAAAATTAATCGGCTGGATAAGGACTCTCGTCATAAAAGAAAAAATAACCAGAATACAAACATTACCTCACACCTGCTTTTCCTAAAGGGGAGGTGTACCTATACACACCCACATTTCGGCACTATGTTAAACTCCCATGTCATAAGGGGTGCGATGAAAAAAATAATACATTGCTTTCCAAAAAAGAGCACTCACTTACAATATTCTACCTCTTTGAAAAATAAATCATGCATATTTCGTTTTCGTTTGTCGTTGGTCTAGTGGCCGCAAGGGCTACTGCTGATCATGAGGTCCTGGGTTCGATTCCCAGGTTGTCCTTGGATTTGTGCCCGGTTCATGGAAATAGGCTCGCCCCCTATTACATAAAAATACATTATAACTGGCGAAATGTGGGTGTACTAGTAGGTACATTATTATTACATACATTTTTTTTATTTATATAGTTACTGTTGCGCCAATTGACACATCGCATAGTTGCGTAATTCTCACTTGAGGAAATAATACTATGATATGTAGGAGCGCACAAGTTCGAAGCAGGCGAGCAATTTAAAGCCGGTTAGATGTTAAAAGTAGCGTCAAGGTCAATGACGCACATTTGGCGTTCAAGTTTGAGGCCAGTGTGTTAATTCATTTTGACTATACAACAACGCTCGTTGCGTTTTAAACGTTGTTGAGCGTCAGAATATTTCAAACATTTCGCGAGTTAATAGGCTTCTTTTGGGTTAGCTCGTTCCATCGTCGACCTCATCTCTGTCCTCAGGACTACATTGAGGTCAAGAGTAACCCCATACAGAATAAAAAAGAAAAAAAAAAACATATGAAGCAACCCATTACGAATTTCTGTTAAAATAGAATAGACAAGTGTTAGTTAGTTGTCAATAGATAGAGCAAAGACGAGAAGTGTCTATAATAATTTTATGACTTCAAAAGTCAAGGAGTTTCGGAAGTCTTCTTTTGTCTCCCAGTTACTTTTTCACGTCTTAACCGATGAACGGATGCAAAGGCCTCCCCCTCTTCCTTCCACTTTTCTCGATGTTGCGCCTCTTCTCGCCAATTAACGAGAAAGCCATCCAAGGCGTCCCGCCATCTTCTCTTCGGTCTGCTGCGACCCCGTCTAACTGTCTCAGGGCTCCAGTTTTGTGATATGCGGGCTCACTGCTTTGCATCCGGCAGACATGGCCTGCCCAGTCCCATTTTAGTTTAGCTTTGACCTCCGTCAGCAATTTGAGTTCTGGAGCGCAGTGTGGTGTTCCTTATTTGATCGGTAAGTTTAACGTTAAGTATGCTGCGCTCCATTGCCCGTTGGCAAACCTTGAGTTTGGACTTCTGGATGTTAGTCAAAGACCAAGTCTGTGCACCATATGTCAGTTTGGGGAGAATACACATGTCTATTAGCTTACATTTTAAGGGGATGGGTAAATCGCCCTTGAATAGCTCTTTCATGGACCAGTAGCTCTTCCAGGCGTTTTCCGTGCGTCTTGCCACTTCTTTATCTTGTCTCGCCTGGAAGGAGACTACTTGGCCCAGGTAGGTGTATTCTTGGACATAGTCTATTTTCTCCCCGTTTACGTGCACGTTGATAGGTGATCTGTTGGTCATGAGCTTAGTCTTTGACATGTTCATCTTCAGTCCAACCCCAAGGCTTGCTTTGCCGAGTTCTTGAAGCATATTTTCCAGTTCCGCAGCTGACGAAGAGAAAAGTACAATGTCATCAGCAAAGCGTAGATTTGTCAACCTCGCCTCACCGAGACAGATACCTCTCTCTCCTTCAGCTGGTAAGTAGTGATAATACCTGTAGTGATAATGGAGTTGATGTAATAAGTTTGCCAGCTTATGTGATAAATACAATCGACTTAGTGCAAGTAGTCTCCTCCGTGCCTCGGAAAGCACGTTAAGCCGTTGCTCGTGGCTGTCATTTGTAGATATTTGACAGTCGTTTCAGATAGTCAGTGGCCCGAGAGTCTGACAACCAGTCTTACTAAGGGGTATTACCCAGTACTAACTAGGTTGTGGAGGTCAGATAGTCAGTCGCTCCATGTATAATGTTAAGATTCAGTTGCATCCGGTTAGACTGGAAGCCGACCCCAACATAGTTGGGGAAAGGCTAGGCAGATAAGACTAAGTGCGTGTGGGAATTGTGCAATTTGTTAAAATCTTTGAATATCTAGCAGGTTGTATGTTAGAAGAAAAAAAAACATCTTTGCTAACAATTTACTAGCTCTTACAAAAATCTAACAAATTTTCAGACACCACCGTAAAAGGTTATTAATTACTCAGTAAATGATCAGTATGCTGCCGAGTTAATAAAAGTAGTATATCCCAGAGAACATAATATCCCCGTATGTATAAGTTATTTGGAAGAAAAACCCGAATTTGAGTTCCAAACTTTCGACCTGTCCGATCGTGCGCGGTTATAAGTGTTATAAAATTTGGCGCGGGTATACGAAGGTTAAATACGATAACACTTTTCTGGCATACGCTGTAGATGAAAATAAAACAGAATTTTTAAAATATTAAAACTTTTATGTAAACTGTAGGTATGTAAGCTAAGCCGCCATTATGTACCGAATACAAACAAAAATCACTTACAAATTCATTTAGTTTAAATTTATCACTTTCACTCATTGGTTCCTCATTAAATTAGATACAAAAAGGTAACATACTTATTTTAATTTATTATTTAACTAAGCAAAACCAATATTTTTTACTTTAACAGTGATTTGATGAACCCTTCGAACTGAGTTAGTCCAGGTAGATTCCCCTTCTTGTACCAATCTTCCTCCTTAAGTAAGTTCCACCACGCGTTCACCTTGCTATATTTTTCATCTACTGGCACTATTGCAGCTAAAGTAGAGACGCTAGCTACCAATGACACATCAGCTAAAGTCAAATGGTTGGCTGCTGCGAACTTGGTCTTCTGCAAGTATTTGTCCAAAATCTCATAAACGTCATTTACATCTTTGAGCTGTTGCTCCGTTGGTGACGTTGTTTCTCCAAAAGTAATTGCCTTCACAATCGCTCTTAAGGCTGGAAAGAGGAGCGAAGTGTCGAAATACAGCCTCTGATCGATAACCGCTCTTGCTTGCAAATCTTCAGGGTACAATTTCTCTTGTTTGTCACCGCCGTATTTGGAAACTAGGTACGTGATGATTGCGTGGCTGTCGGCAAGCAGGAAATCGTCATCTTCTAGGTAAGGGACAGAGTGTAGGGGGTTCTTCTCTCTGTACTCTGGCGTCAGCTGTTCTCCTACCATTAAATCGACCTCCACTGGTTCGTAGTTCAGCTTGATGAGTTCAACGGTCATCAGCACGCCCCGCACAGGTGGGCTGGCGTCGATTTTGTGAATTTTGATCGTCATGTTGCCTGTTTCAATGTTAGCGCGGTACTGAGGGCCGGTCACTTCAACTGCTTATATTTAGTAGTGATAAAATGGTGGTTGCCGAGCGAGCCAGTAGACGGGTTTAAGTGATAAAAACCTAGTCGACATGACTAGACGATTTTTTGTGCGATGTTGATTACATTCGAAGGTCAATTTAAACGTAAACAACTAATTGCGAGTTGTTATTCTCTGACCGGTATAATGTTTCATTCAATATTAAGACTTAATTCACACTTAATTTGCTCAAAATTAATCGGTTGGTTGAGGACTCTCGTCATAAAAGAAAAATTAACCAGAATACAAACATTACCTCACACCTGCTTTTCCTAAAGGGGAGGTGTACCTATACACACCCACATTTCGGCACTATGTTAAACTCCCATGTCATAAGGGGTGCGATGAAAAAAATAATACATTGCTTTCCAAAAAAGAGCACTCACTTACAATATTCTACCTCTTTGAAAAATAAATCATGCATATTTCGTTTTCGTTTGTCGTTGGTCTAGTGGCCGCAAGGGCTACTGCTGATCATGAGGTCCTGGGTTCGATTCCCAGGTTGTCCTTGGATTTGTGCCCGGTTCATGGAAATAGGCTCGCCCCCTGTTACATAAAAATACATTATAACTGGCGAAATGTGGGTGTACTAGTAGGTACATTATTATTACATACATTTTTTTTATTTATATAGTTACTGTTGCGCCAATTGACACATCGCATAGTTGCATAATTCTCACTTGAGGAAATAATACTATGATATGTAGGAGCGCACAAGTTCGAAGCAGGCGAGCAATTTAAAGCCGGTTAGATGTTAAAAGTAGCGTCAAGGTCAATGACGCACATTTGGCGTTCAAGTTTGAGGCCAGTGTGTTAATTCATTTTGACTATACAACAACGCTCATTGTGTTTTAAACGTTGTTGAGCGTCAGAATATTTCAAACATATGAAGCAACCCATTACGAATTTATGTTAAAATGGAATAGACAAGTGTTACATAAATTGCGGTGTCAAAAATAAATGTTTGACTAACATTACCGAGACAAAGTTGTCAATAGATAGAGCAAAGACGACAAGTGTCCATAATAATTTTATGACTTCAAAAGTCAAGGAGTTTCGGAAGTCTTCTTTTGTCTCCCAGTTACCTTTTCACGTCTTAACCGATGAACGGATGCAAAGGCCTCCCCCTCTTCCTTCCACTTTTCTCGATGTTGCGCCTCTTCTCGCCAATTAACTAGAAAGCCATCCAAGGCGTCCCGCCATCTTCTCCTCGGTCTGCTGCGACCCCGTCTAACTGTCTCAGAGCTCCAGTTTTGTGATATGCGGGCTCACTGCTTTGCATCCGGCAGACATGGCCTGCCCAGTCCCATTTTAGTTTAGCAGCTTTTTGAGCTCCGTCAGCAATTTGAGTTCTGGAGCGCAGTGTGGTGTTCCTTATTTGATCGGTAAGTTTAACGTTAAGTATGCTGCGCTCCATTGCCCGTTGGCAAACCTTGAGTTTGGACTTCTGGATGTTAGTCAAAGACCAAGTCTGTGCACCATATATCAGTTTGGGGAGAATACACATGTCCATTAGCTTACATTTTAAGGGGATGGGTAAATCGCCCTTGAATAGCTCTTTCATGGACCAGTAGCTCTTCCAGGCGTTTTCCGTGCGTCTTGCCACTTCTTTATCTTGTCTCGCCTGGAAGGAGACTACTTGGCCCAGGTAGATGTATTCTTGGACATAGTGTATTTTCTCCCCGTTTAAGTGCACGTTGATAGGTGATCTGTTGGTCATGAGCTTAGTCTTTGACATGTTCATCTTCAGTCCAACCCTAAGGCTTGCTTTGCCGAGTTCTTGAAGCATATTTTCCAGTTCCGCAGCTGACGAAGAGAAAAGTACAATGTCATCAGCAAAGCGTAGATTTGTCAACCTCGCCTCACCGAGACATATACCTCTCTCTCCTTCGGCTAGTAAGTAGTGATAATACCTGTAGTGATAATGGAGTTGATGTAATAAGTTTGCCAGCTTATGTAATAAATACAATCGACTTAGTGCAAGTAGTCTCCTCCGTGCCTCGGAAAGCACGTTAAGCCGTTGCTCGTGGCTGTCATTTGTAGATCTTTGACAGTCGTTTCAGATAGTCAGTGGCCCGAGAGTCTGACAACCAGTCTTACTAAGGGGTATTACCCAGTACTAACTAGGTTGTGGAGGTCAGATACTCAGTCGCTCCATGTATAATGTTGGGATTCAGTTGCATCCGGTTAGACTGGAAGCCGACCCCAACATAGTTGGGAAAAGGCTAGGCAGATGAGACTAAGCGCGTGTGGGAATTGTGCAATTTGTTAAAATCTTTGAATATCTAGCAGGTTGTATGTTAGAAGAAAAAAAAACATCTTTGCTAACATTTTACTAGCTCTTACAAAAATCTAACAAATTTTCAGACACCACAGTAAAAGGTTATTAATTACTCAGTAAATGCTGCCGAGTTAATAAAAGTAGTATATCCCAGAGAACATAATATCCCCGTATGTATAAGTTATTTGGAAAAAAAACCCGAATTTGAGTTCCAAACTTTCGACCTGTTATAAAATTTGGCGCGGGTATACGAAGGTTAAATACGATAACACTTTTCTGGCATACGCTGTAGATGAAAATAAAACAGAATTTTTAAAATATTACAACTTTTATGTAAACTGTAGGTATGTAAGCTAAACCGTCATTATGTACCGAATACAAACAAAAATCACTTACAAATTCATTTAGTTTAAATTTATCACTTTCACTTATTGATTCCTCATTAAATTAGATACAAAAAGGTAACATACTTATTTTAATTTATTATTTAACTAAGCACAACCAATATTTTTTACTTTAACAGTGATTTGATGAACCCTTCGAACTGAGTTAGTCCAGGTAGATTCCCCTTCTTGTACCAATCTTCCTCCTTAAGTAAGTTCCACCACGCGTTCACCTTGCTATATTTTTCATCTACTGGCACTATTGCAGCTAAAGTAGAGACGCTAGCTACCAATGACACATCAGCTAAAGTCAAATGGTTGGCTGCTGCGAACTTGGTCTTCTGCAAGTATTTGTCCAAAATCTCATAAACGTCATTTACATCTTTGAGCTGTTGCTCCGTTGGCGACGTTGTTTCTCCAAAAGTAATTGCCTTCACAATCCCTCTTAAGGCTGGAAAGAGGAGCGAAGTGTCGAAATACAGCCTCTGATCGATAACCGCTCTTGCTTGCAAATCTTCAGGGTACAATTTCTCTTGTTTGTCACCGCCGTATTTGGAAACTAGGTACGTGATGATTGCGTGGCTGTCGGCAAGCAGGAAATCGTCATCTTCTAGGTAAGGGACGGAGTGTAGGGGGTTCTTCTCTCTGTATTCTGGCGTCAGCTGTTCTCCTACCATTAAATCGACCTCCACGGGTTCGTAGTTCAGTTTGATGAGTTCAACGGTCATCAGCACGCCCCGCACAGGTGGGCTGGCGTCGATTTTGTGAATTTTGATCGTCATGTTGCCTGTTTCAATGTTAGCGCGGTACTGAGGGTCGGTCACTTCAACTGCTTATATTTAGTAGTGATAAAATGATGGTTGCCGAGCGAGCCAGTAGACGGGTTTAAGTGATAAAAACCTAGTCGACATGACTAGACGAATTTTTGTGCGATGTTGATTACATTCGAAGGTCAATTTAAACGTAAACAACTGTTTGCGAGTTGTTATTCTCTGACCGGTATAATGTTTCATTCAATATTAAGACTTAATTCACACGTAATTTGCTCAAAATTAATCGGTTGGTTGAGGACTCTCGTCATAAAAGAAAAATTAACCAGAATACAAACATTACCTCACACCTGCTTTTCCTAAAGGGTATAGGCAGAGGTGTACCTATACACACCCACATTTTGGCACTATATTAAACTCCCATGTCATAAGGGGCGCGATGAAAAAAAAAATAATACATTGCTTTCCAAAAAAGAGCACTCACTTACAATATTCTTCCTCTTTGAAAAATAAATCATGCATATTTCGTTTTCGTTTGTCGTTGGTCTAGTGGCCGCAAGGGCTACTGCTGATCATGAGGTCCTGGGTTCGATTCCCAGGTTGTTCTTGGATTTGTGCCCGGTTCATGGAAATGGGCTCGCCCCCTATTACATAAAAATACATTATAACTGGCGAAATATGGGTGTACTAGTAGGTACATTATTATTACATACATTTTTTTTATTTATATAGTTACTGTTGCGCCAATTGACACATCGCATAGTTGCGTAATTCTCACTTGAGGAAATAATACTATGATATGTAGGAGCGCACAAGTTCGAAGCAGGCGAGCAATTTAAAGCCGGTTAGATGTTAAAAGTAGCGTCAAGGTCAATGACGCACATTTGGCGTTCAAGTTTGAGGCCAGTGTGTTAATTCATTTTGACTATACAACAACGCTCGTTGCGTTTTAAACGTTGTTGAGCGTCAGAATATTTCAAACATATGAAGCAACCCATTACGAATTTCTGTTAAAATGGAATAGACAAGTGTTACATAAATTGCGGTGTCAAAAATAAATGTTTGACTAACATTACCGAGACAAAGTTGTCAATAGATAGAGCAAAGACGAGAAGTGTCCATAATAAATTTATGACTTCAAAAGTCAAGAAGTTTCGGAAGTCTTCTTCTGTCTCCCAGTTACCTTGTCACGTCTTAGCCGATGAACTGATTTGGTATACCGATAGACCTGGAACTGTGTTAGAACATAAAAGACTATCTATCCCGGTAGTAGGTTCCCGTGGCTGGCACAGTGACAGGACCGTGGAGCTTGTCGCATGCAAAGAGAGGCATATACCCAGCAGTGGGTGGAGTCGGGCTGTGGATGATGATGATGATGTTCCCGTGAAATGATTTCCAACATAAAACCAAACGTGTCGCTGACAAAAGCTAATCGTAAATCAGCGTAAAACTTGAACTTCCTTCCAAATCACCATCAGTGAAAACGAAGACTCATAAGATTATTTGCTCAGATGCTAATAAATATTTGTTTTTTGATTAAAATTGTGTTGTCATATGACCTGCACCTACCTGATCAATTTGACCTTTAGATCCACCATTCGACCCACTTCGGCTATTCCCTTTTTTTTCTTTCCATACAATGAAATGATCCAACGAAACAAACTCCAAAGGAATGCAAAAAAATGTCACAATGTGAATTGTCCCATTCCTGGGCAAAGACCTCCCCCATTCTTCCACTTTTCTCGATGTTGCGCCTATTCTCGCGAGAGAAAACGAGACAGACGAGAAAGCCATCTAAGGTGTCATCTTCTCCTTGGTCTGCCGCGACGCCGTCTAACTGTCTCAGGGCTCCAGTTTTGTGATATGCGGGCTCACTGCTTTGCATCCGGCAGACATTACAGGCCTGTAGCGCTAATACCGATATTTTCTAAAAATGTTGAGAAAGTCTTCTTTAATAGTATTTATAATTACTTGGAAAAGAATAATATATTTTGTAAGGAACAAATGGGCTTTAGGAAAACTAAAACCATTATTATGGCTGTTTCAACTTCCTTGAAAAAATACACCATAACATGGACAGTAGAAAATCAGTGATGGCTTTATATATGGACATAAAGGCATCACTGATTTTCTACCCAGGGCATTTGACTATGTGGATCATAAAATACTATTAGCTAAGCTCTATAAATATGGCATCAGAGGTAACGTGCTCAAACTCATAGAATCTTATTTGAAAAATAGAAGGCAAATAACTCAGATCTGTCAAATAAACGCAAAGTCCAGAACTGAAGTAGTATACTCCTCTAGTTCCAGAATACTTGCTTGTGGTGTGCCGCAAGGTTCTGTATTGGGACCATTGTTATTTATATGCTATATCAATGAATTTCCCCAAGTAATCAGACATTAAATGTCTCTTTTCGCTGATGACAGCACAGTTATCTATGACACGAACAACACGGAAGACATAGAAGGACAGATAAACACTAGCCTTAGTTCTATTATTAATTGGTTGACTGCTAATAATCTTATTATAAACCTTAATAAAACTAAATTTATGAATTTTAAACTGCGAGAAAATGGAAAATCACGCGTTCAAATAAATTATAATGAAACTCAAATACTTGAAACGAATGTAACAAAGATTCTGGGGCTTTTTATTGATAACGATATATCATGGAGAACTCAAAAAGGTAATGTGTGTGGGAGACTTAGTAAGTTTTCCTTTCTCTGTATATGCTAGGTAAAATTGTAAATAAGACCGCACTACTGGCGGCTTATCACGGTCATGTTGCGTCTACTCTGCGGTTTGGAATTATATTTTGGGGCCTATAAGGTTCATGATGTAATTATCGCACAGAAAAAGTGTATTAGAGCTATATGCAAAATAAAATCTACAGAATTATACAAGCAACATTTAAAAAATTTAAATATATTAACGGTCCCGCCGTTAATATATTTCACTTTATATTTATGAATTATGTATTTTTGTCAAAAACAATATGTACTTTTATAAATCTGTTGAAAGTTTACGTCGCTCAGATAAACTGCACACATTGCCTATTAAAACAGAGTTTATGTATAAAAGTGTATTTTCAATGGCATCCAGATTGTACAACAAAATACCGAAACCAATTAAAGAGTGTAAAAGCCTCAATGAATTTAAAAACAGACTTTCAGAACTATTGAGAGACAAAGTATATTACTCTGTTAGCGAATTTCTAAATGACAAACTGTTATAACGTTGACATTTAAAAAAAAAAAAATAAAGAAGTCAATAAATAACAATGCAATTTGGTTCAATAAATAATTAAAATCATAAAATAACACAACATAAACAACAAAAACGAAAACATTACCTAACTTTATGTCATCTATGTCAATATTAAAATTACATGCATCAATTGTCAGAGTTATGTCAATATAAGCATTAATGTAAATGTATAAGCAAATAGAATTATGAAAAAAAGTATATTCTATTGAATATCCAGCAGGTTCTATGTTAGAAGATCAAAAACATCTTTGCTAACATTTTACTAGCTCTTCCAAAAATCTGTAAATTTTTCAGACACCACAGTAAAAGATTATTAATTACTCAGTAAATGATCAGTATGCTGCCGAGTAAATAAAAGTAGTATATCCCAGAGAACATAATATTCCCGTATAAGTTATTTGGAAGAAAAACCCGAATTTGAGTTCCAAACTTTCGGCCTGTCCGATCGTGCGCGGTTATAAGTGTTATAAAATTTGGCGCGGGTATACGAAGGTTAAATACGATAACACTTTTCTGGCATACGCTGTAGATGAAAATAAAACAGAATTTTTAAAATATTACAACTTTTATGTAAACTGTAGGTATGTAAGCTAAGCCGTCATTATGTACCGAATACAAACAAAAATCACTTACAAATTCATTTAGTTTAAATTTATCACTTTCACTCATTGATTCCTCATTAAATTAGATACAAAAAGGTAACATACTTATTTTAATTTATTATTTAACTAAGCACAGTCACTTTTTTTACTTCATCACTGATTTGATGAACCCTTCAAGCTGAGTTAGTCCAGGTAGGTTCCCCTTCTTGTACCAATCTTCCTCTTTTAATGAATTCCACCATGCGTGCACCTTGACATATTTTTCATCTAGTGGTACTAATGCAGCTAAAGTAGAGACGCTAGCTACCAATGACACATCAGCTACCGTCAAATGGTCGGCAGCTGCGAACTTGTTCTTCTGCAAGTATTTGTCCAAAATCTCATAACCCTCATTCGCATCTTTGAGCTGTTGCTCCGTCGGTGACGTTCGTTCTCCACCAGTAATTGTCTGAAAAATCACTTTTATGCATGGGAAGAGGAGCGAAGTGTCGAAATACAGCCTCTGATCGATAACCGCTCTTGCTTGCAAATCTTCAGGGTACAATTTCTCTTGTTTGTCACCGCCGTATTTGGAAACTAGATACGTGATGATTGCGTGGCTGTCGGCAAGCAGGAAATCGTCATCTTCTAGGTAAGGGACGGAGTGTAGGGGGTTCTTCTCTCTGTACTCTGGCGTCAGATGGTCTCCTGCCGTGAAATCGACCTCCACTGGTTCGTAATTCAGTTTGAGGAGTTCAGCCGTCATCAGCACGCCCCGCACGGGTGGGCTCATGTCGTTCTTGTGAATTTTGATCGTCATGTTGTCTGTTACAATGTTAGCACAATACTGAAGGCTGGTAATCACTGCAACTGCTTATATTTGGTACTGATAAAAGGATGACTGCCGAGCAAACGATAAGTGGAGGTTGGGGCCCCACCCCAACCTCCACTTATCTCGTTTTTACTTTTAAGTGAAAATATCATAGTCATGTCATGACTAGAAAGTTTTGTGTGCGATGTTTATTAAATTCGATGGTAATTAGAGTTCAATTTTGAGCAACTATTTGCGAGCAGTTCTTTTGTTGTCATTACTATAATGTTATTTATATTTTATTCTCACTTGAATTGATCGGCGAGTTGAGCTGCCTTGTGGAAAAAAATAGTTTAAAACAATACAAAATAGTAAAGAGTGGCAGAGACACCGACGCACAAACGCTTACCACTTATTCAGTACCGATTTCATTCTGAGCATAGAAAATATTCAGCAATTTCCGGTATTTAAAAAAAAAGTCTGTTGTTTTCTAAAAAAGTGCAATACTTACACGACTAAAATGTATGGAACAGCCGATTTTGAAATTACCAATGCAAAATTTCTATGTTGGAGTTCAGAATTACGTAATGAATACGAGGTAACCGTTTGTGCATTGGTGTCTCTTCCACCCTGTACAGAAACCACTACAAACACAACATAATGTTGTGCCTATTTTCTCCAAAGGGTTAGGCACAGGTGTACTCACATTTCGCCTGTTATATTCCAGTCCCTTATTACGGGATCTAATTCAAATTTAAACAAGTAAGTAAAATGTAAAAAAAAACAAACAAATGACCTATTTATTTTCATCATCATCATCATCATCCACAGCCCGACTTCATCCATTGCAGGGTATAGGCCTCTCTTTTCTCACTTTTACATTATTTCAACACGCGTTCATCAAATTATTTAAATATGAAAACGCTCAGCCTTTTTGAGATAAGTTTATGTACACATAATGTCATCAAATAATACCCAAGGGAGCAATGACGATTTAACAAAACTAAAAATATATTTCAGTCTTACTTTGTTATCTCAATTGAGGAGCAGCCGCTCGGGTCGATCTTCAGATTAAGCCGCGCTTGCTTAGGTTGGTCCGTGGATCACCCATTACATACCGAGTTTCCTTCGTGCCCCGGAAAGCACGTTAAGCTGTTGGTCCCGGTTGTCAATTATTAATCTTTGACAGTCGTTACAAGTAGTCAATGGCCAGAAAGTCTGACAACCAGTCTTAGCAAGGGACTAACTGGGTTGTGGAAGTCAGAAAGGCAGTCGCTCCATGTAAAAAACTGTTATTTAGCTGAATGCGGTAAAACTTGAAGCTGACCCCAACATAGTTGGAAAAAGGCTAGGTAGATGATGCTTCAATTGACACATCGCATTGTTGCCTAATTTCAATTGAGGAAATAATACTCTAATACGTAGAAGCGATTTCGTGCAAGCTATGTTTATTATTTAAAGCCGGTTAGATGCTAAAGTAGCGCCAAGGTCACCGTAACATATTATTTTGGCGTCCAAGTGTAAGGCCGAGTCTATGTACAAACAAACGAAGCGGTATTGGCGTCCATTTTATATAAGCAAACGTATGATTAAATACCGAGACTACAATCTCAATATCATAACATCACGCATGTATTTTTTCGTAGGGTTAGGCAGAGGTGTACATATAAGTAAATGATACACGCACCTTCACCAATTATGTTTAAGTCGCATGTAAAAGGGGGCGAGCCTATTGCCATAAATTGGGAACAAACCTAAATATCGTGCTGCTACAGAGAAATTCCTGAAGAATTCTCGATAACACTGGGTAGTGACTTGGAAGCGAATCCACGATTCATGCTCAACTCAACATGCTTGCAACCACGAGAATTAGAGACAGTCACAGATAGAGGAGGCTGTAAGAGTGTAAATAAAAGTAAACCCTGTTTTAAAATCATCTGACCAGTTAAAACAAGACATAACAATTTATTTTTGTCAAAAAAAGAAATTGTTGTTTGATCAAAGACTAAAATGACATTGTTATGGGCCCCCTACCTTTATCAAATTGACCTTCAGATCCGCCATACCTTTGAATAATTCAAACAGTGTGTGTGTATCAATGTCTCATGGCCAAACGGATCCTGTGACCGGAGCCACCGATACCTAGAAGTGAGTCGTTTTAGCTGATTAAACTATTTCGGTAATGTTTGTGCACGACTCCGTCCAATCTGGAGCAGGTTCGAACATGTTTGGTTCGGTTGTGTTTGTTAATCATGAAGTATATTCAGTCAAGGTTAGCCAAAATAATGTGATGTTTTGTCGGATGATTTGGTTATAATAACCTACACGTTTGTTATTTTTTCTACTGTAGTTTTTGTTACAACAATATTAGTCTGCATCATCTGGCTGCTGGGAAAAGCCAAAGTAGATATTTTTATTCGATGTTTGAGCTCGAAATTAAGGATTTAATAGAATTTTAAGTACAACGAAATAATAAAAACAATAACGTTAGGTCTACACAATCATTTTAATTAAAATTCCAAAATACAAATTAGTTTCATCTTGAAATACAGTAGTACCTACTTCTTAATTGCCTTGATAAAACCTTCGTACTGAACCAGTCCAGGTACATTTATCTTCTTGTACCAATCTTCTTCTTTCAGCGTATTCCACCATGCATGCACCTTGGTGTATTTGCCATCCACAGGAACCATCTTATCTGCAGAGGAGACAGCAGCAACCAATGACACATCAGCTACGGTCAGATGATCGGCTGCCACAAACTTGGTCTTCTCCAAGTACTTGTCCAAAACTGAGTAAGCATCATTCAAAGCTTCGATTTGTTTCGCAGAAATAGTTTTCTCTCCTGCCATGAGAGTAATCACAATATCCCTGGCTGCAGCAGTAAGGTTGGCAGTCTCGAAATAAAGTCTCTGATCGACTGTCGCACGTAATTTTAAGTCACTAGGGTACAATTTCGCTTGATGTTCACCGCCGTATTTGGAAACTAGGTATGTGATAATGGCGTGACTATCAGCGAGCAGGAAGTCATCTTCTTCTAACAAAGGGACGGTGTGTAGAGGGTTTTTCTCCAAGTATTCTGGTGTCCTGTGCTCCCCGGTCATGAGGTTTATGTCCACGGCTTCATAGTTCAGTTTTATAATTTCTGCCGTCATTTGTACGGCGGAGGCGCGGGGGCTGAGGTCGAGTTTGTATATTTTGAGAGTCATGGTGACTGTGGCGATGTGCGCGTCGCGTGGAACTGAAGGCTGTAGCTCACAACAGCAGTTTATATCGAGTAGTGATATATCTATAGCGATAACGTAGCCGGGGAGATAAGTTTGGCGGTTTATGTGATAAACAAAACGACCAAGTGCGAGTCCGCCTGTCACTCCTAGGATTCCGTTATTTTTAAGAAATATGTAAAAATGTAGTATTTTTAATTCATATCCAGGTAGGTTATTTTGGTAGGCACACGATTGAGTAATTTTTAGGGTACCGTTGCCAAATAGCAAAAATGGAACCGTTATACATATATTCGTCCTGTTCGTCTGTCTGTCCGTCCGTCCGTATGTCACAGCCATTTTACTACGAGACTGTTGGCACCACATAGTTGAAATTTCGGGACTAGGTGTCTTCTACACAAAAGTGATTTATAAAATTATGAAAAAAATAAAAATAGGGGTGGCATCCATGTAAGTGAGGGTTGAAAAAAAAAATTCAAGGAATATAACTCTGTGGGGTGTTTAATGACAGCTCTTGAAAAATTATATCGAGCTTTATAAACAGTTTTTTTCTTAAGTCAATGTTTGATGAGATATTTGCTTCTAAAAGTTGTGTCTCCCCTCTAATTTCTAAAGTAAGAGGAGGAAAATTCTGAAAAAACGTAGGTTTGTAGAATTTAAAAAGAACTTTCAACGAAAATTAGTTTGAATAGGCTTTGACGTTTAGTATTTGAGATATGGGACTTTTTCGTCAAACTGTAACTTTGTTTTTATTAATATACTATAGAAATAAATTGGTTTTGCTGTTGAGTGTTGACGCATGAATGAGCGTTAAAAATATTGTTATTGTATTGTTTGGTGGTACGAAACCCTTTATATGTAAGTCCGACTCACCCTTGGCCGATTTTTTATTTGTTTCTGTGCCACTTAGAGAGTAATACGGGGTTTTGTGATTTTTAATGTTACTAATAAAAAAATGTACAAACACAATAAGGTACAATTCTTTTTTAATTTAAAATTAATTTCAAATACATTATTTTTCTTAGAACTAAGCACTATCACTGTTTCAATGCATTCACCAATGATTTAATAAACATTTCATACTCGGCTATTCCGCGTTCATTAATGTTTTTGTACCAATCTTGTTCCTTGAATAAATTCCACCACGCGTGTATCTTGGTATATTTAGCATCTACAGGTACATACAAGTTGAAGGAAGACACAGCAACCACAAGTGACAAATCAGCTATCGTGAAATGGTCGCCTGCCACGAACTTAGTCTTCTCCAAGTATTTTTCCAAAATTTCGTAAGCATCGTTCAAGTTTTCGATTTGTTTCGCATTGGGAGCTTTCTTCCCGGCCAAGAGGTCAAGCGTTATTGGCCTGGCGGATCCAAAGAGGTTCGAACACCCGAAAAACAGCCTCTGATTGATTGTCGCCCGTATTTTCAAGTCACTAGGGTACAGTTTCTCTCGTTGTTCAGCGGTGCCGTATTTGGTTACCAGATACGTGATGATTGCATTGCTGTCAGCGAGCACAAAATCACCATCTTCTAAGACAGGGACGGTGTGCATAGGATTTTTCTCTAAGTATTCTGGTGTCAGGTGTTCTCCGGCCATAAAGTTAACGTCTATGGCCGTGTAGTCCAGTTTGAGGAGCTCAGCAGTGATGACGGCGGTGCGCGCCGGCGGACTCGCGTTGAGTTTGTATATCTTGATCGTCATGTTGACTGTGTCGACGATTGCGAGGTACTGATGTCAGTGTCGCCTGCGATGGTTTATATCTAGTAGCGATAATACGATGACTGGGGGCCTTACAAGACTAGCGAGATAAGTGGAGACCAACAGGCGTGTCGTATTTTTATTTGATATCAATACCCGTTTGTTTTTTCACGTGGACGAGAGTAAATGATTATGTAACAATCGTTGCAGGTGGCGTTTTGTAGTTTTGGCCTACCATGGGAAAATGAGTTTGTGTTTATCAATATCCGTTTCGCTGTGATTTTTTTACAAAAATATGTTTGCTAAAAAACCCTCTAGGCTCCGTAGCCAACAGTTGTTGTAGTTTCTAAAAAGACATACAGACACACGGTACAGACCACAAGAATTGGTTGTTGTATTCTTATGTGGCTTCTAAAATTTAATATCGTAAGGTAACCGGACGGCCGATAAGAGTTTTAAATACTAATTACAAAATACCTGTGTCAAGTATTTGCAAACACAATAACAAATTATTTGTGAAATTCACATTGGAAACACAAAAATATTTGTATTTCAAATATGTATAAAAATTTGGTTACAAGTAATTCAAGTACCTATTACCCAGGCCTACCAACAAATCTAAAACTACTGGAGGAAAAGTGAACAAGGGCAAGCATTGGCTCGAATTACAAGTATTCAATGTGAATTTAGTAGGGCCAATTATTTTTTAATGTTACCAATAAAATATAAGTATTTATTAACGTTTTATTTTCTGTTTTTAAGAAATATTTGAAATATGTAATATTATATGTAAGAAAAATAAATAAAAGGAATAATAATACATACAATTTTAAATACGTATGTAAAATGGTAGGAATGGGAGGGAAGCCTTTGTCCAGGAGTGGGACAGATCAGGCTAACAAAAAATAAATGTAATTTGGTAATAACAATTATTTATTTAAAATTAATAAACCTTAATTATACATATAATCTCAGAACTGTCACTATTTTGCTACCTTCAGCAATGATTTCTTAAACTCTTCCAACTGAGCTACTCCGGGTTCATTTATAGTTTTGTACCAATCTTCCTCCTTGAATAAATTCCACCACGCGTGTATCTTGACATATTTAGCATCTACAGGTACGTACACGTTAAAGGAAGACACAGCAACCACTAGTGACAAATCAGCTATCGTGAAATGGTCGCCTGCCACGAACTTAGTCTTCTCCAAGTATTTCTCCAAAATTGCGTAGGCATCGTTCACGTTTTCGATTTGCTTCGCATTGGGAGCTTTTTTTCCGGCCAAGAGGTCAAGCGATATTGGCCTGCCAGATCCAAATAAGTTAGAGCTCTCGAAAAACATCCTCTGATTGATTGTCGCCCGTAGTTTCAAGTCACTAGGATACAATTTCTCTCGTTGTTCAGCGGTGCCGTATTTGTTTACCAGATACGTGATGATTGCATGGCTGTCAGCGAGCACAAAGTCGCCATCTTCTAAGACAGGAACGGAGTGCATAGGATTTTTCTCCAAGTATTCTGGTGTCCGGTGTTCTCCGGCCATAAGGTTTACGTCTATGGCCGTGTAGTCTAGTTTGAGGAGCTCAGCAAAGATCACGGCGGCGCGCGCCGGCGGACTCGCGTCGAGTTTGTATATCTTGATCGTCATGTTGACTGTGTCGACGATTGCGAGGTACTGATGTCAGTGTCGCCTGCGATGGTTTATATCTAGTAGCGATAATACGATGACTGGGGGCCTTACAAGACTAGCGAGATAAGTGGAGACCAACAGGCGTGTCGTATTTTTATTTGATATCAATACCCGTTTGTTTTTTCACGTGGACGAGAGTAAATGATTATGTAACAATCGTTGCAGGTGGCGTTTTGTAGTTTTGGCCTACCATGGGAAAATGAGTTTGTGTTTATCAATATCCGTTTCGCTGTGATTTTTTTACAAAAATATGTTTGCTAAAAAACCCTCTAGGCTCCGTAGCCAACAGTTGTTGTAGTTTCTAAAAAGACATACAGACACACGGTACAGACCACAAGAATTGGTTGTTGTATTATTATGTGGCTTCTAAAATTTAATATCGTAAGGTAACCGGACGGCCGATAAGAGTTTTAAATACTAATTACAAAATACCTGTGTCAAATATTTGCAAACACAATAACAAATTATTTGTGAAATTCACATTGGAAACACAAAAATATTTGTATTTCAAATATGTATAAAAATTTAGATTACAAGTAATTCAAGTACCTATTACCCAGGCCTACCAACAAATCTAAAACTACTGGAGGAAAAGTGAACAAGGGCAAGCATTGGCTCGAATTACAAGTATTCAATGTGAATTTAGTAGGGCCAATTATTTTTTAATGTTACCAATAAAATATAAGTATTTATTAACGTTTTATTTTCTGTTTTTAAGAAATATTTGAAATATGTAATAATATTATATGAAAGAAAAATAAATAAAAGGAATAATAATACATTACAATTTTAAATACGTATGTAAAATGGTAGGAATGGGAGGGAAGCCTTTGTCCAGGAGTGGGACAGATCAGGCTAACAAAAAATAAATGTAATTTGGTAATAACAATTATTTATTTAAAATTAATAAACCTTAATTATACATATAATCTCAGAACTGTCACTAATTTGCTTCCTTCAGCAATGATTTCTTAAACTCTTCCAACTGAGCTACTCCGGGTTCATTTATAGTTTTGTACCAATCTTCCTCCTTGAATAAATTCCACCACGCGTGTATCTTGACATATTTAGCATCTACAGGTACGTACACGTTAAAGGAAGACACAGCAACAACTAGTGACAAATCAGCTATCGTGAAATGGTCGCCTGCCACGAACTTAGTCTTCTCCAAGTATTTCTCCAAAATTGCGTAAGCATCGTTCACGTTTTCGATTTGCTTCTCATTGGGAGCTTTTTTTCCGGCCAAGAGGTCAAGCGATATTGGCCTGCCAGATCCAAATAAGTTAGAGCTCTCGAAAAACATCCTCTGATTGATTGTCGCCCGTAGTTTCAAGTCACTAGGATACAATTTCTCTCGTTGTTCAGCGGTGCCGTATTTGTTTACCAGATACGTGATGATTGCATGGCTGTCAGCGAGCACAAAGTCGCCATCTTCTAAGACAGGAACGGAGTGCATAGGATTTTTCTCCAAGTATTCTGGTGTCCGGTGTTCTCCGGCCATAAGGTTTACGTCTATGGCCGTGTAATCTAGTTTGAGGAGCTCAGCAAAGATCACGGCGGCGCGCGCCGGCGGACTCGCGTCGAGTTTGTATATCTTGATCGTCATGTTGACTGTGTCGACGTTTGTGAGGTATTGATGCCAATGATCACTGCGACGGTTTATATATAGTAGCGATGATACGATGACTGGGCACTAAGGAAACGAGTAAGATAAGTGAGATAATGACCTGGTAGTGGCCTGTTTTACTACATATAACATTACTTAGATATTTATTTTTATTTAAATATCGTTCTCCGTGATTTTTATTTGCAGTGAGTTGTTAACAAAGATTAAGATAAGAATTTAGCTTATAGATTAAACGTATGTCTCGTTATGTAAATATCGCAACAGAAGCATCTCGACACAGACAGGTTAGGTTAAAGGAAGGTTGCGGTCGCGTTAATTTAGAATTTGACAATCAATTCAGGTTGTACTCTGCTTCTAATAATATAATTTAAACCCGGTTCGAAAGACACGTGGCGCCATCTATTATCATAAGAAAGTTATTGTTGTTTTGCTCGAGAACACTACTTATTTCGGGATGGTACCCTATGTACACCTGACAAAGTATATGCTAAGGAGATGGGAAATTCTGGGAACAGCAGTTAACTAGTTGAAATGTGTATTAAAAAAACCGTTATTTTTTCTAAAAGAAATCACAAAATACAGGACCATGTTTCTATCTAGGAAGCAAGAAAAGTTAAATGAAGTTATAAAACTGTATACTCGATTAAATACATGCCTGAATTAATCGGTAAAAGCTTAGAATATGTTTGAAAATCAAGTAACAAGTGCTTATCAATCGTTTCGTGGAATCAATTCATAGCGAATCGAGTTCCTTTAATTTTCTTCAGTTGGCAACACTGGTCACCGACTGACAGATGACAAACAGAAAAAAACCGGTACTCGTTCGTTTTCTTTCGTTTTCAGTTTTTCCATGTTTTATTGTATAACCCCACGACCTCGGCTTTGCATATTATAAAGGACTAATCGATGGATCTTACTACTTTCAATTACCCAGTAATTATTTTGGACAACTGATTACGCCTATCGATCGGATATTGATGACTTGGATCGCTGTGTGAATACCATTTGTACGGTTTGTACCATTGCTACTGGTCGCAGTAACTCTATTGGCAGAAGGGCGATAAGGCGATTTTACAGTTATTCCTATTTTGGTTAACATTATGTGGGGAAATGATCGGTTTATCATAAAAGTGTCCAGGGAGGTAGGCAGCAGCTTTCTTCGACAGCTGTTGGCTTCAAATATTTCATGGATATTGCGGGGACGTATACAGTCCCGCCATATAAGTCGCAAAACATATTTTGTTTACATTTTAGTTGAGAGCTGTTGAAGAGGACGAGATTCAATATTAGGCTGTTATTGTAATTGTATTGTAGGTAGAAGAACTGTAGGCTGCTGTGCCCATGCATATGTGTGCATAATGTGGTATCTCAGTTGGGCAAGATACCAAGAAAATATCGTACCTCCTGCCCAATTCTTAGATGATATTCTCATAATTATTGAAGATGAATAATAAATATTTTATACATTTATTGGTGTTTTATTTTACTTCTTCATCTCCCTGCTAGGTACCTACTGCTTCTAACTGCTAGATATTGGATACTTGTTTTCGACTGCAGTGACTGTCCAGGGCGTGCCATACGTGTCAGATCTTTGACAAGTCACACATGAAGGCTCTCTACTTGCACTCCATGCACAGAACCATTACACAACTGAAGCCATTCAAAAATATTTCGCAAATAACATAAAAAAATTACAATGTTATAATGCAACCTCACTTTTACTATATAACCTGATTCCTGGATAGCCAAATTTTACCAAATTTTCAGTGAGGTTGTTATTATATCCTCTTACAAATAAGACCAGTTTGATTGAGTTAACACATGGGCCCAAGAAACTATGGAGTAGTTCCCTTCTTCTTTCAGGATGATCGGATCAATGGTTTAGGCATGAAAAAGTAACAAACAAACAAACAAACTTACTTTCGCTTTTATAATATTAGTTAGAAGTTAGAATAGGAAGTTAAGATTAACATTATTTTCAACTCTGCAGAAAGAAAACGGGACCAGGCGCATCAGGGATCCGTCGACCCTGCATAAGTTAAACGGTTACTTTTAGCCATAAGATCGATCTTAAGGTGAGCAAACAGGGCTGCGGGACTGTTCGAAAGAGATACCGCGGCCCTGGGGACAAAGGGCAAAGAAGGAACATGGATGGGTTTTAGTCAGTACAAGTCAGACCGCCGCCGCCGCCACCTTCCGCTCCGCCCAGACCGGGGGGGGGGGGGGGTAATTTGATGATTGCCAATGCTAAAATTAAGCAGACGCACCGACCAAGTAGCAAGTTTAGGCAAATCTGTGGAACAGCAAGGGCCACGAACACTCCCCAGGGGTACACCACAAGTTTTATACCCATCCCAAGCAGCATAATAGGCTGTATACAAGCTGTCCTTCGCCCAGTAATACAAATGCATAAAGTGCAGTAAGTATTTAAGGTGTCGTAGAATAGTAGTTTGAAGTATGGACAGGCTGATGCTAAGTTTTTAGCTTCCGTAGCATCATCATCTGCCAAAAAAAGAAAACCCAAAGTAGATATTTTTATTCGATGCATGAGCTCGAAATTAAGAAGTCAATAAAATTTAACTACAACGAAATTATAAACAAAAATAACGTTAAGTCTACACAATAATTTTAATTACAATTACAAAATACTAATTGGTTTCATCTTGAAATTCAGTTTTACCTACTTCTTAATTGCTTTGATAAAACCTTCGTACTGAACCAGTCCAGGTACATTTATCTTCTTGTACCAATCTTCCTCTTTCAGCGTATTCCACTATGCATGCACCTTGGTGTACCATACCTGATGGTCTAAAACAAAAAAATGATAGCAATGGCGGGAAAAATGAGTGACTTTCGGCTTCGTTAAGGGTCTTTTTACACCCTTTATAAACCCGATTATTATGAGTTATTCCAATATTGTAAAGTCATAAATGTATTTGACAAAGTGAATTTAGCTGTTGCCTCTGATTACTGTGAACACAATATGAGTAAGCTACAGAAAATAAGTAGACCTAATTTTGTTCGTAACCTGTCTCACCTGCCTCTGTATAAACTGCCGAAAGTAAACAATGAATACGGAAGACGGGTCTGGACGTATGCTCTTCCAAGCATTCTAAATCAATTGTTTATTTTACCGCTGAAAACTCTGTGGGTCCACTACCAGACAAAGACCTGTGAGTGAGTAACTTAACCGCGGGGTTCGGGTTTTCTTGCGGTTCGCGGGTCGGTGTCGGATTGTGTGTTGGTGGGGGATGGATCTCGCGGGTGGCGCGTGTGTGGTTGCAGAGTTGCAATCGTTGGAGTCGGCGATGCAACTCCTACCAACCTCCAGGTTCGTTTGGCCCCGTTGAATGCCTTTTTCATGAAATAGTTATTGGATGGGGTTGCATGAGTTTGGAGGGTATGGTGTATGATTTTGGTGGTCGCGATTCTGTAGCTACATGCGTGTTGCTTGCGCGATTCATTTTTCATCGACATGCAGCCTGGCACTGATCTGCGGATTGCGGAAGGCGTGGGGGATTTGAATTTCGCGGGCTGCCCAGGCGCTTCCACCTTAAATCTTAATCGATACCGCACATATCTTGCCTCAAAAAGATTGAGCGTTATTTTTTTTTAATAATTGTATGAATACATTTGGAAATAAACAGATTGAAATTTTAAATTTTAGGAGTAGAAAGTTAATTCTCAAAAAATTAGGTTTGTAGAACATAAAAAGAACTTTCAACGAAAATTAATTTGAATAAATAATAATAATAAATCTTTATTTTCAGACCAGAGATCCATAACAAATAAATAATAAATAAACAACTTGGCACTTACGAACTAAAAACACTTTATACATACTTTCTACAGCGCATACCTGAACGACGGTCAGTGTGCCGCCATCCAGTGAGACATTATTTGGCCATCTACCCTGCCGGCTACAGTAACCACGAGGCTGTTGGGGCTGTCGCGCATCCGACGCATCAGTGATGCGATTCGCAGACGCAGCAGCAGCGAGCCGAAATCCGGAACGCGTGCCTCCGCGAACATCCCCGGCGCGCTATAGAAGCGCGGCAACCCCAGGAATACCCGGAACGCGTTATTATATAGGACTCGTAGAGCACTATACGAGCCCTGAGTATAACTGACCCACAGGGCGCACGTGTACAGTGACTGGCAGTAGGCCCTGAACAGTGTTATTTTAACCTCTCACGTACACCGTGCGAACCTGCGGGCCAGCATGTTACACCCGACCGTCAGCGCTCTACGTTCTCTCTTTAAATCGGTATCATCCGACAGCCTACCGGTGACCCAGTGCCCTAGGTATTTAAAATGAGTGACTCTTTTCAGCGGAACTCCGCCCAAAGTAACCGATGGAACAATATCATACATTTTATTTGGCGCTCTAAACTAACTAAGAGCTCACTTTTGGTTGTATTGTACCTGAGACCAGGAGTCACCGCATAGTCTGTGAAGACTAGATTCGGAGAAGCCTTTTTAACGCACTGATTGATGGGTTCAGTAGCACTATATCATCCGCGGAACTAATATTATTGATACACTGTCCATCAATGGAGCAACCGATTTGAGTGTTGCTGAGCTCACATATCAGCCGGTTGACATACATTTTGAAAAGCCTGGGCGAGCTAAGCCTCCCCTGCCTCACACCGCACTCCAACCTGAACGCATCAGACATGTCACCTGCCAATCTAACGTAGTTGGACTGGTTGCTGTACCAGTACTTCAGAACAGCAAACAGTCCCCCAGGAAGGTTAGTGTCATGGGAGAGTTTCCTCCAAAGGCAGTCTTAGGCTACTAGGTCGAATGCCTTAGAGAGGTCCAAAAAACACGCATAAACAGGTGTTCTTGCTGCATAGTAATGGACAGTATGCTTGAGACAGAGGATCGATGTTTCAGTCGACAAATGACGGTCCAACGCCTTTACAACAATGGTCGCCAAGGAGATAGGCCTGTAGTTGTTCTTGTCACTCGCATTTCCAGTTTTGTTTTTTATTACAGGAACGACAATCATTTTCATGAGGTCCTCTAAGATACGAGTGACTCATACATAAATTAAACAAGAGAGCTAAGACGTGGTAAGTGCTTACCTGCATATCGTAGGTGTTCTACACTTAAGCCGTCATGTCCAGGAGACTTACTCTGCTTCAGGTCCTTTAAGGCAGACCCAACCTCTCCAGCGGTGAACATGACATAAATAAGCTTTGACGTTTAGTATTTGAGATATGGGACTTTTTCGATAAACTGTGGCAGTAACTTTGTTATTTATCAATAAACTATGAATAAAATTGGTTCTGCTGTTGAGTGTTAATTGATGTATGAATGAGCGTTAAAAATATTGTTATTGTATTGTTTGGTGGTACTTAACCCTACATATGTAAGTCCGACTCGCACTTGGCCGATTTTTTATTTGTTTCTGTGCCACTTAGAGAGTAATACGGGGTTTTGTGATTTTTAATGTAACCAATAAAAAATTTACAAACACAATAAGGTACAATCCTTTTTTAATTTAAAATTAATTTCAAATACACTATTTTTCTTAAAACTAAACACTGTCACTGTTTTAATGCATTCATCAATGATTTTATAAATAATTCATACTGCGCTATTCCGGGCTCATTAATGTTTTTGAACCAATCTTCTCTCAATTTTGTAGTTGGTATTGCAAATACTTGACACTGATTTAATTTGTAATTAGTATTTAAAACTCTTATTTGCCTCCCGGTTTCCCTACGATATAAAATTTTAGGTATTCGACATAATAATATAACCCTTAAAACAACGCAACAACAAATTCTTGTGGTCTTGACCGTGTGACCACAAGAATTTGTTGTTGTAGTCTACAAAATACCTCAGTGTCAAGTATTTGCAATACAAATTACAAATAATTTGTAAAATGCAAACTGAAAATACAAATATGTATGAAAATTTAGATTATAAGTAATTCAAGTAAATACCTATTGCCCAGGCCTACCAACAAATTTAAAAACTACTGGAGAAAAGTGAACAAGGGCAAGCATTGGCTCGAATTAAAAATATTCAACAAAAATTTAGTAGGCCCAATTATTTTTTAATGTAAAAAATAAAATATACGTTAAATACATCTCTTTTTTCTGTTTTTTAAAAAATATTTGAAAAATGTCAAATTATAATTATGTAAGAAATAATAAATAAAAGGAATACTATAATTTTTAAATGGTTTTTGTTAAGAAATATTTAAAAATGTAACTAATGTGCAAATAAATAAAGGAATAATAATTGATAACATTTTTAAATACATTTAAAATGGAAGGAAAAACATTTTAAATTAATCTCAGAACTGTCACTATTTTGCTTCCTTCAGCAATGATTTCTTAAACTCTTCCAACTGAGCTACTCCGGGTTCATTTATAGTTTTGTACCAATCTTCCTCCTTGAATAAATTCCACCACGCGTGTATCTTGACATATTTAGCATCTACAGGTACGTACACATTAAAGGAAGACACAGCAACCACTAGTGACAAATCAGCTATCGTGAAATAGTCGCCTGCCACGAACTTAGTCTTCTCCAAGTATTTCTCCAAAATTGCGTAGGCATCGTTCATGTTTTCGATTTGCTTCTCATTGGGAGCTTTTTTCCCGGCCAAGAGGTCAAGCGATATTGCCCTGCCAGATCCAAATAAGTTAGAGCTCTCGAAAAACATCCTCTGATTGATGGTCGCCCGTAGTTTCAAGTCACTAGGGTACAGTTTCTCTCGTTGTTCAGCGGTGCCGTATTTGTTTACCAGATACGTGATGATTGCATGACTATCAGCGAGCACAAAGTCACCATCTTCTAAGACAGGAACGGTGTGCATAGGATTTTTCTCCAAGTATTCTGGTGTCAGGTGTTCTCCGGCCATAAAGTTAACGTCTATGGCCGTGTAGTCCAGTTTGAGAAGCTCAGCAGTGATGACGGCGGTGCGCGCCGGCGGACTTGCGTCGAGTTTGTATATCTTGATCGTCATGTTGACTGTGTCGACGTTGGTGAGGTATTGATGCCAGTGATCACTGCAACCGTTTATATATAGTTGCAATGAAACGATGACTGAGCATTAATGAAACGAGTAAGATAAGTAAGATAATGACCTGGTAGGATCCTATTTTACTACATATAACATTACTTAGATATTTATTTTTATTTCATTATCGTTCCCCGTGATTGTGATTTGCAGTGTGAGTTGTTAACAAAGTTTAAGATAAGAATTTAGCTTATAGATTAAACGTATGTCTCGTTATGTGAATATCGCAACAGAAGCATCTTAACACAGACAGGTTAGGTTAAAGGAAGGTTGCGGTCGCGTTAATTTAGAATTTGACAATCAATTCGTTATTGTTGTTTTGCTCGGGAACAGTACTTTTTTTAGGATGATAGGTACCCTATTTACACTTTACAATGTATACGCAAATTTCAGGATGATCGGTTTAGTGGTTTAGGCATGCAAAGGTAACAAACAAGATTACTTTCGCTTTTATAATATTAGTTAGGCGTTAGGAAAGGAAGTTAAGATTAGGATTCCTTTCAACTCTGCAGAAAGAAAAAGGGACCAGGCGCATCAGGGATCCGTCGACCCTGCATAAGTTATACGGTTAGTTTTAGCCATAAGGTCGATCTTAAGGTGAGCAAACAGAATTTAAGTAGTAGTCACAGTTGCTGCCGTCGTTTCGTCGTCGTGTGTCGTTTGCGTTTGAAAAACAGCTGTCACTGACAGGTAGACGGACCGACCAAGCAGCACGTTTAGGCAAATCTGTGGAACAGCAAGGGCCACGAACACTCCCCATGGGTACACCACAAGTTTTATACCTATCCCAAGCAGCATAATAGGCTGTATACAAGCTGTCCTTCGCCCAGTAATATAAATGCATAAAATGTAGTAAGGATTTAAGGTGTCGTCGAATAGTAGTTTGAAGTATGGACAGGCTGAGGCTAAGTTTTTAGCTTCCATAGCATCATCATCTGCCTAAGTTTTTCTCAACTAAGTTGGAGTCGGCGTCCAGTTCCACCGGACTAAGCTGAATACCAGTATTTTACATGGAGCGACTAAAATTTAGAGCTGTACTCAAATGGTGTGAGACCAGTATGTAGCCATCCACATTATAAAGAAGAAGACATCCGGCTGTCATACCCCAGTTACTGGGTGACGAGAAGGCACAATTTTAGGCTCCTGTCTACCCGTAACGACTGTGCAAGATCTATAAACGACAGTCGGGATCAACGGCTCAATGTGTTTTCCGAGGTGGAATGGATTGCCTCCTCTATGTTTACTTCATGAAATTACTAATTTCTGGCAGTAAGCTCATACTCGGGTGAGTCGAAATCAGGTCAAAAAGGGTTCGGTTTAAGGAAATTGAGCATAAAATTGGAAACGTTACAAGAAATAATATCACATAAATAAAATAATCATTTATTTTGTACAAATAATAGTTTTTAATTTCAGTTTTACACAGTTTGTATTCCAATTGATTTCAAAAACTCTTTCATCTTATTCAGTCCAAACAGATTTCCTTTTTCGTACCAATCTTCTTGCTCCAGTGATCGTAACCATGCGTTCAACTTTGGAAATTTATCATCCACAGGCACCAACACATCCGCAGAGGAGATGCTAGCGACACATGATACATCAGCTAAAGTCAAATGGTCGCAAGCTACGTACTTTGTTTTCTGCAAGTATTTTTCCATTATTTCGTAAGCCTCATTCAATTCTTTAATTTGTTGTTGACTAGCTGTTCCATCATTTATCATTGCCTTTACTAATTGCTTGCTTGTGGGAAAGAGCACTGAAGTGTCGAAATACATCCTGGAATCTATTGTCGCTCTTACACTGACATCGTTAGGGTATAATGTCGCTCGTTTTTCAGCGCCGTATTTGGAAGCCAGGTAAGTGATGATGGCGTGGCTATCAGAGATCATAAACTCACCATCTTCCAAGAAAGGGACTGAATGTAGAGGATTTTTCTCCAAGTATTCTGGTAATAAGTTTTCCCCGTTCTGAAGATCCAGTTCTTGTTGGACGTAGTTTAGTTTGAGAAGCTCAGCCGTCATTAGAACGGCTCGGACGCCCGGACTAGCGTCCATTTTGTATATTTTAAGCGGCATGTTGGCTATGTCGATGTTTGCACTGAACTAAAGGCTAATCATAGCAACTATTGTTATCTGGTAGATATAATATAATCGCTATGAAGCTAGATAAGATGAGATAGTGTTGTAACTTAAATCGAAATTATAAATAGGAAGTATACGCAAATGATTTATGAACAAGTCATAGATGAAAACTTAGAAAGTGGTGAAAAAAAAGTGGTCCATGGAGACGTGGCATTGGCTTGAATTTTATATTCGTTAGGGATTAGCTAGTATTCTAGAGGAGCTCGTGGCAAAATAATAACAGCCGCTCGGGTCGATCTTTAGGTTAAGCCGTGCTTGCCTAGGTTGGTCTGTGGATGGGTGACCACCCATTACATACCGAGTTTCCTCCGTGCCTCGGAAAGCACGTCAAGCCGTTGGTCCCGGGTGTCATTTGTAGATCTTTGACAGTCGTTAGGTAGTCAGTAGCCCAAAAAGTCTGACAACCGGTCTTACCAAGGGGTATCGTATTACCCAGTACTAACTGGGTTGTGGAGGTCAGATAGGCAGTCGCTCCATGTAAAATACTGGTATTTAGCTGCATCCGGTTAGACTGGAAGCCGACCCCAACATAGTTGGGAAAAGGCTAGGCAGATGATGATAGCTAGTATTCTGATGTCGTATGTTCTCCGTCCATGAGGACCTGGATCCCGTGGGCTGACCCGTCTTAGGTCCGGTAGTTTGAGAAGCTCAGTAGTGTTGACGCAGGTGCGGGCGGCCTCGTACTGGCGTCCATTTTATATACTTTGAGCTGCGTGTTAACTATAACGATTATTTTACTGAACTACAAGGCGAGTATCATAACAACGATTGATATCTATAAGATACGAGTATGTGTAGAGACAATAAGCCCAATTAGTTATAGCCAACAGACTTTATTTAGAATATTTATTTATATATGTACACACAATATACTTAACAGGACATTCCATTAAGATAGAAGACCACAAAGGAACTGCTTATTTCATAAAAAATTCCTTCCAGCAGACCTGCTGCCTGCCTGACCAGCGAGAGGAGAGTTGGATATAATACAATTGTCAAACTTTTGTATATTTATGCATATTGAAACGATAGGTTAGGCAGCGGTCTTACTTATCCCACCCAGGATTTAAGTCCCATGTAATTGCTATCAACCGGGAAAAAAATCCTGCATAAAAATATATTATCATTAGAATTAAGCAAAACCTTACATTTATGTCATAAAAAAATAAACTTTTATACAAATTATTCAATCTAAGCACTGGCACTATTTCACTTCAACCTTGATTGCACTAACTTTTCATACTGCGCAAGTCCAGGTGCATTTGCATTTTTGTACCAATTTTCCTTCTTTAGCAAATTCCACCATGCGTGCACCTTGGTGTATTTTTCATCCATAGGCACCAACACATTAATTGAAGAGATACCAGCAACTAATGACACATCAGCTATCGTCAAATGGTCGGCGGCCACGTACTTTGTCTTCTGCAAGTATTTGTCCAGAATTCCATAAGCGTCGTTCACAAGTTCGATTTGTTTCGCAGTAGGTGAATTTTGACCGGACATGAGTCCATTCAATACCTCCCTGGCTGCACCAGCGACGTTGGAAGTCTCGAAAAACAGTCTCTGATGGACTGTCGCACGTAATTTCACGCAACTAGGGTACAATTTCGATTGTTGTCCTCCACCATATTTGGAGACCAGGTATAAAATGATTGCGTGACTGTCTGCCAGAAGAAAATCCCCATCTTCTAGTAGAGGAACGGTGTGCATGGGATTTTTAGCTACGTATTCAGGTGATTTGTGTTCTCCGGCCATAAGATCCACGTTTTGAGTCACAAAGTTCAGTTTGAGTAGCTCAGCCATCATCATGGCGGCCCGGGATGGTGGACTGAGGTCGATTTTGTATATTTTGATCGGCGATGGCATGTTGACAGTTTCAGTCTTTAAACGGGAATAGAGGATAGTGGTGAAAGTAACGGTTTATATTAAGTGTAGTAGTGATAAATTAGATAACTGAGCACTTAGTAGAACGAGATAAGTGAAGATAACGGCGTCATGGGACCTGATTCACCATGAGATAGTTCAACTCTAACCAATTGCCGAAGGCCATTTTTTCACACGAGTGTGGTTAACATTTATGAATTATCAGATACTCCTCTTAATATTATAAAGGTAAAAGTTTGTATGTACGTGGTAATCTCCTGAACTACTGATCCGATTCCGAAAATTCTTTCACTATCGGAAAGCTACAGTATTCCCGAGTGTCATAGGCTATTTTTTTTTCCGTGGGATAATTTCCAACCACAAAGCGCGCGAAGCCGCGGACATAAGCTAGTTTATTTAATTTTCTTCTTATTAGATATATAACCCAAAGTTAAAGCCCAGTCTGATGATGACTGAGAGATTATGAGTTCGTCAGTTCGCGATGCATATACCAAAGCTACCACGTCATCAATGGCCCAAAATGTCTATCTTAGAACGGTTCATATTTATTTTAATTACGGTATAAATTCCAATTAATAAATCCTCTTTACCATACCCCAATATAATTGAGTGTCCGTCTTTCAAATGTCTCGAAAAGTGGTCATCGCAATATTGACATTTTTCACACAGTCTGTCTTTTTCATTGGTTCCCCTTACTCACAGAGTCAGACGAAACTATCACATCATAATTACCATGCCAGTAATGCAGTACAGCGAATGTGTTATCAGACTCTTTATCCGGAAGTTATTAAGCATTCTGTATTAGTATGATAACAATCTAGTGGCATGAATAGACGATTTACAAAAAACCCATGTTTATAGGTGGGAGTATGATGATCATGCAAGGTACACCTTTTAATTATGGTGACAAGAGAAAAGTTTCCAACACATAGAAGCTTGCATGAAAATAGTTAACATGGAGTCAAGACTGTGCATCAATTAACGATAACATAAAAACTCATCTTATTTTTATTGCACAGGGTTACTTCGGTAAGCAGATGGTCCCGGCTGTCATTGGTAGGTTTTTGAAAGTCTGATAACCAGTCTTGCAAAAGGATAACGTGTCACCCAGTAAATAGGTTGTTGGAGTTAGATAGGCACTCGCTGCATATAGATTACTGGTATCCAGCTGTATCTAGTTGGACTGGAAACTAACCCCAACATAGTTGATGACGGTGAGTATGTAAAGTTTTGCGGGAAAATTAGGAATAGTGGTGGCCATCATTTAAGTATTTTAGTTTTAAGGCTTTCCAACAAGGAGCGCACTACCTATTACTTAATAATATAGTACAGTTGTCATTCGAATTTTCAATAAGATTTAAGACTTGAAAATGATAATAACAATGATGACTGTGCATAAAAATTGAAAAAAATAACTCGTGGCATGACAAAGGCCATTTTTTATCTTGTTGGACTTAAAACTGTTACAAGCTTTGGATTTTATTTACGATTTCGCTAAATAGGTTGAGAATTGCATCAAGCATGTACACTGTACACACGTAGGGACTCTTAATAATTACATACGTCGCCATCGAAGATAAGTATATTTTTATCTAGAGAACCACAACAACTGGTGTTTCGCGTACTTCTCTGTTACTAGCATAAACAAACATACCACATAACATATGACGCCTAATAAAGTTAACATACAGTCAATAGTATTATAAGGTCTGTCAGCCATAACACTCGTCTGGACGGTGGATCCTCTCTTTTCAAAGTTGTAATTAGGGGGTCCCTCCATTCTCCAAGAAATCATGGTAAAAATAATATGATGATTGGCCTAAGTCAAAGAATCACTTTCTGAACAGGCAATTTTTTCCATGATTTAAAACAAGCAAATAAACTTTGAACTTAGATAACGGATAAGTACTCTAGTTTGTGGAGGTAGAGAAGCATCATAATATTGTGGTGCAAAATAACGTACTGTATTATATTAACAACAAATATTTTCACCTGCAAAACAAAAATGTCACATAACCCCATCCAATTACCGGTAACATTCAAATATCGAACCAATTAATTTCGTCCCAGCGCAGGCGTTTTGACGGCGAAAAAACAAAGCCAAAGGGAGGCAAGCACGTAATCTGAGCATGAAATATAGCAAGATAAAATCACGGGTAGTTATCTGAATAAAGTCGTTCCCATTCAAATGTGCGCTGAAAACTGTGAGAGCCCATTTCGGCTGGACCTTTGTTGGGGTAAAAGTCATAAGGGGTTAGCGGGGTTGGATATAGAGGGGGGAGATGACTTTGTCTGTTTTGTGAGGCTTTAAAAAAAAAGTTTTCATATAATAACGAAGTATTGACCAGAACATAAAATAACATCACACCTGTAATCCCCGCAAGGTTATGCAGAGCTGCACTTATAGTACACCCATATTTGGTCAGTCATGTTTGAGTCTAATGTTACAGAGGGCCAACCTTTTGTCATGAACCGGCAACAAATACAAATTTCGATCTACTACTGAAAAATTCTTGATAGAAAAAACCATTAGAACACGATAGTATACTATAAATTCACGGAGTATTGACACCACTAAAAGGTCAAGGTACCTACTGCTACAAATTCCTGATTTAAAAACCCAAAAATCACCAGATTATGAGAGTGTCCATTTACATAGTGTTGTCACAACAAAAAGGTTAAAGATTAAGTAAATTAGTCATTCATTGTCATTACGTATTTATTTCCCGACTTGTTTTGACCTCGAACGGAAATTATAGATGGAGTTGGAATACTTGGAACTGCAGACATGTTTGTATCCGACGAAGGACGGATGGTCCGCCTCAAAGAACCTCGGATGAAGGAAATCGGAAGACTCCATATTATGTAATGTTTGATTAAGACACGTAATTTAAAAAAAAAGGATGCGAAAAATCAAACACACAATTCACTCGTGTTTTTTTGGATCAAAGGTTTACAAAAAAATTAAAATTGTGCAACACACATTTTCAACAAAATGTCATCTCATGATTTGTAAGCTAATTAATAATGAACAAAGATACACTAGTTTTTAAAGGCCACCAACGTTCTAATAACAAACACATCTGATATCGCCCGAAAAATAAAAACGGATGACATAATTTCAATTAAGATAATCAAATAAAATAGCAAGTCACCATGATAGTGTCACAAACAACAAATGTTTGGTTCATAGACATTCAGAATAAAGCCGTATTGTAATCGCCTTTAGGACTATAGTAGCATTCATTCAAGACACGTATTTTTACATGACTAGTGAGAAACGTGTTACAACTTGTTCCCCTTTACCTATTGCACAATAATACTGAAATCATTCAAAACATGAGAAATTCTCGGTCCTATGGCGTATCACGGTAAGAAGATCTATTCTAGACGACTGAAGGTCTATAGTCGGTTGCCTCAGCAACGCGGAACCACACTGATAGGGCTAGAACGTTATCTAAATCCTTGTCACCTGGACTGCCTTGTTGTGGGCTACTGGTCGCAGGGATGACTGCCAAGAATGGGTTTGAGACATTGGCATAACACACCGTTCGTGCTTCGGGAGAGGTTCAAAGTTACACAGAACGTTCATAGATGCAACTCGCTTTTCCCTTCATTTTAAACCAAACCCGGTCACCCGATTACGACCAGGTACACACTCAAAGCTGGATTTCGATATAGCTGTTAAGGCCGTTTACCATGTATCACGCTTTTTAGCTACGGGATAACGGCAGAGACCGAAATAAAAGTGTTTTTGTATGACTATCAAGCGGTGGGTTGTTGGGCTGTAAAAGTGTATGGGCTAGCTTTGGGGGCAGAAGTGTGCTTGCTATGTTTGTTTTAGATAAAAGGGTTGATTAAAATAATTGTGAAGTCTCCATCTAGGTTGAGCTTGTTCCAGGTAGGTATTATCGTTAGGGCTGTCTGTTTGTTCTACACAAAACATAAACGCTATGTTCACACCTGTGTGTAATTTGTCCTAATGCCTCAATGAACCGGACAAAACCAAGTTAAGAAGTCCTTAACGGAAAATTCTAAGGTCTTTTTTGTCTGACCTTTTTTCTTTCTTTAGGATGGGAAATCATCAAATGACCCCCCCCCCCCCGCTTTGGGCGGAGCGGAAGGGAGTTTCAGACTTGTACTGACTAAAACCCATCCATGTTCCTTCTTTGCCCTTTGTGTTCCAGGGCCGCGGTATCTCTTTCAAACAGTCCCATAGCTTTTCCCTCTCACGTCCCGCCTTCTCCTTCACTAGCATGACTGCTTCGCAGAAGGAGGTGACGGCTTCCCATTCCCTCTAGGAATCGAACTCAGAAACTCATGCTCTGCAGTCGCGCTCCTTCTGCTTGGGTTACATTTGTGAGAAAAGTAAAGAGTAACGTCATCTGGGATGGTCTCATAAGTGCGGTTGTGAATACTGTCTTGTCTATACAAAATTTTAACACCTTTATGTTTTCTAGATCGTGATGCGGAGGAATAAGAAAAATGTCGTGAGAAAAGTCCTGAGTATGAATGTGGATGGCTACAAGAGTAGGAGGAGACAAGCACAAGCACAAAGCACAAAGTACAGAGGCGGACTTAATGCCATAGAAACGAAACCAAGAAAAAAAACGAAAGGAAACGATGGCTGGACTGTGTGAGAGATGGTATAGATAACTAAAGTGGCTAACTCAGTATGATGATGTATGTTTTTCAGATTTATACTTATCGTGTTATTACACCATAGGCGACTTCCTATCTACATACAAGGTGGAAGGGACACCGACGCTGAAACGGTTACCACGTATTCAGTACATCATGTTTACTGTTTATATTTATCTTTACGTCGATGATTCATATCAGACACCTACATGTGGCATTGGTCCTTATCAAAACGTGACGGTGATAGTAATAAAGCAAATAAGAATGACTTCGGACATTCTTATCAGTAGGCAGACTACAGGAGGGTTTGTGTGAGCTCGTCTTAGCACTGAGATCAGTGTGGCGATGATGATCTCATTGAGACTTCTTTTTAAATTAAAATGCTAGACGTCCGTTTCTATTTTTGCTAATGTTACACACCTAACTGAATGCCTAGTGCCCGAGTCCTAACTGAATGCCGAATGCCTGTTTACAGCAACACTAAGCATACTTACTAAATGACTAGTGCTCGTTTTCACCAACACTAAGCGACACCTAACTCGATGGCGAATTCTAGTTTTAACCAACAGTAAGTGACACCTAACCTACTGCCTAATTCTCGTTTTCACCAACAAGTAAGCGACTCCTAACCGAATGTCTAACACTATAATATTACAACAATATATAATAACACTATAACATAATACAATACTAAGTGACTCCTAACCGCATGCCTAATTCTAATTTTACCAACTGTAAGCGATACCTAACCGACCGCTTAATGCTCATTTTCAACAAAACTAAGCGACACCTTATTGAATGCCTAACTCTAATTTTCACCAACAGCAAGCGACACCTATTCTACTGCCTAATTCTCGTTTTCACCAACAGTAAGCAACACCTACCTTTTTGCCTATAGCTCTTTTTCGCCAACAGTAAGCGACTCCTAACCGAATGCCTAACGATCATTTTCACCAACAGTAAGCGACTCCTAACCGTATGCCAAATGCGAATTTTCACCAACACTAGACACCTAACTGAATGGTGGATTTCACTAACACTAAGCGACTTGGTCTCGTTTTGCTCTCGTTGGAAGTGAGACTGCTGAGCATGAGGGCCTGGGTTCAATTCCCAGGTCGGGCAAAGTGTTATTGGGGTTTTCCATCCGGAATTTCTCAGTAGCAGTCTGGATTTTTGCTTGATTGATGGCAATACGCTCGCCCCCTATTACATGGTACTCAAACATAACTGGTGAAATGTGGGTGTACTATTAGGTACACCTCTGCCTAACCCTTCGGGGATTACAGGTGTGACGTTGTGTCATATTATGTTTTGCACTGATTTTATTCTCTATATTTTATAAAATTGGACCAAGGTGTTGAATTATGAGGTAATAAATTGTAGTTGTACTTTAATTTATGTTTGTATGCTGAATACAGTAAACGAAATGTGTGAAACCATTGTAGCTATGGCCACTCTATTTGAGGTAGGCGCGACACGTTTTTTTCTTCCATTCTTCCAGTCAGACGTCACGGCATCATTTACTCCTTTCTCTTTCATATCATTCCTCACACAATCCATCCATCTTTTCTTTGGCCTTCCTCTCCCTCTCCATCCATCAACATTCATGAGTCCATCACTCTTTTAGTCACATGATTAAATAGATTTAACAACTATGAAAATCTACAAAATCGAGACACGTTAAAATGGCTCAAGACCTATCAATAAGAATGCGCATAAAGTACCGCTGTTCTACACATTTTTTTCTGAGAGCGCTGCGCGCTGTCGAGAAACATTTTAAAGTATTACTAAAAAACGAGATTGCGTTAGTTCCGATTAAAGCCACGCGCCAAAAGTTTCTTGTGCAACTTTATTATTGTCTAAAAGTATTGACGTGTTTTATTTGTTAAGTTATTGGGTCGCAAACGAGCCTTCGGGCATCGTGAGCATTGCTGTTTCAGAGACAAACTTGCTGAAATGTCTTGAGAGCCTGAAATTGACCCTGCACCCACACTAGCCCTGCAAAACACAAAGAGTTTTCTGAAATCAAATCGACAGCAACATATAAACAGAAATAAACCAATTTAACCATCCTAAAATACAAACATTTCTTTCCCCGATTAGCGTGTATACAGGGTGATAATAAAAACATCGTATACAGGGTGTAACATACTAATAACAGCATAACGACGTATTGTGGAAGTCGATGGAAGTCGCTCGCTATGTCTAATGGATCCCGCTTTGTACACTTTCAACGTGAAATCATAAAAATTGTTGGCAAGCGCGAAATGGAAGCCGTTGCGGGAATCCGTGTCATATTTTTAAAGAATAATAGAAATGTGTGAAGAATGTTATTTGTGTTTGTTTTGACTTAGAATGGGATAAAAATGCTTGTTGGAATAAATTGAAAGTTTATTTTTCAATTTTTGTTTTACTAAAAGTTCTTACTTTTCATTAGACTCATGTTATATTCTCTCGAGTTGTTGCAATTCGACGACATTTTATATAAGTAATTATTTAAGGATACACATAATATATACTGGGGGTAAAAAGTAAAATTAGCTGTTCTATTCATTTGACCATGAAGGTCTTGCACTTTTGTTTGAAATAGCTAGCAGCAATTATGTGTGTAGGTATCCCCTAAACCATTGAGAGAAACATTAAAACAGAAATCGGAAAAATTGCAACATCTATCTCCTAACCGTTTAACTCACCGTTATTTTAAACTGAACCCTAAAACATACAGGATGTATATTTTATAGCATCCAAACAAAATTATGTTCGCGAGTAAGCTAGCTAAAATCAACTTATTGGTATCTCTCCGAGTTTCGTATAATACGGGGTATATACGCACACACAAGGCTTCCGCTTTACGAGATAATATAAAGAAATATTTAACGACCCTTGTACCATCACCCCATGTTGGCTAAAAAGGTTTTTATCTTTCGTAATTTTATTTTTATTCTTACGTTGGATATTTTCCGTTTTGCGTCGAATTTCTTACAGGCTGTTTGATTTTCCGGACGATCAAGTCTTTATTAGTTTGCTAATTAATTTTAGAGGGATTGTAAAATTAGTTTATTCTTCTTTTGAGGAGGAGTATTTTTAGCTGTTTGTTATGGCTTTAATTTAGTGAAAATAAGGCTGAAATAGCCTGTTAAATTATTATAGTTCTAGCCCAAATTAATATTCGCAATATTAATATTATTTTACCATTACTCAGGGCCTAAAAAGCTTAAAACCTACAAAAGTCTGCACTAATTTTGTAATCTTTTCTTTTAGCCTAAAATCCCGCATCATAGGTCGCAAATCTAAACAACTTGGCAAGTTATAGCACCAATTTAATACAGATAAAAAAACATGACCTCACAACGTACCCTTAGAAAGTAGGTACCGCACATAATTGTTGATAAAAAGTCAGAGCCGTTTGGTAGGAGCAAGGGATGCTGGGGGATCTGTTGTGGAACAACAAGCCGAGGTGGGGCGACGATACGACGATACAATCGTTATTAGATTTACATTAACAGCCTTGTGACTCGGGATAGGGAAATGGCTACGGTGGAACATTTAAATGTAAAAAGTGAGATTTAATTTTGGTGGTTACTTTATGACTGTTGTTGGGTTCATACTCGAAAATAAAGAATCGAAAGCATTACCGTCCTTTTCACAGCAGTCGGGTAAAAAGGCAGTTGAGAAGTTTTCAACTTTAAACTTACAAGGTTTAAAGTTACTGAAATTCTTTGTAACAATTAATATTTTAACCAAAGCCTTCCTGAACGCTCTTTCTTTGTGAAAAACTAAAAGGTAGCAATTTAAATAAAAAAAGCACCTTTACACGCTCCACAACTCTATTATTAATTCACTTTCTCGACTTGTAAACTCCAAACTGTACACTTTTTCTGCTCTCAATTGTACAGTCAAATTGTATCAAGCGGCCTCGTTAGAGCCATTATATTGTGCCTGCGTCATTACTCAAATTTGGTGAATTTTTCCTTATCAACCGTTATTGTAGCCACGTACCCGTCACGTACCCTGAAGTTACCCTGCGTTACCCTGGCTACAGTGGGCCCTGTATGTGTGGGAAACATGGAGTAGTTAGCTCATGGAGTGATGGACGAGTAAGCAGTGCGTGACAGCTGTTAAAGCTGTTTGGTTAAATAATCAACGGTACAAGAATAATTTGGCGTGTGATTAGAATTAATTAAAAAAACAACAGTTGCTCCTCTAATCCGGCTAAAAATTGTCGTGTAATCCGGCATTTCCGCAAAATTAAAGAGAAAATGACCGCTGATTGTCCAGGATTTCTTGTGAACTTTGCGATTTCACTGTAAACTTTCAATATAATAGTGTATGGAAGATTGCCTTGCTCCCACACTAAAATCATTATAAGGTAATAAGATAACATAACTGACTATTATCCCTCTGCCAAACCCTTCGATGATTACAGTTATGTGAAATAATTTTAATGATTTGCATCACTCCATTTGCTATCTATTCCAAAACAGACAGATGAAAAAATATACTCATAATGATGATTTTATTGGTCTCCCCTTTCTTTGAAGTTGTCATTTTTTTGCTCGAAGAGATGGCTGTTATAGAGTGCACGTGTTCATTGGTAATGTGGCGTTATGTCCTTTTTATGGGGTCTTTGATATGTGTACATTATTAATGTTTACCATCCACTGGGTTTGTTGTGAATGAAAATAAAAAATACTCCGTGCTGAATTGGGTGAAAGATCATAGGAATGTTTGGAAGTGAGAGTAGATGATGTAATTTTTACAATATTTTTTTTTGATTTGAGGGTCCAAATAAAAAATGTATACACTAGTAACTACATTAGGAATCTACACATAGTAGTTAGTAGTTTCTAGCTACCTCCCTGAGGATAAAGGCCTTGTTTTGGAAACTACAGAACGCCAACTCCTACGATACTTTAAATAGTAGGTACTTCAACAAAATATTTTTTTGCTAAAATTTTGAAGTGCTGATGTCATGTGACCTGACTTGCAAGCGTGAGGTCGGAGGTGATCAAAATTGCACTTTTAATATGAGCCCCCCTTATCTCAAGCATTCGAAATAATAGCCATAGACATCTGCTAACCCCCTAAAAGGATCCACGTCGCGATAATACTTAAATTAGAATAAACCTTTAAGTTTCCAAGTTGTAAGTAATGTTTAATGTCGCGAAGTTGGTAAATTAGTAACATAATATTTTGGCTGGTATTAGGGACACGCCATCTCCTTCCGTGCTCAGTACTGATAACAAAGGGATGTTTGTTTTTCTGTTCATTGATACATAAAAAAAACTTTTTTTTTCAGGTAAGTATCAATTTCAAAATCTGGGTCTTCAATTTAATAAGTTCTTTTAATTTAATTTGAGGCACCGCATACAGTGAATGAAAGAAGTGTGATGGGGTTGAAATTCAATGTCTAGTTTAATCGTCGATATCCTGGGATCATCATCATTTCAGCCGAAAGACGTCTACTGCTGGACAAAGACAATCATAATCATCGATATACAAGGATATTAATAACTTGTTGTTACAGGTCATCAGTCGTCAGAAAGTCTGTCTTACCAAGGGGTATCGTATTACCCAGTAGTAACTGGGTTGTGGAGGTCAGATGGGCAGTCGCGCCATGGAAAATATTGGTATTCAGCTGCATCCGGTTAGACTGGAAGTTGATCCCAACATAGTTGAAAAAAGGCTAGGCAGATGATGTGCACTACCCGGATCGGTATCACATCATCTTTTTTTTACTAACCCGAATCGAACGAATTCCGAAAGAGTTCCGATAACATCATATTATCATCATTTTCATGCTTTCTTCTTCCATACTTCTGTTTAGGTTCCAATCTTAGCAGTACTCGCTTTCTAGTCACATCCTTCACAAACTCCGTCAATCGTTTAATTGGTTCCCCTATTCTTTTATCCACATTCATACTCAAAACTTTCTTCACCATGATATGTGAGCTGCAGTGCGGGGCTTCATGAAATGATGGTGATCACTCGAGTTGAGGCAAAGCTGCAGGTTGCTTGTGCATGTGCACTGAGCTTTAAGCGTGGTGATTATTGCCAGGTCTTTCCTTTGTGAATAGCGACCATTTGCCATGTAGATGAAATTACTAGCTGGATGGTAGGTGACAACCTCACTAAAAAACTTTTTATATCGACATCTTTCGCGACGCATCACTAGTATTGTATCACCTACAGCCAAGGCTCCGTTACACAAAATTTGTTAAGTTTTAATGGTGTGACGTCGACGTTGACGTGGAAATGCGTCAAGGTAGGAGCATCCTTGACGCGACACGACTTTACACAAGTTTTGTTTGTTAGGCTACTATTATTGGAGACAATTTGTTGTTTCGAGTATACGGCTGCAGCTTGAAAATTGGTGAGTTTCTGTTGAAAAACAGGAAAAGTTAGTGGATCAAATATTTTCCGCAAAAACTTGCAGTTGGTCACCATCTTCGCCACAACTGCAGTTGTTTGACTCAGTGGGGTTTACCAACCCCAGGCTGATTATGGTGAGGAGTCCAGGATAAGGACACCCCTCACCAGGCGTGCCATAGATCTATGATCGTTTATTCAGATTTTGGCGCTTTTGAATTCGCTTATTTTAGAAACTCTTCGCAAATTCTTTTGTAACAAAATTTTTATTTAAAAGAGTTCAGTGTCCATAGAGTCGCTTTCTTTGTTTTTCTGACATTCAATAGTGCCTGTAAGTGGTATAAATGCTTTGAGTTTTGAGTTTTTTTGAGTTTCACCAACAAATCTTCTATAACGACTATCATCACAACATTTCTGTATAATAAGTCTTTACTGTTCCTACTGCTGGAAATAAGTCCTCTTCTCTGTGAAAGCGTGCGAGGTGCTATCGACCAGTTCTGGCTGGTAGACGTCATTTTTATTTGGATGGTTGAGGTTCTATGGTATGCCGGTTTCCTTACTTTATTTTCCTTCATTGATTTGTGTTTTAATAAAACAATGTACCGCGCGTCTCGGTTCGAACCGCGACTCGTCACCACTGCTCCTCACATTATCTCCACTGATCATCACAACATTTGCCGTCTCAAACTCTACCTTCGCAATTACTAGTAGCAAACCTAATTAAACGTCTAATTACAATTTGCTCAGTGCGAGCAAATATGCACGGGAGTCCATTACGGTACGATGGCTATTAATTATTAATTACGGTATCGCTTTACAGGCGCGGGCTGGAGGCTATGGTAATACTTGTGGTCACTTAACACAGCTTAGATGTGCACATTATGTACAAGATGTTTACTTATTGAATTTGTACAGTATAAGATGATTTAGTTTATGGTACTTTTGAGAAAATTTCTTCCGGGATGGGTCTACATCTAACTTATTCTGCCAAGAAGGCTTCACTTTGAAATAATAAAAAAAACAGGAACATAGAACATTCCAATTCCCACGGATAAGTCAGAAATTGGTAATATAAATTAAACAAAATTAAATTATTAAAACGAATTTATAGGATCGCTCAAACCAGGACGAAAAAAATCCGGACACGGCTCCAGACATGAATATCTCTATAGAAATACTAACTGAAGTATCTGTCAGAATCCATAACCAGGACCGTAGCCGCAATGGTTCGACTGAAATATAGTTTTATTGAAAAGAATTGAGTCGGTGCAGCGGTGATATGAAAATCGGTAACCATTTTTCCGCCGGTTTTCCATTCCAAATTCGATAAGCATTTTCACCATTCCAAATTAAAATTCAAATACCATCATCCTTATCCCTTAATCACCTCACGGCACTAACAGCAAAGAAACTCTTGACTCCCCTTACTTCAGAACTCACGTAAAACCAATTCCGAACTCCAAAATAAAGCCGTTTACAAACTAAGAATGGTATTAGAATCGCGTCGCAATCGCTGTAAAACATTCGGCGTGTCGTTTGTAAGTTTAATTAGGGATTCGTGGGACGGACGGACGGATCCACACGTGAGAGGCCTGTGATATTAGTTCGCCAATTTTCATATTAGCTTAAATAATATGTTAGGTTAATTGATGGCGTAAATAGGAAGAGTAAGCGATTTGAATGACTGTGTTATCTAATAGACAATACTACTACTTCTAATTATGTACGGTTTTGCAAATAACTCACAATTCCGATTTTATCTAAAACGAGCGTAGGCACATATAAACCTTCCTGTTGACTTCACTCTATCTATTGCTGAAGACTGCATTAAAATCCGTTGCGGAGTTTAAAAGATCTAAGCGTACAGACAGCGCGAGCGACTTTGTTTTATACTATGTAAACATGTTGGTTTATTCGCAGATAAATCAACTACGAGCTCGAAGAACATACAAGTAATACGAAACTATTTTATTATTGACATATGGTTTAAGCATGATGATCTAGACGCATCTCGAAGTCTGGTTCAAGGAGGCGCAGGAGAAGAGTACCAGAAAGGATATCGGGTAGGCTTTCACCCAGCAATGGGACGTACAAAGCTAGTAAAAACAATAAAAAAGAAGCTTATTAATTATCAGCTGAACTATTTTCGGGAGAAAATGTAGGTAGCATTTTCCGCACGCAAAATACGCGTTTGGATGTGGCGTTGCGGACACCAGCCCTTTATACAAATAAAATAGTGTATTTAACCTTAAACACGATAACTGACACTCACTAGGGCACTGCCTGGGACAACCTGAGGCACTAACGTTGTTCTTCAGTGTTTCTTTTCAAAGTTCTTGTAAGGAAATGCCGTACACTTCTTCTAGCTTAAACTAAAGTGTTCAGTGTTTTTTCAAATATTATTAAAATAATATCATTATAAATTCCTTTTTATTTTTTTTTACTTATCCTGCTACTTAGCAATCTGTTTCCTTGAAACAATAATCTAATAAGTTGCCAGATTTTCATCGGTAGATATATCTTCAGCTGTGGTGTGCACCCACCCATTGATGCCATTCTCATCTTCTGTCTGAAAATCTTGTTGCTAGATCTGGTATACTATTTCTCTTAAGGCGTGAGTATCTTAGACTGCCCACTCCCGCAGTTCAGCAGCTAACTGGTTAATGTGTTGGTCTAGTCTGGCTTGATAATTCTTGCTGTGTGACTCAATTTATTCTTTCACTGTTCGCAGTTCCAAATGTAGGTTCGCATATGTATTATGGGTTGCGGTGCGGCGGGGATTGGTTATGTTTTTTTCATTTCTAGTTCCTCATTTTCCTCATCATTACTCAATCCTCAACCCCTTTCTTCAGTACTCGCCATCTCTCCTCACTTACACCCATCTAAAACCCGTAGCGACCCAAACTTCTGGGAGCAAGTTGGAGGCGCGTGTGCTCTTTACCGGGTGTTCTGATGCTGCCACCTGTATTGTAATTAGTTTAACTATACTACCTACGTGTACAAGTCGCACTCAATATTGAGCCACTGATTTCGATGTGTTTGGGTGTCTTTAAGTTTTGGTGTGGTGATTTATAGATAAGTTAATTCATGAGCTGGGTTTTGAAAGTATTTTTAGTACCCGACTGCCAAGGAAGAGTTATGTTTTTCGCACGTACGTGGTTGGTAGTCATTGCTACATTGAATTCTGTCTTAGGTGAGTTCTAGAGGATGGAAATTCAACGGTGTGCTGGACCCAAACCAAAACTCCAATACTAAAGAGATTTGTGATGAATGAATCTGCAGTAACTGCAAGTTATCGATACCAACTTGTGGTGGAAATATGTATTTAATGCACACAGTTCAGAACTACCTTACTATCTGTGTTTCAAGCCTGTTTACATTTCTGTAGTACAAATATCAAGCCTTCCGCCCGATTGACAACTAACATGATTTACATGCTACTATTAATAGCGTTCGGTAATGTTCCAGGTATTTCCAATCACATTTGTCACGCTTATTTGCACGTACATTCAGTATAGAGGGTACACATTACACACAGTGACATAAGTTCAGCCTTTGAAGTGATATTCCTGCCTCACAGACGTTACTTACCTGTAATGACTACACATTGAATTGGGAGTAATATTTGTATAACCAGTATGGATTGGACTGTCCCTGCCGTTTGTCAAATGGATGTTGTTAATTGAGACAGATTCAAAGACTAGCTGAATCAGCTGCTTCACTGAGTTCACTGCATTCGCCAAGCGTAGTCATCAATGTACCTTGCTTATTTGAGCGGAAGCCTTTGTCTACAGTGAGACAATCACTTGCTAAGTTAGTGTCAACGGTAAAGATACAAATTCTGAACCTTTGAAGCTCTAAGGACGAGTAATCTAAACACCTGACCGAAAGACGGTAAACGTGTTTTATTTCTACTGGCAATTCTTCTTGAACGACCCTTTAAATCCTTCCTACCAAAACTTCCTATCAATTCTTTCCTACCAATTCAACAATAAACAACCAACATTTTACAGCACAATAATACCTATCTCATATAACAGAAAAAAAAGAAGCAACTAAAACGTAGTCGTCATGCGGCCCTTGTGCAAAGTTGAGCGTAACAAGGGTTTGTCTTAGCATCGTCAGACGTAGCCGCGGGCCGGTCGCTAACGACTGCACTTCTGGCCCACCTTAACACGAGCCCGCCACGAGAATTTGTTATTCGTACAGTTTTTACAGGATCGTGTAATGGTGGATGTGATACGTATAAATGTTTTGTGATTGTCGCAGTGAGTGGAGGGGAAAAGAATATTTCTTTCAATGAGCAAGTAAGCATACAAACTGATATGACTTGCCCATTGCAATTTGGCAATTTAGTCTTGCTTTTGGAGGTGATAATAATTCTAGTTCTAGCATTGACAACGTAGAGAGCAATTTACACTCAGTTTTGTATTTAATCAGAACCTATATCTATCAATCAATCAATCAATCACTTTATTTTCAGGCATCTAAGGCCCATAGATGCAATATATAAAATAATCATATACAATAATGCTAATACATGTGTACTTTATGTTACTTTGATTTAGCACCGAGTGTATAAAGAGACCATTAGTAGCGACTCAACGCTCGCTAGTATAAGCATGTGATTTAGTACTTTGCCGAAATCATTGAAATAAAAGTACTTACTTAAAAATATTTGATTCTCGGACAAAACACCCTTATCATAACATATACCTACAAGTCTAGTACATACAAATGTGACAAGATAACATTTTATGTCAGTTTCCCGCGGTAAACCGAGAGGCAGCTTTTAAGCAGACATGTACGGAATAACAATGTTTATTGTACGACTATTGGGATTGTTTACTGGCTGTTCTATGTTCTAGTGTTTGTGTAAGCGATTGATACCTACTTCAGTTGATTTTTGAGATGAATAAATAGATAGAATCGCGATAACGGGTCGTTCAGTAGCCGAAAATACTGGTATTCAGCTCCATTCTGTTGGACTGGAAGCTGAACCCAAAGTAGTTGGGAGAGGGATAGACAGATGATGACGTTGACGTGATGCCCACTGGACAATTTTATGGTAATAGTATAAACAGATTCCTGTAGGTAAACAAGCTGGAGGAAAAAGCTGATTAGTTTGTGACATGTGTGCCTTCTTTTATTTAGGCAATGGTCCAATTCTGATAACCCAAATCTTATAAGCCTTTATTGTCCCACTGCTGGGTAAAGGCCTCCCTTCCCACTTTTCGCGATCTAATGCGATTGTAGGCCAATTCTTTGAGAATTAAACATCTAATAATATGTCATCAAAGGCAATTGTCTCGTTAAAGGTATTCCCTCAAGCTTTCAAACCAAATTTAAAAGGACTAAAGAGTTCTCTGATTAAAATGAGATCATCACTCCAGTTTCTTCCCCACTGAACCCAAAACCGGTCAGCGGGGGACCCACTATACAAATCTAAATAAAAAAGAAAGAAAGAAAAGAATTGAAAAAAAAAAGAAAGAATTGTGTCCATACAATACAATACATTATTATATCTTCAAGTGCTACCACCACATTTCACACCGCTTTGTAGGCACCCTTAGGTTCTGCTCACCCCACAACGAACCGGTTGGGTGTCACGCTTTTAGAACGTTTTGCGTCGAGTGGCGTGCCTAATGAGTAGGGTTGGCGAACATTCTGGACACTCCTGGGAACTGTTTTAGTATGTCTGGTTGTGTGTTGCTATCTCAGTAACTTGTGAAGGCTAAAATGACGTCTGTGTAGTGTAATTTTCAGGTAGCTTTAAAATAGCTTTTCTATTTCAGATGTCTTACTTCTTTTCAAACAATATTCTAAAACTAAATGGACTTCGGATATAATGGCTTTTTTTATGTGTGTTGCTATTACAACAAATTAATAATTGTTATCTGATGAAACCGAAATATTGTTTTTTAGATCCAAGTGTTATGATTGTAGAGGAGTCCACACAGTGGTAACATTTTTATCATGAGCTGGCGTGGTGTGGTACGAGTTTCAATAGGCTAAGAGGACAATGGTTTTAATACCACTTGACTCAAAAGATCATTTTGGATATTTTAAACATTTTTGCCTCCGAACTAAGTATCATTTGCTAAGATATTTTTAAACACAAAATATTAAAACTAAGGCCACAAAAAAAATGGCGAATCTCCAAAAGTTCCCGTGGCAACCCTACCAACAATAAGTGTGTGGCCCCTAAACGTGACAGAATGATAAGCGTGTCGAATGAGCGAGTTGATTGAAACGAAGCCGCCATGTTTCTATAGAGATCGCCGATGAATAGGCGAATTATCATAACTTGTACTATGCACTTTAATAAATAGATTGTTGTGAGAGAAATAGACTGTTCGTTGTACATTATCTTGATTTTGTGGAATTGAACCCTTTGATTTGAATTGCAATGTCCTTCTGATGTTAGATGATTTGAAATTGCTATTTTACTATTTCAGTATTAGGAATGTTGACTGCGTTGTTGGCACAGTCTGACTGACCAACGAGGCGAGGTCCTGCATTTGATTCCTAGGCCGCGCATAACAAAAATTGTCTGTCCCATTATGAACGTCTCAGTAGCAGTGTGCCAGATTAACAATTTAGGTTAAAAAGGGAATAGACTACCCTGTTAGAATAAGAATTAAACATAACTGTCTGTGTGTTAGGTGAATGTACCTACAATAGCACCTAACTCATTAGAATTAGTGTACTTTCCACAGTCATTAAGACCACTGGTAATTACACAATTAAAGCACACTGGTAATATTTTTCCCAACCTTAGAAACAAACCCAGATCCTCAGCTAAACAGCTGTGTTTTCAACTACTAAGTCAATAAAGCATCCATTAAAATGAACTAAAGGAAATGGTTTGTAATAACGCTTGTAAAACGAAGTAATTAATGCTGGAGAATATTATGACTTCCTGTATGACCATCAATGATAAAATTATTACATAAAGAGACGCTACTTAAAGTTTTGTTATCCTTTAAAAGAAAGCTAAAATAAAAAGAAAACTATTTTCTTCTTGAAATAAGCGGTCAAAAATTAAATCTTTTGTCAATGTGAAAAAAATAAAAGAACACAGGTGAACATATATTTGTGGCCACAGAATTAACTAATTTCCTAGCCTGTATTGTCCCACTGCAGGGTGAAGGCCGCCGTCTCCTCACCATCAATCGGAATCCAGCTCGGCTTGGCGGCGACTTTAATGGGACCCCATACAATTAACAGCACATTTTTTTTTACTATCAGTAGGTCTTGCTTGGTGAATTACGTATTGATACACAAGAATTATTACAAATTGCTACACTAAAAACAAAACACAACATAAATAAATCTGTATGTAATAAATTGAATTAAATTCATAACTTACTAAGTTGTAAGGAGATATAGTTGTGTTATATTTCAACAGATGGCGCTGCCCGTCGATCGATGGCGTTATGTTGAAATGTGAAACTTAATTTTATTTCACAAAACACATTTCAAATCTCTTAAATATATTTAAATAACGTAAAGTATTTAATCATCATACGATTTAGCCGTATTCACCGGTTTAAATCGATCAATATAATCTTTGTTTACATTTTTAGTTCCCTGAGTACGTAATAGATGGCAGCAGCAGTCGTAAGAATGAATGTAGGTGAAAGTTCATAGTCGACTACTTAGAATTTAAATGTTATAACAATCTAATTAAATGAGTAACTTGATGTTAATAATATGGTATAGTCTTTCCACATTTTTATTCCAGTGCCTATTTGTTGAAGAATAAAAAGTAGGTACCTACCTACTAGGTAATAAAAATCCCCACCGTCTTTTTGATCAACAAATCTCCAGCAATGAAAATATTCATATTTGCTGATGTGGTGCGCTACAGTAATAATTTTAGTTTAAGGTCGTTAAGTAGTCAATAGTACGAAAGTCTGACAACCAGTCTTACCAAGGGGTATCGTATTACCCAGTACTAACGGTTGTGGAGGTCAGATACGCAGTCGCTCCATGTAAAATACTGGTATTCAGCTGCACCCGGTTAGACTGGAAGCTGACCTCAACATAGAACTTGAGAAAAGGCTAGGCAGATGATAAGTGGTTTATGGTTGACTAAAAACTACAATATAAAAGCTTATTTTAACTTATCCTAATGATTCAAATAGGCTTTGAACATCCAATATTCATTTATATCGAGTAGCAAACACAACAGAAAACACTCGAATGAGTGTTTATAAAAAATCTAAGAAATTAATACGACGAAGAGAAAAATGAAGCAAACAGAATGAGAAGAGGCTCTCCGATGGTACTTGAGAGTAAGTGGTAATCTCGATGAAATAATTTCCGGAACGAATCTTTAGTATGGCCATGAAAACGGCGTTGTTGCGAACTGACATTCAAGCGGCAATAACACTCCGGTGATTTGTACCTCGTCTGATACATTTTTGTATTACTAGGTTAGCATGAGTTCCTAGGTTCGACCTCCGGGTCTGGCAAAATTTTATTCGGTTTTTATCAGGAATTTTTCAGTAGCAGCCACGGAGTCTGGATTTGTGCCCGGTTGATGGCAATAAGCTCGCCCCCTATTACAGGGGACTTAAACATAACTGGCAAAATGTGGGTGTACTATTAGGTACACCTCTGCATAACCCTTCGGGGATTACAGGCGTGATGTTATGAATGAATTTGTTAGTAGAAGCCCGAAGACTGGATTTATGCATTGTTGCTAGCAATAAGCTCAACCCCTTTTACATGAGCCTTAAACTAATACTAACTAATAGGATACACCCCTGCCTTACCCTTCGGGAATGACAGGCGCGATATACCTACTATATTATCTATACTATGAATGTTCACAGTGCTTTATGAATATGAATACTAAATGCTGCTGCTGAAATATGTTTCTAAAAAATGGCCGAAATGGTTTGGTTATGTAAAATTCATGTCGATGACTTAATGGCCCTATTGTTTTTTCTCCCTAGGCCTGTTTGCACTAATTGCCTCCAATATTTTGTTTGTATTGATTTCTTTATTAAACTTAAGCTCATAAGTGTGTTCTGATTTTTATTAAAACCTATTTAATAATCATACTGTTCAACTTCCTCGATTTTTTACCATTCAAACTCACGTTTTTTTTTTTTTTAATTTTACCATTACAAGGCTTTTACTCAAACTCCTGGCATTTATTTGTATTAAATTACATAAGCACTCTTGAAATTGTCAAGAATCCTATTCCAAAATGTAGATCTCTATGGAGAAGGACGGGCAAGAAATTCCAACTGCAGTGTTACGGATAGCCCTAGAAAGACATTGTGAATTGTAAAATTTTCCTCCTTGTACTTTATGTACTATCATAACATCACGCCTGTAATCCACGAAGGGTTAGGCAGAGGTACCAAATAGTACACCCACATTTTGCCAGTTATGTTTAAATCCCATGTAATAGGAGGCGAACCTATTGCCATCAACCGGGCACAAGGCCAGACTCCGTTCTGCTACTGAGAAATTCCTGAGGAAAAACCACAAAAACAATATGCCCGACCCAGGAATCAAACCCTCCTGGGTTGGCTGTTTATGAAATATCTAACTATAAGCTTAATAATATGCATACCTACCTAATAAAGTTATTTCGCTTATTATGAAGACATTTTGCGTTAATAACCATTAAAATGTTCCCCAGTCTATCTATATTCAAATAAAGCTCATTAGTTTAAAACCTTCTTGACTAACTGTCTGTTAAGAATATTAACTAAACTAATTAAAGTAGCAAGATAAAGATCACTGTTAACTCGTGATGCATTACTAATATCGCTTAACCCTCAAGTTAAATGTGCTAAAGGGTTCAATAGGGTCGGGATCGAACTTGTAACCTTTCGATCAAGTTCGTAAGTCGAACGGTTTGAACTATTGCGCTTCCACGAGAGTCATTTATCATTTTGACATCGATTCAGGGCTGAGATAAGATGTTTATTAATTTAAAACTTGTAGGTACAGGATATTATTTACATGGTTCTTGAGCCCGGTTGATGGCAATTGGCTCGCCCCTATTACATGAGAGTTGCCGGCAAAATTTGGGTGTACTATAAGGTAAGGATTAGCTTAATCCTTCGGGGATTACAGGCGTCATGTGATGTTTATTTACATGGTGAAATGCCCATAACTTATACTGTCACTTACGGGATATCTTCCGTGATTGTTCATTATTTTGAGCTCCCGATATTTCGACGCTGTTGCAAGCGCCTATCACGGAAGATATCCCGTAAGTGACAGTATAAGTTTAGTTCTAAACCTTGAAAGCTTAAAACAATGTTTTAACACCTTTTTTCAGTAACTGCACTAGATTACACCTAAATTAATGCTTACGTAAAAGTCTTAAAGTAGTTAAATGCCAAAGCTAGGGTGTTAAAATTCTAACAGTGCAAAATGTTTAGGTGCTGCTTGGTGTAAACTAATAGGTACCGGCATAAATCTATTATATTCAAATATCATCATCATCATCATTTCAGTCGAAAAACGTCCACTGCTGGACATAGGCCACCCACAAGTGTCGACACATTGACCGGTCCCGTGCGTCTCTCATCCAGCGGATCCCCGCAACCTTCACCAGATTATTGGTCCACCTAGTGGGAGGCCTTCCAACTCAACGTCTTCTGGTTCGCGGAAAATATTCAATTATATCTCTACATAAATAATTTGCTAGGTTATTATTTTTTTAAAGATAATAGGCAGATGCAAAAAAGATCTAGAAAGGTAAACTTTGAGTAGCTTGACCCTAGGCAAATCAAAATGATTACGTAAATCTAGTGCAGTCGTCAACAAAAGTCATAATTTTCTTTTTTCTTTTCTTTCTGTAATTTACTGATCAAACGAACCAATGTAATTGATTTGTTGACAAGTTAATTTAATACCCCATAGCCGGCTTATTTGAACTCATGGCATTCTGGGCATTCATAAATTTATTTGTGTCAAGTCAATTTATAATAGTGACCATGCGACGAACATCTTGTTAAAAGCATTAAAAAATACAGATCGAATAAACTCTAGGTGTCATACAAACACTAACAAAGTATTAAAACTGTTAGTATGACGGGCAGACGCATCTATAACTAACGCGAAACACGCCATAAAAAATCTAATCTAAAGTAACATATTTAACGCGACATCTGCTAGTCCTAGGTTCGATTCCCGGCGGCAAATTACATAGGCCTAGCAACGAGCCAGCTGCTCGAAAAAGGATAATTGTTTTAATTTATTGCCAGCACTTTCTCCGCGTTTATAATTATGTTAAAAATGTGAAACACAATTTTTCGTTCTGAAACAGCATTTTATATGTGAGTTTGGAATTTGCGTTTTTACTTATAAATTGTAGTGATAAGAGTTACACAGGTATCTACTTAATTTATTGTACGATTATAATTTATAACAGCTATGATAATAAGAGTGCCTCGTTGGTCTAGTGGTCCCAAGTGCGACTGCTGAGCGTGAGGTCGTGGGTTCGATTCCCGGTTTGGGTAGGATTAGTAGGATTTGTGCCCGGTTGATGGCAATAGGCTTCCCAGTGGGCAAGCCAATATATATATTACATGGAACTTAAACATAACTGGCGAAAGGAGGAGTGCTTAGGTACCTACACCTCTGCCTAACCCTTCGGGGGTTACAGACGTGATGAACTTTGATAATGGAGTTAAGAATTAAGCAAAGCTTTCAAAAAGTGTGGGTACTCAATAAAAAATGTAACGCATTTGTTTAGGGTCCATTCCATACGTTAGCCACGTCATAAATAGAGCTGCCTAATATTTCGCTGTCTTGACTATTTTATCATCAAAATGAAATTGCGCAAGATTGCTCTGTAATGCACTAAAATATTAATTAAATATTAATTAAATGTTTGCTGTTTGCTGAAATATTTCTGGCTGATTTTGGTAAAAGATTTTGAACCAAATATATTTTTCTTTTTTCTTGTCCACTTCCACTATTACAGCGTGGCAATAAAAGTTTTACAAACTGCCACCATACAACAACTCAGTGGTAAACAGTGGCTAAATGACACGTTAATAGTAGTGAGTGGATGATTGACACGCCGCGTGGCACGTCGCGTGACGACCAGCAATAATGGCAATGATGGCAATAGTGTCACTACCACCACGATTACTGAATTAATTGCCCTGTAGGTACGTGTGAAAGGTGTGGAGAGCTTTTATTTTAAGTGTTTTTTTATCATTTTTTTAATTTATCCTATAAAGGAACATAGACATTACAGTGCAGATACATAGATTCATATAATACATAAAGTCTATGTAAAGCAGCTAGTGCGCGCCTAGGGGCCAAAAATACGGCAAGTCCATAAGGCACTGCTACTGTTCAGAAACCATCATGAAGATTAGTAGGTTCTAGCTTATAAAGGCAAACCAAGCTTGTAGGCTTGATTTAAAGTACCCCCACTAAACGCAACGTAGAAGTCTAAATAATATTCCACATTAGCTCTGGATTGAATGGCCTTATAGCCACTAAGACCATACGATGAATGGGTTTATGTTTTGATACTGCTCTTTTTGAAAACATAATCAACTATCGTTGGTTATACGAACACAGTAAGCTCTCAAATTACGCTGCTGATTAGCCAATGAGAAACCTGAAAGTCCAACAACCAGTCTAGATATCAGAAAATGAAATAATATATTTTTTTTTTTTTTCCACAACTGTCACACAACGCCGTCTAGTCTCAAGCTAAGCAGAGCTTGTGTTATGAGTACTAGACAACTGATAAACATACTTATATATTTCTAAATACATACATATATAGATAAATTACACCCAGACACAGAACAAATGATCATGCTCATCACACAAACATTTGTCCTGGGTGGGAATCGAACCCACGACCTCCAGCATAGCAGTCAGAGTCACTGACCACTAGACCAACAGGCCAGTCAAATATGATCTTCACTTTATCAGAATCTAGCTTTTGACTGCGGCTTCGCTCGCGATATGGAAGGGAATTATCCACGGGAACGTTTTAAATATCAGTAGTCTATGACACACCGGAATAAAGTAGCTTCTCATAAGTGAAAAAAAAACAGAATTATATCAGCAAGACAAATATTGAGAAATTCCCAATATCACTTTATGGCCGACCCGGGAATCGAACCCAGGACCTTACGCTCAGCAGTCGGGCATGCAACCGCGTGACCAAAGCAGCAGTTATAATATTATATCTCTTTATAATATTGAGTGAGTATGGATATCATTAATCCACCAATCAAAAACTAGGTCATTTAACCGACCTACCACACAAATATGCGGTATAGCAGTTTGGCACAAGCCGGTCTCACAGCTGATCTGCCCACCACCTGCCCCAGGTGCGCGCCTCGATTGACAAGTGCAATTTATATGTGTGTGAGTAGAGAAGAGGAGGTGCGGCGTAGTAGGCAACGTTCGCCATTTCTTTTTAAACTTTATAATATTTGTGCTGTCTTTGATTTTATTTTATTATATATTTTTACGTAGCTACAACTTTGTTTAGTTCTTAATTACATGTATATTATTTACTAGATGATTCACATTCTAGCCTGAAAAGGTGAGAATTTTGGTGTATTTAATATAATCTCGAAACTGGGTGCTTCAGATTTTATGAGTCATAAGTTCTATGCACTTTAGAACCATGTCGGTGCGACCATTCCTAACAATGAATACCTGTAGTAATTTGATACGAGAGACCTCATAAAAAGCTGATTCACTGTCTCGTTATTTTAGGACTCCATGACTAACACGATTATTTTCTCATAAATCACTTAAAAGAAAAAAAAAAAACCTTAGAGTAATAAATGCATTCACTTAAGGTTAACTTTCTGTCTTTAAACCCTACGTTTTGAAATTCTTAATACCTGCTCTGAATAGGTGATTTTTTAGAATAAATACATTTGTAGAAAATTAGACATACCTTAAGGCATTATCATAATGTTTTGAAGCCACATTTCTACTTTTCACACTTAATACAATAATTTCCAGTTGAACATGCATTCTACCCCACTCTACCCTTACCTACGATGCGTAATCGCACGCGCACGCGCACGCAGCCGCCGCCGCCGCCGGCCAACGGCAGCGCATTCACCAAATTTTAAAATTCGAATTTTCTGAATGAGCAAGACTAGTGTAGTAATATAACGGTTTCTGCATCTGGCTGCAAACAGCTGATTTTGACATATGTATAACATTGTACATTTGACAGTTGAATGATCCTTGTTTAAAACTATGAATGGGTATTTGAAATTTCGAATAGTTCGTATAGAAAGGTAAGGGTTGCGAATTTACAAATGGTTTGGTTTAGACTCTAAATAAATGATTGCTGTTGTAGTCACTAGTGTCTAGTTAAAAAAAAAAAAGGTTAAGTAGTAGCAGTTGTGTGATAGTTTTGATGTTTCGAGTAGTTTATTGCACACCTTTGACATGTGTTCGTTTAGTGTCTATTTCCTAGTTATTGAGGTACCAGCTGCTTACTAGCCAGCGTTGGTTAAACTGATTAATACTCTATTATTATGTAGTTCTATGGTCTTAAACTCACTTGGGTATTATAGGATTTTTAATCCATATTTACTAGTGATTAAAACCTTTTCCCTTTTATACTTTTTCCCTTTTATAAAATTTAAGATCCGTATTATGTATGAGTTTTATTTTCTATTTTTCTTTGATTACTGCGGATTACAAAAAGGCTAGTTTAGAATTTTAGCACCATTTTTCGTATTATATGACGCTGCATGAAGAACGATTTTTGTACCATAGTTTACGATAGTCTATTAATTAGTGTAAAAATGAACGCATTAATAATATTCAAGAGCATGTATTACATTAGTCCAAAAACAACACAAACCATTGTACACACACACATAGACACATATCCAAAACGCCTACATAAAACCTGCCATCGGTTATACAAACGCAAATTCAACACATCTAATCTCTTAGGTACTAGCGGCACTGTTACACGTCTTTAAATCAAATGTTTGTACCCAGTTACATTTCTTTTTGACCCATGTCAATTCAGTTCTAATGCATAAATTAAGCAATCTGAACTATGTTAGCTTATTTTGTTCAAATACAAAGATAATTATCATTAAACTTAAGTAATTTTTACATTGTGCCTAGTCATACAAAGTAAAAGTATCAACATTTATTTCAGGTCCAAATAAACAAGACGATTACATTAACAATGATAACTATCACTTCGAATCCTGGTTTCACTATATTTGTCTTTTATGAAGTTATGCACATTAAACTGCCTTTGGGCATACATGATAAAAACAACTACCTAAGTATTCTTACTACCTATTACAACTTTAAGGTAACCGATATATTTATGTTAATTACCGCACTAAAGTTTTAATAGTGCCTATAGGCAAAACCGCAGGCTTTATATCTGTTCTATGTATAGTTACGAGAGGAAAAGTTCACATTAGAGTGTTTTTAAGCAACTGCTATCAGCTGCATGGCAAACAAATAGTTTAAGGTTTCAAATTTAAAATAATAGATCAAAATAGACAGACTCACAGACTGTTGATAAATCGCAAGGCTATTCGTATTAAAATCAGTAAAAGTATTGAAATGTGACACGTGAGTAGCTATTTCGCTTGCCTTTTGCGCCACATAAAACAGTCAAAACTTCAAAGGTTTTTTAATTGATTCTGGTGCACAATAAAAGGTTTTGTATCTAATAATTCCTGTCCATACATACACCAACCCATACTAACACGCAATAGGTCAGGGGGGTGGATTACGGGTGACTTCCTCTCAAAGAGAGGAGTCTTATGTCCAGAAGTGTAGGGCCACCATACCTCCCGGTACGTTGTGTCCCGGTCAATAAGTCAGTAGTCCCGTTTGTGTTGGTCTTCATCAGAACAGAATCGTGATATATCGCTCTCGCTCCGCTTGTGTTGAAAAGTCGCTGCTTCCGTATGTGTATCGAGAAATGTTTATCCACATTTTCCGCAAATGACCACATGGCTGTTCTGCTACCTTACTAGCCGCAGGCTGGCACTGTTCATTCCTCCCTCCCCCACATAAAAATCCTGGCTAAGTCCCTGCCAAGTAGATAAAAAAATGTGTCTTGCTCACATCATCATCCTCGGTTTTTCCTTCTTATATTACAAATGTCTCAGTGAGATCATTATAGGACGATTATGCCATTCCATTTCTATGCCGTACACCAGATCCGCTTGCTAGCTTGCATAGACGTACCTGACGACAGTATCTGCAATGGAAGTACTACATACTTTCCCGAATGAGCTGTTACTAAGTACTATGAAAGTTCCGTATCGCCTTGAAAAATTGCCAATTAACGATAGCAAAAAGTGTTCGCAAGTTGACGGTTACATTTCGCACTTTCACCGAAGCACTTATCTACTCGCATCGAATCGTAATTTCTTTTTAATAAACTTCTAAAGGGCGGCCTCGAATTATGCGGCAGTTACGGACAAAATACCAAATATTTTGAAATACCAAATAGAGGATATTTTATGGTTATCTATAAGACAATGGATGCATTCCTGTAGAAGTTGTTACTTTTATCGAAGAAAACAATAGTCGTTATTAAATGTATTATTATTAGATTAATTGAAAGCTAAATCATGAGGACAGAAACTGGGTGCTTCAGATCTGTTTAAACGCGAAAAATCTAGATATAATAAAATTTATATTTGAACTTACAAAAAAAAAACTAGTTGATTGGCATACAAAACACTATACAATATAAACACTATACATATACTATACTACTACTAAACTAAAGTAGAGTAGAGGCATTATCTTCTACATAATATCTTACTTCAATGCATTCATTTATTTGCATACAACACACAGCTTAACCGGTGCTTCTAGAAGTAGTTATATTACGCAAAAGTTCCTTTCACAGCAAGGGCGGGTAGTGAGGTAGGATTTTTGAAAATTCGTCCTCCAAATGGATTAAATGATATGGGTTGACATTTTTATGAAAGTTCGTCATTTTAGTCGATGGAAAATCCCACCGATTGGGCACGTCGCTTGTTAAACAATAGCATAGCATAGCATAAGCATAAGCATAATCAGCCTATAATGTTCCCACTGCTGGGACACAGGCGTCCTCTCTATGAGAGGGAATGGGCTATAATCCACCACGCGGGCCCAGTGCGGGTTGGTAGATGTCACATGTCTTCGAATTTTTGGTTCTAGGTTTCTTCGCGATGTTTTCCTTAAAAATAAATTACGCAAAGTAATCCGCCTGCCTGTGTTTGAACCCACGACTTACTGCTCGTAAATCGGGACCGCCACCACTGGGCCACCGCTGTTAATCAATAAAACATGGCAATTGAAAGATCCTTTGATACTCAATGTGCGTAATGCCTAGGTCTAGGCGCCCTAAGAAATAATCGGTGGCAACCCCTAAGCAGGTTCAGCAGTAGCTAAAGCTCTCACCCCTCGGTATAACCCTGAAAAATACCACATTTCTTTTTTTACCCGACTACGGCAAAGCCAAAAGAAAAGAAAGGGTTATGATTTTAGCAGCCTATGTATGTCTGTATGTAACATTTTTATGTTTCATCGTAACGCCTAAAATACTATGCTGATTTGGATGAATGAGGTGTCAATAAATTGCTTATTACGGTCCGGGTGACACTTTTAGGCTACTTTTTATGAGAAAAAATAAATATAGGTGATGCTACATCCATTTTTTTCTCGCTAACCTGTGGATTGGGATGTCACACGAAAGAAGATAACTTTCTGAGTTCATTAATACAGGGTGGAATACTGACGCGAAAACGGTTACCACGTATACATCTGTCTGAGATAAATTTCTATGGGGGGGTGGCCCACATAGAAATTTTTCATCGATAATTTTTAAAAAAATCAGCTGTTCCATACATTTTGACTGTGTAGGTAATGCATGTTTTGTAGGAAACAGCTGAATTTTTGTCGGTGTCCCTTCCATCCCATATGGTAGAATAAAAAAAAAATACTACAAATTAAAATAATAACGACAAAAACGATAAAAATACTATTAGCATTATTTAGTAAGGACGTTTGGCTCCGGTTATACGAAAACAGAATAAGCTCACACAATGACTAATAACTGAAAAGATGTCTTGTTCATACATTTTTAGTGGCAGTTTTTTAATGAAAAATAATGCCTTAATGACAAACTTTATAAACATGAAATTAAAAAGTCGCTTAACTAGACCTCCTCAATATTTATGATCAACATTCTGATCACCTACCCCACACGTATCCCTATTATTGCACATCCGATGTTGATGAGCAGTTTCTGATCACGTTTCTACAAACTATTTCCTGTTTGCTGCATCTGTATGTGAGAAGAGATTGTTATTAAGTTAAAGATAGCTAATTGTGGCTGAACGTGGGTGTGCTATACGTCTAACTAACCGTCAGGGAACATGGCGTGATGCTATGTTCTAGCTGATTGTAAAGCTTGTTCTTGTGTTTTAGGTACTAGTGATCGCAAGATAGTCAATATAACATAGCATCACGCCTGTATTTCCCAGGTGGGTTAGACAGAGGTGTACCATAGTGCAATTGTAATTTCGCCAGTTATGCCTAAGTTCCATATAAACGAGCGCAAGCCTATTGGCCTGGAACTGGGCATTAATCCAATTTCCGAATTACAACTGAAAAAAATCTGCAAGGTTCAATCAATCTGTAATCATTCAAAATTATATGAATTAAATATATAATTATATTCGTATCCTGGGAAAGAACCCTGGACCTCAATCTCGACAGTTGCGCTTACTAGATAAAAATACATTTTACGGTCTGGTTTATAATGATTATATTTCAGTGCCTCCAATCCTAAAAATAGCCTCACCACTTGACCACAGGGTCAGTTAGCAGACAGATGTAGCCCGGTGACCGAGCAACAATGATAATAGCCTGCCACGCACTTGGCGTTACTTGGAGTTAACTTAGCGCTGCTGTCAACCTAATTACATCGTCTAGATGAGATGTTTCTTGTTTAGGTTTTATTGGGACTTAGGAAGGCGAGCAGAAGGTGACACTTTAATTGTTTTGTAGACCTGACACAGGTCGTTTTTTTTCTGGTTTATCAGCCTCGTATAGTAAGTAACTACTAAGTGTTTCAGAGTAAAAATGCAAACAGATAGGTACATATTTACTAGTAATAGTATCTATTAGGCAGAAATTCATACAGTTAATTCGGTAAACTACAACACAATTCAAATAAGATAGATATGAAAGCATCTAAAGTATAATTTGTAGTGTAGCGAAATACAGTACGGTACGCTGGATGCGAGTCGCACTGGGCCGGTCAATGTGGCGAAACTTGGGGCTTATGTCCAGCAGTGGACGTCTTTCGGCTGAAATGATGATGATGAAATGATTTAGCGAAGTTCTCACTAAAAAGCTTAATTATTCCCTCATTCAAGCATGACAAACCATGCTTGTAATCGACGAAAGGTTAGGCAGAGGTGTACCTATAATGCATCTACATTTTGTTACTTATGTGTCATCATCTGCCTAGCCTTTTCCCAACAATGTTGTGTCGGCTTCCAGTCTAACTGGAAGGACCTGAATAACAGTATTTTACATGGAGCGACTGCCTATCTGACCTCCACAACCCAGTTAGTACTGGGTAATACGATACCCCTTGGTAAGACTGGTTGTCAGACTTTTTGGGCCACTGACTACCCAACGACTGTCAAAGATCTACAAACGACACCCGGTACCAACGGCTTAACGTGCTTTCCGAGGCACGGAGGAAACTCGGTATGTAATGGGTGGTCACCCATCCACAGACCAACCTAGGCAAGGACGGCTTAACCTAAAGATCGACCCGAGCGGCTGTTATTATTTAGCTACTTATGTGTGTATATGCTTAATCATTATTCAAGCTATTAGCAGAAAATAAACCATTAAGCTCAACTTATGCTTGAAAAAATTACATGCTGCATTCTCAAATTGCCCCTTGAATCAAATCAGTACACATTATACAATTAAGTCGGCGTCCACAGAAATGAAGTCGCTCACGTGTGCCCAGCCTAACGTTCTCCTAATTACCAGCTTTGTTGAACAATCGTCACGTAATCAGCGCTATCACTAACCGTTGATGAGTTGAACAGAGTTATTACAAGTTTTAACGTAAATTAGTACACTGGTGTATTATCAAGTTATTATGATTGCTTACATCTTGTTAATTAAGATTTTGAGGCGTATAATGTACTAATTATGAGATAATTATGAACATAACTTTGCGCTGACGGTATTGGGGTAAGCAGAGATAGGAGATAGGAAGAATTTATTGAACAACAACTTTTTCTTAGACAGGTGATTTTTCTTTTGGGATTTCTTCCGCATGTCTTTTTATAGCAGAAACTTTTGTTCCGCATATTTTCTTGGTAATGATGGCAATATTTTCTGGTTACTGTTAGTTTTAGCGGTTTCTTGGAAGCCTCATATTCACTAGTGGAACTATCATTTGTTCTATAAATGTAGTACTTACATATTTTTTTATTAAGTTTGACTGATGAGAAGGATAAGCTATAGGAATAATCTTGGAATACGTATGTTCTAATTACCATAAAACAAGCATTTACTAGAAGGCAATATCTCTATATGAATTCATATATATACCTAGCTGTTAATCATTTAACTAACTGATAAGTAACAACTTCATTTGAATCCAAATTAACATAGAAAATCTCTTAATTCAGCAAAAAAACAAACAATTAACCAGATAGCAATCACTGATGATGACAAATATAAAACCGAACTTAACCAACAAATTAACATAATTCCACCATTTAATCATTAAGCCATTAACTAATAAATACTTACATTACAATACTGAGGTCATAGATTCGGAGGTCACTGACCCTGCGCGCACGCACGCTTGTCGACGCGTGTCAAATGATCTACATAAATATAAGAACCAACTTTATTTACCATCCCTGAAACAACGGACATAGAAAATTGAACTTTGTGGCGGAGCTGATAAGAGTGGTATTGAAATTGACAGTGTGTACGAAGTGAGAAGTAGGGTTGGCATTTTTTCAAAATGAGATGCCCACATCCGATTGTTTTTATTCAAAATGCTGGAAACATTTAATTGTGTATACGTAATGTTAGGAAATAGTTGAAATGCAGATTACACTGTTTTGTTCGTGTATCGTTCGGTTGCTACGCGGTTCGTGGTTCCGTGTCAGCAACCACGTTTTGGTCGATAACGAGATCAGATTTGATGTTAATAATGTTTTTTCGAGCGTTTCATTCGAGTTTTGTTGGTTTTTAAGTGGTTCTTCAACCGTAATGGCCTAAAAGTGATATTGACCGACAATTTGTTCAAACATTCTTTTTGTACGCAAGGCTTATTTCTGAATAATTTGGACACACATGTGTTGATAAGAAGTGACAGCCCTACTGTTAGGATGGGCTTAACCTTAACTGTCATAATTTTGAGACGAGGTGCGAACGGCTGTCTACGTGTTATAATATATAAAGTACCACCTTAAAATTCAGTTTTAATATTATTTCGCATTCTCTTTATAAAATGAGCAAAACATTTTTCAGCTTAAACTATTATTTTCCAATCCTCAAAGAGCTGTCGTGTTATTAAACGCTTCAAAGCCATTATCTGCCCTATTAGCGTCAGGTGCGTCTAAACTAGACTTTTATTTGATGTAGCTACTCGTTGTTATAGTCTATTATTTTAATAATACTACAATAAGCAATTTTATTTCGCGAGTTGCTTGTAAAATATTCTCCCACTCTATATTTTTCTATCATTATTTTTGCATATCGTATTGATTGACACTTAGATGTCACCACTTTCTTAATAAGGACAGTATTCCAAAACAGTTCTTCCCTCGAAATCCATACAAAAATGTATGACCGTCATACAAAAGACTAAAAGCATTGCATCACACCACAATATACCACGCGTGGGTTATAAAAAGAAATGTATTACTCTTTCAATTTAAAATGTCCTATTCAAAGCTGACGGCCCAAGATCGATGCATCACTATAAAATATGTGGCCTAATAACTTATGAGTAGCAAACTTTATATTACTGGCCGAAAGATTCAAAATCTTAACGTTTTAAAAGTAAAATGGTTTATGGCAACCGCATTTTGAAGTTTGTTTTCCGAACGTTGAGTATTGAAAAGATGTTCTATGCAGTTGATACAGACTTTATGTAGATGGGTTAAAGGTGGATTTTCGATGTGTTTGTTTATGAAGTTTGTCCAAATGTAGAGGTGACGAGGTAGGAAAATATTCGGCTTCAGAACATAGATGTCGAGTGATAGTGCGTGACAGATTTCAGGGTTGCCAGTTGGTAGAAGTTTATTTTCGTGATTTTTGCTAATGAGTTAACATGAAATCAAGTTTTGAAACTTTGATTAGGAAATAAAACTGGGATTTGTTTTTGTTGACAAGGTTTTTCTTATACACGTTTTAAAATTACGATAAGGTTGGATTTATTGTTTAAGTAAATCACTGACTTATTTTTAGTAGACTTCAACACTAAAGGTACATAAGGGGTGATATTTTGTTGTTAGTAAAATCTTGGAGTTCATTAAATAAAATATTCACCACAGGTGTTGACGCCTAATCAAGTAGGTCAACTCAAGCAAACCCCGAGGCATAGGTAGTCAAAACAAAAATGGCAGATCACACTTGTTTTTCAATCTTGCTTATCCGCATCCAACAATTTCCAACTCTTAAATAGAAGAGCCTATTGAATTCCACTGGTATACATAGACCTCTCTCATGCGGCTCCAAAACACACTGTCCTCTGCCTTTCGTATCGAGGCTAACTAAACCACCTTTTGAAGATCCTCGGTCTATCTAGCTGGGGGCGTCCCACTCTACACTGACCGATATGTGGTCTCTATTCCAGGTCTCGTTTCAGAATAGAATAAAGCATAGCGTCTGTAATCGTGTACCTAATAGTATAACTACAATTCGCCGGTTATGTTTAAGTCCCATGTAATAGGGGTCACTGTGAGCCTATTGGCTTCAATCTCGGACAAATCCAGAATCTTTGATACTGAGAAATTCTTGATGAAAACCCTATATATGGGAACCCAAAACCTCATCTTGAGCAATAGCATTTACGACCACTTGACCAACGAAGCAGTGAAAATAAAAACAGGACACAATGTTGAAATACTAGAAATAATATTGAAATAAGTGACACCAATGATGCATAATAATGAAGAGGCAACCCTACACGGTACATGGTGTTTATTTCGCTGCGCTGACGCATCTGTGAGTCACGACCTGTTTAGGTAAACCGGGCGTATGCGCGTATTGTACACTCTACTACGCCTTACGGTACGCGGCCGTAGTACTACGAGTACGACTAATTAGTTAGGTGATATTTTCGGATATGCAGAAGAGATTTGATGCGTGACTCATGCTTGGGAATGAGTGTCATCGGTTGAGAATGCTCATACGTGTAGTATGGCTACATATTATTGAAAGCCTCGTTTTGTCAAGTATGTTCAATACGGAAACAATGACCACACATATTCTGTCTTATATTTTTAAAATATTTATTTTCAGGACCTAATTAAAGAAACGACAAAATTAATTTCAGGTCTAGTCAGGAATTTCAGGTATAAAAAATGAAGATCATTTTGGATCATCCCAACTGAAATAACCTATATATAGATAGATACCTAGTACGTAGGCACTAGGCTCCTACTGCAGTTGTTAGTAGTAACATATTGTGTACACTACAACACCCTGAAAATTACAAAAGGAAACACTAAAATTCTTTTTTTTTATTGTTTTGATAACTTGTGTGTTTTCTTTTTAATAGGTTCGTTCCTAGTTTGTTTCTTGATGTGGCTAGATACTTTTTAAAACACAAAAATTCAAACATTATTGTATTCCTCCACTCGTGTGCCCAGTCACATCTCGCTTGCAAGCCGTCCGCGTCAGTTGTGTAATAGTGACAGATCTGCTCCTCAACTCCTGCCAACACGTAGACTCGGCTTCTATGTACACTAAAAAAGTTCATATTGTGGTTTCATTCATATTATAAGTACGTTTAATAGAATTCGTTGAAACATGAAGTTGGAGATTGTCACAGGCTTTGTAACAATTTTATTGCGTGCATTGAAGTGATGTCTTTAAAGCTGCATTATCATAATTAATAGCATAATCAGCGTGTAATGTTCCCAGTGCTCCCCAGCACTACACATTACAGGCATTATTCTTTGAGGGAGTGGGGTGTAAGGGCCAGTGTGGGTTGGTAGATGTCACATGCTCGGAGGTCGCGCTAACGATCACTGAACCATGGAGACCAATACGAAAGCTCTGAGGCTCATTGTCGAGGTTCACACAGTTCATCTGTCACAACTGTCTGTTTGTCTGTCTGTGTGTTGTATGTCTGTATGATTTTTGGCACTTACTGATACCCCGGCCCTAAAATAAGTTACTGCATAGTCGCTACCTATTGGGAAGCCTCAAGAAAGACACGACGTGTTTATTCACACTAATATATTAAAACTTTAACGAGTTCAGCCATATTTTTTACCCCTACATAGCTTTTATTTATTTCGCTAATTATTACCCTGAAAACATGCCTGTGTTTGAACCTATCTACGTAGTCTACAATTATCTAGCTAGCTTAACGATGTTTGGCTAAGCAGATAAGTACTTCTCTGTCAGATGTGACTAGATAATATCACATTTTATGCGGGCCATTAAAATGCTATAAAATGTACCCAAGTGTAAAATGTATCAAGTTTTTTCTTTGCTAACTAAAGTGTAAATATAAACTTAAACACCTTATTTCCGTATATTTTTATGTACCCTCTATGTTATCTAACTCCACTATGAAAGCTATTAAACACCTTATTACTTAATTAATAAAAACAAGTGCGAAGTTTTAAACTGTCATTAGACTATCGTTTGATGTTAATACGTAACGTAACTAGAAGTTTCCTTAGTAACTGCTAATTTTATTTGCAACTAGCTTTTCCCGCGGATTCGCTCGCATTATAACGGAAATTATCCCACGGGAACATTTTAAATATAGCCTATGACACGCGGGGATAATGTAGCTTCCCATTAGTGAAATATTTTTTCGGAATCGGACCAGAGGTTGCCAAGATAACCCTCTACAGCCAAACATACAAACGTTATCATAATTATACTTTATAAAATTATTAGAATAGATTAATTTGTGATAATATAGATAACTTAACAAGCAGAGAACAAGTGTACCAACACAAAATAACTTAAATAACTGTCAAAATATTATCGTGCTGCATTCTCTAAGTAACTAGGTGTTGCCCGCGACTTTGTTCACGAAATCTTCGCGGGTTCATTCTGAGAACACAATTATACAGGATGTAAACGGACCCTTAATGAAACCGTCAACCAAACATTCTGTACTTCAAACCAAGTAACCCTACGCAAAAAATATTGCTGGGAAACGACTTTTTTTTTGGGGTGAAAAAATCACGATTTACGGAAAAACTCAATGTAACGCGGAAAAACATTGTGCTGAGGGATGCATTGAATAGTGAACGGGTCATGGAGATATACAAAATAAAGTTATAACCTTAAAAACTACTATTTAAAAAAAAATTGTGAAAATGTTGGAACTTTGACCTCCAATATCTCCGTAACTAGAAGGTTCCCAGGTATGGTATAGAACAAAAAATTGATCGCAATGACGAGGAGAGCAAGTGCCTTTCGGCTTCGTTAAGGGTCTTTTTACACCCTTTATTACCTAATTTAAAACTCCATTGACAACAATTTACTTACTTAGTACTAAAGGGTCAAAAGTATAATGTAGGGACTGCGTTACCTACCTTCTTGATTCCTTGATAAACTGTAGGTACACCTGATTCTGCCATCTATCTACACACTCCTCTACATGTTATGTCTATTTCTAACGCCCACCTGCCCCTCGTTGAGACAACTTAAAACTTAGCTATTTGAATATCATCATCATCTGCCTAGCCTTTTCCCAACTATGTTGGGGTCGGCTTCCAGTCTAACCGGATGCAGCTGAATGCATACATTTTACATGGAGCGACTGCCTATCTGACCTCCACAACTCAGTTCGTACTACGTAATACGATATCTCTTGGTAAGACTGGTTGTCAGACTTTCGGGCCTCTGACTACCTGTAACGACTGTCAAAGATCTACAAATAACAGCCGGAACCAATGGCTTAACGTGCTTTCCGACGCACGGAGGAACCCCGATATATAATGGGCGGTCACCCATCCACGGACCAACCTATGCAAGCGCGGCTTAACCTTAAGATCGACCAAAGCGGCTGTTATTATTTAACCACGAGATCCTATTTGAATATCGCATACTTAAAATCAAGCATCACGTTATTATTTCTTACGAGACAGGCACACATCCGAGTGTGTGGTAAGTATATTGGCTGATCTTAATCTGGTGTTCGATTAAGGCTTTAAGGGGATGAGTGTCAAGTGCATGCCAGTGAGCGTCAGATACCACGGCGTAGCATATTTTTGAGGGTCTGAAACTTCATGCTTGAGAATTTCAGCTGTTAGGTGATGCAGTTTTTCTAATGGCTTGAACATAACTAAGTATGGAACACACCTTTTCTAAATTAAAGATCTAAGCTGTATAAAATATTTTATTCAGTGAGACTACAGCTGCAAATAAATAACGATTAAAATCTATAAATATCTGCATCGACTATCTGCCAAAGCCCTTAGCTAATCGTGTGAGATTTGCATCGAAGTGAATTCAAAAAAATCTAGATAGTTAAGTACTTAGCTACTGATTGACGGACAGATGCAGGAAAGTCATATTTTATTCACACTTGGATGGAAAATACGCTTTTTATGCCTACTTAAAACTTGATACAATATTATTATTATGGCGGGACGAGCTGGACAAAACAAACGACCAGTGGCCCACATTAGCCCTGGATCGTAGCAACTGGGAGTCATGGGGAGAGGCCTTTGCCCAGCAGTGGCATGACGCAGGGTAACAGTATCAGTATGAGAAATGTTATTACTATGAAGGAGTCCATCTTTCTTCCACAATATTGATACAAGATGGATCTCTATCTTTAAAATACTATTAATAGCAACCAATATCTGTCTAAACTAGCTAACTAACTGTGTAATCTAAACTAGTATTTATATTAGACAACTATCGATTTGCCTACAACGCTGTTTCTGAACGGACAGGTGGTCAATATTTCTAGTGCATCTATTATCGACCTAGACTTCAAGCCATCGTTCCATGGTAATAAGCAGGTATTAGACACCGCCAGGTATAGTTAAGGATCTTTTGAGGACTAAAAAGTTCTAGAAAACGCTAGGTGTATGTTTACGTTTATGATTTTATCCTTGTTTAGTAAGTATTAGTTAGGTAGGTAGACTGCATATTTTTAGATATTTTAATAAGGTTTGCAAGGTGTGAGGAGTCAGGTTTTATCTTCTAGTATTTTTAATAAAATATATGATGGAAACTAAACAAGATTTCAGGTTAAAAGTTGTCTTCAGGTAACTCAATGTTTAATCTTTGTCGCCAAAAGATCAAACCTAGAAGAAATTATGGCATGAAAACAATACAATTCAGAAACATAAATCACGGGTTTAAGTTAAATAAGAAATGCTTAGCTTTTTTTGACTTCACTAATGTCCAAAACTGCCTGTTAATTTTCCGATACACACACTTCAATTTTTCTAAAATTACGTACACATCTAGTTCATGAATCTTTTTACCCACATAGCGGACCCGGAAGGCAGACGGAGTCCTGCCACAGGCCTCGCTAGCAAATTTTCACATTGCTTCCCATTTCTATCTGTAACTGCCTTCAACGAGCCTCACACCTACCTACCTATAGTCACGGATAGGCCCACAGCTCTGCTGACCCCAGTAACACGCGAGCGGGGCGGTCCTGAGAGACGCAAGAGCGATGGACTCATCGATCACAAATTGAAGGGCCCGCGCCTCCGTTCGCTTTCACACTCGGATTTGTAACGTGACTTTAGTTTGATGTGTTCGGATTGTGGGACTTGGGTATTCATGTTGGAGTTTATATGAGTATTTTGTTGTTCTACGTTGTCATCATCATCATCCATTGCCGGCTTTCACTCACTGCAGAATACAGTTCCTCTTTGCTTCTGCCAATCTCGACGATTCAGTACCTCATTCAGGTTTTAACCCACACTGTACCTACAATAAATAGAAAGGAAAATAGTTATCGTTGGTCTAGTGGTCGTAAGCGACCTAAGGATGATGTCTTAAGTTCAGTTCCTGGGTCTGGCAAAGTGTAATTGGATTTTCCCGCTAAGAGATTGATTGGATTTGTCTTTGAACTTAAAGACAACTGGCAAAATGTGGCACTCTTCAGCTTAACGTTTCGGCGGTTACAGACCTGATATTATATTACTCTAAAAGATCTCAGCATCAGTATCTTTTACGATCCATACCACAAAGTTTTTGTGATTCATCTCAAACATTTTAATGCCACGCTGATTTAATTATAATAATTAAAGACCGGCCAGCTGCTGATCAGATGGCGTGAAACATGCTTCATTTACTGCAAGATGTACAATATGTTTGTGTAATTGTAATACGAGCATCAGAGAGAAACAGTGGCTCGTCCCCAACATGTGCGGCTTGTTATTGTAATAGAAAACTGATAGCATTATGAAGGTTAATTTATTACAGAAGTTGCTGGAAGACTCCACAAAATTGTACGTTTTGGTTTAAGAGCCCAACTCCATACAAATCTCTACAAATAACATAAATATTAGTATAACATAGCGATTCTCGGATGATCGAACGATAATATGCTCGCGATTGATTCCTATTATAATGACAAGAATTATATAATGTCAACTGCAGTTGTATTCCTGTTAAATAAATCTGAAACAAAAATGACATGAACACAATGCATTGCTCCTGTTATTTTACCAAATGGTTAGGCAGAGGAGTATCTATACTGTAACGAGTTGACAAACACCCTCATTTCGACAGCTATGTTTAAGTTCCATATAATAGGGAACGACCCTATTGACTTCCATCGTACACAAACCTGGACTCCGGGATTACTGAAAAATTCCTAATGGACCCAACAAGACTGCTCAACCTGGATATCGTACTCTGGAGTAGGACTTGCGAAGTAGCACTATCCAAGTTACAAAAATTAAAAAAAAGTTGCATGACTTAACCCCCCAATGTGAACCACCAAACACGATGGCCAGTACACAACCCTCAATAATGATCCCGACATTTCTATTCAAGGGAGGCGATATTAATAAGCTGGTCCTTCGTACCCCCGCCGGCGTATCGCACAATACTTAACATGTAATGCTCGATCCCTTCGAACCAAGATTAAGGTCTATTTTATTTTAAATCGCTTTTTGAAGAAGGTCTATTACATGTGAAATTGAAAGAATATCGATTTTTTTAAGCTTTTGTGATTATAAATATTGTTTAGAGTAAGTAGGGACTTGGTGAATAAGCTCTTGGTCGTGTTAAGAACTGAAGATGATTGGAAGCTAAGTGGATAGTCATTTATTATTTTTTTATATTCTACTTGCGACCCGCCCCTAAATTAACATTTAATGTGCAATGGTCTGGTATGGCGACATGTCAAATCATCGAAATTTCTGTACTATATCCACGTTAAATATGTATATATTATACACATAAGCCTACCGGAATAAAATGTCTAATTGATAGTGAAAACCGCATCAAAATCTGTTGAGTATTTTAGAAGAACAACGCAGCCGCACAAACCGACACCGACCATATAGTAACAAAGCTACCATATATAACTATTTACACTTATAGATTACCGCGTCACCTAAAACTATCATTGAGTATTATCTAATGCCCTCAGTTGACAGAAACAGTGTTATTGTTTAATAACAACAACGTATTGTGTGATATACGCTTCACAAACAGTGATAATGGCGGCACAGGCGTAATATAAACACCCTGTATATGCCCATCAATGTTATGGCAAAATATACCATCTCCATAAACGATATTTGGGTACGTTATGTCATAATAACCTTGAATGACAATATTTGGATATTGCTTTAAGTTTAGAAATGCGCCTTTCCTTACCCAAACAAGCATGTTTGCTTACTGCCGATATCATAGTACGTACTGCCAATGCGCATTGCGTCGTTAAAGTTCTAACACCACGTTAGTCATTTTAGGCGGTTTTGACTTGATTTTTGATGCCGTTTGCTAGAGTATCGGAAGACGCGTTGTTTCAGCCAATCACAGAAACAACGCGTCATCACTTCTTTAAAGTGATCACTCATTAAAAAATATACAATGTTATTATACCATTACGTGGTATAATTACGCAGTTTTTTCAGTATCTTGTAAAGTATTTTTAACTAATTTTAACGACGATGTGCACATACCTAATAATGTAAATATTTTGAACTATATGTTTGTTCAGACAAAAAGTTCTTACCGATTAAATTAGGCAGAAAATTCTAAAGGATAATCTACACTGGTATAAAAACGGTTGTAGGATAATAACTTGCACCAAAACATTGATTTTGATTACGGTCGCTACACCTTTCATCAAAGGTGATTTAAAAATATATCTTCAACCCTTTCGAGCACAAAATTCCAAAAACACCTACAATTTTCAACTCTTTACAACAGCGAACAACCTAATTCAAAGCATGATTAATTTTTCGGGGTGTATCTTAAAAATTTAGGGGTAGTTAAATCATAACTCAGATTTAATTGGCCCATATTTCACGGAGCACAATAGTGGGCCTGACGGCAAATGACTGTAGGCCTGAAGCCCCAGGGCCCAGGGACACAATACTGTCTCAGAAACAATTAGAAGATTTAGGTAGATGATTTTACAACGGAATTTATGAATGTATTGGATTCGGTTTACGTGGAGTTTTGTTTTGAACTCGTTTTGCGTTGATGGGGTTGTTGAAATTTGAGTTTTCTGCAGAAATGTTGGATTGAAGTAAAGATTTTGTCCTAAAAATAAATCATAATCAATCATAATCATAATCTTATTTATCTCAACATCAGGAATTACAGGCTCTGGTTCACATATGCACAAACTTATAAAGAGAAAGGTGCCTGAAGTAGGAAGGGAGGTACAGATCACCTCTCCGGCTTAGATATAACATTTCATTTATATAAAAACTTAAGTCATGATACTAAAGGAAGTTAAATAAAGTTGGTTTCCTTTACCTTCTACCAATCACTGAATTAAGATAGTTCACGATAGCGCTCAGTTTAGTCAAATCATACACAAAGGTAATATTAATATCACTGTTCGGGGTTAGGGCTGGTTCTGTGCTGGATCAGAGATTCCAACTTTACAAAAATACAAAACAGTAACTACACTTAGCCACCCCGTCCTCGGCTATTTTGGCAAAAACCCGAAATACCTGAAACGACGCATTATTGTGTAAGATATTTTAGGTCAAATCTTGAAAGACGAAAATGTAAGGATCGAAGGTCGAAGGGAATCAGGGCCGATCTATCACGATCAAATAGGCGCGCACTGTGAGAGCCTTGGACCTTTACAAATAACGTGCTTATTCATGTAAGCACCTAGCTACTGGGAAAAGTAAAAGGAAAAGTCCTAGAGACCTAACGTATTACTTTTTGAGGTCACAGAGACCTCAGCCGTGTTCACGATTAGGTTTTGTTTGAAACCCTGCAGATTTGAATAAAAAGATTGTTAAGAAGACATACTAAGTTTTATGTGGGCCGAATTGAAACTTATTTGTTAAATTGTTTTCAAAACTGTCAATTTATAAAATAAGATTGTTTATATCAAATTAAGTGAAATAATATTCCAATACGAGGAACCGCAAATGACAAACTGCTGCCAAATCTAAAATCAAAACCTAATTACGCGAAAAATCAATTAAGCTAACAGGAAATTATCTGATCTCTCTAATGTTGATCATTTTGCGGAGTAGTACGAAAATTAATTATTCATTTAACGTGTTTAAACGGTTTTATACACAGTTCGACATCAAAACAAACAGAGATATACGGATAGCGGATTAATCGATACGCCCCGGTATTATTGGTAGCGGAAAAGCGGAAATCAGTGATTGCCGAGCCGTGGCAATATCCGCTTAGTACAGCTTTTATCCGCCGCGCCTCTGTAGGCATTGGGCCTACAACTGGGTGTTCTACCCTACTATTTTATTTATAGATATTGCTCAGTAATTAGGATGGAGCTTCGCTGCCGGCTTTATTTGTGCTCGCGTTTGAAATGGCCGTGATATGAAAATATATTGCAGTTTAGTGCTTCATGTGCGATTTGCCGAATGCTTTATTAATCCATTTCGATTGGCAGTTATTTATTTATACAGAGACTTGCTGCTCTTACAGTTTGCGAAACGCGCAGCAAGCCAACAACATAACATTAACAAAGTAACTTTATGCAATAATTAAGCATAGCTTTAGTCTATAAACATATCAGAAATAAAACGATGGGTGGACAGTGTAGCTAGTGACTTATGAAATGACGAATAATAGAGAAGTATGGAAGAAGAAGAAGCCATGCTGCGCCTGCCGACCTCAAATAAATTAGGACAACGGTAGGAGAATGATAATGAGAAATCTTATTTGAGTTTTTATTAAATAATAACACCACGCCTGTAACCCCTGAAGGGTTAGGCAGAGGTGTACCTAATAGTACACCCACATTTCGCCAGTTATGTTTAAGTCCCATGTAATAGGGGGCGCGCCTATTCCCATCAACCGGGCGCAGATCGAGTTTCTATGGCTGCTACTGAGAAATCCCTGATGGAAAAACCCAATGACGCTTTGCCCGACCCGGGAATCGAACCCAGGACCTCAGCTCAGCAGTCGTGCTTGCGACCACTCGACCAACGAAGCAGTATAATAACAATTACCTATATTTTCTTTTGAAGACTAATGCTGTCATCCTACTCGACGTTAGCCTAGTTCTTATAATAGTCTGGTACTATCAAAACTGGAGCGGTAGCCAATCACCATATTTTAACACAATGTCGAACAGGTTACTATTTATTATTCGACGATAACTAAGCAATAATATGTATTTAACGTTGGCGCCTTAAGCAACAGTTATCACTTGAGTTATTAAGTTCAGAGATCAACTGCAGTAGCCGATAAAGACTCGTTTCTAAATTTCCAGATTAACACAGAGTAGCAAGTGAATGGAGTGACCAGGTACAGAAGAATAGAGCGGAAGAACAAAGCGATGGATACTATACTGTTCTTTGTGCAACTCCACCGGCACCTTGAGGGGCCTGTCCGAAGCCACTGCTAATGCCGATAACGTCGTTGATGTGGCAAAGTTCTGGTCAAAGCTTATTTAAGGAAATTGTCGTCACGACGACGAAGAAGACGAAGATTCCAGACAGTGTTTCAGATGTTTCGCGAAGAGTTTGCCAACAATTATAAAATTTTCTATAGTCAGTCATTTTAGGAATTGACTGGCGGCATAATAGTGTTATGGTTGGTATTCGATTCATAGACTAATGCAAGTTTGCTATTCGTGAAAAGGACATTAGTATAGTGAAGTATTTATTTATATTTAGATAAAATGCTCTTTATTATGAATACAAATTACGTACACTTTTTGGTGAGGTTCTTCAGAAAAGTCAGGTGCGTAGTACTCGCAACCGGCTTGCGTGTATGACCAGATGTATTAACGTGGACGAGGCAAAAGCAGTATGTAAGGATCGTAGCAGACGTTCTGTGGTTTCTGCCCATCCCCATGGAAAAAAGGCGTGAGTTTATGTATGTGTGTAATATAAATTACAGGTATGCCAATAACAGAAGACAACGTGTTTATATTTTTTGTTAAACGCTTTTCAGAAGCACTGTCCCTAAGTCCTCCATTGACTCACTACTCCACCCAAACTTAGAACATAAATAGTATCGAAAGGGTCTATCGACACAGAGGTACAGACAGACGTGTAGCTATTGAGTTATTTATTATAAGCGAGCTAGATCGACTAGATAGCCGCCACCTGCCCTAGGCTGAAGTTACGCCTTCTAAAGGCGCAATTACACATGGTGTCGCATAGTCATTACGTTTAAAATAAACTGAGGGAAATTTCCAAGACATAAAAAAAAACAAACTATTTTTCACGATAAGTTGTTTAACGATTTCATGTTATATTATTAACTCATTGCAAGTTGTTAACTAGAGAGGTATTTAAAATAAAAAGTGCGTTGTAATTTATTAAGGCTAGTTGTTAATTTTTAAGGGTAGCTGATTTAAATCTTAACAGCTAACATTAAACTTCCACCACGCCTGTAATTTTAAAAGGGTTAGGCAGAGCTGTACACCAACACCAGTGCACCAAAATTTTGCTTGATATGTTTAGAACCCATGTAATATGAAATGGGGGCGAGCCTATGGCCATCAACGGGGCAGGAATCTAAACTCTAGTTAGGTAACTGGGAGCTGCTAATCTGCAGAGGTTTGAGCAATAAATAGATTAGATAAGTATTATTATTACACATAGTTATTACATCATTTCCATCTTCGAAGTACTCGTTACATCAAGGACGAACCGTGCCATATGTCATTTGAAACGGAACACCCAATGACAAGGCCAGATTATACTGAGATTAGACACCATTACATCATAAGTAAAAAAATAACATTTAACATAAACATAACATCTCGCCTGTAATCCTTGGAGGGTAAGGCAGAGGTGTATTTAAATAGTACTACCACATTTCGCCAGTTGTGCTGTTGTCAGCGAACCTATTGCCATCTACCGGGATCTAGACTCTGCGACTGCTAATGATTGGGAATCGAACCCAGGACATCATGCTCAGCAGTCGCGCTTGTAACCACAAGACCAATGTGTCACACGTAAACATTTGGTCGAATTTTTTACTCAAATATGAAAGAGCCTTTATATCCATTGAAACAACTTTACAGGCTGCAGTATCAACTCTATGCCCACGCATTAAGGTACACATTTGCTTGATTATATAATTTTATACATACGTGAGTTATTAAACAATTTCTCTTTAAACTAGTAAACATGATGTCGAGTACACAAATTCATTATGGCTCTTACATTTCAATTTGAATAAAATATGTGCGTTTAATATTCAAATGTAACGGATAGTTTGTTTCCATAGATAAGGTTTTAGATATACATATGTTTTATGTATAGGTCTATTTTATTACCTATAAGGAAAAGAGGGCCTGCATTAATTAAACTAGAACAGCAATAGTTTTATCTTTATCACATGTTAAGATATAAGACAAAGTGCGAATTGCATTTATAAAGAAAATTAAAACATTTTTATGTTTACAATATGGTGTATTATAACAGGACACCTCCGGTAATAAAGAGCAGGCCACAGACAAACTCGTTCACGAAGTCCTATTTACACCAAAACTTTCAAAATATAACAGATTTTTGATGTGTATTTTTTTTACTTTGTTGTCAATCAGAAAATCCCCTCGCACAATCAACAGATTTCTAAAGAAACAGTATCAAAATCCTTATCTCACAAGAACTGACTTATCGCTTCACACCTCAGCTTCCCCCAGGCTCCCCTTCAAGGGCCATTGCCCCCATCCCCCATACGACACAATGCCTTCGAACAGGGGACATTAGTGGGCCACTGTGTGGACGTGACCGGCCCATTGCCATGCCAACGTGCCCCAAGAAGCCTTCCCTGTCCTTTAAAACGTCCAAAATAGATTTTTCTTATAAATAAGCCTTATTTGGAAATATAGGGTAGACAGGGCAAGTTGGTAAGTGATGGACGTGTTTCAGTGATTTTGACATTTTGTGTTTGTAATTTCTGGTGATAAGTCAAGTTTTCGAATAATATTGATTCAATATTGGTTTGAATTAAAACGCCTATTCACATTTTCTAAATTGTTTTTTTTCTAAAAAAAATCTAAAAAAAAATTGTTTGTACTGTGTTTTTAAAAAAAATCTAAAAAATATATATATTTTTTTTTAAGAAACAATTTTGCCAAAATAATTTAATTAAGCGCTACAGCAACGATGTTTTATCTTCTTCTTTGTTTTGATGTCTGAACGATTTGTTTTAGAAGATTTCTCACGAAATAAGCTAACTGATTTTGAAGACTGAATTATGTAACATGTTTTGTGTACTGGATGTATTACGTATATTATATTTTATGTACGTAGGTCAGTTTATAAAAAAAAATGGATTATTATGTTAATGCACATAAGTATATCCTCTTCTGCAAATCTCGCAATCAAAATTAGGTTTTCTGTAAGAAAACCCAATTCTGGGTTAAGCTCGCCATTTTACATAGGCTATATTATTGCAATTTGTTTGTATGTTTGTTATTTTGTGTGTAATAAAGAATAAGAATGTATAGGTTGGCACTCTATTATTTGACTGCACTAGATTATTAAATAAATCCAATAACTGTACAAATGTAGGGACAAACTTTGTATCAATAGTTTTCTTTCTCCAACACTTTCAATTAGGCTGATCACCTGTCACCGTTATCATGTAACAGTTCTTTAACTTTATATCCAACTTTATGTATCTTCATGAACCGGATCACAACTGTTATCAATGACATTTAGAGTCGCAGTTCTAAAATCTGGCATACAATAACAATCAAAATGTCGTAAACTTAAGTAAGTTCCCGTGATTGACATTCTCACTTAATTCCAACATTAACATAGAAATGATGAAGCCCTATTATCGCTATCATCAAACGTAGCTAACCAAACTACTACAGTCCCCGTTAAACTGTGGTTAAACTAACTATCGAGTAACCTCGTTACAGTAAACAGTAAAAAAAAATAACCTAATCTGGTTAACTCTGACAAAACAGCTAAGGGCTTTGACCCTAAGCGAAGAGATGTGGGGTAAGCGGGACAGTTGTCGGCTGTGATTTGTTTTTAATTAAGTTTCGCTTTGAAGTTAGTTTGGGTTTCATTTGTGATTAAATATGGTGAGTGATTTATGATTGCGTTCACAGATTAGATTTGTGTACGAGTATGCGAGATAGGGTTAGATAATGAAGGGTTATGAGATCTCATATAGCTGGCAAGTAATTTGTACTTATGAGATGAGTTTGCAAGTAACAACATTTCAAGCGTTATTTTTTTGTACCTATTTACTTTTCTAACAGATATCATCATTTGATGGTGTCTCTTAAAACCACATATTTCACCTTTATTTCTTTGGTAAAATAGCTACAAAATAAAACCGACATACTTTACTCCGTATTTGAATAACAAGCGTACTCATTCCTTCACTTATCTGGAATTACCATAAAAAACTAGTATCTCATAATAGGTGTCGTCACCCTCCGAACATATTCGACCTATTTTCGGTAAGCCACATGTCTCAGATTACCGAACGAGTATAAACGAAAAAAATGAGATTGTTAGTAATAGCAACACGTAACTACTACTAACATATTGTTAGTAGTTAATTTGTTTGTCTGTATGTAAACACGTAAACAGAGTATCGTGTTTATGGGGAAGGTTCGTGTTAGCGCGAAAGTAAATATGCTAGGGACGGTAGTTGGTACTCCCACCCTATAAGCTTTTATGTCTTTTTACACGAGATTTTCTTCGATACAGTAGACGGTTAATTTTTAAGTTCTTAAAGTTTTGTTAATGAAGCCTGTTAAAAACTAGTTTTAGAACCGATAGTGATCTTTTAACTTTGCTAGGAATAGTAATTATGATTTTAAGAATTTTGTACAGTTTCTTTTATATGGCTGACATTTTCCTGGTAAAATTTCTTACGGCCATAAAAATGAACTTCCCTGAAGAATGGATTCCTGAGAAGGAAGCTCGTTGCCTGAAAATATAAAGTTTTAGATCGTTACATTTTCTTAAAAAATCGACGTTGCGCGTGTTATGAAACTTTCAAAACATAATTTTCTTAAGCAACTTGATGACAGGTTTGTTGTGGACATCTTTATAATTAAGTCTCTTGTCCACTGGCAAAATAATCATAAAGTAAAAATTACAATATTTATATTATTTATATAAAAGTTGTAAAGGAAAAAAGAAAACGGCGAACACGAATTGGGGAAATAGTATAATCACACTCATTACTGCCACCAGGCATATTTACCTAAGTTTAAATTTGAAATCTAAGGTCAAAAATGCTTTGGCAACTTTCTTGGTGTTGCAGGTGTATGTAGGCAGAAGGATCTCTCTGCCAATAACTAAGCCTTAAAATTCGTTTAATAGGACGTATTCAAGTTCTTATTTCATCTGCTTTAGACTGAAATCTATAAATTTTACTAAACAGTTCCTCTGGTTGAGAGTTATTCCCATCATTGCCGCACAATGTCAAACTATGACTGCAAGATAAATACGGGAACATATCAAGTCATAGGTTTCGGTTATAGAGCTCTCATACAACACTAGTGCTAGGTTCTTACCTATTTACCTGAGAGGTATACAAATCAGAGCCAGGTAACGACTGATCGTTCAAGATATAAAGTAAATGACTCAATATTACGGAAAGTGTTGAGTTGTACGGTCAGCAAAACAATTCGGTTCCCGATTTAATAACTTCCTAAGCTTGAAAGTTTTTTCTGATATCTGAGAAATTGTCAAGAGCCAGATTTTTAGCTAGGCTTTATGCCCGTTTTAAATAAATAAAAAGGCCATATTAAATTAAAGCTGCTGAATTTTCAACACACTGCTCGGCTGAAAACGAAGAGTATTAATGGATGTACGAATAAACATAAACGTAATAAGGGCTGGAGAAAATTCGGTGATTTTATTCACAGAAAGTAAAGACACTATTAAATATCGTAAGAAATACTTTTACCACAGATTCAGTACATTATTTTGGTTATTTTGTATCTATCATACCGTACACAATGTGCTTGAAGTAATTCTAAAATAAGGAACCAGAGAACCGTTTCTTCTATCGCTCCCGGCTTCCACGTAAGTAGGGTCATTAATAAGTTGATAAATGTGGTATAATTCCGCGGGTCTCGCTCGTCCCAGTCATCGCGCGCTATCGCACACCTCATCTTAACTGATTTTTAGCTTTGTCGACTTCAGGCCACGGAAATAACGGGTTGGGAATTGGGAGCTTTCGGGACATGATCAGCCGTTCGCGCTGATGGGACACAGGTTAAGTATAAAAGGTAAGCCCTACGCCCACCGTTGAGGAATATTATGGATTCAAACACTAAAATTCAAATCCCTATCGAATAATCGAAAGTCTTCGGATTTTTTGGAATCTTAAGGAAACCAGCCCGTACCAGCAGGCTACTTTCCTCAAGATTACGGTATTTATGATAGATACTGATTAATATTCGGAAATAAGGTCTAAATAATTATAAATATGCAGGCAATATAACACGATTCCACGAATTTGCACTTTTATTGAATTGAAAAGCACATCGATATAACCAAAGATGCTTCATCCAAATTGAAAGGCAATATCATTGCCGTTAGAAATCTGAAAATAGACACGTATTCCCCAAAAGTTTTATTCTTTTACCTATTTTAAAACAAATGCAATTTTCAAGAAAGTTTGTGAAATTCACTTTTTTAAAAAGAATACTGGATTGTAAAGGTCTAACATAATTTGGTTAGTAGTGGTACATATTCTGATCATCAGATTTACAATGTTAGCAGCATGACTTTGAAATAATTAATTTTTTAAATGTAACTACTTACGCAAGTTTTACGCAATGCGAGAAACGCCTGACAATAAAATATAGCAATTTGCGTCAATCAGCGAATACGCAGTTTTTGTAATAAATTAACTGGATGACATCTAATTTTTCTTCGTCTGTTACAAATATCTACATTCAAACCAGAATATTAATTAAAAAAAACATAATAAACCTACAAATCGCTATCTTCTTGGCCACACCGCTAAAGCCACAGGATTAATGACATCGCCTTCAAGCGTTCATTAATAATTTACGTTTTTATGCACATTGCGTGACGACTGGGACGTTTACCTTACTTTTAATTACACTTGCTGCTGCACGCGGCTCCGCCTGTGTTTTGCTTTAGATTGCTGTTGTGTTCTGTGCAATGTAATGTACTGGTATTATACCTACCTATTAGTAGGTAATGGATGGCGTTCGTATGCAACTCTAGTTTCTGATAAGCTATTTAATTTATTAGAGTGGTCAAATATCCAATGTGAAGTGCATTTGAAGGACAATTGTTTTATATCCATCGCTTTATAATGACGGCAGATAGATAGGTACTAAGATAAGCAGCAGCTTTACTGATGAGAACGTGGATGAAAGATTTGCTAACAGCTACAGGAGTTACATTTTTGTAAAGGCTGGGTTTCAATATACGATTTTATTTTTGAGTTCTTTCATACACGTTACTGATAAAAATCTATCAACAACCAGAAACAGATCATTTACTGCACCTATAATAAGGCACAATTTCCTATGAAAAGTCATAGTAGGTTTCATCTCATACAAATCCGCAGTTTCATAAATGTACTTTATCACTAAAAACAAACTGACAAAACTTTTGTTACAATAATATATTACGAAAGCATAATTTATTTACGTTGACACATTCATATTCAGCTAGATTGTGTAAATATAAATAATAATAAATGTATATAAGTGAAACACGCGAAACGAACTTAAATAACATAATCAAAACGGACTTGACAGTTGTAAATAATTACAGTGACATAATTAGGCCGGGAAACTTGTTGTATTTGTTTTTATTTATTTACTTTTTTTGGGTATTTTTCGGCCGACAGTCGACCAGGCATTTTTCAGTGACACTGTGCAAGGTCTTACCAAGGAGTATCGTTACCCACCAACTGGGGAGTTAGACAGGCAGTCACTTCATGTAAAATACTAGTATCATATTAATACAGCTGCATTCGGTAAAACTAGATACCGGCTTCAATGCGGTTGGAAAAATACTAGACAGTTGATAACTATGTCCCAGGTTAAAGTCTTACCAGGGGGCATCGTGCCACTCAGCAACTGGGTTGCAGAGGTCACACAGGGAATCACTTCATGTACAATATTGATATTCCACTGCACTACAAACTGGAACCGACCAGATGATGACTATTTGCCAAATTATATAAGATTACTGTTAGGTACTGATTGATTGGTTACTGATTCACCAAGTTGGAGAATCCTATAAAGAAGCCAACTTAATGGTCGTTTTAGAGCTTACGGGGTATTTAAATTAAAACTCTGTGCCCTTTGCCTAAAGAAGGTAACTAAATACCATTTAAAACTGCCACTTACTACTACTAATTGCATCGTAAAACTAAAAATAGTACTAATTTACTCTTAGTTATAAAACTAACGGCCAACAAATTTATTTTTAACTCGCTAACCTAAGCAACACAATACAAAACGAAACTAAACTATAATTACACGTAAAGTTTCCACCGAAAAAAAGGCAGTAAGCTGTTACATAACTTTTTACTACATGAACATTTTAAAGTGTTTGCTAAGCCATTTTGTTAATTTAGAACCACACACCGCCTCATTAAAAATATAATCTAATTACCAACACACTAATATTACTATCATAATAACTGTACTAAATGTATTGTTGAAACTTATCATAATTTTTAATTGTTATATTTTTCCTGAATGTGCTAAGCAGGAAGCTAGGCCCGCCGGTATGGTATGGCTTTGTGCACCATGCTTTATGGTGGCAGATACCATCGGGAGGCGTGAAGAAGTTGTATTATTATTAATTATGATGTTCGTGGTTTAATTTATTGATGGTGAGGTTTATACATCATGGTGGAGCGGGTTTGTATGGGAACTGCAACTTAATCTTGGAAAGAATTTAACAAATTATGGAGATAACATTAACGTTAAAAATATTCAATTTAGAGAGTTACTTAACATTTTTGCTAGATTAATACTTAGTTAGACTCTTGGGTAATATTTTAGTTGCACATAAAATAATAAATATTTTATTTTGTGTGCGATATCACAGTTACAACAAGTATTGCAATTGGTCCATTACAGGTAAAAACTACGTACTTTTTAAATAAAACTTCGGAGGAGTCTAAGGAGGACTGAGGAGTCGCCTAGTTTATGGTTGAGAAAGCAGGATCTTTATGAGAAAGACTTAAGTCCTAAAGGTATTACAACACTAATAAACTTTAACACAACAACTTCCAAAGCACTAAACTCATACTTCACATACCAAGAAGTTTGCCACACTAGTGCATAGAAGCACAAAATCGATGAGAATTCACAATGAGTGTAGTTTTATACTTAGCGATGATACGATCGCGTGCGCTATGAAATATGTAAGTACTGAGTGTGTCGCGGTGGGAGAGGATCTAGGAACGTGAATGGATGTGGTAGAAAACTGAAACAAAATCAAACCTAATTGAATAACTATTTTATGGACGTATAGGGTTGTTTTTATGGCTATGGGCCTGCTCTTGACCTTGATCACGCCCGATGAGGCCTATGATGGGTTAAATGTGAGAGGGAACTCAGATGCCGGCAGAGAGTTCCACAATTTAGCTGTGCGCATAATAAACGTGGATGAGAAGCGCTGAGTACGACTCGTCGGGATACCAACCAAGTGTGTGAGGAACAGGGTGTAAAATTCTTCATCCCCCTTACTAAAGGGAGGACCCTAGACCAGACGGGCGTTGTGTCTGGGGGCTACTGCCCGACAGTTAATGTCGGGTTTTTTTCTTTTATGGTTTTAAGTCACGGATACCGCGATTAAGAATGTTTGATTTTGGTTCTTCATATGTGTCATAGATGGCGCTGTAGTTCTTTTTGTGCTATGTTGCTGTAGTATTTTTTCTAGAGCCGCTACAGACATAACAGAACATCACGCCTTTAATCTATGAAGGATTGTGCAGAGGTGTACCAAATGGTACAGCCACATTATGAAGGTCTCATGATAGGATGTGATTCAAACTTATTGGTATCAATCGGTAACAAAAATCTAGACTCCCCGTGATTGCTGCCAAAATTCCTGATGGAAAAACACTTTGCTCTTAAGTGAACTTTTTGGTGACTTCTTCGAATATTTTTGATTGAAGTGCTATTACTCACCATGCATCAAACTTTCAGCTGGTTTAATTCTAAAAATGTATAACTACATGCCATGAAATAATGAAAGATTGTTTATGTATTGGTACATAAACAATCTTTCATTATTTCATGGCTAGACATTTTTAGAAGATGTTACCAGTAAAAGCTTCATCATAATTTTTTTAAATTTCAAACGAACCTTCCATTAACTGTCATTAGTGCATTGAACTTTGCCCTCGACAGCACTACATCGTCCTAACATCAGTCTCCATGGATTAGCCAGGATTAAAATGTCAGCAAGAAGCCATTACAGCTCTATTCACAACGTTATTAAGTAATACGATAACAATTTGCCTCCATCTAGTAATTGGGCTTTAGTTCAGTTTAAACTCGTTTGACATCAAGAATGTCTATCGAATTCCCCTGATGTGACACGTAATAGGGCTAAATAGAAATGTATGGTGGAGACGGGAGGTGGATGATTCGGTTATGACGTAGTTATATTAACAACCGCACTTATAGACGTCGATTAAGGTTAGTGAATCATTTACGGTGACTTGGCTATGAAATATTGGCAGGTGGCGGAATAGGTAACTTGCTGAATACAAACAAGTACATATATGTAGTGAGCGTAAGGTCCTGGCTTCGATTCTCAGGTTGGGTAAAGTGTAAACGGGTTTTTCCATCAGGAATTTCTCAGTAGAAGCAACGGAGTCTGGAGTTATGCCCGGTAGATGGCAATAGGCTCACCCCTATTACAGGGACTTGAACATAACTAGTGAAATGTTAGCTGAACAGGCAGTAAGACGATTAAGTACTACCTAGAGTGATCCTAATATACTTTGCTAATTATAAAACTCCTCTAAATTGCCCGTATTTTCTAGATATTTTAAATAAATTTTAGCTGTAGTATCACATTTCTGAAATTAGCCTAAATAAATCACAACAAAATGCTTCATTATCAATAATCATGTCTTTATGAATACGAATGTAAACAGGCTTAAAAGGACTAATTTGAAATATGTTTCGGAGAATTTTCGAAAGTCAAAATTACATACGTAATAATTGAGCATTCATTTCGGATATTTAATCCAATCATATCAGAGCTATTGAAATGAAATGAGATTTTAATGTAAGAGGAATGAATGAAATGAGATTCGTTAAAATTATTTCAATTTTAATCGTATTATTTTGTTCCGAAAATAATAATTATGAGGACTTCATGTATATTTTAAAGGTAATCAAGTGAGCTTTGCTCAATCTACGGGTTTCAGTAATTTTCATAATTATTATCATCTCAAAACGTACAGTCGTCTCAATGAAGAAAACTTATAATGGCAATGTAATGAATGAAGACATTGTACAGGCTTACTGCACATGCTTAACGTATCGCCTATGGCCGACTTTATAAATCTAAGTAGCCAGAATAGTAACAGATTCCCTTCTCATAGACACAATTTCTTAGCGTAACAGAATATCTTTTCTTAAGAATTTTACGACGTGCCCGAGATAGTAAACAGCTGATTCTTGTCGTTTTTTTTCTGTTGCTCCCAGATAGGCATGGCAGGTAACATTCTACTACAAGACTTACTAGCGTTTTATATTTGTACGAACATCTCACAGCCTTAACCTACCTCTTCGTGATAAAAACATGAAAAAGCGAAGTTATTCTTTAGGAGTATAGATGCACTGTATTTCTTGAGGGTCAAACCTAAAACTGGTCTTATGCGGGATCTCAGAATACGGGCATCAACTGGTACGGTCTACCTATTGATTGTAATACCTGAGGGCTAGACGAATGGCGATCACTTTCAAAGCGTTTCGTATTTAAAAAACGACCTATAACTGTTACTGTTAGCCTGAGTCATCCCACTGTTGGGCAAAGGCCTCTCCCCGTGACTTCTAAATCTTTTGATCTAGGGCTAATGTGGATCACCGTTAGATCTGTCCAGCTCGCCCCTCCATCTCCTGCGAGGTCTACAGCGTCGTCTTCTGGCTGTGTCAGAAGACCTATAACAGGGTTGATATAAGTTTTTCCTTCCTAGTTGTTGCTGATGCAGAGTCACTTTATTTTAGGCCCTCTGTGCATTAGTTTTTTGACTGTTCGTAGGTCTTTCTTTTATTTGGTATAGGACTGGAACTCGCCTGGTTCCCAAACGTCCCTAACACAGTTAGGTCAGTTATATCGCGCAGCCGCACTTCGCTGAACTTCACGCTTCATCGTTCGGGTGCGGGGCAGCCGGGCAGGTACCCGAAATCACTATGCCTCGGACATACGTTGTAAAACATTCACAGAGGGCATGAAAACGAAAAAAATGGTTCATCGTCATAGATTAAGTTGGTGTTCAGTTACTATTGTTGTGATACGATTTGTTATCATTGCTATGTTTTATGAACAGATACTCAGGAGCAGTTTTGATCAATCTGCAAGGCTGGAAATAATAAAAATAAATAATGTTAATATAGCACCTGCAACTTTGGTAAGCCTACAATCATGATAATCTGAGTTCTCCGTAGATTTTGGTACTTATCTAGGTTGTAAAAACCACTAAGTATTTGAACGGCTATATCCACCACGGAAGTTCATCATACACGGCCCGACTTCCCTCACTGCTGGCTATAGGCCTCTCTTTCTTTGTGCCAAGCTGCACAATCAAAGAGCTTTTTGCCGATACCAAGAACGACTACGGTGCGGGATACGTCTCTTGAAGTCAGATAAATCCCGAAATCAAATGTAGAATTACGATAAAAAAGTCTCCATCATAAACACCAAAAGTTTGGGGTGTCAATTTTATCTTAAAAGATTTTTTCATTTAAATTCAGTTATGTAACATATTTGTTTGTTACGTTTTCCAATACTTACCTAAACTGATGCCATTTATATCCACAAACCGTCATCCGACTATTACCATTCAAACACAACGTCCCATCTGCTTCCTACTCTATGCCCTTACCAGCGGATGCACAAAAGCGGGCCCGTCAAACTGGTTCCCACTTTTTTTGCCCCTACGGCCTCGGACCCACGCACACTTTCCCGTGCGTGTGTGCGTGCACACGAGCGGGTGTGCGTGTGTGCGTGATCAGCTGATGCCAACAGCTGTAGTGTGATCAATCGGTTTCAATGCGTAATGTCGGTATGCGGGGAAATGCTGAGGTATGCCCAAGGGAACGGAAGGATTGATGGAATTTGGATGTCTAATTGATGTTGTGGTCGTTTTGGTAAGTGGGAGTATAGAATTTTTAGTTTGTTGGATTTTAGAGAACTTTAAGGTACGTTGCACAGACGCGCTAAAGATATATGTTGTAAAATATAAGGGAAACTTAAGATAGTTGGATGTTTACGAAGAAGAATGATGTTTTAAGACATTGTCATTATCAGTGTTACCAACGTTGCTGATTAGTAAGTAGACTGACTACTTTTTCGTGAGCTTGGCTTGAGCACCAAGTCTTATAGTGTTTTATTTCATTACCTGATCATCATCTTCCTAGCCTTTGCCCTATTGCATTGATCGATATTTAAAAAACAAACAAAACGTATAATACCAATGTCTTCTGGCTATTTCTCCAAACTTTTTAAGCTTCCACTTCGTGCAAATTAAGGATCCAATTCCAATTTTTATTCTCACACAGTTATATTATATTAGGCAGTTAGGCACAATAATTGCTGAAGTTATTACCCTTATTATAAAGAATAACAATATCGCCACCATCAAGTCGTAATAACTCTTTTACGACTAACAAATGAACAGTTTAGGAGTTCGTTCCTGGAACCAGGTTTGAGGTACCAGGCAGGCATAAAGTGCCAGGTGTTCGCTGCATTTGGAACTCGACCTGCAGCGGTGGAGTTGCGTCATAGTGTTATTAATTTAACAATGACATTTTTGGCATAAGTAGTGAGTAGGCTTGCCTAGTCATTCTTGTAAAGCTGGCAGTTAAGTAATCATATGAAATGCTTAATCTGGATGTAGACTTAAACATTCTAGCTAGTTTGTGTAAATGACGAGGATGAACCAATGGTTGGTTTACAGCAATGAGTCAAGCAATATGGCAATCAAACTTTGGCTACATGTCAGGACTAAATGAAGCACTATAATAGTTACTAATATTGAATGTTATGGGTAAAGTAGTACCAGTTAAGGTTAGGTAGGTACTTAATAAGTTTTTTAAACGGACTTATTTCAATTCTAATCCCTTTATTAATTACAGCTATTCAAAATTGTTTTTTTTTTCATTTTTACCACACACGAAAACACTTTCCTTATCTTTGCAATAGATGGCGCTACTTTACGTACATTTTATTTTTAAAAGCATACTAATGTACTTTCAAGTTTACAGATTAGCTTAGAATGTAAATAATAGTACGATATTTGCTATTTTATTGTTAAAAATACAAAAGTTATCAATTCCAATGACTTGATACAAGTTGGGAGCAGGTGATAGTTTCTGCAAATGCCGCACAGCGAAAGGTGAAAAATATTCATATAAAATATTGCATGTAACTGAATAGCTTGAATTAATACACGATTAATTTTATTATTTTGAAAAAATATTGTCGTAAGTTTGTTAAAGTAAAAATGTGTAAAACGTTAATGTTTAAAGGGTTAACTTTTTACTTTAAATTATGATTGTAAGGTTATTAATAGCATTTTGGTACTTTTACAGCACTTACAGGTGTTCAAGAAGTATTAAGAAAGGTTTTCTTATAGGTGGTCAGTAATAATGTCTTTTAATTTACTTATAAAAGGCTGAATGTCGAAAATACATAAGTTTATTTCCGGCTAAATACTATTAAATGATATTTACAGCTAGTTAGATTTTATAGTTACTACACTCGGTCAACATTATGATAGTACTATACAACTATCAACCAGTTTAGTGGAAAAAAATACCGAAGTTTGAGTTTAAAGGGTCGACACAACCTAAGGTATCTAAAAGACTTTTCAATTCATTCTATGTCAATGTGAACGATTGGTTGAAGACTTGAAGTTGATGTTGTTGGTTTATTTCACAGGCCTACATGGGCACTTATAAAACGTTGAAAAAAGGTGCACGGTTCGGGTTGGTCGTTGATTCTGAAACTTCATGGTTACTCTTTAAAACTTATAAAGCTTTTTGTTTTTTTTATTTTTCTGGTTCGAGGAGGCACGGGAAAAGAGCACATGGAAGGAACTGGGGGAGGCCATTGCCCAGCAGTGGGACGGTACAGGCTAGAAAAAAAAAAACTTTTTGTTAACCAATCGCAGCTTACTTGAGATTTGACCAAACATTACGAAATAATAGCGACATTTTATGAGGTAGCCTCGTTGGTCCAGTGTTCGCAAGCGCTACTGCTGAGCGTTAGGTCTTTGGTTTTCGGGTCGGTCAAAGTATGATTGGGATTCTCCACCAGGAATTTCTCAGTAGCCGTCCAGAGTTGTGCTGTTACTGGCAAAAGGCTCGCCCCTTATGACATAGAACTTAAATACATCTACCGTAAAATGGGTGTGCTATTGGAAAGGTACACCTCTGCCTAACCCATCTCGGATTACAGACGTGATGTTATGTTTTTATGAGACTTTCAGTAATGATAAATCTACCACGATAAACATCAATTTAACTAACGTATGGTAGTTAATATTTCAAACATTATTTTATCAAGCTTTCCCCACTAAAACCTCGGGCAGCTTTGATAGCAAAAGCTTAGTATTCTGTGGCGGTCAGACGGTTAAGTACACTAAACTATAAGTTAGTTCAACTAACTCCATCTAACTAGAGCTTACCTGCACGTATTTACATTCAGGTATTTTAGTATTTTAGGAACTAAATAAATACCAATGGCGATTTTGTTTTTTAATTAAGCGTATAGGCCAAATATTTCGAAAAAATTATAGCTAACAGCTGATTGTGTCAAAGGAAAGCCCTATAACCAACATTGAAAGTGAGTGTGACCCATTAATTGAGGAATTAGCTGTTTGGGTTTATAACTATTTTAAAAGTGAGAAAAAAGTCGTGTAGTCGTTTGGTAAGTTGCTTTTACCATAGGTACTCACAATTTGTTTTATTAAACTAACCAGTATGAGGAAGAAGTCGCTTTCATCTTTAGAACCACAGGAAATCATATTTCAAGATCTGTACAAACTATAATTATGAACTTAATCGCTCTGCAATTATCTTTTATTCATTTCCTCACTGGACGAAGGTACGACCACAGGCAAGTACTGGCAACTGTTACATAGTCCTGCATTCCTAGTACTCCTTTTGAACATAGTTCGAAATGACTGAACGTCACACATCACTCAGGTCACAATTTAAAAATCGAATGCATTCGTGCACCTTGCCTCCCGGCGAGCTTTACAAAAAAGGAACGTTTTGACGGCGCACAAATAAAACTGCTCCATCTCTTTCTGACTAATTCGAACTTTCAATATAACATGTTGGGTCTGTCCCTGTCACTCTACCCCATATCTCTTGTACTTTTTTCGAAACCCTCTCATTACTGTACGAGCTACACACACTAGCTCAGTTGAGTTGTGTAAACACAGGGTTTTTGTTTATTTGTGTTGTGTTGGTGTGCTTGTGTGGGTAGTCAGCTGAGTAAATCCTTGAAGCAACACGTGTGTGGTGTGTGTGCGTGTGTGTGTTTTGTTTAGGTGTCGAAGTGTACAGGATGTAATTTTAGATGATTTTTCATAAGATCTTTGAGCTTTTGAAGTTTGGGCATTTAAAAGGCATTTGTTTGCGGTTATCCTAATAATAATCTTGTAGTAGTTCGCTTTACAAAAGCTCACTGAGAAAATATGAGTTGAAAGTTATCGATAAGTCTGATAACTCTGATAGGACTCAAAATATCTTTGATGAAATAACTAGATTAAAATAGACTGAACTTTGCAATAATTATATTATAATGAAAGCGTGTTTACTTGCTTGTGTACTAGGATAACATAAATACAATACACTTAATTATTAATTGGATGCCTTTGATGTCTCAAATGTCTTATGTAATTGACATTTCGTTTACACGTCTGTTTATTATAAGTTCGCGTGACATAATTATTGACTGGGTTCATTGGATTATTATTTTCAAAGAAAATAATTGACTGTTCAAATAAATAACTTAGCATTTAAAATGCGAGTTAGTTTTTAGTGTTGAGCCAATTACTCTTTATCAATCATCATAGTTAATGTGTAAATGCGCTTTGCTCAACTTGAGCATTGTGATAAACGGTTACTAGAGTACCCGGTCATAATCACTTAATTATGTGCTGGGCAATTTATAGCTAGGCAATAATTGCAATGTGTAGTTTTGAGATGCATCTCTTATATCGATAACGGATCTTTTTTCCGTGAATTCGTGAATTTTACCTGTACACGGCACCTGGATGTGGATGTGAAGCTGTGTTTCTAACTATGTTCCACCTCCCATTCTGTCCGCTGTGCCAACATGCAGACAAAGTGACCCCTACGCTGCCACCGACGACAACTCCATAGTGACGAAGTTTCAGGGTCACAAAGTTGTCGTGACATGACGAAGAACCTGTACGCTTCTATGAGACGGTCTGCTATATAATAACAATACCAGCCCACTACAGGGCAAAGGGTTCTTCTCAAACATAGAAGGCACGAGCATTGGTCAATGATCACAGTGGTCTGCTATGCTGAACTGTTAACGATCTTCATGGAGAATACTAACTTAAGCTATAGTTAAGGAGCATTTGTTACCAATAAGTTACAAAAATCTTAAAAAATCAGAAACCTATTCATCTAACATTATTATAAAAATATTACCCTGTCTTTTATAACACGTCTACAATTACCATCAAATAACTCACTTATCTATATCGGCATATTTCTCGGGAATTCTAAAATAAAAAAAGTCCCACAAGATGTCCTTGAAGTCATATGGGTTGTGCCGCCGGCGCAACAGCTGATGTTACCTGATACTGACGTCACGCACACCGACACTCTACACCCACACAGGTTTGGGGTGGGGAGGGTGTATGTGTGGACCAGAGACCAGATCATTTTCGAAGAATAGTTTAAATAATACGAGGTAGGGAGTTCCAGAAGGTTCGTTTCTTATTTTATGTTAGACCTGTAAGATCTACCTTAGGATTGTAATGGGATTGATTTTCCAGAGACCGCTAAAATGTTTTTTAGTGTCAAAAATTGTCAAAGCTTTTTTATTTCACAGCAATTTTGTTCTGGGACTTATTTTGTCCCAAGTTGTGTGTTTGTACTCATGTTTAAGTATCTATACAACATTATTTTTAGTATATGCGAAACCTGAATATAGTTTGTTCAGAATAAGTAACTGAATCGATTCCAATAATTTTTAAACCATGTTATATTTTTTCCCAAAAATATTAAAAAAAGTTAAAAGTTGGATACCGAACGACTTTGAGTACCTATCGCAATAATTTAGGTACCTACTGCCAAATTCTTATTATCAATGAGCTCAAGACGACGCTGGAGGCGCGCGCTGCGTGGTGACCGCGTTTTTGTGCGGACAACTAGGTAACAGAACAAGCTTATAACTTTGTGATTTTTCATGATGTAGTTTTGAAATTTTGTACAATCTATGTACAAAATTTCAAACATTACATATAAATACTAGACACGTGTATCAGGTTTCGCATATACTAAAACTAATATTGTATATAACTTATGTGTTTAATTAGTCTGAAGTGATATTTCTGTTCGTTTCTTTTAGTGCAATAGGGTAGAGTGGGTCTGTGTGGGTGAGGGGCTTTCACAGATAACTTTTGAAGAATAGTTTAATAGTATTCGGATGTGATCTAGGAGCTTAGCAAACTTGTGTTTAGTTTCAGACATAAGGACTTGGAAATGTGTTTGTTGAAGTTCTACTACGATAAATAGATACCTACCTAATTATGTTACAAAACTAGGTACTATTGGGGATCGCCCACGTACTCTCGTTTGAAGGCTTTAATTGTTTAATACACTGAGGGTTTCTTCATCATATAGGCAGCATATGTCTTCATAAATGCTGTCTACAGTTAAGCAGTCTTCTGCCAAATCCTCAGGCTGAACCGTTTATTTGTGACGTTTAAATACCTCGTAACTTTAGGCAGCCCATATATACATGCATATTGATATATTCAAAAATAATCTTGTAAATCTAATCTAAAATAAGATACTTTTATCACAAAACCCCGAAATTTTCAAAATATCCCCAAATATTCCCAATGATTTGTGTCTTGTCACAACCACAAACACAATTCTCACAAACAGTAATACAATTTAACTTCAATATAATTGACACATATTTTTTTCTGATCACAAAAAGTGTCAATACCATAAAGTTTCTATTGAAGCCAATAACGAGGATCTGCAAAATAATTGCTATAGATTAATCACCCAATAGGGACCCGCGGACTGGGAGAAACAGTAATCAGTCAAAACGTACCTTCAATAAGCCAACTGCAGGATGAATCGACGTTTTCTCTTCAAACTTAAATATTTTGTCAAAAATCCTGTATGGAAGAATACTAGGGAATTTATTTCTGTGTTTGTTACAATTGGGATATAAAAAAATAATGTCAGCTGCTGGTTCATTTGTTAAAGTCGAGTTAGAAGGGGTTGAAGTCACATTAACTGTTTCATTTTGCACGTCATTTGTTTGTTTCAATTGGGGTGAAAATTAAAATAAACTGTACTTTGTCGATTAATCTAGCATATGCACTTAATTTAAGTAAATGGCCAAATATAATTGCCACAGCGAACTTTTAGCCAGGTAGTAATTAGGCAATTAGGTGTAGCCAACACGCATAATAGACTCTCATAATTTCTTCATACTAAAACGATTTTGTAGTATAATTTTACTTGAGATATTGCTCCGGAAAAGTAGTTAATTCCTTCCAGGATGAGAACACGTGTCTAACTGAGTTGTTGTATAGAATACATTTTAATCTTATCAATTTTGATTCAAGCTCAAAATACTCTTATCAGCAGAGTTTCACAATCTAACAGCAACATTATGCCACTTCATCAATAAATGATCAGTTTCATCGTTATCGCATCGTATTCCCAAGTGGCTTGGCTTCCAGTATCACCACATGCGTCTCAAGACGATTGCCTTCTGACTTCCGCTACATAACTAGCTACACCGGTATATTTGCATGTTTAAAAAAAGCGGCGAATCTATAACATTGATATTTCTCTGTTCCTGTTAGTGTTAAGTCCCATGTAATAGGAGACAAGCCTATTACCATCAAACGAGCACAAATCCACACTACGGCTACTACTGAGAAAGTCTTGATGAGATAACCCAATAACACTGTCGGATCTAGAATTCGAACCCAGGACGCAAGACTTCGTGCTTGGCAGTAACGTTTGCGACCACAGGACAAACGAAGCAGTATATAGCAAAAGCTATGAGTAGAACTGGTCCGAAAACAGTACAAAACTGTAAGAAATAAAATGGAATCATTCTTAGAAATAAAAGCTCTTTCTTACAGTAGATTCAAAAAGACGGTATAATCTGATCAGCTGACAGACCTCAATTTCTGAATACAATGTTCGTAGAACCCCATACAACGCTTATGCCATGAATAACGTAGCAGAACATGTAAAAGAAACGATGTATTGCAAAAAAAGCTCAAGACGTTTATGAACAAACTTCCAACATAAAGCAGAAGAGACAGGTAGAATTTTTTATAGAGAAGCGATTGAAAAACTTGGTAATGGATTGTGAACTTTAAAAACAAGGAATAAGAGCGATGCGTTATAAAGGGGAAAGAGACTTTTATCACCCTTTGTAATTAGTGGAGATAATTGAACCTCAATATTATGCAGTTCTTACATCTACATGCGAAGTTAAGAAAAAATACTTAAAAGAATAAGAAACAATGAAATTTTACAGAAACACGTGCATATAATTATGTAGAAAGATAAGTACAACAATAGCAGTGTAGCGACATAGATCTATTTTCCAGAAGACTCAAAGTTAATGTAAACCAAAATCGTATTTCACCAGTAGCACCAAACTTGTATTAAACTAGCTCCAAAATACTATCTAAATCCTACATGGATTTCTGGCTTTCGAGATGGATCAAAACACACAGACAGTAGATAGTATAGCCACAGAACTAAACATAAATGCAAAAGAGAATTTCTTTTTATGAAATAAACTAGCTGACCCGCGCAACTTCGTCTGCGTTTGGATTTTCCCCGTTTTTGCAATCTTTTTCATAAATGCTTCGTTCCTATTAGTCGTAGCGTGATGTTATGTAGCTTATAGCCTTCCACGATAAATGGGTTATCAAACACTAAAATAATTTTTCAATTCGGACCAGTAGTTCCTGAGATTAGCGCGTTCAAGCAAACAAACAAACAAACAAACTCTTCAGCTTTATAATATTAGAATAGATATGCGAGAGAAAAATAATAAAGTGTGCAGACAATTTGCGATCCTCAATCGACGCAGTGCGTAACTGCCACTACCGCCTCTCCCGTAATTACAACAGGGAATACTACTCCCCTTAATGTAAAAACAGTATGAATATAATACAATTTAGCTTAACACATGAGCAGTCCTTCATCGCCCGTTTCCAGCAATATTATCCCCGTAATAGACGTGACAGTTACCAAATGCGCACACTAATTTATCTGCACCATATTCCCTTTGCAGCTACTCTAAACAGCTGATGTTTTATCATAAACAATATTTACTACCTCACTGAAATTTCAACTCTATTCATAAAACGTTAGGACTGGCTTTTTCTTACGCGCTCTCTAACAACCCAGCAACGTTTATTTTTTGCTGTCTCACGTGTGAGCTGTGTGTATGTGTGCGTTCGCCCTTCGCTTTTTTCTATTTTCTGGCCTTACCAGTCCTCTAAGAAAGGGTGGGCATACAAATACTACAACGCATTACTTGCATAAGTTAGACGTATTGTTTTGATTTGTACGTTTTGTACTTTTTTGGACAATCCGTCTTGGATTTTATTATGGTTCTATTGTAGGTCTGGTTTTGAATCTTGTATTGTAATCCCCCGTCTCTTATAATTGACCAGGTATGTGTGTAGGCAGACGATTAGGGTAGAATTGAGGCAGGATTGAAAAAGGAAGAAAGTGTAACCAGTTTAGAATTCTCTTTTGGTCACTTGTCTTTGAGCTCGTTGTAGACTCAAAAGCCTTTGCTCGGAATTGTAACATGAAATAGTGCAGGTATGAGTAATACGTCACTCGGTAAGACTGCTCTGAAATGTAACACACAGCAAGCAGGTAAATACACTTTGGTCTACATACTATTACATTCTCAAAGCCATGTAATACATCTTGTCTCTGGATACTGGCTCATAGCGCCTGAATCATCTACTATAGCAATCTCAATGATATCAACTCAAATTACTTCACCAAACTAGTTTGAAAATAGGGCGAGGGATTTCAAAGCTTTTACTTCGAATACAATACTAATGCCAATCACAGTATCAACACCAAGGGTACCACCCTAAGGAAATAAAAATTCTAATTTATATCCAAACTGACCTACTCTACAAGTCCACACCATTAATTCCTTTAGAACTTCAGCCATTGTATTTCTCGTATAGGGATTATTATAGTGAGCTTTATACTATTGTGTTGGGCAAGGAGCGCGGATCAAAGAGTGGCCAGTCGATTTGCATAAGTTGCCTACCGGTACAATCATCGCAGCGGGTGCTGGATACTGTCACAAATAATAGCGTATGGTGTATTGGTGTGGAGCAAGTATTAAAGGGCTATTGTTTAGCTTTGCTCTGTTATTCGGGAGGGGGGAGCCACGTGTTTTATAAGGATCTTGGTGTTTGCGGCGAATGGGTAGACATTGTTAGGTGAGGTGCTGTCGAAACATGCTGTAGAGTTTGTGCCTGTTTCTATCTTGAGCCATGCTAACTTAATTGAATTAGAAGGCATTGGTTTCGGGAATAGTTACTTTATTGTGTAAGTTATTATGTATTCTGCATTCGCCTCTGACGCACACAAAGCACAATGCTCAAAAATCACACTCATCTCTAAATATCACAAACAAACATAGAATGGCACGTGAAACATAGAATATTTATGCATCAAAAACTTCTCCATTTATAATAATTTTTACAAAGTCAAACCACGCACATTGGTGCACGGTGCACGGTGTTTAGCACGGTGAAGCAAAATATCTTGAGGAAACCGGCATATCCTAGGACCAAAAATTCGAAGACATGATGTGACATCTACCAACCCTTACTGGACCCGCGTGGTGAATTATAGCCCATTCCCTCTCACAGAGAGAAGACCGCGTGTCCCCGCAATCGAAACATTATAGGCTGATTATGCTTATACAAACCTTTTGAAGTAGTCACTCATCATCATCGTAAATCACACACCATCTTGAACAAATGTTTCACAGCGAACATTAAAAAATGCTCGCGTAGATCATTCCGGCCTTTATACCACGTGCAACCATCACGTGTTTAATACGAGCCGTGGCCATAAAACAACCGAACTGGTGGACAAAGTGAACAAACTCGCACAAAGTGAACAAACTCGGACAAATAACGTTACTCTAGTAACACAACACCTACAAACAATCATTTCGGATTTTGATTATGTAACGTGTAAAGAAGTTTAAATGAAAACCTGGGAATGCTTCTTTCTTTTTTCGTTTCCTACTTCAGTTAAAATGCGACAAGTGTTGAGGAACTTGGAAGGTTCCGTAGTTACCATTTCAAACAGATAGTGAGTCAATTGATTAACATCTCCAAAGACACCACTCCTATATTTTGTCAAGTATAAATTATTCTGTCTTCAATTAGTTTTTTGGTAACTTTCATATTGTTTCTATAAAGGTAGATGATAAGTTTCTATTAACCTATTGATGATTATCCTGACGACGATGGTGCAAACTTAACATCTTTTCCTGGTGACAACAATTACGAAATCTTATAACTTGTCGTACTACAGAGTTTTTTTCTTGTATTACGGAACCTTGAAAAAGGAATTAAGAATTTTACAACCTAGTTAATACTTTTGAATGACAGACGAGATTGTTATCAAGTTCAGTTTGACCACAGTTTGATAAAGTCAAGATTTTGTGAGTCACGATCATAATTTAGAAATGAGGAGTAAACTTTGTTTACAGTCCTAGCGTGTGTTTAAGTTTTTAACTGCGTTGAAATTATATTTCAATGTAGAAATACATCTTTGAATTTATGGTTTCAGGGTTAAACATGGAAACTCAAGATGAAAGTGATTGTGATTGGAAATGCGTCGTAAAATGCAATTGCAAATATCAGAATTTCTGTCGTAAACTCATGAATTGATATTAAAGTTTCCTTTGATCAAGTTCAGTTGCACATAGTTCTGATAAAGTAAAAACTTCCGTGTTGTGACGATCTTAATTTTCGTGGGCAACTGATTCTGGTGTAACAACATCATTAGTATTTACTAGATTTATTCATTAGTGATATCCACCAACTCGCACAGGGCCCGCGTGCTGGATCACAACCCAGGGTGCTCAGCTCAGCGAGAGGAGGCCAGTGTCTCAGCAGTGGGAACGTCATAGCCTAGTTATATATACTTATGTTATATGTATTAGCTTGTATAACAATTACATAAGTATCGAAGGCTCATGTCAGGATAGATGCCTCTTACGCTTTCACAAACACCTTCACTACGAACTTTTTAACATACCTAAGTTCAAAAGTAACACCGGTACAAAAATTATATATTTCTAAAACTATATAGGAACAGGTACAAGGAAATCCTCTCTTAAAAAACTTCCGAGAAACGACCGAGAATTTCTTGGAACTACCTGCTAATACTCTAAAGTGTTTTTATGTTACTATTTTGCCTCAACCACGATAATTTTGCAACCCTAAAAAATCTCGCACACTCTTATTTGAAAGTAACTAAGTTCAATTTGGCATGGTTATAAGTTCTCTGGTTGAAAATAAAATGAGCCCTCATTTTATTAGAAGAAAAAAATTAGGGAAAGAAATGAAACAAAAGTAAAGATCACAGCGCTTGAGGGTTCCATAAATCAATAAGGAATCGAATAGCCATGGACACTTAAAAACTTTTTTTTATGGAAGATGGATGTTGCTTAATGCTGCAGGGGATTTTGATAGAAAAAATAATATTTAAAATCATCTCTCGAAAACTAGAGTAGAATGAAAAATGGATTAGGTAACTTATTTATGTTTTGAAGCTTAAAAATATAACCTCTGTGAGACTTAAGAATAATTTAGGGTTTGCTTTCTGAAGAAGAATTGTCTTCAGCAGATAAGGAAACAGGAAAAGCAAGGGGAAACTAAATATTCAACGATGAATCTGTGAACATATTGAAGTAAACGTTTTTTGGTTTCCCGAAATGTACGATTTTTTATCAACAGTTTCTGGTAAATGGGAATTCTTTGTGTTAAAAAGATGATAGACAAACTGATTTACGTGATTCCTGCATCCAATCGATTAATATTCTAAGAAGACGGTAAGGACATCAAATCAAATCAAATCGTTTATTGCTACATCCATAATGTACACAATACAAATATATGTAAAAGTATGTGAAGTTTGTGAAGTGTGTGTGTGTGTATGTGTATGTGTGTGTGTGTGTGTGTGAATCAGAATCAGAATCAGAATTTTATTTGCTATGAAAGTAGGTACAGGTTAGGTGTTGTACATAAACTAATGAGATCGGCTACAGTCTACCTTACGGCGTGCAAATTATTACTTATGTTAAAATATTAATACAAGTTAAATAATGTCAACAAAACAAAATAGAAATTAAAGTGAAGTCAATTAATAATATTATAGTCAGGTACATAAGTCTTACATGGTCAAATTTGCAGTTAATTATAACAATCATAATCTGGATAAATTCGTATCATTTACAAAGTCTTTCACTGAGTGTGTGTGTGGTGGTGTATGTGTGTATGTGTATGTCATGTTTGTATGTATGTGTGTGTATATATGTGTATGTGTATGATGTATACGTATGTATGTGTTTGTGTGTTTACAGGTGGTAAATAAAAAAAAATTAGAAACAATCAAGGACCCTGTCGGGCACATCAAATTTTTTAAATAAGTAGAGAGAGGAAGAGCGCTTTATTACTTTTCCTTGTTGTTGTATTTTATATTTTCATTCATTTACCTATTCTATTAATATTTTATATGTAAGTCTATCTATTCATTTCTTATATATTTAATTATATTTAAAATTGCTTATTTGTTTACTCGCTTTAAAAACAACACATAGATGGCCCTTAAAGGTGGCTTGAGGAATACTCCAAAGCTGCTGTGCAAAAACTACTTGAAAAGAAAGGAAGTAAGAATACAGGTGCAAACAAAGTGAGAGATCCAAATAGTACCCACTGTAGTTCCTTAGAAGTGGTTTGACTTCCGTCACCGATGATGTTAACAGCTGACACATCTGTTTCTACTTCAATGAGCTCTTCGGAAAGTGGATGACTAGTTTCTTTACACTTGAAATTGGTGGTTGTGGTTTTGCGAAATGCAGTTGCCATATGGATTCACGACTCATTTGTATTATTAATACAACAACGTATTGATTCATGTTTGTTGTTTTTCCTGAGTCTATAATGAATGCCTAATGGCGACATGGAAATGAATTCCTAAGTGAAAGCACACTTTTGGAATTTTGAAGCTCGGCTTCGGCACCGCGATGTGAAATACACTGCTAGGTTATTTCGCGTAGTTTTAGTGAAAAAGGGCTTAATTTTACTTACATACATACTGACATCAACTTGGGCCTATTTACCTATAGACGTATATACTTAATTTTATTAGTGATACTATGAAAAAAGTAAGGACAAATATTCCAAATCTTACTTGCATCACATCACAGCTTACAAAACAATATTCCAATAATCCCGCAGCATTAAACACAACAAGTCAGACAAACAGACCTCGGAAACCAATAAAAGTCATTGACTGCCAAAAATTTAGTCGAGTTGCAAACTTGGACCAAATCAGCCGCTCCGTAGAGCCACTGAGAGCTCCGAACTTCTGCGAATATTCAAAAAAGGTTTGCCAAATAAAATTTCATCTCACGAACTGAGAAAGTTGAGCCAACTTCTTCAACTAGTCTTCTATAAAGTGTTTGTAACATCTGTTGTATGGACAGCCGGACAAACTTACTTTTACAGCTTCCTCTACCCTTATTACAAAATCGTACAGTTGCATTTCCTTTGTTTGGTGAGGTTTTAGTTTAGTCGGGCTTTCGTTGGTTTTGTACTCCAGCTAGAAGCTTGTTCATAAAAATAAAGGGGTATATGTTTGAATAGGAATGAATAATTTGGACGTTTAATCCCTTTTATTAAAATGTTGGAATTATTTTAATGATCTGGGAATTAAATAAAACTATGTATATGAGAATGTGAACGACTTTTTGTCACAAGAATAGAAAGTCAGTTGAGTGTAAAGGATTTAATGGTTTTGTTACCAATGAAAGACACCCTTGGAATAAAACCTAAACAGCAGAAGAGAAACTTACAAAAGAACTTCGCTCTAAAATCTGTTGTATTTAATACTCTCAGATTTCTAATAGATGACGCTACCAGTTATAAAACATTTGTTTGCAAGCTCAATAACGAAAAACTAGCATATTACCAAAATACTACCATTTCAGTGAAAAACTTAACGTATTTCAGCGCTTTCTCTCCATGTTCCACTCGTGTAACAGAGTCAGCATTCTGCATAATCACAAGTACAGTTACTTCCAAAATACTTTCGTCACTTTGTGGGCAATTTTTTTTCTGCGTATTGCGAATCTTTACCGATCTAAAATTTCTAATGCCATGAAGTTCATTGAAATGCCACAAAATGACACTTACAGAATTACTGAATTAAAAAATGTACACTTACAGATTCTCCAATCCGTAAGTGTAAATTTTTTAATCTCGATTTTCGATTTTAAATGTTTAGTTAAGTAATTCAGGCCATCTTTTTAAGTTGATGTCACCTCGACGTTGATCAAAGCCAGGGTGTTTCCTATTTTGCCTTGCCTTTGTACCTTGAGTAATTGAATTTCTTCTTTAGTATCAAGAGTGGTTTTCTAGCCATCTCCCGCAGCTTCAAAATATGTCACGACTTGATAAAAAAAAAAGAATTTGAAAACTGACGAAGCTACTTTAAGCCTTTACTGTACTTACGCACCTTCCCAGTCCCACACATGTACCTGCCTACGCGAACAAATCAGTCGCATTAACAATTAATCTGCCCTCTAATTGGCACGGTGCAGAGCAGCACACTGCAGCCTGCGCTATACGCTGCACTCGTTTACAAGTTAAATCGGGGAAACGGTACGCCAATTAATTGAAGGGACTTTCCGGGCCAAGCGTAGTGTCGCGGGACTAGAGCTACGAATAGTGGATAAGATGAAATAGTTTTTGGATTTTAGTTGGTATATTTTGTGATGTTCATTTTGAAGAAGTAAGTCTTGGTCGAGAAACCTTCGAATATAGAGCAGAATCACAAATGTTCCTGAGCTGTTTCCCCTCGCGAAGAAGAAATATTCGGAATTGACAGCCATCCTTTAGTTATTGGAAAGGCACCAGACGAATCAGATTCATATACATGGTTTAGTATGTAAGCTAGGCTTGAATATAACACATCCAGCTAAGGAAAGAGACTACCTCACAGAAGAGACGGAGACGAAACTTGACACTTACTTAAGGCCGGATACTGTATCTTACTACATACTACTTATTTGTAATTGAGTTCTTAAGGACGATGCATTACTAGAATTAACTAAGCTTAATGCATAACTTTCTGTGAATCAGTTTAGAATTCTAGAAGATGCCTAGGTTACATACTAGGTTTAGAAGATGGCTTGGTGTACGTGTACGTGTCATGTCAAGCCTTTTACTACTCAGCTTTTATATGCAAGTAGTAAACCACGACGCGTAAGTCAAGTGTTGGGTTAACGTACCAACCTCCTTAGTGGTGACAATAAGTGCGAAGTAGTTGAGTATCATGCCCGTTTTAGATGCCTAAACAAAGCGGTGCTGGATTTTTAACTTTCGACGCTTACCTGAGCGTGTAAAATTCCACAGCAGGCATTAATTTAGCTGTAAACATAGTGTTAGTGGAATCAGGTATTAGTCAAGTGATTGGTTAAAGTATGTCATGTACTTGTTTAGTGGTGAGAATAAGTGTAAAGTGGTTGAGTGTCAGTGTCAGGTTCTCTTTGCAAACTTTCATGGTCAAGGTCTTGTTCCATCTTTTAAAGGGAAACTTTACGTGAAGTGGGGACTTCGGGTAAGGACCGTTCAAAATTCTCTTTCGGGATTTGTGTTGTAGATCGTATTACTAAGAGAGCTTATTTGGTTTTGGGTACATAGATAACATCACGCCTGTAATCCCCCACGGATTAGGCAGAGGTGTAACCAATAGTATACTCATATTTCACAACTTATGTTCAGTCCGATGTAATAGAGGGCGAGCCTATTAACCGGGCACAAATCCAGACTCCGTAGCTGCGGCTGAGAAATTTCTGATGGCAAAACCCAATAATAACACTTTGTCCGACCTGGGAATCGAACCCAGTACCTCATGCTCAGCAGTCGCGCTTGCTGTTGTTGTTTTACTTTGCTTAAAACACCTACTTCGAAGCAAATAGTTTTAAACCTGAAACCAATGTTTTCGATGTGGTCCAGGTCAAATCAGGACCCTTCTGGGACTTTATACACTCATACATCATAAACTCACTTTTTTCCCATGGGGGTAAGCAGAAACTACAGAACGCCATCTGCTACGACCCTTTCACACTTCTTTTGCTTCAACTACGTTCATACATCAGGACATCAACTCACCTGAGGACTACTATGAAGACTCTCCTTGGACGCTGGGCCTGCTATGAAGTCAATATAAGACCGAAACAAATAACATCGTATCTAAAACGTACTCCATTCCATTCGTAGCTCCCATAAGTGATGTCTAGAGTAGAACTGCTTTACAACTCTGTGTACTTGTATCCTAGCTCATTTACAAGTACATATCGACTGTAAGAACCAATTTAAATTATTGTCAACTTAACGACGCACTGCGCCGCTTGTGCACTCTGGCTTAATTGCGCAATTTGCACAGAACTGTGCAATTGTGCATTGTGGCTTATTAATGCATCGAGTTGTCTTTGAATGTTTAAGTGTATTGGTTGTTAATTACCTGTTCGTGTCACATTGTTTTGGATCCGTTTGAATTATTTGGGCGGAATTGAGTGGTGTTTGTGAATTCAAATCGGTGTAGGTATTGTTGGATACAATTGGTAATGATATCTGCATAATCACTTCATCCTAATCAAGTTATCATTCGAATCGGCAGCTGAACACTAGGTTTCTAGTAAATCACTCAAGGGAACAGTTCTGAGATATGACACTATTCAAATCCTGGTCATATACAGGTTGTAATCGAACTTTCTTTTTTAATGGGCTTTTGCGTAAATCAAGTTTATCTGCAACTATCACAACTAAATACGAATTTGCATACTTAGTATGTATGACCGGGCTTTCATGTTATTTATAACCTAAACAAACAAACCTCCTAAACACAAGCTAACAATCAACTAAAAACTATCTCTATTAAAATAAAATTATGCCACAACTTCCAGCAGGAACCAGACCATTCCCCAATTGACTCTTACGATAACGTCTAATTTATATCCCAGACAATACTAGAGCACATAAAAACGGTACATAAATACCAAGAGCAGTTAAAACTCCACAATTAGATAAGCGACAACGACAAATTGCCGACGCGGCAACAAATCTAAACAACAACTTGTAACAAATAGCCGTATTTCAGTCTACCACTAATTTACAATTAATGTACGGTTTAAGATGCAGTTTAGACCAGTTAAGGAGATCTTAACTAATGGCACACTCGATGCTAAAGTAAAATGGATTAGATGGTACTGTGCAGTGTGGCTTCGATCTCTCTTGGAGGGTTACCCACTTCTAGGTGGGATTTGGGGGGTTAGAATAGTTTTGTGACTGCCTTTTGTTTTGTCATAAAATACAGGAAGGTATTGTGGTCCAGGTGGTAGGTGGGTGGACGACCAGTAACCAGGTGGAAACGATAACCAGGTCGGTTGCGACTCACTGAGTAAAGAGCACCGGGAGGACCATTGCTTTCACCAGTGACGATGATGAATACTGCGCAGCAGCGTGACAGATGTAGTAGAAGAGATGGACTCCACTTGTGTCTTCTGCATAATAACTTTAGCGAGGCCTATAAAAGACCTCCAAAGAAATGCCATACATAGCAATTACACGTCATACACAGCAATGAGCATTACTATAGTAATGTCCTTTGATACGAGTATGTATGATTTGCGTTCGTAGACTAATAGGTGCTGTCATGTATTCGGAGCAATCATATCAAACTTCAGCGTTTTCATCTACAACTGCCATATTCCAGAATCCAATTTCCCGCTTTATAATGTGAATACGCATCAAAAGAACTCACTGTTGTTTATTTGCTTGGAAAATTGTGGAAATAGCTTAATATTCACACGATGTGTATTTCCCATGATCAAAAATTACTAACACCCAAAAAAACTAGTATTTGTAGTTAGTAGTACCAATAATAAAGTTTATAAATCATTCCTTAGTATTCATCTTTTTTAAACAAGCTTGGTTTTGAGGAGGTGATTTCCTTTTCGCTGTTTTAGGATTCGTCGTAAAGTAAAAGTTGTACAATGACCTCTTAATAGGTTTACGGCTAGCAAGCAAAATATTGTTTAAGGTGGTTACCTTGTTTTGAAAAAATTCGAGCTTTTAAACCCACTGGTAATTAGTGACCGATACTTAAACACGTGATTATACTCATGATAACAAACAACTTTCCCAAAGAAACATTTGTTTTTTATACCTACTAGTTCACTTTTAACCCAATAACACAACAGCCGTCTGAAATTCAGAACGGTGGCGTCACGCGGCTAACAGCTGATAGGTCACAGGCGCACGCGCGCTCGAATTTCATACGGCTGTTGTGTTATTGGGATAAAAGTGAACGAGTATAAAAAAAGTTTCTTTGGGAAAGTTGTTTGTTATCATAAGTACAATCACGTGTTTAAGTATCGGTCACTAATTACCAGTCACCCTATATGTAGGTGATACGTTGTAGATCTACTCTCAGGCACAAGCAGTTCCCATAAAAATTCCGAATCCTTCCCCATCTCCAAATAACTATAACTACAACAAAAGGCAACAAACACTACGTAAATTAAAGAAACTCCATCTGTTATCCTCACAATATAAAAACATATTGTAGCTAAATGAATTTGGGAGAGGGCAGAGATGCCAAATGTGCGGATAATGATGATGAATTATGATCCGATGGAGGATGGAGGCGAGTCATGGTGAGATTGTTTCCGTTAAGATGTGAGGGACGAGAGAGAGGAGAGGAGGGGGAGCTATAGTGTGCTGCATTTTGCATTTTGTGGTGTTTATTGAAGGGTGTAAGTGACAACATGACTGGAAAATAAGGTAGGTACATGGAGTAGATTATATACACGTATAGAGAAAAAACCAGCTGTTTCCTACAAAAGTGCACTACCTACAAGGTTAAAATGAAACAACAGCTGTTTTATTTTTAAAGGGATGAAAAATTTAGATGTGGGGGGGGGGGGCCTCAGAATGATGTACTGAATACGTGGTACCCGTTTTCGCGTTGGTGTCCCTCCCACCCAGTATAAAAACTGTATTATAGGTAACCAGAGCTCTACCGAAAATAAAAATGTCTTTTTGCTGTAAATATGAGACATGTCTACTGTTCAACTCTGGGTTTGAAACATAAATCTTCACAATACACATAAAAATATACTCCACACCTGTTTCCAAAATCAATTCTCAAATTGAACAACAAAACAGCACATGTATAGCTTAATTAGTTCAAATATTAACGGCACGTGTACGCCCAATGTACGCCCAAAGTACGCAGCGTGTACGTCCTGTATACGCTCACCTATGACGGCTAATAAACGCTGAGCGTCGTAGCCATGCAAATTAATCACACAGAAATATTCATGCCGACACATGCCATGAAATGATAATGAACCCGTATTGTTATCGGGGACAAGGGATGGGAGGCAGCGGGTTAGCTCTAGTTTTTGTACTCTACTATATTTTTGGCAGAGACATTGTATCAACGTTATACTTTTCCATTGTTTTCTGCATTAAACAGTTATCAACGGACTGTAATTATGGTCCTATCATCACGCCTGTTGTACCTGAACGGTTAGGCAGAGGTGTAAATAATAGTACATCCACATTTCACCTCTTATGTTTAAGTCCCATGTAAAAGGTGGGCGAGCCTAATACTATTAACCGGGCACAAATACAGACGCCGTGGCTGCTACTGAGAAATTTCTGATAGAAAAACCCAATAACACTTTGCCCGACCTGGGAATAGAACCAAGAACCTCATGCACAGTAGTCCAACGAAGGTCAGGCAGCAGCTTTAGTTTTCTTACCTTTGTACCTAAGTACTTAAGAGATCGACTCAATAAGAAATAAAATAAGCAACAGCAGTTTTGGAAGTCTGCGGTGTGTAATCTTTACTCAACTGATTAAAAGATTTAACATTTCTGAACTATTTATTCTGTTCTCAACTTTCTTATAAAATATATACATTAATTACCATACAGACCTAAAATAAAAATATGTACGTGATTCAAAATGTTATTTGGTTCTAGGTGTCAGTTGGGTATGGCGAATTGACGGTTCCAGTACTATCTGAAGTTATAAATTATACATTATCAAAGTGTAAATTGCGTTCTGACGAGTCATACAATACCGTCCAAATTTCAATTTCATGACCTTGGAGTGAATAAACAGACTTTCCTCGACCTTTCCGAAGTTAGATAACTTTGACCACAAAATATGAATTATTAATCAAACCCGCTACAGTTTTATAACTTGCCCCACACCCCCAAACACAGGGTTAGATACCGCTCGTGTAAAACAATACCGTTTACAATAGAATGCCTCTGTCTGCACAATTAGTATAGAGAAATTGCTTTTGACCCAATCCTGTCTAATAAACAAATGCCATATCGGCTTCTGTGCCATTCCGGCTTCGTGCCACACAGGCTTCTTCTTTGACGACTGCACTTCGGCTTCCAATGCTGGAAATAATATGTGCTTTCGAGAGATTTCGCTGTTGAATAGCCTGTTTGGAGAGCAGAGATTTTAGCTTTTGATGTCAGGCTATGTGTGCGATCCGATGAATACAGCCTTTTGATTAGGACTTTGGCTGATTTGCTTTTATTACGATGCTTCCTAGTTGGGTGTAGGAATTCCTTTGATATGTCTCGTGTAATATCGGGAGCTCAAAATAATGAATAATCGTAAGCGACAGTATAATGTTATGTCTCGTTTATGTGTACTTTATGAGTTACTAGCTTATGCCTGCGGCTTCGCCCGCTTAGAGTTCGATAATTGTCCCACGGGTTCATACTACCTGGATAAAAAGTATCCTATGTGTTATTTAATCCCGGTTTTAAATAATAAATAACTTTATTTCACAAAATACAGATTTAACCTGTTATATATAAAGACAGTTTAAATGAGCTTTGGTAGTAACACAATGCAATACAATATAAGAACTGAAATCTGTACAGAAAATGGAAAACCTTGCCTCTCAAACTAGGTAACCAAATTTATATGGTATAAACTATCTGTGTACAAAATTTCATCCAAATCCGTTCAGTAGTTTTTGCGCGAAAGTGTAACAAACAAAATCTAAATCAAAGCATTTATTTAAAGTAGGCCAATTACAGGCACTTTTGAACTGTCGAAACAAAGACAACAATGAAATGTAGCTACAGTCCCAGTCACAAGGCATAAAAACTGTGAAAGTACTGTCCACCACATTACACCACAGAACAACGACCGACCGACTGGTATCGACTTATCCAGTAACAGGGTTCTGGACCTCGGATAGGCAATTGCTTCATGTGAATACTGGTTTTCAGCAGCATCCGTAGACTGAAAGCCGAACTCAAAATTGTTGGGGAAAGGCTAGGCATATGTTGACCATACACGAAAAACGACTATGTTTTATACTATTTATAGAATGATGCAAACAGAATCATGCATTATTTTCACCCGTATCTAAACCCATCCAACAGAGCAACCTCCTCAACGCCTGTTAAGTTTTGCGGTAACATTTCCGAACCAAACCTATTACTTCTTGTAAAATTGCAAGTAACGGCTGAGCAATCAGTAAGTAGCTACAAGTAATTACGATCACTTGTGATCTTTCATCTTTGTGCGTTAATCATTGCTCCACGAGAACTGAGGAGGGAGGAATGGTCCATACCGAGTTTCTAAGGACCATTAATTTCAATAAGGTTTTGGGGGGTAGTAGTGGCTTTTCGGCTGTCATCGATCATTGATATTATAGTAACAACCTTGGGAAATTATTAATGAGGACAATAATCTATCAAGAATTTGTTGCTGTGTTCCTAAGTCCTTTCATGTTCGGATAAACGGCTATGGACAAATTGCGGACATCGGACTCTAACAGTTTCACTGTAGTATCTACCAGAGTATGATGTTCGGAGCTGCTTCTGCAATTTATCCATACATACAGGTTTCAATAAATCTTAGATAGATATCTCTGACGCCACGACATTGAATCCTCTGTCCTTAATAAAGCTTTGGCACTACTAAAAGTAGCATAGAACAAAAAGTACTACAGCACCATCTATTACACAGACGATGAACTAAACATCGAAATAAACCTAAATCCTACATCGCGCAAGTAAAGTTATCTGCGACTTAAGACTATGTAGAAGAACCCGACAACAACTGTCGGGCATTAGCCCACCAGACATCACACCCGTCTGGTCGGAGGATCCTCCCTTTTCTATGGGGGATGAAGAACTTTACACCGTTTTATCCATACACTAATATACACGAAAGACACCAATGAGCAATTTAGAAACATTCATTTGTATGATTGTTTTGATTAAAAAATTTAATAGGACCTGACATTTATAAATCTTGTTTGTTGTTAAAAGTCATCCCTGTATAATTTAAAGCTTCATGATCATTTTAAAAGTAAAATGGTGTAAAACTCTTTTGTCAAATCAGATTTTAACATAAAAATAAATATTAAAAACTTGTTTTCATTTATAAAACAACAACAACTTCAAACACAACACTTCAGATTCTGCTAAATATCTTCTACAAAACAGAGACAAACTGCCACAAAATATAAAAGTATTCTCAGACCAGACTCCGACACAACAGCTATATTTGAGGAGTCTGAAAGACGAATTAGCACGCCGTCAAAATGATGGTGAGACTGACCTCACAATAAAATACATACACGGGACACCAACAGTTGTAAAAAAGTCTCCAAAAAACCCAAACTAATATGCGGCAATATAACTTCCGACATGTACTGTAACACCTATGAAATACTTAATGACTATCGCACTATTAATACTTGCAAATCACGACTAAGATTTTTATACCTAAATGCTAGAAGTATACGGAAAAGCGGAAAGCTGGACGAGCTAAAATGTATCTTAAAATCACTACCAAAAACCACACATGGCATTCTAATAACAGAAACCTGGATAAGATCGGAAACCCAAGCCTTGGCACTGCAAATTGAGAATTATACCCATTATTATAACTATAGAACAGACTCAAAAGGAGGAGGAGTTTCAGCATTTATCCACAATGATCTCAAACATTGTTTATCGGAGTCTAAGTACTTAGGTGGAAATAATTACTTATGGATACACTTGGAAAGGCATGATTTTGAAGTCGGAGTAATATACAACCCTGGTAACACCAACTACAAGGAGTTCCTTGAAGAATATGAGTCTCAACTTCAACAAAGAAAGAGAGCGATCGTTTTCGGCGATTTCAACATCGACCTATTAGCAAAAACCAACAAAGAGACTAAACAATACAAAACAGCAACTAAAGAGGTCGGGTATGTACTATTGAATAAAATAACTAAAAAATACTGTACAAGGGACTCGAAAACAAAGAAAAGTATTATTGACCACATTAGTACTAATTTAGTGAACGACAAATTCCACATGGTGATATTTAAATCTTCTATGTCCGATCACTATCAAATGTACTTAGAACTCAAGAAAGTAAAATGCCCTAGAAAATTGCGAGCTCAGTACGAAGCAATAAATTACACAAACCTATATAACTTCATGGAAAAAACTGACTATAAAAACCCTTATAATGATTACCTGGCATTGGAATATGTGATAAAGTCGTGTGTAGAACAAAGCAGAGTTACGAAGACTAAAATACTAAATCTTCCACAAAAAGACTGGATTAATAAAGAGATTATAGCCCAAATCAATCAAAGGAATATGATGGGGACGGAACTTAAAAGCAATCCTGACAATGCACTAATCAAAGAAGCATTTGCTGAAAAAAGAGACTCTGTAGCCAAACTAATAAAGAAAACTAAAAATACCTACTACTACGAAGCGTTTACTAAATGTATAAAAAAACCAAAAAAAATGTGGAATCTAATAAACTCCTTAACAAATAACAAAACAAAACAAGGTTGTGTTCCTTCAAAGCTAGTAGTTAATTCAAAAACGGTTACAGAACCTAATGACATTTGTCAAATCTTTAATGATTACTTTTCCACGATAGGACCCCTACTAGCGAATGAAATACCTATTGCATTTCATGATGATTGTGCCCGCGCGTTACCTGTTTCTCCTCCTAAAGACCTCGAAGGGCTATCCAGTTTAAATCCTTGTTCTGCTAAAGAGATACTTAAAATAATTACAAACCTTGATCCAAACTGTAGCACGGGCATAGACGGCATTAATACCAAAGTCATAAAATGTACCAAAAATTTAATTGTATATACCCTAAGCGAATGTTTTAATAAATTACTAGCTGATGGAAACTTCCCTGAAACACTAAAAATTGCAAAAGTAACTCCTATCTACAAATCAGGAAATGCCAGTGATCCTGGCAATTATCGCCCGATTTCAGTATTACCTGTAATGTCAAAAATTCTAGAAAAAATACTCCACAATCGCCTAGAAACATACTTAAACTCTATCAACTTCATCACCGATCGTCAATATGGTTTCAGACCAAAAAGTAATACCACTACAGCTACAATTGATCTCGTAAACAAAATAAAACATAATATAGACTGTAAAAATACATGCTTAGGTATCTTTATAGACCTGAAAAAAGCATTTGATACCGTTTCCCACAAGCTACTTTTAAAGAAACTGGAATCCATTAATATTACTGGCAAAGCTCTGAAAATGTTCGAATCATACCTAACCAATCGCTCGCAAGTGGTTAAACTTGGTAACTATCAAAGTGACGCAAGACCTATAACGTATGGCGTTCCACAGGGATCAATTTTAGGCCCCTTGCTCTTTTTAATATACATAAATAATATACATGAAATAAAGTTACACGGTCACCTTACCTTGTATGCCGATGATACATGTTTGTTTTACTTCGGGTCTTCGATTCACGACATCATTTCACGAGCTCAAGAGGACTTAAATTCCCTATCCATGTGGTTTCAGTTCAACCTTCTAACAATAAATATTTCCAAAACATGCTATGTAATATATAAGGCAAAAAATAAACATATTCCCCCATTTAACCCACTTACAATTAACGATATGCCGTTGCAGCTAAAAACTTGCGAAAAATATCTCGGTCTTAGAATAGATAGTTCCCTTTCCTGGAATGCTCACATCGAATACGTAAAGAACAAGCTCTCGACACTAGTCGGAGCTCTGCACAACATAGTTCAGTGCATTCCACGAGGATTGCGATACACCATCTATAATTCCCTAGTGAAGCCACATCTACTATACTTGGTCGAAATATGGGGTAGTGCTGTAAAAACGAAACTAGCACAACTACAAATTTCCCAAAATAAACTAATAAAAAAGCTCTTTAACTATCCGCGCTTAACATCAACAACAAAAATATACAGAGACACAAAAATAATGAACATAAAGCAACTATATATTTATAACACATGTATATTTATCAGAAAAGTTCTTAACAAAAACATTCACACAAATATCACACTTACCCAACATAGACAAGTTAGTCAACGAAGCTCACGACGAGCAAGTTTATTAGTTCTACCAAAAACCAGGACCAACTATGGCAAAAAAATGCTTACATTTGAAGGAGCACAGCTATACAATAAGATACCCTCCCGCATAAGAAACCTACACTCATTCAATGCATTCAAAAACCAGCTTAGCCTGTATCTAACCGCTAACCGGACATTACTTGAAAAATGAATGCGTTGGGTGGGTCGAGTTTCGAGTAGTTTTATTTGGTCTGTGACGGATGTTGTCGAACCTAATATAAGTATTTAATTAAGTAATATTTTATTGTTCTCAAGTAAGTGACATGTTATGTTTTTATTGAGAATAAAGTTTCTTTAAACCTAACCTAAAACATTTATGTCAAATTTTATGAATAAAAGGGTGAATGCGTATTATTTTAGCCGGGGAAAGTACACAGTCGTCGCTTTTTCATCCCCAAACAAGCTTAATATAAACATTTACTATTAAAAACATACGGTAATGAATAAAATAAATAGCTTACGTTTGTAGCGTGAGATCAAAAGCTGTGTACAAGTATATGTTTGTCTGTTTGTATGTATATCTCTTTGATAACTGCGTGTGCTGATATCGTTTCCGCAAACTTGGTTCAAGGTAGGGTTGCCTCATTGGGACATGTTATTTTAGGGCTATTCTAAATTCCAGAAACCGTTTTGGATCATTATTGAACTAAATACTACGAGGAATTATATCTTTCAACAAATAGTACCTATGTGAATTCTTTGTCAATTCTTATAACTCCCAGTTGAAATTAATTCTTGAGATTTTTTTTTTCTCTCAATGAAAATCTGAGTGAAAACTCAAAAAAAAAACAGAAGAAAAAGTATTTATTAAACTCTCACAGGACAAAAAGCGAACAAAAAAAATAAGACGTAATTATACATTAAGCTCAAGTTAGTTTAATGTATAATTACTTCTTATTTTTTTGGTATCTTTTTGTTTAAATCCTAGATTGAACAGCATTGTAATAAGCTTTTTAGCTTCTTCTTTTTCTTTCGTATCAATGTAAATACGAGGCCAAAAGGCCCTTATCTCAGCATGGTGCTGTAACGTATAAAAAGCACCATCTGTCTACTGTCTAGCCTTTTTACAACTATGTCGCAGTCTGGTTCTAGTCTATCCGGATGTCGTTAAATACTAGTATTTTACAAGAAGCAACTTCCTCTTAAACTTTCCCTGCCCAGGTACTGGGGTATACGATGCCTCTTAGCACGACAGGTAGTCAGACTTTCAGATTACCTGTAAAGACTGAGTAAAAACTAACGTTACTTATTATAAGCGATATTCATTTAGTTATCTTATGAAACTTGAGGACTTGACTGCGTCGTTGGTCTAGTAGTTGCAATCAAAAGGGCTCGATTCCCGGGTCGCCACGGAGTCTGGATTTATGCCCGGTTGATGATAATAGACTCGCCCCCTATAACATGGCACTTAAACATAACTGGCAAAATGTGGGTGTACCTACCATTAGGGACACCTCTCCATATCCCTTCTAGGGTTGACAGGCGTAATGTTATGTTATGTTAAATTTGAAAAAAAATACTTCATGAGCTACCCATACCACTATTCGCAATTTTCAGTACCAATCATCAGTTTCTCACTCGTAAAGACTCTAAAGACCAAAACCCAATAACTGAATAGTGTCAGCCCTATTTCCAGCAAATGTTTGCAACATCCAGGTTATGAAGTTTGCGTACGATCAAAGGGGTGACTGATGCGTCGAACATTTTGATATGGAGATCGGAGAGAAATTAATATTGGTATAAGAGGTACATAGGAAGAGGGATGATGACTAACTTTAAAGTATAAAAGTGATTAGTTTAAGTTGTGAACAAAAAGTCGATTGTGTGCTTCGAAAATTACAAAATTGACATATGTATCATAATAATTTGATTAAGTCTCACGGGAGTGGTTGCATTGAAGGAACTCATGCTTAGTTGAATAAAGAAGTCATTTTTGTAGTCATTTATAAAAGAAAGAAAGACTATATAGTATTAAATTGCCATAGAAACAGTTTGCATAAACACTGTAGATACCTCTGTCTACCCTTCGGGGAATACAGTCGTCACGTTGTATTCTTGCTTACTCTCCACCCTTTTACCAGAACAATTTTAATAACATCCCCTAAAAACACAACATTCAGCATTCCCAACCATTTTTTCCTCGCCGTCTAGACAGCATAAGTTACAACATCACATGCTCCCGAAAAGCACAGCGAGATGTTAAAGTTGCAGCAAGTGCTTCAACCAGATACCATCTATACTAATATTATAAAGAGGTAATGTTTGTATGTCTGTAAGTACGGATGTAGTGAGAAATCTTCGGAACTACTGATCTGATTCTGAAAATTCTTTCACTTATGGGAAGCTACATTATCCCCGAGCTTCATAGGCTATATTAAATACTAGCTGTGACCCGCGGTTTCACCTGCCGCTTCTGACTTGTTTGCTCGGCTCGTTTTGGTCGTAGCGTGATGTTATATAGCCTATAGCCTTCCTCGATAAATGTACTATTCAACACTAAAATAATATTTAAATTCGAACCAGTAGTTCCAGAGATTAGCGCGTTCAACCAAACAAACAAACTCTTCAGCTTTATAATAGTAATAACTAGCTGTTGCCCGCGACCTTCGTCCGCGTAAAATTTTATAGCCTATAACCTTCCTCGATAAATGGGCTATCCAACACTAAAAGAATTTTTCAAATCGAACCAGTAGTTCCTGAGATTAGCGCGTTCAAACAAACAAACAAACAAACAAACTCTTCAGCTTTATAATATTAAGTATAGATAGAAAGATAAGATAAAGAAAGATAACAAATGATGATATTAAGTATGTATAGATGCTCGTGGGATAATTTCAGATCATAATGCGAGCGAACCCGCGGGCAAAAGCTAGTCTAACATAATTCCGGAAATTACAAGTTCTTATCATGTTTTAAAACACGGTGAAACACGACATTTGCAGCGACGTAAGTTTTTGACGCCGCCTGAATTTTAATAAAGTTACCGTTTTCAACTGGGAATCTTTCAGCGCTGGAATGTTTTTAAGCGGGTTTGAAAAGGATTTTTTTTTGCTGGAGAATTGTTTTTGATGGTCTTGGGTTTTTGGTCTTTAGAGTCGCGACATTGTAAGTGATGGGGTTTTATTCGATAGTGACATTTCATTTTAGTTTTTGGCTGAAATTGAGTCGTTTTGAGATGTCTGTTATAATTTGGTTTTGTAGAAAAAAAAACCATTATTGAACTCCTTTTGAAGAGGGGACTGAGACCTGATGTTTTCAGATTCTATGCTTTCAAAATTCAATTTAAAGGGTGCTACTATTTGTACTCTTATCATAATCCCAATGCTGGGACACATGCCTCCTCTCAATGAAAGGGCAGTAGGCTTTAATCCGCCTCGAGGGCCCGGTGAGGCTTCGTATGCCAGGACATGCCACGCGCCAGTTACGATTTATTCCTTCGCCGTTTTGAGTGATGATGAAATATATTATATAAAGTACTGAGCTGTCAGGATACAAACCCATTATCAAAAACTCTTAAATCGGGGCCATTGTCAATGGGCTACCTATAAGACAATAGTCTTATCTTACTTACTATCTTACTACTATTATAAATGCGAATATTAGTGAGGATAAATAAATACATTTTGAAAGATGGATGTACAAAATGTGTTTAAATGTATGTTTGTTACTCTTCCACAAAAAAACTACAAAACGGATTTGGATGAGATTTGGAAGATAGATAGTTTATAATCAAGATAAACACATAGGATACTTTTTATCCCGGTAGTTCGATCCCGTAGGACAATTACCGAACACCACGCGGACGAAGCCGCGGTCATAAGCTAAAACTTAATAAATGCAATATAAACATCAAAAACAGCGCATTAAATCTCTCACAAGTTTCATAAAATGCCTTCACAATTTACCTTCGCCTCTGCTTACCCCGGAACAATGCAAATTACTCGTACAGGCACTAAGTAGCGATCCGACGCTCGCTCTCTTCCGACAGGTAGACCACTTGACAGCTATTTTCAATTAACTCTCGCGAACTGCAGAATGTGAACTAATTAATGCCGTTTTCAATTGTAATTTGAGTTGAATGTACAATAACAGCATTACGAAAGAAAGGGGGTAAGTAAGAGTGTTTTATGTTTAATTTTATTTGTAGCGGTGCTGTAAAGGAAATCTTCAGACATGAAAATTAATTTTCGTATTCCACTCTGTCTTTTTACCCGACTGCCAAGGAATGGTTGTTTTTCGCGCGTATCTTGTATGCTTCTTTGTTTGTTTATTTATTACCTCGTATATTCCAAATGGCTGGATGTATTTCGACCATTAAGGTATCATTCGATTCGTCTCAAAACCTAAGTGTCCTTAGACAGGTGTTTAAAAAAAGAAAATTGTATATTTTTGGCGCTAAATTGTTAGTCGTAATTTTTTTTTTTAAATTAATCCCATCGAGTATGGTAGCAAAATGAAGGAAATTAAAAGGAGGTTACAAATATATCCATATATATACACAATTTATAGTCGGGCTTTTTGATATTTTTAATTAAATGTTAAACTGTTGAATATAAAATAAAGGGTAGTAATAAATTACTACCCTTTAAGTTGGATGAACAAGTAACAATTAATCAAAAATATCAAAAAGCCCGACTATAAAAACACAACACTAATCTTGCGACAAAGAAACGACCGCATAAAATACTTTGAATTCCGAAAATCAATACAGCATTTGCTGACGTAATATTTTTTCACCAGATTAAATTGCGTATTAATCTTAAAATAAATAAAACAGGTATAAAATCAACGTCAAGATAAATATCAAAATGTTGTAATTAGGCGTAGTCGACGTAGCCCCGCCACGCGGGGCTCCTACTTCTGTCTGCAGGGTTTAAAGTAACCTAACCTAAAGCCGGGGTGCCTCAAGTCGAAAACCTTGTTTTTGTTTTTTCGCAAACTTAGTATTTTTTTCGGAAATTTTGTTTATTTTTTTTCGTATAATTAATATTTGATTAAGCTCATGTTTTTTTTGTTAAATATAACATTTTCTGTCGGTTAATTTTGTATTAATTTTTCGGTAGGTAATTCATTTTAAAAAAGTTTATTTTATTTCGGAAGCTTTTGTTATTTCCCGAAAATAAATAGGAACACCAATCACTAAGGTACTTATCTAAAATAATATTGTAAAGAGGTAAAATTGTCAATTAGTATTATGTATTCTGTTTGTGAAGCTGGAAGTACTGAACTGATTACAAAAATACTCATTTGATAGAAAGCTGCACTATTCCCCAAAGTGTCAAAACATTAATTTTGAGTTAAAACAAGGTTATTATCAGCGAAATGAAAGATGACATTTGCAGTATTTTCTTTTCCTCATGATTATCTTGCTTCACATTCACATTAAACTGGCTGTACATAGGAATTTAGGATAATCTCCAAAGATAAATTTACTAACATTTAGTAAGTTAAAGCTTTTTTTCTCCGCACACGTGCCGTCGGTCCACGCCTGGATGCTGTGTCCTAGTTTAAACCGTGTAAAGTGTTCAATTTACTGCTCATCGTTGAAACTGGCGCAGTTAAACTTTACTGTTTGTTAACGCGAGAAGTATTTAATTACGATCTTATTTTACTGACAGAATTAACTGCCGTCTTGACAGAATTCGAGGACCTTGATTTTTTATGGTAATCGATAAAGTTTTAATTTAATTACTGTTTAGTGTTTGTCCAAGTAGTAATAAGTCCGTTTTGAAGGTTTTTTAGTCTGTATCCTCTAGGCGACTCCATAATTACTAACCGTCTTCTTCTGTCTTTTAGTCCATATAATCATTAATATAATCCTCATATTAGCTAAATGTCAGCCACTGCTGGTGTAAGCATCCCACAAACGTCGCCACATTGACCGATGCTGTACCTCTCGCATCTATCGGATTCACGTAGCGTTCATCAGTTCTTCCATACTCATATCAGAAATAAGAAAGTACTATATCTGTCTGTCTGTGTGTCGGTCTGTATTTTAACTTTTCACGTCTAAACTGCTGATCGGAGTTGGATCTCACTTTGCATACGGTTTTTCTTTGAACATTTTTTTGAAACCTTGTACATTGTTTTATTCCGGCAGTACTTTAGAATTCGTCTTCTTTTACTACAAATACAGCTAATTATTCTGTCTATGAAAATACAAGTAAATTATAAATCAGACAAACTCTAAAACTCCCAGACGGCATTCCTAATTACGTTTCTCCAGGATAGAGAGAAATGCTCTATCTATATTGAACCAACAAAATCCAACTGGTCGGCATCCAGACTACTCGAAGGAAACAAACATGTCTTCATTTAACGGCAGACAGGGTGGAACAAGACACACGCTCTGCTCTGGACAGGTCAATTTTCAATTAAAGCGCTGTTATCGCAGTGTTGATTGGTTTTATTGCTAAATGCCTGATTTACAATACGTACCTACCTATGGCGTGGAGCGGAATATATATGCTTTTGGAATAATGTTAAGTTATTAGTAAGTAAAGTTGATTGCCAAAAAATTAAGTTTTTTGGAGGTTACGAGCCAATATTTGACACCGGATTTTGACGTTTTTAAATATTTTTAAAGTAATTTACAGAAATAAACATCTTTTTATTCTTTATCAGTTTGCTATGAATATTTAAGGGTGCAGTGTGCTGCTATATATTTTTTGCCATGACAATGGTTAATAACACAATAGCTATTTCTTTAAGAAATGTTGGTGACTATAAGCACCGAATATGTTTTCTCATGAGGTGGTCCGCCGTTCTATAATCTATTACAAACTATTAACATGAATAAATAACTCGGAACCGGAAACCTGAAATAAAAATGTTCTCAATTAAACTCAAAGAGCGTTTTTCAAACGTTTCCTAAACGTAACCGTACCGTATTGATTTATATCACGTGTAAATTTACTTCAGTCCCATTAAAAGTAAATCAAAGTGGGTACTAAATCGTCAAAGTCTGACTAGCATCCAGGATAACTTGGCCCTTTAGTACGCTTTGAAACTCCCTGGTCCTTTGAACTTTTGCTGGTGCGTAAAGAGGGGTGGAAGACCATGTTATACTGGAGGGTTCGGTTAGTGTAGAACCACAAACCGCGTTTGGGCAGTCAACATTTGTGCAATGTTAGTGAGATCATAAATTTAGTTATTTTTTTTTACTATTTTATATTGTGTGCGATTCTTTTGATGGTAACCTTTGTCGGATGTAAAATGTTTATTGTATTAACTTTATTGTTTGATTGTGAAATTAATGTTTGGGTATCGGTTGGTTTGAGAGCTTGCTCGCAGAAAAGGATTGTGGAGTTGCGTGTCTTATTTATTAGATATCTTTATGATGTTTAACTAAGTGGTTAATGCAAACTTCAGCATTTCTGTATTTGTATTAAGTCCGGTCGCACCTCGCACGTCAGTAGTAAGGTACTGAATCGGGCTTGGCCAAGCGTAATACGAAGTTACAAAGTAATCATCAACAAGAAGTCAACAACAAAAAGTGAGAGAGTGAGTGAGTGTGTGTGTGAGTGTGAGTGTGAGTGTGTGTGTGTGTGTGAGTGTGTGTGAGTGTGAGTGTGAGTGTGTGTGTGTGTGTGTGAGTGTGAGTGTGTGTGGTGTGTTCAAGTGGTCATCAACTCATCATATTATATGTATTATACGTTAAATTTAGTTGGCTGCTATTTTATTTATATAAATTGTTATCCGGCAAAAGCAAGACGCCATGACGTAGTAGATCAGAAGTAAATCAACATAACACCAAACCCGAAGGGTTAGGCAGAGGTGTACCTAATAGTACACCCACATATCGCCAGTTATGTATAAGTCCCAAGTCTCGTGTTTAAGTAAATCAACATTAATAATTATCTGTGTTATTATCTGTATTTTTAATGATTTTGTGATTGTAAAACAAATTGCAAATGTAATTCAGAACCATAAACATAAAAGCCAAACACAACCACTACGACAGTTTATTCTAAGTGGTATTAAAACTTCAACATAAATGTTCGCAACAATTAAAAAGCTTAACAAAGCGTACTACTGTTTTATAAACCCACACTACCCAGCTGTTTAGTTATACTATAATTTATAACTCAGCAGAAAAAGTGATTAGAACATAAATGGCTGTGTTTATGCAATAATATTACGATAGTAACCAGACTCTGATGGTCAACTGCGCACATGTGACGTTTGTTGTGATACGATCAATCCTTACTATGGGTTTGTGAGATCGAAAGGACCAGTTTTTTGGTTGCTAATTAAATAGTCAATAGGATTTAAGTTTTATGGAGATGTGATGTGAAGGAATGAGAAGTGACAGGGAAAGTGCAAAGTATGAATGTGGGTGGATATAAGAAATTAGAAACTTGTGTACTAAGAAGACTTATAAAATAGCTGTCAAAATGTGTCTCTGCCTAACCCTTCGGAGACATACAGGCGTGACCATAATAAATTAAAAAATTAAAACTATTGAGAATTAGCAGTCTTGATTATTTACAGGCTGAAGAAAGGAAAAGATGGAAGAGAGCAGATGCGGTTAGTTGAAAGAGATGTGTAATATGATGTTACCAAATTTTTGCAGAGGATGCTTAAGGACTAATTTTATGGTAAAAGATTTTTTCACTTCTTATTATTTTTAATTCTATTTCTAAGTGTAGTGCTTTATTGGTCATGAATGTTCAGTCTTTCACGGCTTTAAGGAAGACACGAATTTGCTGTTAATAAATATCTACAGAGACTTCCACCCGTACCGGCTCAATTGCTGAAGTGGTTGAGTGGTTCCCTTCTGCAGTGCGAGTCGATTCCCGAGCCGAACAAATATTTGTCTGGCCTACAGATAGTTGTTTCAGGTCCAAGTGTTTGTGTGTGTGAGTTTTGGGAATAGAACCCACTATGTACAAGTTAAGCTAAGTTGATGAGAACTGCAATGAAAAATGGTTAACTTAAAATCGACCTTTGAAATTTTTTTGGTCACACCGAGCTCATTTAAATATGTCCAATGCCTTAAAGTTATCTCTACTTCTAGATATTTATATCCATGAAAGTAGTATAAGAAAGTCACTTTGATAGTAGGTAACTAATTAAATAATTAATTAAGAAATTCGAAATAATTTTATGGAATAGGATAAGGAATGATGAACGATAGGGAAGCGTTGGGGTGCTTCAAGAAGATTCGCACATTTTTCACCCTCGACAAAAAAGAGGGGTGTCATTAGATTAACGTGTTTCTGTCTGTAGCATCGTAGCTCTCAAACGGATGGACCGATTTTGATACGGTTTCATGCTTGAAAGCTGATTACTAGGGCTGCTTACAGGCAACATAGTAAGTTTAGTATTCTCATTACTTTTTCATTTTTTAATATCGACTACCTCTAGTACTACAAAAGCTTTCTTCTTGTTGATATCCCATGATACAATAATCCATTGTCTCCATATGTTTAGTTAATGTTTTTGCGTTGAACTACTAGTACGAAGTTTATGTTTATACGCACTTTGATTCGTATTGTTTTGTTTCAAAACGACTTTTTTCGACGTAATTATCACGAGTTTGTAAATAACCATTGTATTACCAGAATGTTTATAAATTATTTCTTTGTGATCTTTGTATGGAGAGTTGTAATAAGTCGTATTCTTTTTTGTGTAAACTATTCTTTCAACGTGTTCACTTAATAGTAAATCAATTATAACAATATTTAGTTTCTGGTCAAGGAAAAATATTATGAAAGTCACGACTTATCCTTTTATTGAATCAGAATTGATGTTTTCTATTTTTTTTTGTTATAATAGCAGCAGAAGAAGTAGTAACATAGCTTTTTATAGAAATTTTATTTTTGTCGGAAGACTTCAGCACACACACGTTCTTGAGAACCCAGGGACTGAAATTGCGACAGGGGACCTCTGAATCTAGATATGAAACTAAAATCCTCTAAATCAGAATCAAAGCAGATCTTTGACAGTCGTCACAGCTAATCAGAAGCCCTTTCAACACGTATAAGCACCACCAAGTGTAACACGGTAATTTGGTTATAGAAGTCAGATAACCAGTCCCTCCAAGTAAAGTACTGGTATACAGCTGCAGTCATTTCTACTGGAAGCTGACACCAACATATTTGGGAAAAGACTAGGGAGATGCTGATGACAGATCACAGAACTGTTATCAGACGGTAGAAGTATAAGAGTGACATTAAGTAGTACTACTCCTTTTTGCAAGAACTTCGTCCTCCACTGACCCCAATCCTTCAATAAAGCCCTCACATTTACGTAATCAAAATTAAATGCAATAAGTGCACCTGATGCGGAGGTTCTCCGACTAACCCTCAATTATTCCGCCCCAGCGTTTACGGCCAGATCGATTGGACGGCACTCGTAAAACATTCAGTACTATTACGTGTCACCCGACGTCGTTTAAATAGGTGTGACTCGTGTACTGCTAGTGGTTGGGAATTTTAGATTTTGTGGGGTTCCGTGGGCAGTTTTTTGGGGTTCCTTGGGCAGTTTCGCTGGTGGGTTTTTGGGCAAAGGGCATTCAAACCGCGTTCAAAAGATGTTTTTGTCAAAAAGCAATGATGACACTGAAAGCAGTTTGACTGTACTGATCGGATTCAGTTTCATTGGAAAAAAAAATCGCCCTTAGTTTGAGGTATAATTATAAAGCGGTGTAATCAGGATGATGAATGATATATGGTCTGGAAATGATGGACTTACGTGTGAGTAATAGTCAAGAGTACAATACTTACAAATCTACACTAATATTATACAACATTATTTTTAGTATATGCGAAACCTGAATATAGTTTGTTCAGAATAAGTAACTGAATCGATTCCAATCATTTTTAAACCATGTTATATTTTGTCCCAAAAATATTTAAAAAAGCTACAAGTTGGCAGCGAGCAAGGCAAAGTATGTCGCTCATAAGGTACCTATCGGAATAATTTAGGTGGAGATACCTAAATTATTGCAAATTGAAATTATTATTATCAATGAGCTCAAGACGACGCGACGCACTGCGTGGTGACCACGTTTTTATGCGGACAAGCAGGTAACAGAACAAGCTTATAACTTTGTGATTTTTCACGATACAGTTTTGAAATTTTGTACATAGATTCTTTACATAAAAATACTAGACACGTGTTTCAGGTTTCGCATATACTAAAACTAATGTTGTATAGACGTAAAATTTGCTTGTAAGTTTGTATCTTCGGAACTACTAATCCGATTTCGAAAATTATTTCACTAACGCGAAGCTACATTCTCCCCGAGTGTTAACATGTAAAGTTTCAATTAACCAACTGAATACTTGGCCGTAAAAGCACTGTATACCTACCAACTAGTGCCCAGGATATTGTTGCTGGTCCTCCTAATGTCATAATCCCTTACCCGTCTTTTACGGCATCCATATAAACAAGACAAATGGGCTGTTCCTGACAAGACCAACACTTAGGAATAGATTCGCCATTACAGTTACATGCGAGTTACCAACTTTAGTACCCGTAACCTCTACTTGAGTACAGTCAGCGAGGGGAAGCTGACACCGCTTATTGTCAATACAACTTGGAATAGTTATCGTATACACTGTTAGTTGTTTGTGTGGGTTTAGACGGTGCTTGTAATTTATGGTCATGAGTTGTAATATGATTAGTGCATGATCATTGTATTTTTTCATCATGTTTGTCTTTGGATCATGTTATCCAGTAGCTAAGTGAATTGTAGAGGATAGATGTGCAGTCGCTCTATGTAAAACACTGGTATGTAGCTGTATCCAGTTAGATAGAAAGCCGATCCCAACATCGTTGGGAAAGGGCTTAGCAGAAGTTGATAATCATGATGATGTTTTTCGCTATTCTTATCGCTATAATTTAATTAGTTTTTTTTCTTCTTTATAGTGAGTCAACCCACAATTCAGCAGTAAGGGTGTTACACGCCAACCGATCGATCGTCGATCGATGCCATCAATCGGTGGTAAAATGGATTCGGCGACGTCGATCGATAGTTACCTACTCTCTTTCGATTAACCCATTCTACCATCGATCGATCGATTGATGTGGTAACACCCCTATGATTCGATGTCTAATCAGTTCTATCAATACTTTTACTTATTAGCCGTGTATGTTAAATAATGCTGGCATCTTTTAATTAGTTCGCCTGCTGATTTAGAGCCTGCTAATAATATTTTCTGCCGAACCTAAAGTGGTAAAAAGGTGTGATGTTTGTCCCCACATAATGATCTACGGCCACGTGTGTGCGGTAAACTTATATGGCCATTATACAATTACCTAACAAGTCCTCGGTAAGCCGGCCTGCATACTAATAGGACGAAGGACGCGCTTCCTAATGTGGACCAAAATAACCCTTAATATGATTTATTTCGTGCATGGCCTCCATGTTTTAATGTTAACTTATGTTATTGTGGTTTATATGAGGAATCAAAAGACTATCGTTGGAAAGGATTAGGTAAAACTTTGGTTGGAATAGAAGTGTTCTGGAAATATCACTAACTGGAAATAAGCCCGATGTCTAAAAAAGATTTTAAATAGGAATGATATTATTTAAGACGAACATATAAGCTGAACCTAAAAGACAACCCTTTGAAGCGTCACTAAGCAACATTTAGATGAATGCCTAAGTAAAAACAGATTGCTGGATATTGAACTTTCAGCGCTAAGTCGACCGTTGGAAAATCCCAACACGCTTTTTTTAATTAGGCATTCATTTAGGTGCCGCTTCATGTTAGCGAAAGCAGTTATTTTATGTCACTCCTACCGTTCACATCAATATTTCAAGCCATTGATAACACTCTACGTAAGTTCTTCATAGTTGATCTAACATTCAAAACAACAAGTTTTTCTTCCAAAATTTGTTGAACCGTTCAACTCCAAAACATTTTGGTAGATACGTATAATAATTAGTGTCAGAAGTGGCGTGAAAACTTGTCTGTGAAATACCAGTGTTATGCATAATATATCAAATTCGCCCGGGGTTGCGTAACAAGGGCTCATAGGGTAGCCGAGGGGATGAAACTCGATATTATTTCTAATGCTGATATTTCCATGACTGTTCGGGGTTCGGACAAGTGAATGAGATTGGTTTTACAATTGTGTGGTGGTATTGTGTGTTGACTGTTTGTATGGAGAGGAATTTTATGAAATTTATACCTCTCAGTTTGATCAATATTTTTATTGCACTGTGACTGAATGTGTCTTTGCAATTCGATGGTCATTTTATTTTCCCGATATTGCATGAGCAAGAGTTGCCAATAGTTTAGTAAAATATTCTGCAGTATGACCCTACACGATGAATGCTTAAATATTTGGCAATAAAGTTGAATCTCACTGAAATGTTTATTCGATAATTGCGCAATTTTAAATAATTAAATACTAACCCAAAAGGATCGAAAAAAAAAATGCTCATTTATAATAATTGTAGGCTTTGGGGTCGCTTTACACAGCCCATCGTGCTATTTACATTTAACTATATAAAGATTTGTCTCCTACTTACCCAAATGCCACGGAGCCCAAAAGGCGGGTGATTATTGTTTTACATTGCTTGAGATTTTTAACAACTTTTTGGAATGCAGCAATGTCTTTTGGTATATCAAAATCTTATTTTAAATTAGAGTTTGAGTCATCGTCAGAGCTGTGCAGGTGGCAATATACTGATCGGGTGTTATTGGAGTCTATCGACACGCAAAAAGGAAGATTTTAAACTTCCAAATCATTACTTACAAAATACAAAAAAAAAATATCTAAAAATCTGTATCTAAGCAGTTTAAACCATGACATGTGGCGTATACGTGGCAGCCCTGTGTGCTCCTACAACCCTTTTCTAAATGTTAGACAGTTAATATTTTAGGGAGTTGAAAATTGGAATTTCGATGAAGACGCTTCATGGTTATAGTGGTTTTAACGCCTCCTGCCAGTTCCAAGCTTTGATTCACCACTGTCGGGGATTTTAGATCTGAAATTAGAAATGACACTCAGGTGCCTTTTAAAATTCATGGAACTAGAATCAGTAATTGAACGTTTCATAGAATAACACAAATGGAATTATTTCAGGGAAGCTCTATTAAGTAAGTAAGTAGTTAGAGATACGTATAACTATATATTATGAGCATGCTGACTAAGTTGTCTTATTAAACACAACGCTTCACAGACAGAAGAAAGATGTCTATTCTCTCAGCGAACCTTATCCACCTAATTATACACCCGCCTATACAAAACTGAAATAAATAAAGAAAAAATCTGTAGAGACAAACCTGAATCTGTGAAAGTTTCTGTTGACAGCTACTTCATACCATTTATATCAACAATCAAAAGGCAATTTTGAATGCCAAAATATACAGCGAAATAGAATTGACCCTAGTTGCGGTTCAGCATCAACAACATCCCGATTTAAGTCTCTTCACTACCTTCGCCTAGTTTATCTACCTACCCAAAACTTTCTCCCACCACACCTAAAGTCCTGCCACCAGTTAAGACCGGCGACGGCCGTAGACCTGGGAGCAGATCTGCGGCCCACATTTGATAAGGTTACTCCGTACGTGCCGATAAGCCAATATGACTAACTCTGAGACCGTTAGTTCGTGGTGTAAGTTTTGGGCTTAGCGGCATTATAATACCCACAGCCATGGGCGCACTAACACGTGACTACTGCGCTAGATAATTGTATATAAGGTCTAACTATTTATACACGAAATATTTTAAGAGTAACTTCTATAAATCGTAAAGTCGCCATAGCAACGAAAAAAAAAATTATCTGAGTGTTTTTTTTTTACGAAATTATTATAATTCTAAAAATTTTTGAGACTTTTTACTCCCATATTCTAACAATGACACTAGGTAAATACGACGTAGTAAACAAGCGTAATGGGTGTTCAAAAATAAGGAGCTAGTATTTATTTTGAGGGTCAAATAATGGCTTCGCTATAGCCGTTAGATGATTCCCTGAAAATATTTCGTGTATGAATAGTTAGACCTTATATATAGGAGACGGGGACCATACAGTCGATCTCAGTTTTGTTGCCATTACTATTAGATCGATCTTGTTTATTCCCATGAGGCTCGGAAAGCACGTTATGCGATTGGTTCCGGCTGTCACTTGTAGATATTTGACAGTAGTAAAATCCGTTAAATCCGAAATGCATTATCCATTAACTAACTTAATTTATGGATGGTCCGATCTGAAGTCGCTCCATATAAAATGCTGGTTAATGCTGTTAAATTATTAAGAATAGGACAAAGAATTTTGGGAATCATCGTACATCTGGGTCACTATTTTGAAGACTAGCATGTCTTAAACGATCCAAAATGTTTGATACCGCAACATCAGCATTCGTAATACTACTCCACGCTAAACTCTCATCCCTCAAACCCCACAATCCTGATTAGCAACCCAACAAATTGAAACTTAAAGCTGTTGCAATAAAGGCATTTATGTGATTTCTCGATAGCTGCCGGTGACTCATGTTGATAACAATTATGTTCGTATTTCGTACCGACCGGTTGCCGACCGGTTGCCTGGGCCATTTTGTGATCTAATCTGTTTCAGTGCTGAACTTTGTAGGTGAAGATAATCGGAGGGGATCACTGAAGAAGTTGATTTTTAAGATTCGCTGTTGAAAAAGTCAATGATTTTTGTTATGATATTCCAACTACGTTACATCTATTCTCTTTTTGTTATTATATGTTATTGTTCTATATCATCCTTAACCTTGACTTCGTGCTAATCTCCACTTTCCTAGACAAGCCTCATTCAAGTTTTTCCCTCGAGGGCAACATTGTCGTCTGCCCATCTCGCCGCCTGATGACCAACACTTCATGTACCATCATATACCATCACCGCGCATTACTAGGTATCCTGCCCAACGCATTTTTGACTGATGACAAAAACAGAATCGAAGTAACGATGATTAGAAAATTAGTTTATCTTCATCATCATCCTATCAGCCCAAAGACATCCGCTGCTGGATCCTGTGCTTCTCACATCCAGCGGATTCCCGCGGTCTTCACCATCATCGGTCCACCTTGTAGGTCAAACATTCAACGAAAATTAGTAAAAGTAGCTAAAAGTTGACTATCAACGCATATTTATAACGACGACTTTTACCCTTATTTTATATACTTAATTAGCTAAAATTAACAAAAGCAGATATTAAACATTATGATGGCAAAACATAAAACCTTCTCCTTTATTACTCATTCGGACAGACAAAAGCGGGCTCCACTCTCATTTGGTGAAAACACGAGTTAATTTCTTTTTGTACAATAATGTATACTCTTCAGTATACATTTCATTACCCATTTCATAAAACAACAAAAATGAACAAAAAATTACCAAAAATATCTATTCTTTGGCACCGTCCCGTCCCATTTATGTTATTAAAAAATAAACAATGTGGTTAGAACCGGTTTAATCCGGTCCGATCCGGTTTTCACACGTCACAAGGGGTGCGTTTCGCCAACTTTTTGTTTTTAGGGGAAAACACCTTCGGTGGTGTGAAAAAATTATTAGGTACCCGCTAAATGTAGATTTTCTCGCCGTGGCGACGTGGGGGAAATAAAGATGTAACATGTATGAAAATATTGGGGAAAAATGCTGCTTTTCTGGTGGAACATAATTTTTTAGCTTTGGTATGAGTTTCGAAATTGTTTTGAATGAAATTAACAAGAGTTTGTTAGACGGATTACACGATTTAATTTTGGCCTGTTTTGTTTATTACACCGCCATTTTATGATAATATGTCTCTACGATACAGATCAATTAATAATGAGTTATTCCAAAAGCCTTATCTAACCCGGTAGTGGTTTAGAGTTTAGTAATACATACAAAAAAAACCTCCTTGCTATATTCCAGATTAGAACATAACCTTCCTTTTAGGCTTTGCCGCAGTCGGTAAATAACACCGAAACAAAATGATTATCAGTAGGCCAGCACTAAAACAATTACTACCACTATAATTCAACAACAACACAATCAGCTGTCTACGTACTTTGTGCTCGCCTGTACAGTTGTTACGCAAGTGCTACGTGGTTTATCACGGCATGAATCACTTCTGTAGCCGCCTGTCCCGCGTCAATGCACTGTTGTTTGTAACGATACCGGCGCAGATGACTGTCGGAGCAGATACAGGGATTGACGTGTTTTACATGATTTGCGCTTGCCTAGAAACGTGTAACTTTTGGCCTTTGTTTGGGTGAATGATAAGATTTAAATTTGAAAGAAAAAACCCTTTCATCACACAATGAATTGTAGTACCTGGGCTACCGAGCTCTGCTCGGGTGAAAATCGAGAAAACTAATTTTCCCAGAAATAAGACGTAGCTAGATCAATTTTTCTCCCTCGTAAACCCCTTTATTGCAACTTTCATTGAAATCGTTAGAGCCGTTTTCGAGAACGTGATTAAAAATATTGTTCATTTAATAGTATAGGATCCATATTTAGAGTTCCAATATCCACCACCTAACTCCATCATCCGACCCTCGACAATAAGTGAAATATATTGCATTAATCAAAATTAATCATATCACCATAAATTCGAAGAGTTTACTAGTAACCACTGAAGTTCTACCATCCATCTCCTGGCTCCATCATCAGATCAGCACCAAGAGATCAAATTATATTATTATCTTCTATATTATATATCTATATAAAATGGTAAACTGACTGACTGAGCGACTGACTGGGTGATATATCAACAAACAGCCCAAACCGCTGGTCCTAGAGACATAAAACTTGGGGGGTGTGTTCTTTGTAAAGAGTAAGTATCCACTAAGAAAGGATTTTTGGGAATTTCACCCCTAAAGGGGTAAACTAAGGGATGGAAGTTTATATTATAGTCCGTCAGTTTTGAAGGATCAGTTGTTAGGATCTTCAAATTTTGTGTTTAGGCTGACGACAAAAAAATAATTTATATGTGAACAGCTGATTTGACCGCGTCGTTCGGTTGGTCGTCGTCGTTTTAGGTTGGTTTTTTGATTTTAGCCGTATTATTTACATTAATGGAGTGCTGCGTACAAATAATGTAATTTTACATTGAATTAAAGGAATCATCATCATCATCATCATTTCAGCCGAAAGACGTCCACTGCTGGACATAGGCCTCCCCCAAGTGTCGCCACATTGACCGGTCCCGTGCGACTCGCATCCAGCGGATCCCTGCAGCCTTCACCAGGTCATCGGAACTAGGTTATCGGTCATAGTAACTCAAAAAAATGATAAAAAATGAAAATTTTCCGGAGAAAAATTCCGGTGGAATATGATTCAAAATAAGTAGCTAAATTCACCCTGTCGGTTTGCTTACACCCTGTATTAGCTACACCTCTGCCTGACCCTTCAGGAAAACAGACGCGAATATTTGTAACACTAAATAGTTTTACCTGTAAAAGGACGACAAGACAAAAGAAGTCGCGCTCAAAAGCCAGTGCTTTAATAATACGAAGCTCTGCTTTTAGCTTATGAACAAAATTTGCTGTTGTCTAGTCAAACTGAGAGAATATTAAACGTTACATATTAAAATTGTGCTGTATTGCATCAGAAATGTGTGCCCTTTGACGTAAAGAACTCGAAGTTGAAGGGCTCAGGGCCCACGCAGCCAGCTTAACTGTTTTATTGTGTCAATAATGTTGGGTAACAGTCTTTTACATGGCACAGTCATATTACGTGTTTAAATATATGTTACGTCTTTTAAATATGAACAGTTATTATTATATTTTACCGCTTATGTATTACAAAACATAGGTTCATCAAAGGGGGACTCTTTTGTGTAATTGAGGATAAAAAATGCTGGTCTTCAGCTTAATGTGAATAAATTAGTTTTGATTTTGGTTTGGGTTCGTAATCAGGCAGGCGCTTCACTTGAAAAACTCAATAACACTTTGCCTGATCTAGTTATCGAACCCAAGACATGCTCAACAGTAGCGAATGCGACCACTAGACCTATGAGGATTGCGGTAGTAAACTGTAATGACGCATACTACTGTTCCAAAATCTGTTGAATGTTATAAGATAATAGTAGTAAAAGATTAAGTGGTTAGTAAGTAAAAAAAAATCATAAATGTTATCTTTTTGGTAAACAAAAGTATTTTTTTGTTTCTTTACAAATACTATTGTTTGTCTTATACCAATAACAACTGCATGTCTCTTAGTTTAATAAAAACTTTTCTTGTTTTTTTCGTACATTTTCTATCGATGTAAAAAAAAATATTTTCTGCTATAAAATTGAAGTTTTATGCTCGACTGACTTCGCTCAGGGCAGTAGAAGACTGCTATAAATAATTAAGTGAGTAATAGAGGGATAGCCGGCAGTTAGCTCGGTGCTAATTATTGCTGCTACTTGTGTTGCGCTTATTATATCATCATCATATTATTAGTCCGTAAACGTCTGCTTTATAAGTGCGTCCATTTTGAAATACGTCGAGGTGTTATTATTGCTGTAGCCTCATATTTGCGGTTAGAATAGCACTTAGCTGAACAGAACTTCGTACTGACAAAATCAAAAAGTCGTAGTCAAAATCAAGCCATTTATTTCAATAAGGTCATTCAAATTCACGTTTAAGCGACAAATTTTACACGGAAAAGGTATTGGTTTTAGTTGGCAATTCGCAAATGTGGCTTTGCATGAAAAAGAAGAAGAAGAAACTCCATCATCATCGTCAGCCTATAGAAGTCCACTGAGGGGCATATGTCTCTCCCACCGCTCCTTGACTATAATTTTCGTCCAGCTTCTAGTCACAAAGCAAAGATTGATATTTCAATCCCTACCCACTTGGTAGCCTTTCACAACTTCTTTAAAGGCGAGGCAAACTGACATTTTATCAGCGCCAACGACGATGAGAAAGTCAAATAAAATCTTAAAAAACTAGCTCACCAAAATGAAATCAAAAATATTGGGTTAATCTATCAAACGGACGCGTATACAAAGTTTCGTGCCCACGCTATTAACCGTTAGAGAATTCTCTCGTGAAGAGACGATCCTGGCTGCAGGATCAAGTCATGTCTGTCATAAAAATGTATTGTCACCAGAACCAAAGGTGTGTGCAACATTTCAGCTCAATCGGTTGAGAGGAACTGGTTTGAAATTCAGTTGCAAGATTTGTCCAATACATATTAACAAACTAATGAACTAACAAGGCAAGTTAAATAAAAGCTTATAATAAAAATGTAATGAATTCATATTTAAGCTACCGAAATGTTTAAAAGTCGTGCTAGAAAAATGAAACGCTTCGAAAGTGATTGTGATATTTCAAAGCCCTCATCATAGCAACAATGTGACATCTAGGGACAGCCTATCCTTACATTGTTACTCCACTACGCTATATGTATAATTCTCCTACTATTACTGCTAACGTCCCCAGCGCAAAGCTGAAGGTGGTGCATTAATATTTGATCAGGTAATAGGCCGGCAACCAGCAGTTAGTTCGTCGGTAATTACACCCGTTACCGACGTTTGCCTGAGATTCCTTATTCATAGATACCATGCACTAACTCCTGGACTAGAATTGTGGTAAAGTTAGTTTGTTACTTTGTGAGTTAAAGGAAACATACCTTTTACGGGTTTTAGATGGATACTATGCTATGCCTTGTACTTGTCTTTATCCAAAATCATTACATGATATTAAATCAATGTGTTAGTGTAGTTGTAGCTGAACTTTTGGATTTTTAACTCGGATCGAACGCAGCCATTTTGTTTTTTCAATACATTTTACACAAATGTTTACCAGTTTTCCTCTGTTAACGTCATTAGAGCGCCAATAGATCCTTGTTGCACTGTACATGCATAAATGAATTGTAATAGCACATTAATATGTATGTATTTGAAACCTGACTAGTGACAATACAAAAGTTAACTTGACCAAGTATATTTTTTTAACAAAAACTATGCAACACATTATTTACGACAACAATGCACGAATCCATCATGATGGGTTTAATGGGACACAGATGGATTTATTGATCTATAAAACCTGATCTGATCATATTATATCAAACCGGTCTATAAAACTAAGCTGTTGGATGAAGTCATGAAGTTCAGCGCAGTAGTGGACTAAATTCTACTATTACAAGTACAATACGTTTTTAAACAAAATTTGGAAGTAGATAGCAACCAGCAGCTAAAAGCAAGTCATTTAGAAGCAACAATCACGAGTGAATGCATCACGGTAGCCATTTTTAATTACAAAAGTAAACCAAACCAGCACTCCGTTAAATTCTAAGCGGTCAGGTAGATACATCAAACTCAACATAGGGTGAGCACTTAGTGGCGCGGAAGAGCGATTAAAATATTGTAGCAGTGTTGTATTGTGTGGAACTGTTTGCAATATCTTCGTTTCAAAGATTTCTTAACGAATACGTATTACCTTCGTATCCACGTATTTTTATTAACCCTTATTTTTGTCTCTTTAAATATTTGTGCCTACGAATAAATAAAAAAGCATTGGGTGTAAAATATAAAAGTTTTACTTTAATGCTACTTCATTGCAAACAACTGCCAGAGAAAGCATGAACAAAACAATCATAATGACCCTACTTCAGCTTAGCATTATGCCTGGACTCCAGCTCAGTTAACAAGATTATGAGACCAGACCTCTACAAGTAACTTTTCACAGCGTCCAGGTCAGTTCAGGCCATAACTGCTTGAAAATTTAATGAAAAGATTGATAGTAATAATATCTATAGAAGATTCGTCTAAAGTTCTATCTTTCTCAGAATGGGACCCAAACAGAAATGACCGTGCAAAATCCTAATCATCTTCTACCGCTAACCGCTACCCGCCCCGCTTAAGCACCCAAACCTCAGTCCTCAAAGTGATGAGATAGCACCCGAAGACAGACAGTTTAATCGGGCCCTTTACTTAATACAATCTGCGCTCGGATCTAAATTAATGCAAGTATAGACCGTAGTGCGGTGGGACTTTTATTGTGGTCGTTTTGGTGTAGGCAAACTTACGGGTTGAGTGGTAATGTTGTAGAGAAAACTGTCTTGCTATTTCCCAAATTATATTAGTGAAGATCGATTTACAGGTGTGATGGGCGTTTACGTCTATTATTCTTGCATTTTTTTTATTTGTGAGAAAAAGCCTTATAGACAAGATGGCTAGCAAAGCAAGTCCTCTAGGATGTTAATAAATTACTGTATTTTGAAGCTCGTGATAATCGTTAATGAGATTTTTCTAAGGGCTACCGATTTGCGAAAACGTAGTTAATTTTTAAAACCTCGAATAAATTGCTGTCCTTAAATAAAACTAAAGATAACATCACGCCTATAATCCTCGAAGGGTTAGGCAAACGTGTACCTAATAGTGGACCCACATTTCGCCAGTTGTGTCTAAGTCCCATGTAAAAGGGCGCGAGCCTATTGCCATCAACCGGGCACAAATCCAGACTCCGTGGCTGCTACTAAGACATTCCGGATGGACAAATCCAATACCAATTTGCCCGACCCGGGAATCAAACCCAAGTCCTCATGTGCTATTGCGACCACTAGACCAACGAGGCAGAAAAACAAAAAACTAAAATAACCCTCCTTTTGGGACTCACCACAGTCGGGTAAAAGGCATAAAATAAAAATTCATCTATCTATCAATGAAATCATAACTTTACAAATAAACCCCCGACCTTTAAACTACCAAACAACAAACAATCCTTACAAATCTAAAAGTGAAGTCCAAATGTTCCGTAAAATCAGTTTCATTGGCGCTGTATCGAATATTTTCATGACAAATGCCTGCTATATTTCAGACAGGCTATCTCGGTCGTGCCAACAACTGCTGCTGTACAACCTTTGCACTTTGTAACTGCGTATGTTATTGGGAATCAGGATTGTCTTCCTCTTTCGTGTCAGTTTGATAATAATTAGCTTGCTTTTTCTGCATAGTGCACATTTTTCCAGGTCTGAAGTAATGCCTGACTCGGTTAGATGTCCGATGGAGTGAGGCTTTGACCGAGTTGTGGCCAAGGTTAAACAAACCAGGGCCGTCTTATAGCTCGTTGGGTTGACGACATCGTGAAAGTCGCGGGAAACACCTGGATAAGGGACGCACAGACCCGGGAAGTGTGGCGGAAAAAAGGGGAGGCCCTATACCCAGCAGTGGGTGATGCCGGGCTGATATGATGATGATGAACGCCTGATTCTATAACTATAAGTTTTTAATTGATTTGTTTGAAAATATTGGTTATTGCCTCTTTTTAGGGGTTTTTTCAACCAATAAATATCGTTGTGCTGCCATAAATTACTGCTTTATTCATTCATTAACCATAATCAATACATTGTAAATATAAAAATCTCAAAAACAAAACACGAAACATTTAAAAATATAAATAATAGTAGCATTGGGAACTGCTGTACTCACGTCCCACATGTCGACAACCTCGCGAGCCAGATCTAGATACTTGAATTGCTTATCTTCCTTTCTTTATGCTCTCATAATTATTATTTCGATTTGATCATGTTTTACACGAGCAAAAAACAAATTGCTCTCGCGCCACGCGTTTCAGCCTAAGACAGCGACAGCCAGGTAAAATTTCTCTCTTAAAGTATAGCAGTATTTTCCCTTATTTAAAATAATAACCGTCAAAATACTCTTACAAGAGAATTTCACTGGATTAACAAGTACTATCTAAGTTAACAGAAATGAATGTGTGATCCCCACAATTAATTTATCTGAATTGAAATTAAATCCTCTTAAGTAACGTGTTCCATGAATCACTGAAGCATAGTTATAATTACTCAAAATTAATGCGTCAACACCACTCGAAACCCCACCAGGCACAAACAAGAGGCCCATATATTTACAATATATCCTAATATATATATATATATTGTGCAATTAACCCAAGTTTAACCGTTAACCATAAAACGGGTTAAGGATTAACAAATTAAATTATTCTAGAATTATATGCGTGGTTCGTTTTATTGTGAAAGGTGTGGCTTCAGACGGATATTGTTATGTCACTGAAATAATTATTATTTTAATGGTCTTTAGTAAAATAAAAACAGAGATGGTATGATTCCCTTTTTTGTTATAATTGGGTCGGAGTTATATTCCAATTATTGAAGAAATGAAAACACGAATGGTTTTTAGCTTTAGTGTTTATTATTATTTTTGCTACGTAAAAAGGTGAATTACAGAATTATTACCTACTTTACAAGTAGTATGCGTACAGAGGTAGGAAGTACATCAAGATTTAATTAAATTGAAGTTTTTTTTTAATAATAATTTGGCGTTTTAAAATATATTTTACCAGTTGTAAAAATATACATCGTGTGTTAGAAATGTTCTATATTACAAAACTTCTACTCGGTCCTAATGTATGAGACTGCTGATTTTTTTTCACGATTCCGATATTGGTCTTGAGGAAAAGGTTATTCAGTTTGAGGATCTGCGTCACGCTCTTAAAAATATGATCACACATCCATAATCCCCGAAGGGTTAGGTAGAGGTGTAAGTAGCTAATGATACACCGACATTTCGCCAGTTTTTTTTGAGTCCCACGTAATAGGAGGCGAGCCTATTGCCATCAACCGAGCACAAACCGAGACTCCGTGGCTGCTACAGAGAAATTCCAAATGGAAAACCCAATAACACTTTGCCCAACCTGGGAATAAACTCAGAACCTCATGGTCACCAGTCACACATTCATTTCTGATTTAAACGTTGTGGTTACCTGTAATTGGATGTGCGTTACAAGATAATGTATTCTATAGAACTTTTAGTTCTTTGTAAGATAAATTATAATGTAACGCGTTGGTAATGCTAAATAAATAAACAAAATAAACACAAAGTTGTGATAATCTCTCGCGTTGTCTAAGCAAGCCTTTACGTTGTCGGCTAAACGAATTCTCGCGGAGGTTATAAGTTTATTAGTTCGCAGTTTATAGAGACACTCGTAAAGTGTACTAAACTAATCTTCGTATTGTACTAGTGTACAACTGTACATGTAATTCTTGTTTGTGATGGGTTTGCGCGGTATTCAATTTACATTTACAGAGTTAATAATATATTCTGTGTCAGTTGAAAGTGTTAATACAGGTATTCGCTTATTTTAGAATTAGTTTAGGTGCCAAATAGACGACGAACTCGCGGGGAAATACTATGCGCAATAAACAAGAACGATGCGCTTCTTTTTATGAGCATCTGCGATTCTTCAGGCAGGAAACCCTGAATTTAAACTAGGTCATCTTTTTACCATAAGATCAGAAAAATATGGCTAAGAAATCTTTTACATAAACTTCCGTATTTAACCTAATTACAACTAAAATATTTTCACATTTAAATAAAAACGATAAGAGCTCTGAAAAAATATATTAATGCAGTCCCAAAGGCTCCACGATAGGCCTTACAATATAAATACACAGTATAAACAAAAACTTGTGTGGAAATAGTGAAGGAATCCATTTTCACATCAATCTGGTCACGAATAGCGGTGTGGCCCCGAAATTAGCAGTTAAACTTTTTAATGTATCTGCTTGATACTGCTACTGGGTAGAGTGGGGACTTGGGGAGTTTGGGGTCGCGCGTGACGTTCATATTATGAAATTGGGTTTATCGTAAAATATTAAATTATGCGGAAATGTCAAATGTATGGGCAGTGTACCTTATCCTGTATCAAATCAACTTTATCTTTGGAGGCGTTTTATTTGTATTTGCCAATAGATTCATATTCTTTCCTTTAAACGTTGTAATTTTGTATTTTTTTACCAAATTATTCAATGTACCTATTTTATTTATTGCAGGTTTTCAATATCTATCATTAGGGACCACTTTCCACAGGGGTTTTTGAATTAGACTGCGAAACGTTATCTTAATCAGAGAAAACATTGATTATATTATTGCAAAAAAACATTGTCTCATGTTAATTTTGCTTTTTAAAATATATGCTAATTATTTCAACGAGTTCTTGTAAAACCAAATACAAAATAACAAAACATCTTACAAAACTCCACTGTAACAGAAAATATACAACAAAGCCCTGTATTCCTATGAATTTCAAGGTTTTCATGGAATATCACGTTTCAAGTACACAGTCACAATTTCCTGGAATTTCCAACTCTGAATTTTGTTATGTATTCAGCAGCTTATTTTGCGCTATATCAATCTTTAATAAGAGGACTCACATGTAATGTATCTTTTTTGATAGGAAAGTTACTATTTGATAAATATGATAATCTTCATTGTGTAATCATAGTTTTTAAGCATTACAAACATTACACCTGTAATCCCCGAAGGCTTAGGAAGATGTGTACCGATAGTACACCACATCGCGCCCGTTCATATGTAAGTACTTTTCCCATGTAATGGAGTGGCGGGTTGACGTTGAGAATTTCCTAATAGCACTTTATCCGACCTGGGAATCAAACACAAGACTAATACTCAGCAGTACCGCTTCCGACCACTTGACCAACGTCGCAATAAAAATACAATAAGCACCAGCCTGTCACGTTGCCAATGTTGGGACATAAAATAGACGGTCACTGTCAAAGTTTGATATGATCCTTTGAAAACTTTTGAACGCCATATTTTTCACTCACAGCCAAAATTGATTCGTCAAACTAGGTTCGAGTGTTCATCAATCAAGTGTCCTATGTCCCTAGTTTCAGCTCCCCACCGGTGGTAGCGTGATATAATCCCATATCTGTCTCCGCGTCGCACTGGGTGACGGCTCACGTTAAATACTGTGCGTTTACTGCGCGTTTACGAGCATAAAACAAAACAATATAAAGTTTCCCTACAATTTCTATTGCTTTTAACTAAATTGATATTTACGAAACTGCTGTGGTTTATACAGGTTGGGTTTAAAGACGGTTTTTGGTGTGGAACTGAATTTGTTTGAATATTTTTTTTTTAGGCCTGGATAACATTATCTTTCTCTCATCTGATCGTCAGACTTGAATTGGAATATTAGACGACTAACTACCCTTTTCCATGCACAAGCAAAATTGTTAATATTAGCAATTGGGAATCGAACCCTGGATCTGCCACTTAGCAGTGGTGCTTGCGACGGTTGCGACCACCAGACAAACGAGGCAGTGACAAATTCACACTAAATAGTTATTTATTTATTTAACACTTCAAGCACAAACGTACAGAGGCGGACTTAATGCCATAGGCATTTTCTACCAGTCAACCTTTGGGTGATGCAGAGACAAGCAGTGGTAGGTGTATATCTGAAAATAATTTCAATTAATACTAAGATTAGCTACAAAGGTATCGTCTGTTTAAATGACTCCTGAGGTATCTGATGCCCGAACAGAAAATCGTTAAGGAATAACTGAACAATTGACCTAGTAACAAGATAAGTCCCTAACCAGTTTATTGAAACATCTTTAACACCACCTACACCAATATGCCTCGTTACACAACTCCCTATCGTTAAGAATTGAGGAACAATTGACAGACTCACGATCATTGGCCGTGATTGGGAACAAATGAGTTCGCGCGGGAGTGAAGGACGATACATTGGTAATTGTGGATCGTTCTAGTCTGGCTTGAGGGGATAATCACACCTTGTGTTATGGAGACACGGTTCTTTATTACATAAGACTTTGGTATCAGTTGCTAAGCTGAAGTGGCAATGGCTAGCCACATGTCTATGGTATTAAGTCCGCCTCTGTACTGTGCTTATAGTGTTAAATACATAAATTTCGCCCTAATTCTCTCTTGGTATACAGCTATGTTTCATTATTGCGTAAAGTTTTTAGTTAATGTTATGTTGCAAGGAATTGTTAAATAAATGTGTGAAAGGTCAATCAACGGTCGTTACAGCATATGAGTTCTGGAGTTAAGACTGGAGGAACATGAAAATGTAGTGTCAGACGACCTACGGATAGATAAAGTTCCGTCTTGAAAAATAACCAATCATTTATTCATCTTTAAAGAGATATAGTTGAAAACAATTTGATTTCAAAGCTTTTTTCAGTAAAACAAAAGGTATTAGAATACAGTTTATTAACTAATTTAAAAGACAGTCACAAAAAAACACAGAAAGAGCTTCTTTGCATTCCTAATTGTATGCTAAGCAGTGCAGGTGGTACTTTCAAAACCACTTAAGTTTCAATCTTTAATCTTACTCTAACAGCATAATACTAAACATAGCACTACTTATTGTAGTGCTCTTTGTAAAACACTTATTAAGGGACACTAACACTATCATAACTTTTTTGTCCACCAAACAGCCTTCCTGTGTTTTCAATTTGATTGGTATCGAAAAAATTACAAGCTGATTATGAAAAATTACAGGTACGTGTTCTAGCTAAGGAACGTTTCTGAAAACCTTGTTTGTTACTGCACCTGCAAAACCAAGACGATTCATACACACCTATTATAACCACTTTCCAGTAGGTGTACCCATCGGCCTTGAAACATAAAAACACAAGGAAAAATCAACAACAATTTTGTGGCGTATAACCGCAAATACTTAACTAAAATGCGTAGAAAATATTTAGTCGAGTCGTTTTAGACATTTCGTGAGGACACACCGCTTTCCGGCTACAATAAAAATATGTAAATTGAGCCACCGTCGAGGAAACCATTTCGCTTAATTGCAATCCCACCACCAACGGTTTATATATTAAAATCACGCGACAACCCTAATGAGTGTATCTATAGGTATTGTGTTTGTATTGTGCCGGGTGAGGGTTAGACGGAAATTTGAATTAGAAGTTTATAGAAAGACTAGCTTGTGCGACCGGCTTCACCCTCGTGGAGTTCGGTAATGTCCCACGGGATCGTACTACCGGGATAAAAAGTATCCTATGTTTTAATCCAGGTTATAAAATATCTGTGTGCCAAGTTTCAACCAAATATGGTAAGTAGTTTTTGCGTGAAAGAGTAAAAAACATCCATCCATCCATCCTCACAAACTGTCGCATTTATAATATGTATAAGCAGGATTTACCTTCCAGCCTGTAACTTTGACCTGCTGTCAAGCGATATTGCTGAACATGAGGTCTTGGTTTCGATCCGATGTCGTTATTCCATAAGGAATGTCCCGGTAGTAGCCCAGAGACTGGGTTTTTGCCCGGTTAATTGCAAAAGGCTCGCTCCCTATTACATGGAACTTATACATATCTGGCAAAATATGGTCACAAGTACACTTCTGCCAAACCCTACGAAGAAATACAAGGGTGAAGTTAAGATGTAGAAAGATTTACCTTCCAGGTTTTATAATTTTGACTTATAGTAACGCATTTTCCATTTTTTATTCCATCTTGATATTTAATAAACATTTTTTTTTCGGAAAAATGAATCGGATTTAATATTGCGTATCTGTATATAAAATATCCAATAAAATTGTACCTATTTATGCTATACATTGCCAGATGTTTTATCACTTTCATAAATGAATTCTGGGAACCAATGATGCACTGCAGACGGAAAATACAAAAAAGCAAATATAGAGAATGATATTCCATTTTAACGTAATTTTTTTCAGAGTACTAACAATACACGTTTACACCAAAATCAATTTATCAATTCAAATAAACTGGAAAACATTCCATACAAGTTCAATTTTAAATACAATTTTAACTAAAAATGAAAACTGTACATGAATACACTCAACAAATTGTTTCCAAATATAGCTCCTCTGTTCCGTTGACCCAGCAAATAAAAAAAGTAAACGCATATGATTCGTTGAATGGAAATAAAAAATCCATTTACCATGCCTCCTGGGCATGTAAAGGTACCAATTGTCGAAAAACCCGGCTATTCTGACAGCTCTGAGCCATTATACCCGGGTTTGATACAAGAGAAGGGATCACGGAGGGTCAGTTTAAGCTAGCCACTTCCAGTGTACATTATGTCCGTACTATGTTTGCACGGTCGCGAGTGCATAACCGGAGGCGATGCAGTCCTGTTGATTTTTTATTTTTTATACCCGGGTCCGTTGAGAGCTGGGCGTTAATCAATACTTTGTACATGCTGCACGCAAAACAACAAAAAAACACGTATTGTTTTGTACACGGATAACATTTTTTATCCGGATCTGGGACCGGATATGGGCAAAATGAAAGAGTGTATTAAATCGATCGTGAACAATATTTAATATTCGCTTTGTGTTGGTTTTTGTGAGGGTGAAAATAGAGCATGGTGCTGCATTATTCGCACGTAAAAGTTGGCTTAGAAAATGGGTTGACGCTGCGCTTTTGCTAAAAACGTGAATGGCGCGGCTTTTTGGTTTACCACGACGCTTTATTGCTTTTTATTGGGGCATTTTAACGTGATAAAGTATTTTCAGTGTAGATTAGGTTAGGTACTTGCTATGCTGGTCATATTTTTAAGCTTCAAACGTCGACGGAACTGATGAATTGTAATGATATAATCATCCATTCATCTATAAAAATACAGAAGTAATTAATAGAGAATTCAACTGCAATTACACAACACAAGAACAGTTAAACTAAGAGATCTCACTCCAAACAAGCGCAAGTAAAAACTCCATCAAATACTAAAATTATGAAATAATTTTCCCTTTAATTAAACCAGAGCTTTCATTTAACATCTGAAAGTTAATCCGTATTTACGAAAAATATTTCCCGTAAATTGCATTATGCAACAACCCCAGAAAATGTTGAAAGCTTTTAAAATAACTGAAAAATGAGTAGAGAAAAAATTGCGTGTTTCAATGAAATATGCAAATGGGAGGCTTAAGCATGTTACATAAAGATAAAAAGACACTCTGAGTGAGGATTAATGCGTATCAAAAAAGAATTAAACATTTATTTTTATGCAAAATATTGTACTTTTACGGAAAGCGGGGCTTTTATCAAGTTTAAAATATATATTTATTGACAGGATTACCAGTAATAGCTGATAAGAACATTGTAAATCTGACCATTTTAATTCGTATATGCCCATGGGCGGCATAAAAACTCTGACACCAGGTTAGGCACGAAGCACACGATAAAGAAAGAAGAATTCGTATATTATCTCACATTCTTCGGACATTTGAGGGTTGAAAGACTTGCTACTTGTATATTCCCAGCTATAAAGCAACTAGTCTTGTAGAAGAGTAATTTTGTAGTAAACCAATGAGAATAAGAAATGGTATAAGGGACACTGCAACAATACAAAACTTAGAGGATTGGTGACCACTATTTGTTATAAAAACAAAAATACACTCCTCGTAATAACATTTTTTTTAAGAGTAAAAATATCTGAAACTTTACGACATACTCGTAAATTATAAGTATTGAGTGGCGACCGCGAACCGGAAGACGCTGCGTTGGAAGGCCTCCCACTAGGTGGACCGATGACCTGGTGAAGGCTGCAGGGATCCGCTGGATGCGAGTCGCACAGGATCGGTCAATGTGGCGACACTTGGGGGAGTCCTATGTCCAGCAGTGGACGTCTTTCGGCTGAAATGATGATGATGATGATATTTTTTTGCCCTTCTTTGCCCCATCCAGTACATTATGTCTTCTCCCTACGTCTAGAAAGATACACAGCACTTTGACAAGTCCCCTCAACGGTAAGTATTTAAAAATTAAAAACAAAGGGAACTTTTTCCCATGAACAGGCACTCGAGACGAGTTGAGCCTGAACTTGTTGAGCAATGTCGAGTAATGTTGAGCCAAAGTTGAGTGATGTTTATGTTTACCGCAGGCACGAACGAACGCGGATGTTTTTAATTAGACCACTTTTATTCGTGCCATTAGCTATTTTTTTTTCATTAGTTTTCTGTTGATCTTCTTTGTTTTTATTGTAACGCAGATTTCGATTGCCAGTAAGACCATTTAGACACACCGCTTGTGATTGTCAAAATTCTCCAAAAAGAACAAAGGTTTAATATCAAAAACAAACTATATTAATCGTCAATATATTTGAGGAGGGGTAAGCAGGCAGAGACCACTCGTGGAAAGGCCAGGCCTCTCCTGTGCGTGATCTAAAAAAAAACAAAAGTCCCGGAAAACAAAATAATATGGTAAACAATTCAAAAGCTTTTTATACCGTTGAAGTAGTCAAAACTGATCATTTAACCACTAAATATACACACACAAAAAAGGCAACCAAATAAGGCATAGAATATTCTACTTTGAATAGCTATTAAAATTAACTACGTATTGTGTGGGCAGAACCACTTTTGACAGCTTATCAATTCAAGGTTCGAGTTATGTCAATATCGCATATATGGACATACAGACACACTCCTGTTTTAATATGTCTATATTGGAAGAGGCATTAATTTGTAGGAAACATTTTGTACATAATGAGTTTAATGAATTTGAATATTTTTGACATTTGGTGCTCCTAATATGGGAGGAACATCGTTTGGTCGGGGGGAAAATAGATGCTTATATGTGGATGAACTCATGTTTCTTAGTATCTTATTGGTGTTATCGTTGCTAGTGCCAGCTGTCCAGCGTGAACTTCAGGGTTTAATTACTAAGTCAGACAAAGTGAGCAGATTTAGTGTATGTAATGGTTATGACCTTCCTATTTGCAAGGCGATTTAAAAAATAAACATTTCATGCCTTCGTCTGGGTTTGTGCCCAAATGTCAGATTAATATATTCATTTTTGTTGGATCTGTATCCAGATTCCTGTATCCATTTTCTCTAAAAGCGTATTACCACTATCCCCGATCCGTAGATGAACCCCAGGAGTGCACGTTTGGGAGAATCGTTGACAAACTAGATCACCGTATAAAGATTCTGTTTCGTTTAGGCATGAGGTCTTAAAAATACATTCTATCAGGCATAGAGACCACAAACATTAAAACGCAAACATAGTAGTCTTGGTCATCTCGGCCAAAAATGCCCCGTTAACACATTGCGGTCGCTTATTATAACAAGTTTCTCTACAGCACTTACATAAGCGATTGTATGGTAATTACCTTTATGTAATATACTATGTTAGTTGAGAATAAGAAGGTTTCTTTTTAATAGGTAATTGTTATGTATTGGGATATTTTTTTAAGGTTTTGTAACGGCTTAGATTTGCATTTCGTAAGTCTTTTAAGATAAATAAATTATTGCAGCATATAGGAATAAAACTTACAGACTAATTGTTAGATGTGTCTAAAGCCCGTTTTCACGAATACTAAACTACGCTTCACTAAATTCCTAAATATTATTGCACTGTTGGAAAATTGAAAATCTAACTGTGCGCTTTTATTTACGGGTATAAAACTTTTAGTACAAGGTTGAAATGAAATATGTATTTGTGATGGAGTTCGTCCAGTGATGTGCTACCGTACCTACCTCTGTAGCCAAGTAACGTTGCTAGGGTCCAGCTGGCAGAATATTGGTTATTGTTATAAGAGGCTCATTAGACGTTTCAAATTCGTCGCTAGGATTGCAACGCACCTTTGTTTCTTCTAGTATTTCAAATATATACATAGCATAACATCACGCCAGTAATCTACGAAAGATTAGGCAGAGGAGTACCTAATAGTACACCCATATTTCGCCAGTTATGTTTAAGTCCCATGTAACAGGGGGCGAGCCTATTGCCATCAACCGGGCACAAATTCAGACTTCGTGGCTACTACTGTCAAATTCCTGATGAAAAAACCAATAATACTTTGCCTGACCCGGGAATCGAACTTAGGATCTCATGCTCAGCAGTTGCGTTTGAGACCTACGACCACCGAGGCAGTCATATCTGCGCTGATAACCAAATAACATCAGGTGCCCACTTACTTTACTTAATTGCCACCCAACAAGATCGTAAAAATAAATAACTAATCAACTGATTAAGCCTATTATCTCCTTCAAGCCTAATGAGTTCGACGGTATAGATAAACGATAGCATCAAATAGTAAGATACTGCCTTCTTTCAGCTGTTGTGAAAATACCAAAGAAATTCTAAAAGTTTTACAACATCTAGGTGCCTTGCAGGCTAGCCTTTATACGCACTTTCGAGCACACCTGACCGTGTGTGCTCATATTTACTGATACTGTTAGCCTGCGTCATCCCACTGCTGGGCATAAGCCTCTCCCCATGAGTTCGAGTTGTTTCTATCCAGGGCTAATGTGGGCCACTAGTCGTTGGTTTTGTCCAGCTCATCCCGCCATCTTCTACGAGGTCTGCCGCGACGCCTTCTGGCTGTGTCAGGGCCTAGAGCCCTTGCCAAGTGGTTATTCGGCAGACGTGGCTCTTCTTTATCAAACATATTTCATTAAATAAATAAAATAAATAAAGGGATCTTAGGACCATAACTTTAAAATAAATTAAACCTTCACCAGGGTTGTACACACAATGACTATAAATCATAAACATCACGTTTGTTGTCCCCGAAGTGATAAGCAGAGGTGGCCATGATTCGCCAGTTATGTTTGAGTCCTGTGTAATGGTGGACAAGCCCAATGCCATTAACCGAACGGAACCAGAGTACTGAGAAATTCCAATAAAAAATATGGAAAACCGAGTTACACTTTGCCCTACCTGGGGATTGAACCCAGAACCTCATGCTCAGCAGTAGCGCTACTGGACCAACGAGGTTGTACTACACATCTAACTATCTATGTATTTCTAATATTTGCTGACGTCGTATTGTTTAAGTTTTCCGTATACGTGACAGGTCAAGTTTTATTGAAACTGTATACGCTTTAGAGCCTACAGGTCCATTTTACTTCACTCTTTAACCGTCTGTCACTAGGAAACGTCCCTGAACTATATATATACCATAGCTATTTACTTAACATTTAACTCCGATTAACTTAATCGCCGTTCAACCGACAAGAATTATAGCTTTCTTCGTAAAAACTACTAATTAAATAAGTTCATTTTCAATTTATGCCTTGTCCAATAAATTATTGGTTGAGTCGCTAAATATTGCTAGCCTTCGTATGTCTTCGTCCGTATATGGTTGGTAAATGAGTCCATTGGTCGTCGCTAATTAGTGTGTCTGTCTGAACGATTATTACAGATAAAACGTTTTTATATGGACGGCAGGCTTTATAATTGATGCTTTCTATTTGAAGTATTTTAAGATATTTTGTGGGGTATGTTTTTCAAATGTATTATAGCAGTGAAAGCCTAGTGGTGTGACCAACGGACTGACAAATCATAGGTCTCGAATTAAAGACACGCACCTCTGATTTTTCGAATTCATGTGCGTATTGTATAATTATCACTAGCTTCCTAGAAGGAAGACATCGTGACAAAACCATCATGTCTGAGAGATGTTTCTTGAGGGCATGTATACCAAGTCAGATGTTCATGAGCGGCATAAAAACTCTGACACCAGGTTAGGCACTAACCACACGATAAAGAAAAAGTGGGGTTATTGAAATTGCTGTTTTAGGAGGACAAAAAGAATCAAATAATTAAGCCTGGAATAGCTTTGAGGATCGTCAGGATTGTGGAGAAGAAAGTACATAAGACGGAACTTGGGTCAGAGCAGTGGGCGGATAGCGGAAGATTAAGTTAATTAATCAATCACGACTGAGAATAATAAGGTAATATTTCCCATTTATCTATTCCGATAATATTGAGAGACATGTAAAATATGCCGCAATAATATTGTAATAGAAAACATGAAAAGCTTTCTGACAAGATATACCGAGAATATCATTTCCTATTTATCTTTTTGAATAGTTTGTTTAGCTTAAAAGCAGGATATTATCAGGCATAACCCAACCTTTTGCAGATTTAACACCCGAAAAAATAAAATAAACTCCGGCTTATAATAAACCTCAACATTTGATCTCCACCAAACTATCTATATGTAAAACAATAGCAGAATTGGTAACAGAATTTTATACCAAAGGAAAATCCTTAAAAAAAATCGGCAGTACGGAGACACTATGTGTTCTCAGCAAAGGATTTGTTCAGCATTGGTACTGGAAAAAAAAAATTCTTTTTTGTCGATGTTTCAACGTTTTTCTGCCATCGGTGTGCCCGGAGCTTTGTAAGGCTCGAACTAAGAGCATTAAGGATGGCACGGAATAGTAAAAAGAGTTTGTTCACACGTTTGTGAATTACAATTGGGGAATTTAAAGAGAATTAGTGAGGACATTACTGAGTGGAAGTACATACGGTTTGTTTTGTTTCCGTGAATCTACTTAAATGGAGAGGTGGCTGCTTCACGATTTTCCATTTTAGGATGCATATTTATTTAGTACTCAGATTGTACTGTTAGTGTTTCTAACAACGGTATATCCTTGTAGGTCGAGCTATTTATGTGGGTTTTCTTTTTCTCTCGTTTTCTATATTATTCTTTTTAAATGATAATGTTTACTTTTCTGATGATGTTAGACCCGCTACTTTTACTCCTTAATCCAGCATACGAACATGCGGTTTATCACCTTATAAGTTGATACGCAGTAACTGGGTGGCAGACTACTTGTATCCAGCTACATTCGGTTAGACTGGAAACCGAATCTGACATAGTAGGGGAAAGACTAGGCATGATGATGATGATAACACATCAAAAATCATAGTCACACACATAAACTCATGCCTTATTCATATGGGGATAGCCAGAAACCACATAACATCACCTCATACGATCCTTAGTACTCCTCTGGTCTACGTTCATGCACCTGGTCATACTCGCACGCAGGTTACAAGTAGGTACTCTGGACCTAGCCTTTCTGAAGAACATCACCAATGGCAATAAGGTAAGCGTATGTCCTTAACATCACAAATGATTTATGACATAAAATAACTTCACGTTCTTTATACCCAAAGGGCTGGGCAGAGGTCTCCCTTTGCTTCACGCACATACCTTTACTTACTCATTAATTAATATTATAAATGCGAAAATTGTGAGGATGGATGGACCGATCGATGTTTGTTACTCTTTCACGCAAAAACCACTGACCGGATTTGGATGAAATTTGGCACACAGACAGTTTATAACCTGGATTAACACATAGGATACTTTATATTTCGGTAGTACGATCCCGTGGGACAATCATGGAACTTTACGCGGACTAAGACGCGGGCATAAGCTTGTATTTGCGGGCATAAGTTAAATATTTCTGTATGTACCAGCCCTACTCCCAGTTTTAACCACGTGGATCCAGCCACGGGGCGATACAACATCAACGAAACAAAAGCCATGTCGTGTCATTACAGTTACCCAACTTATAAAATGTACTGAAACTCCTTACCTTGTCCACTTACAAATTAAAAGTGGTTGTTAGTTAAAAGTTTTCCTCTTGTTGTCTGGAAATTTCTTAGTTCATGTATGTCTATGAAATAAAATATAAAATTCTAGTAAAGAATTTCCCTTAAGATCGTAAATAGTTAGTTGGTAGATTTTTGGTTAAATTAATTTTCTAAGTCCTTTCTTGGTTTTATTAATGTCAGCTCCTACTCTAACATGATGAAGCTGAATACCAGTACATGATACAGACTGCCTATCCAACCAACACCAGTCTATCTATGTTCAACCTAGTAGCTCGGTAAAAAGAGACAACCTTTGGCAAGACTGGCTGTTAAAGTTGTGATCATGTCATTCTATGGAGCGACATTTAATTTTGAGCTATTTTGGCAACACCAATATTATTGAGTTCTGTTTGAGTTTATCGAAGTGCATACCTTATCTGGTTTAACTGCAAACAACCTAATTTAAAATAGCATGTATTTAACGCGGCGACAAAATAATCTGATTTAGGATTTTAAAAATAATTAAAATGGGTAAAACATAATAGGTTGGCAGCTACGGTGTACTAGTTGTTCAATACGATTAGTGTGATAATTCAAGGTTTCCTGAAAAAAACTTAAAACATGGTTATTAACCACTAGATCGTAGATAAGGCGTAGTGCGGGATTCCTATTTCAATTTGCAGGGTTTAACATAACCTAACACGAAGGGGATTCCAAAGTCTTAGTTAGCTCACTTCGCTCGCTCACTAGACCCCGCCATCCCCTTCGAACCTAACCTGTCCGAGTCGCGGTGCCACAAGTCTCTCTCAGCCTTCACTCGCTCTTGCTTCCTATATTCTCCTTGCTGCAATGACCGGATTAATAGTTACTTACTTGGTACAATAGTCGCCCATTTAGTATATTGATCGCCCAATTAAATTTTTATTCGCCCGATTAATAATTTCCCATTTAAAATGAGCATATTACAGTCACTCCCTATTGCATATAACAGAATGACATCGCCATTCTAAAAGTCATAATTGAAAATGAGAAACAAGTGAGCAGTTTCAATGAAAGGTCCAACTCTCTCATCGGCAGGTATTGAAACAGGACTCAATTAGTTTTGCTGAAGGTTTCAGTAATTTCAGAGGTGCATGGTTGAGTAGAGAACTGCATAGGCTACGACTAGTCGTAAGGAGGTAAGATTCTCGAAGGATTTTAATACTGATTTAAATAGTGGTTTAGAATAGTCTTAAAATTAAAAATGTGAACGACGTTGTCAGTCAGAAGACATTAAACCCAAGAGTAGACTGAAACAAAATGAGTTCGTTTATTAGTCCACCAGTCGCTAACATACCATTGGGAACACCATCACTGCTGAATCACGCCTCCTCTTTATGGAGCAGGCCGCAATCCACCTCTCGCGCTCAATGCGGGTTGCTGGCAGACAATATGTCTTCGATGTTTTCCTTGACCGTAACAATAACAGCAATAGCTATCTAAACAGTATCTGTGATTTGCTGATCCTACATAACTAACTAGCGCCAAGTCGCATCGGGTTCGCAACGCGCACTCAAAAACCTGACGTCATACCTACTCAATGAAAAAACGACCGCTTAAAATATCCCTAGTCGGCTCATATTTGAATAGTTCACCGTTTTGCGGCCTCCAGCGTTTCACTAGAAATATGTATTTCAGCACTAAACTAGCTGAACGCGAGTACCGACAGGAATTTCGTCTGAAACTTTCATTGGCCGTAAAATTTAATGAACATTTTTGTTTCGCGTTTTTCTGGTTAACTCCCGAAGGTTTTGCCTGTTCACACTCGTTGGTTTAACAGAGTTGTTCTACATGAACCGGAGTCCTGCCTCTATTTGACTTTAAAAATGTGTGAAGTGCAATTTGCTTAATTCTATTCACCAGCACCATTTACCTTCTTTAACATTCTAAAACATTGTAATTTGTAATTCCGGCGGTGTAGGATATGTATCGGATACCCGTATTTTGCATTTCATTTCAGTTGCAAATTCCATATCCCATCAAATCAAGAGATAATCTATTGTTAAATCTAAAAATGTTCAATATGTCACACACATTCACGACTAAATAGATTCAGACCGAATTAGGCACGAGGATCCGATAGACCATACTCTGAGTTAGGCCAAGGTCCCCGTGGGATAATTTCTAACCTGCCAGCGGGCGAAGCCGCGGGCACGAAATTAAATTATGATGCTGACAAATATACCAAAATATTTGGCAAGGCTAAATATCCAGGAAAACCGGAACCACGTGTATAATTATTTACTTACTCCTCACAGACTCCTAAAAGGAAATAGGCGACTCTATTTAAGTCTTCGTAGCAACGCGAGTAAACATTCGAAGGCCAGAGTTCATGCTTCTAATTAGGCATGATACAGGCAGGTGCTAGGTTCTACCTACGCCGACGACAACCAGTTTGCTACTACTGCGTGGGGTGATTAGGAGCTTATGATCTAAGGTCATAGTTATTGTGGCTTGTAAAACTGGAGAGAAAACCGATAAACTCATTATTAACATCTGTATTTATAATTCCTGGATGGTACACTGATGGATTTGGACGTTTTCAAATAAACTTTCTTTCCATTACCTTCTTTTTACAAAAGCGTCCAGTTAAATGTGCCTTGTGTGACACAAGCTCTTATGTTCTCGACGACAACCCTTCAGCCTCTCAGCCTCTAACCCACTGGGTGACCACGGCCACCAGTTTCTTGGTCACTGAAACCATGGTTGTGGTCCTAGTCACTCAGAACACGGGAGGCTAAAGTTACCGACGGAAGGCAGGATTGTTTAATTTCCGTTCCGAATACATTTACGAAAAATGTTTTCTATTACCAGTTGCTACAAACCGTCCATGATAATGAGCACCTCTCTTCCCGAGGTGAAAATTTGAGTTAAATACATCTTCAAGATTACGTAAAGAATAAAACCCTTAACAACAGTAGAAGAACAAACAAAAAAAAAACAATGTGTACCTTAAGGTTGGCAACACGCGACTCAGCTTGGAGTTAGAAAGTTACAAGTTTACAAGATACGCAAGCTCAGCCGACCTTGGCACCAATCCGTAGCCATAGACTAGGAAATTATGGATATAGAGTGAAGCTGCAACATTATGCTATGGTTTACTTAGTATTACGAAAAGATGACAAGGAAAAAAATATTCGATATTATCTGATGCATTATACTAGCCAAGTACATTTAAATTATTTGGTTCGTCACATTTTGATTTGAAGATTTGGATTGTATGATGACATGAAAGAAAAGGGAGCGAATTAAAGCGTGACGGTTGACAGAAGAGAATGGAAATAACCAAAGTAACATGGGACAAGGGTAAGAAGATGATGGCTGTCATTTCCACTAACGGAAGAATTCTAAAGTCGTCAATATGTACAAAATGCACACCATCATCATCTCTTCAACACGTATGACCACCCAGAAAACAACCATGTTTTATCTTACAACCACGTTTTTATCCTCCTACTTCCGTCACCCCACCGCCCCTCCACTTCCGTACTTACGTGCAGATTGTACGTTCAGCAAGAAGGACACGTGTAATATCAATATGTCCCAATCGTCGCACGCGCACGATACGGACACACCTGGCTTGGCAATTGTCACGTCTTGATACTGCGTTCATTCAATAATGTTATGATATAAGTTATTGTTTAATTAGGCTTTTGTGTTTAATTGGGTCAGCAAATTTTATAATACTATTGACTGTAATCATGCAGTCAGTTTCTCTGCCACCTTGGTGACTGAGAAATATTTTAACACGACATGGATATTCTTTCTCAACCCAATATTTGATCAGGCACAATGGGCCCGCGTGGCGTATCGCCCACCTCCTCACTCAGAGACAAAGCCTAACTGAAAATAAGAATACTGTCATACATAGCAAAGTAGAGATAGAGCTGTACTGATAAAGAATGCTTGCGGCATTGATCAGGATGCTCTCATATTGTGTTTATTCGATTTCAGATCATTATGTTGAAGTTACCAGATTCAAGAGCGTAAACTACACAACGAGAAACATCACTGGCCGGGTAAGGGTTCATATAACTAAAAAAAAGATCACGCACGAACGATTTCAAGAATCTCATCATGATTTTTTCTTGTATTAACATTGTCCTATATTATGCCCTTATATGCTGATACTACGTTTATTTAACAGTTGTCTGCTTCACAAAATCCAATATTCACTGGCACCACAAAATATCCGAAATCCCATTCCATTCGAAAAACACACGCATCGATACTATGTAACCGGAATTCTGAAAACTTTTATACACAAGACAATAATTTTAATATTTTCAATAGCTGCCGTACCGGACTGAATTCCTGGAATTATTTTCCAATATTTATTTCAACGGGTTTTTATTCCGCAGTACACGAGCGCGTTATGCTCTCCTAGTATATTTCCAATTTCATAAAAGCGTTGTGTCTGGTTTTTTAGTGCTGTGTAGGTTTTTTATAGTGGATTGTATGATTCCTTGAAGGGTTTTATGGTATGGAAACTGTTTCTCGATTTTTGTTATCGAAATAGTGGTACCTATTGAATGCAGTGATTAAAGTCAGATTCAATAAAATGAAACTAAAAGCTAGATCTATTAACGTTAGTTAGCAGGCACTTTGGTTAAGCGCTATTATTCCTGTCACTGTCGCACAACTGTCAAGCTTCAAGTACAAGATAGAGACAGGGAAGCTCGACCTAAGTAACGTTTCTAGATTTCAGCCTAGCGAAAAGTGATTTGTATCCTATTCCAGTAGCTCATTAGTGTGGACTGTGTTTAGAACCTTATCTGTCATATATCTACCTAGATCTAATTATAATTATGTACCTATGTTTTTTAAATACTGCCAAGTAAATTCCTGTTGTTCATATCATAAACTAAAATCAGTTTCCATCTTAAAAGTATAATTTCAATTCCTCTGCGTGCTGCATCATCTTCTCTTAACCACTACAAATTCTAGTGTCCCTTCTACTGTCGCATACAATATTCTTTGCACGCCACAACTGCGAGTAAACACCACAGTAAGTATCATTTACATATAACTTGAACTGCAGATTGTTAACTTATTTCTATACAACTTCATTGGAACAAGTTACCTATGGGATTGGGCGACTGGGCGTGATACCTGTCAGCAATTGTAATTGGATAACGAAAGGTTACAGCTGCATTGGTCTATTGCTTGCATAAATGTATTAGCTAGAAACTGTCTCACTAAAGAGCACAGCCAGAAAAGGTACTAGCATCGATCATCACGCCTATACTTTAGCTATTTTAGAACTGTGTTTTAAAGGTACTCTAAAATGGTTTCTTTCACCCTTCAAGTCTTTTATTTATCCAAAATTAAGCAAACACATATCGCTACTAATTTTATAAGTAGAGTCTGATCGGCAAAGGCTGCCTTTACTCTATAATTTGACGACACCATATACGGGCAGTGTTTTTTTTTTCAGAAAAATGTAAAAAAGTCACCATCGCTACGCAATCCAGATTTAATGGCGATTAAATCGTTTTTCGTTCGTTCGATTTAGTTCGTTGAACACAGTGACGGTTCCATCATCTGCCGCCTTTTCCCATCTTTGTTAAGATCGGCTTCTAGACTATCCGGATGCAGCTGAATACCAAGATTTTACAAGGAGCGACTGCCTATCTGACCTCCAGAACACAGTTTCTGGATCTTATTGATTGATGGCCTTACTGATCAATTTTTTCAGTGGTTAGAGAGATTGAAAACATTTTAAGTGTTAGTCCAGACAGACTGGCGAATTAAATTCCTAAGACCAGTCAACTACAAAAGGTAAGATCAGGTATCAACAAACCTTAAGACCACAAATCCGTTGCAACACAACAAGATAATTAATGTATCATGAATATTAACGAGCCCTCGTATTGTTTGCAAGTGTGTGATTATTGAATTAGTCTGCATTTATAATGCTAAGCTGCTAATTGACCTATGACTTAGTAATATGGTTCCTTGTTGATCGGCTTTTACAAACATTGGATTGAATTTAATTATAAGGATTGTATTAGGAAAGTTATTTGTCCAGCAGTGGGATAGTATGGGCTTATAATCATCATCTTCATTTCAGCCCGGAATCATCCACAGTTGGGTATAGGCCTTGATTTCATAAGCCCAACCATGGCAGCTATTCGGTTAAAACCTTACTCCATCCGGCATCTCCTCGTTAAGCCAGATATCCTACCCGACTACACTATAGGCGTATTGCCCTGTCCCCGTATGGTTTAGTAAAAATTATTCAAAGTCCTTACTTACGATGATGAAAGATCAGAAAGGTCTTACTTATATTCCAAGAATGTGGTGAATCCAGGTATTGTGCGATTAGAAACGTCTATGGCCCTGTCATAGACTGGCTTTAAATTGAAGCACACCATGTCATCTTTCTCGTGCCCCTATTAATTTATTTGGAGTCGGCACAGCATGTCTTCTTCTTCGTGGCGCATCATTCCATGTAGTTTATTAGTTCACCAATATTTACATAAGCAAAGCTATAAGATTTTAAACTATCATGGTCACTAACATTATCCCGTTTCCTGTTTAAGTAATAAGCAAAGCTTGCTTATCTTAACCACCATTGACGGCATCGACGGCACGGTTGCCGCAGTGGCTGAGCGATCGGCTGCTGCGCTGCGTGTCGTGGGTTTGATTCCCGCACGTAACAAATATTTGTATGATCTACAAGTAGTTGTTCCGGGTCTGGCTGTTTGTGTATGTGAGTTTAAATGTTTGTAAACGCACCCACGATACAGGAGAAAATTCCTAGTGTGGGGGGGGCAACGTTATATTTAAAAAAAAAAAAAACATTGAAAGCTGGAACATGGTAAGGTTAAACCTTTTCAAGGAAAGGCAAGTTTCTGTGGCAGCTCATAATAACAGGCACACGCTGACATTAAAAACATATTTGCGAGGATTTCTTTTTCAAGTTAATGAAAACAATACTGACTCTAAATTAAGTATAAGCAAACAAAATAATATCGAATGTTGCTCTATATTTATTTAGCAAAACAGAAACATTTAGCCATCCCTATTTGATTTCCATAAATAATATTGTCTGTTTTTACTACTAAAGTTAATAAAATATTGTGTGTAGACCAACAAATAACGGTTCAAACAAATATTTTTTGTTGACATTTGTGTCTGTTCGGTTTTTTATTACAATTCTGATTCAAAATGAAGTTTTCAGTGTGATACGTTTTTTAAACTTCACTCTGTAATGAAATGTTTTTTACTTTATTGACTTTTTTCCGTGTGCTGGGATTGGTGATAGTGTTGTATATTGGAAACATGCTGAAGCGTGAAAGCTTGAAAAGTCTTACCTTTGAGCAATACAGTGATCAAAAGTACTTAGGCCCGGGATTTATAAACGTTACTTAGCACGTAACTACTCCAGTAGGCGTTATTCCTGTAACTATGGTACATTACTGTCAAACTACCCACTTGTTCAAGATTACGGGAACATGTCTAAGTCAAAGCCTCCTAATTCCTTTTTACCGACTCCGTTTCGTAGTGAGGGTTATTAAAACATCTTTTAAATCCATTTATTAGTAAGTAGTTAAGTAAACACCGGCTTATAATACGGCTTGTTTGTTCACTACAGGAATAATGGACGCTAAACTAGTAGCTCAGTTCTGGGCTGACACAATTTAGATTGCCATCGACACGCTAAGAAGAAGAATACCGGCTTTAAGTCTAACCATATGATCTGCTATGTGAACTTGATAGCTCACATTCTAATCCTATTTCCATCCTAAATGCCCAATCAGCATGTAAATGATTAGCAATAGAAGATAATATATAAACCAAATTGCGTTTATGACTAGTAATATAGAAATAATCCACAGATTCACATTATGTATATAGTACAAACAATCTAACAATTATTTAGTTCTACCTCTATTGCCAATACTGATGTCCTTGCTTGATTTACCAACTTACATGTCTATCACTTACTCCCTTAACACAAGAGACCAAAGCTCAAACTTGCATAAATTACAGACAACTGATAACTTTGTATTCACGTACTTTAGCAGAATTTTATTGCGGCTGTTGTAACTCTTGAGACATCCAAATAGAGTCGAAATTTCAATGATGTAGTTGTAAATACGTTTGTTATTATAGTTGGTAGCCATGAACCGAAGGGCGCCGAAGAACCATGCATTAACATTTAGGGCCTATTATGTTTAATGATGAAATTGAGCGCTTATACAAATAGAGTAACGGTTTCTAAGGAAGCCTGAGCTTACTCGAGACGATTCCACCTAAATTTCCATTTGGACCAGTGCTTGGGAACAATAAAGGATCTTTGACGAAGGAAAACGGTTAAATACGAAACTAGGTCAATGGATATTTCATTTCAAATAAATACTGTCACTGTAAGTCTACTTATTTACTAGTAAGACTGTAAATGTTATTTAAATGAGCTCAAAATACATTTCTAAATAATCTGTTGACTTTACCTTCATTTATTCGGCTGCACTAGTAATGATTTCATCAGTTTTGGTACTCTCAGTAAATATTGTTACTTCACTAATTTGAACTATCTTACTATGACCTTGGACAACTAACATATAGCTTGGCCCTTTTTCCATGTGAGATGGTCCAGTGATATCGGCAGTCCCCGGCAAAGATGGCTAGATGAGTTTGAGCTGAATTGGTCCGCTCTAGGTCAAGATAGAGAGGATTGGAAAGGAGAAAGATAGGCAATTAGACACAGGCTTAAAAAAACTATGAAATGTGCATGATATCTTATGATGATCGACCATTGTGTCATCCTATGTAGTGTCTTTTTTGTCATTATCTTAAATTGTATGGTGTACGTCATAAATATATAAATTTTATTTTATTCTATTCCATTCTATAACGCAATTGCGAGATCTACTCAATTTGAATAAAAAAACTTTTATTCCACTATCGTCATTTTTATACTCCCAGTTCCCAGTTCCCACCCATCCCTTTTCCAAGCCTACCCTTAAAATCACAAAGCTCTTAATTTACGACGACCATCAACCGCTACCATTGAACAACCGACAAACAATAATGATAAGCCAGCAACCATCATAAATTGTATACAGCGTGTAACAATAAAAGTGTAAACATAACAGATCATACAATTAGATAATGCTACAATGGATGAGTCGTGAAGTTACGACCGTGAAGTGATAATGGGGAATGAAGGAAAGTTTATGAGTGTGAGCTCTGAGGTAATTTGTAGGTGCTTGTGATTATGGGTTTTTCGCTTGATGGATTTAATGAAACATGCCGTAGATGGCCCGGTCGTGAGTCCAAAAAATAAAAGTATTCGACAGAGCGAGCACAGTGCTAAACGTAAGTTTTACATGATTTTACCAAGATTTTGTTTGTAATTATGGCGCTCCAAATTTTACGTTAACCTATACTCAACACAACTATATCACACTGTCGGACCACCATATATCCATCACCCGCAAACGGAGTACATAGCTAAAAATCTAGGCGAAAGAAAAGATATGCTAGGAGAACTTTTCTTAAAGAATGTTTCCACAACGACGGTACAAAGATCAACCAAATGACTAAATTCTTTAAGACATTGCTTTCGATACCTTGGACAGCTGTAACATTTTACACGTATACTAAACGTCTCGAACAAAAAATATTCCTTAGCAGTTTGAGTACACTCCCTTACAAGAGCTGTTAGGCATAAAAGTCGAATAAATTCAACTTTTTTCGAATAAATTCAACTTTTTTGGAATAAATTCGACTTTTTCCAAACACTGTCATGTCGTAAAGTTTCCTCAGGCGTACAATGTAGAGGTTACACTGACATGGATTAATCTCGTGTTTTCAAAGCTTATGGCACAGAGTAAATATTGTTTTTTTTTCATAGATGTGTCGCGTATACTTTAGTAAACTTGCCTAACTAATAATTATAAGTGCTTCTTAAAATTCAATGTAATTATCATAATATTTTATTACTTAATTACTCACCCTCCAAATGTGGCAGACCTTTATGTATCTTTTATTAATTAATTATATCTTGGAATTTAATTCTCTTCGTCTGTCTACAAGACGAAATATTACGACTTGATTTATTATTTAGCTTTTAGAATTCTATAGTGAATCCAATATCAATAACCAGTCTGATGTTAGAAACAAATTAAAATATTTTGATCGAGCAATTTAATATAGGTACCTACATACATTACAAAGTTCGTAAGACTGGAAGACAATCCAACATAGTTTGGAAAAAGGCTAGGCAGATGATGATGATGATGACGTTACAAAGTTCGTATGTTTTCAATATTAAATACGGAAGTTACCTCAACTGTAAAAATAAAAAAGTTCGCTTCTACATTCATACTCTGTGTCCCACGAATGATTCACAGTTGCGCTCGCGCATAAAAACTCATCGACCCACAGTTGACATAGAACGATAAATGCCAAAAATTATCGTAAATTATCGCGCTAATACCGCCTTATGAGCGACAGCAGAATACGCAGTATAAACTTGTATTATACTTTTGTACTCATAAAAATAATATTTTCAGAATCTTTGTTCTGTACCGTGTGTATTTGAAAAGTTCTTTGAAATTCGATTTCGGTTTTATGATGCGTTTAAAATTATTTTTATTGTCCTTGCATGGTGGAGATCTCGAGTGATTGAGGCGTCAGAATGTGATGCTTTTACGCCTGTAAATCGTTACTGCTAATTTTGGAAAGAGGATTTTAACTTTCCTTTTCGTGTTTACGATCGGTTCTTGCAGTTCCTTGTTGGATGTGTCAACAACGCGCAATAAATTACGCATTTACCGAAAGTAGGGTTTCAGACATCTGAATTTTTACCTCTCTGTGGAATTTAAGTACTCTGTGGAGAAGAGAAGTTCGTAGTTAACTGGCTATTTATTATAATGCCAGATTACAGAACTTTTATGAAAAAATACCTGTTTATTTTATAAGTGCCTTGTTAACTTGCTATGAAGAAAAAAATAAGTATGGTTTTGATTCTACTAAGAAGAAATGAGAAGAAGCAAAAATTAAACACAATTAACTGCACAGAAGATATCTTTCCATAAAGAGTAAAATAGTGAAGGATGATATGGCAAGAAAAGAGGTGTCTGTTGTGATGACGCGATGTGACCGTTGTGATGATTGGTGAATAGAGAAGCATGGAAGAAGAAGACAAGCTGCGCCAATCCCAAAATAAATTGGGATAAGGGCAGGACAATATCGACAGAGAAAGAACATCTTTAACCAGAGGTCCTAGTAACTTGATAATATAAAAGTCTAAAATGTATTGAATAGGAATTATTTTCCCAAAAGCTTTAAATGTCACTCCTGTACAAACATGAAATGCTTTGAAGGCAGTGACCATTTTGTGTAGGACACGAGTTATTTGCACTTTCTGACCATCAAGTCCAGCTATCTTCAAGACATTTTCCGTTACAGTAAATCACTCATATTCTAGCATCGTGACAACATGGCCGTACATAATATTTTCCCACGCGAGTCACTCGATATAAATACATATTGCGGGCAAGTAGAGCGAGTGCCCGCAACCTGTGATTACTGTTGCTATTGTAATCTTTTATACCTAAGACGTTTTCTATAACAGGTAGGTATATGGTTTTTATTCATATTTGCTTATAGATTTTTCTTCCTTTACACTAGGTACTCTAGAATTTAAACTCATGATGAGCTTTGATTCATATGAATCAATTTTGGACGTTTCTTAGGGTTCTGTAGCCAAATTGTTAAAAACGGAACCTGAAACTGTGTCACCCCTAGAAATTTCTGAAAAAATTTAGGTTTGTATGTAAAAAAAAACTTACAAAGAAAATTTGTTTGAATAAGAATTGATGTTTAATTTTTGAGATGTGGGATTTTCGTCAAACTGCATCAACTTTGTATTTCATTAACATTCAATGAAAAACAAATTTAGTTTTGCTGTTGAGTGATTTACAGATAAATGTGCGTTAAAAATATATTTTCTTTTTCTTGTATTTCGAATCATAATTATTATTGCAAGCAGAGTACAACCAGAATTGATTGTCAAACTCTAAATTAACGCGAGTGAACCCACGGGCAAAAGCTAGTTTATAATGTATATAATAGGATAGTAGTAGAGTATGTATGTCGCAGTCCCCAGAGTCACTGAAACTCTACTGAATTCTTAACTTGGAATAATTGAATCATTAATTTGATCCTCATATTCCAATTGCCCTCGTAATTGGCTCAACGACGACACGTGTAAGTCTTTACTGATGAAACTTTGTTTCCTTGAGCTCACAGTTTATTATTATACCGACATTAACTTGGTAGCTAATACATTTCCTTAAAAAAATAACGGTTATTTTCCTCCGACAAAGCATTATATTTTCTTCTGTAGTCACAATAAATCTGACTTCTTTTTATAAACACGAAACTTTGTATTTGTTACTCTTTCAAGCGAAAGCTACTGAACGGATTTGGATAAAAAATGGCGCACAGATAGATAATAACCTAGTTTAACACATAGGATATTTTTCATCCCGGTAGTGCGAACCAGCGGACAATTACCGACCACAACGTGTTTACACAACGTGTTTTATGCACAACTACTATAGTTTACTTGTTCTAGTGGTCGCAGAAGCTAGGTACTAACCAGCGTTGCTCTTAGGTACGAGCCCCACGTCGGGCAAAGTGTTATTTGGTTTACCAAAAGGAATTACTCAGTAGCATCTCGGAGTTGTACCCTGTTGATGGCAATAGACACCCTCTTACATGAGACTTAAACATAACTGGCGAAATATGAGTACATGTACTATAAGGCACTTACTCTTCTACCTAACTCTCCGGCGATAACAGGCGTGATATTAATATAGTGAACTGGATATTCGTCACACAGTGTTCCAACCCTAGCTAGATTTCGACCACACGGAATATAACGTTGCTATCTATATCATTTGACAGTGGCTCAATCATCTCTTGACATCGATGGGAACAAGCACGGTGGTCCCATACAGACGGAAATCGCGCAGTTTGGTTTGTTTAAAATCGTTATATCATGTTTTAATATAATTTCCTCTAGTTTAGTGCGTCCACAGACATATGTCGCAAAAGCTGACTAGATAGTAGGGACATCAATAAGTATGTGTTTAGATGGTATTATCTTTTCTTCATATGATGGCAGATGGTCCATAGTCGTACTTTCATATTATTCTAAGACTTATATTTAATATAGATAGTCGTTTTAGCATTTTATTAGAGTTCCACTCCTTCATTCAGTTAATCTACTCAGCCTGTCGTCCACTGCTGGTACACAGGCCTCTCCCAAGCTGCACCATGGCATCATTTCACATCCTGTCTGTCCAAGTCAGTTTTTCAGCCAGATCCTCGGCCCTTGTAGCTGGGGCCGTCCTATACACGATCTCCTCTCCAGGACTCATCCAAATCCAAAGCTTATTAACTTCTAATCCCTACTAACTAACTCTTATTTCATATAAATAAAACTAAATATTTGTCCACCTAGTCGTTCCTATAATAATCCTGTTTAGTTTCCAAAGTGTCCCCACACTCATTAGTCGGCTTGGTGCTCTCGAACAGTTTGTTAAACTCGTTGTTCGTTTGTGGTCCAGCAGTTAAACCGTTTTGTGGTGAAACTTCGCTATTTATGTAAAATAATAAAGTTGGTACTATTAGTTAGGTCTTTAAGCCTAATAATAATAATAGGCTTTAACTTCATGATTATCATGGTCAGCCTATACTGTTCCCACAGCTAACACACAAGCGTCCTCTCTATAAGAGCGAGTGGGTCGAAATGTCTTCGATTTTTTTGTTCAAGAAATTGCTGGTTTCCTCACGGTTTTGAGAGCAGTGGTGATGAAAGTGGCTGCAGGGGTGATGGAAGTGTCTCTGCATGAATTCGTATGAATCACTCGTATGTCGTGGCGGTTAATACTGGGCCATCACAATTCTAAAAAATATAATCAGCTTTTAAATACTTGCAATTGAATAGGTCTACTTTTATTAAGTTATCATTAAAACTAATCTTATTCAAAATGTTTTAATAAAAGCGTAATTAAAACTATTGTAACATAAACATTATGATAATTGCCTCTGACTTCAAAACTAAATCAGAGGAAAATTCTCGAAATCAAGTCACGTTTATTATAGAAATATTTCATTAAAGATATTTACAAGTTTAAATAAACGTTTTTCGTTACTAATGAACCATTATTATTTTCTAACGACAAGCAATCTTAAATTGTGATTATAATAAGCGAAAGTTGGGATTTTTCTCTATTTTGTGTTCAAAATGAATTCTAATTTGGCTCGCAAGGTTCACATTAAAATGTGAAAAAACATGGCCCTCCGTATGACTTAAATGTAATTGAATAAAATTCGAGCGAAAAATGAATTCGAAAATTGCCAAAAATGTTAAGTACTGCTCTCGGTTTTAGCCAGAAAAATGTGAAGCAAAGAAATTCTTTACACCAAAAGGCCGTGATTGTTAAAATCGTACAACACCCGAATGACAATGAACGCGGAAAAGATATAAATTACGTAATTCATGCAAATTTAACTGTTATTTTTTGCCCAGAAAAAAAAATCGTCCGAAACACTGTGTACTGGGTTTCGTTTAAAATTCCACAAAAATTGTTACGGTTTATATTTATGAAAGAGAATCTTAAATTGAGGCATTGTGAGTGGAATCCGGCACGATTTTCCCGTCAATCATTTCTTTTTTTTTTCGTTAATATTTCGAGAGACTGTCCTTTGGCGATGAGTCTTTTGGGCTTTGCGAAATGTCAGAAATGCATTATGTTTTAAATATTTAATACTTACGGATAAATAAGAGCGCTTTTTTACAATACTGTAGGTACATTTTTGTACTTAAACTAAATGCTTTACACAAAGTTGCCGTAATAATAATAACATTCGAGCTTTAGATGAATGCAAGCCAGAAAAAGTATTTACTATGTATTGGTAAAAAACAAGAACTTTTTATCGTCTCTGCTAAAGGAACTCTAGACTTAAAACTATGCACAAACCGTTTTCAAGACTACAATCGTGAACTCATTCTGATGTTTGCAAGAATCACCAACTTAGCAACATAGAAGAGAACCTAGTAGTAGTATATATACTTTTTATACAAAACAGGAACATTTATTACACCAATGCACCCGCTAGGAACAAATTTATTGTAATGCAAAAGTGATGTCTAGAATCCATTCAATCGCTAATAAGAATACAATTATTTATTATTCCTTTGACTTTTACTACTTATATGGGGTAATAGCTTGCTGATACCATCTCTGATTCCATTGCCAGTAATATAAGGGCATGTAAGTTAATACCAATAAAAAATTCAAAGCTTGTAATAATTTATTCATAAACAGCTTTACACGATTCATTAAGCCCGCATTACTGGTAATTGTAATTAATTTTGCAATTAATTTTAATATTCCCATCTTCTAAATTGCAATATATGACTGTCACTATCAAGCTGCCTTTTTATTGAGTGTACAAGGAAGGGTGCGAAATGCAGAAGGCAGAATGTTGTGGCGCCATTTGGGACAGGCCTCAGTCCAACACTGGACTGTGCTAGGCTAAATATTGTTATTCTATGCTATTGTTAGTAATGCAAAGGAACGTATCATTTGAAACAATATCTAAAAGAATTTGAATGTATCCAAAATTAATCTCATAATACATACAAAAATGTAATCACATCCATATATTAGACTGGAAGACCATTCATCGCATTATCTAATTGAATAATTTATTAGGCTCTCAGACAGCTATTAATTAAAAATGTACTATTTGTATGCCTACTTAAATCCTCTTCATTAAAATGTATTAGGTCCCTCGAGATTTTTATGAGGCATAAAACTCAAAAGATCTGATTTGGCAGTTCGGGGATGGTAAAATTTTGATGGACGCTTCAGAAAATAATATTTTGCAAATCGATTTTAGTATTCATCAACGTTTTCATCGGCTTTAAACGAATGTCGCTATTGAATGTAGTCTTTGCCTAAACCGCATTTTGGATGTTGTCGGTATCTTCATACTTGGCAATGAAATTGGTAATTCTCATAGAACACACCATAATACTAATGAAATCAGAAGATTTTTGAATCACAGAATAATTTGCAGTACATAGTTTTAAGTTTGTAAAACTTAAAACTAAGTACTGCAAATTATTACCTAAGGAGGAGACAACTAAAAGTAAAGCTAGACTACTGAAAGCAAAGCTGGAAATTAGTGCAAAAGGGTCATAAGCGAAACTAAATAATATGTCAAAACAAAAGCAGACTGAGGTGCTCCGGTGTAATAAAGAATGTTGACATCAAAATGTTTTGACAAAGCCACAATTACCCACACACAACTTATCAATTAAGGTACAAATAGACACGAAAGTAACACTAACCCAGCAATGTACCGCATAGCGACACACATAACAGAGTACAATGCTTCATTTACGATCCAAGTCTTAGATAATACAAACTTGTGACCTTTGCGTACTTATAATGACTTAATAATTCTCTGGTCGATGTTATCTACCTAAATGGATTGTGGACCGGACTCACGAGTTTTTGTCGTCATTTCTGTATGTTTTGTTTTTTTGTTGGTGACTGTACCTGTGTTTGCAAATTAGGAGGTGGGTAAAAGGTATGGATTTGGATTTTTGTTCTTTTTTTTTGTCCCGGTCTTTGGTACCAAAAATCAGTTGCAATGGATAATGCTGTTGAGTGTTCCCTCGCTTTTGCTCTCTCGCGAGAGTGGTTAATCTTCTTATCATTATCTAGTTCCTCTGATTCGTATTCGCTTTTCTTTTGTTTTAACTTCGAACTGACTATGAATTCTTGTGTTACCGGAGTGAGAGGATATTTTTCATCATGTCTGTGCTTCTTAGTTTCATCACTTATCTTAGTTTGTTCTTTACTTATCAGGTGCAGTCTTGTATTCCTGATCACAATCAGTGTTTGTTTGAGTTAGATTTGAGCTTGACACTGGTTTTTGTATTGGCTGTTATTGCTATTGAATTATGATTACTCCTCAAATTATCAATTTTGACAATATACCGCTATTTAATTGTAATAGGTACAAATTTTCTTCGAAAGTAAACCATAATAATTTAGTACAGCTCTTGTGTTTCTTTTTGTATTTATATGTCTAATCCGTACCTGTATGTTATGCCGTCCCGAGGCAGCGTGTCGCCGTCGTGTCCGTGGCCGAACGCGTGTCACGACCAGCCATTGTAATGGTCATCTTTATGCCTCCTTTTTTTAGATAATTACATACACCCGCTAATTGTACCGTACCCGTACCGCTCGCTTGAGGAGAAACTTTTTACTTTTCAACTTTGATTAGTTTAAACGTTTCCTCGTTAGTAATCATGTTTTGTTGATTGGGGACTGCAGAAATGTTAACGTTTCTAGCTTTCTTAGAATTTTGTGAAAAGTTTGCGTTATGCCCGTTTCCACGAACACTAGGCCACACCTCTAAATATTTTGTTGAAAGTTAGTCACTGTTTACTACTTACGTGAAACCTCTAGTATTTAACGAGCTTTTCGAGGATTTGAATGTATCATTCTATGGTGCTGGCTGGTGGCGCGATTACATGCTTTCCAAGTCATAAGGCAACTGGCTTTTTTGGCTAAGAAGAAACTACAATGACTAGAAAATCATGACAGCTAGACATTGGGTCTCCGTTTAAACGGCTCGATAACTTGTTGTCCCCTGTTGCAGTCTAATCATGTTCAATGAAGCGGTCGCTGGGAAACCTTGAGAATAATTGCGATACCTACCACAATTTACAGAATGATTTATACGCAGTTTAACAATTCGCACATATCAGAGACAGTTGTGTTGCTCAAGAGTTCATTCCGACACTTCTCCCCAAAAACACGAGAGTGATGTAGAACGGATATTTTTGACGTCCGCGTAGTTTTGAGTTCAAAATCGGCTGAGTCTCAGCTCAATTTTAATAAATGACTTTATTTTTTTGGAGTGTTGATTTTTGTCCGTTTGATGGCAATAGGCTCACCCCCTGTTACAAGAGACTTCAACAAAACTGGCGAAATTACAGTATACTGTTAGTTACACCTCTGCCTAACTTTGGGGATTACATGCGTGATATTATGTTATGTTAATTTTGATTTCATAAGCACAAGGTTAGCAACATGGAAGTAATGAACTGCGATATGCTGATCATCATTAAGTAGGTACTGTCCCAAAACCATAATTTAAAAACTACAAAAGAATTTAAATGCGCCTAAGAACAGTATTGTTAACCATTAATCTAGAATCGGGATCTTTACGACTCATCAATATCAAGGTCGAACGATTTCGAATCGATTCTTTATAACGATACGATCTATCGAGATGTATCGCGATTATATCGAGATCACGACTCGACCCGCGGTTCAATAGATTATCATATTTCTTTCGTAAAGAATGAGGCCTTTTTAATGAAAATTTAGATGGTGTTGTAATCTTGGAGAAGTGTGTTCTTAGTACAATGGTTTATATCGAGGTTATGTGTGATTAAGTTTAAGAGATAAGCAGTTTTACATAATACCTGTACTATTTTGAATTCTAAGACTCATGGTAAATAAAATAACAACCGCGCGATATGTTGAGATTAAGCTGATCTTGCTGCGGCCATCTCTTGGATGGTAGATCATTCTCATTTTGCCTGTCATAATGTCCTGTTACAATTTTGTCACACAACTTCATAACCTGTCAAGTACCAAGTACTTTACGACAATACCAGAGACACACAGGGAATGACACACGGTGACATTCTATCAGAAAAATTATTTAACTGGCATAACCTACAAAATAGTCTTTGTAGATTTTTTTATTTGCGAATGTCGTTTGTCTACACCGTTAGTACGTATATTGGTGCCACAGAGAAAAAAGTAGCACAGCGTAAGCATCAGCAGCAAAATCAGTTTATAATGTGCCCACAGCTGGGACACAGGCCTCCTTTCTATAAGAAGGAGTGGGCTAAAATCCACTATGCGAGCAGGTTGGTGGTAGATGGCGCATACGTCTTCGAATTTTTGGTTCTAAGATATGCCGGTTTCCACACGATGTTTTCCTTCACCGTTAAAAGAGATTTTTGTGGAGACAGGCTATTGCCCTCAGCTTTGAAGATCCCAGCCCACACAACCAGATACAAAACGTATACATAGACAAACTTGTACACAATATACATACAGCTAAAGGCTGATATTGGGTGTATGTATACGGTCCGTAGGTCGCCGGTACATATCTTATGTTAGATCGCGCCCTTCGCCTGGTCAGCAGGGACCGTAGTACTGAGCGCAGAAAAGATTGCTTTTCTGTATTTTTAGAACAACTTTAGACGATTGTTTTTGCATTTTCTGTTGTTTATAGTAATACTACAAAATATTCAGAATATACTGGCAAAGCGTGAGTGTATGACCAGATGTATGAACGTGGACGATTCAAAAGGAGTATGTAAGGATCGCAGCAGGTGGCGTTCTGTGGTTTCTGCCTACTCCCATGGGAAAAAGGCGTCAGTTTATTTACTTTGTATGTATGTCCTTGCAAAACTTAATATATGACCTCCACAATTCAGTTATTTGGTAACACGGATACCCCTTGGCAAGACTGGTTATCAGTCTTTCAGACTTCTGCTTACCTGTAATGATTGTCAAAAATCTACGACTGACAGCCGGAACTAACTGCTTGACGTGTATTCCGTGGCACGAAGGGGTCACGGTACATAATGGATGGTCACCCGTCCACGGACTTACCTCTGCCAGCGTTGCTTAAAGTTGATGTTCGACCTGTGCGTGTTTTATTAAGTAGTTAGTTAATAATAGAAAAGTAAAATAAGACAACAAAGCAGCAGTACAAACAAAATTGCAATCACCAATCAAGTGATTGTAAAAATTATTCCTTTGGCTTTATACATTGTGAGGCCAATTTCAACATTAAACGGCCTGGTTCTTTCTATTTTATTGAATTCCAATTGTTTATGTAATATATTTAACTCATAACGGTAAATTATATTGTGTAGCTAAAGGCAAATCTACATTTAGCGTTTATTTCACAATACTTTTGCCAATCAGGCATCTACGAGTATCTAATACAGGCTTTCTTTTTTGAAAGACAACAAATCGAGTCATGGTTTTACCCGATTTTCTGCTTATACTACAACGTCTATGTTTTCGTGCTGCGGGATAGTCCTAAACTGCTACATAGAGTAGGAAGTCTATGGAAATTGTTATAGTGTTAATTCTTTCTCCAAAAATAACAAATTGATTTAACTGCAAATCATATTACTCTGTTACCCTTATTTTTTTATTTTTTTTATTCTTAGATTTTTCTGCTGCCCCTACATCTTACCCAATGTTGACCGCACTTATCTTACCGTGAGGTATGTTCTTATTATGTGCGTTTTTTGCCGACGCCCCCCGCGTGGCTACACTGACTATTACTCAAATGGGCCCCCATTGACTGGGTAGCTACCCACAACATCTTCCTGGGTAGTTCAAAATACGAGTTTTTGGCATATCCGAAAGGAAATAGAGTTCACTTCCTGTATTTTAAGAATCAGTATGCATTGTGGTGCTTTAGAGTCTCCTTAGTGACAAATGTCATAAGTATGGCAATTTAGGCAGTATTGTGAAAAATAACGGTTCATCCTTGATGTGACTCCTTACAACCAAGCCCAAGTACCGTATCACGGTTACAAGTATTACGGTTCATGATAAATCAGTGTAAAATATCAAAGATTTCTTAGTGCTCAGCTTAGGTATTCCTATGTAACAATTAGGCGAACTTATTGCGTGTTAGAAAGAAAAATACCAATTATGTCAATGAAAACATAGTTGTGAGAATAAAAAAGAAAAATCCGGAACCGAAAACTGAGGGCTGAATAACTATTATTCAGCCCAACTGCGCCATTATTATTGAAGAAATTAACAATTATGACAAAAACTCCAATATCTTAAAGAAATAAATAAAATACATTCCACCATACCTTTTGATCATACCTATAATGTCCGTCAACTATTCATATCCACAGCCCTCACATTAAACTAAAAGTTCATGTTCCTAACCGTCAGACATCAAAGTCACTGAATGAATCCTTACATTCTTGCAATAGATCTATTGATTGACAATACAGGCTACCAAACGACCCCTTAATAATATATTTATAATACTAAATAGGACTGTAACGCTATAGGTTTAGGGTTGAGAGTTGCTTGAGTATTGAAGCTACTATCTTACCACCTAGACATTCGGCTGGCGGTCATAAAACAGCCTGTTTTCATAAAACTATTTACTACAATGTTACAAAAACTTCTACAAAAACAATTTTCAACTTTATAACTGAAAAGCTATAGCTGAAAATGCTTTAGCAAAACTCGCCAGGGGTTAAAAACATTTGCTCGTACTATTCGAGTCCGTCAAAAAGATTTATATGACAAAATAAGTTTTTTTTTATTGAGCTATTGAGTCGTTTTTTTATTGATTTCCAATGTGTGCCGTGTAGTTATTTTTATTTTATTTACGGCCCATTACCTGTGGCGTTGTGTTATTTTTATGTTTATTGTCTAATTTAGTGCGTACCTTGAAATCGTAGAATAACGATGACATGGTTTTTATTATTTCCTTTTTTGTACTTTTTTCATGTAAACAAATATGTCTGATAATGGTGTAGGACATGAAATATATTAGAGTTCGGTTATTGTTTTTTTATTGCTGAAATACTGAAGTTGGAAGATTGTGTTTCTATAGAAGTAAATCCGAGATTGCTGATACCATTCAAGATAAAAATAACTTCCATCTCCGAGAAATGATTTAAAAAACAATTCATTCAGTGAAAAAGTCGTCTAAGATTCATTAACAAATAACTAAAAAAAACAAAAAGCGAAGCTTGTCATTTCTCCAGTCTATAAACATTCTATAAATAACTTTTAATCTTAAAATTTTAAAAATCTCGACGCCAATCCTTTTAAGTTTGTAAATCGAAGCACTGTGCAGGCTTCATCTGACTGACGGCAACCAGAACGCCTTGACCCCTGCTTTTATCAAGCTTCGCTCCTTAGAACCTGATTTTACTTGGGACAAGAGGGGTAGGGAAGACCAGGTTATAAGAGCCAAAATGTATGCAAGCGATCCGATGGCTAATATAACTTGAGCTCTCGTGTTGAACCTTTTCCCGTTTCTGTAGAACAGTTGCAAAGAGTTTGCGGGAGGGGTGGGAGGTGATGCTATTCTGGGTACTACAAGGATCCTTGTACAATGAATTGCATTAAGCGACAGGGCCTCTACGAGCTATGAATGCTCTTAATGTATGGATACGATTTGATCGCTCCGAGCGTTTAGGGCTGTGTAAGGTGATTGAGTTGTCGATAGATGGCCTGTATCAGATTTGCAAGAAACATCTCTATATTTCAAATAAACTGATATTATATATAGATATTCAGCTTCACAGAAGAGAAAAAGATATGAATTCAAATGCCTTGTCCAGAATATCTAACACAAACCATAACTATAGCAGTTTTATTCTTCGGAGCACCAAATTTGGTTGCAGAATCTGATCGAGAGATGGTCCATATCCATTCTCCTTATGAATTCTTGTATGTAGGTGTTAAAACTGGTGCGATTAGTCGCGTGACTTCCTGATCATTAAAACGATAGACACCCGCAGTTGCGTTGCGTGGGATTTGCTTCAGTTTCGCCAGAACATTACTGTGTTCTCAAGGTATAGCCAAAACCGCCTATTTCAAGTCAATTGTAGACTACCTAATTAAATTTAAACCCATCCATGCATGAGCCCTTGCAGTAAATAATTCACTTACCTCGAATAATAGAAGGGTAACTCCAAAAACTCATTACCGTTCAACCAAAGAAACGCGACCCGAAAAACTAGAAATTTAGGGTAAGTACGTAAGCCCGCTTATTTTTTATACACGAATAAATAAGAAAGGATTCAAACAGGCTCCCAAAGATACTGTATCACATTGTACTGACCCTCGGCTAACAAAAGGATTCTTGAAAAACTTATTCTATTAAAGAATTATCTTGTCTGTTGGATATCTTTTGGGGTATTTGTGTTTCCTATTCATATTATTTGGAGCAATGATTGTTAGAATATTCAGAGATTGTTCAGTTTGTATGTTTTGATAACTGTTATTAAACTATACAATTACGAAAGGAACGTGTTAAAGAAAGAAAAGAAAAAAAGAAAGAAAGACGACCCGCAAGATTTCGAGTACTGTTACTGCAATTTTGACAGCCATCATGATAAAATTGCAGCCAATGCAAGCCATAAATTAATTAATATTCCAAACTTCATAACTTCTAATATCAGCCTATTTTAAGGTTATTGGAAAACATTAAATATTCTTACCTGTCTTGTTGATCTAGTAGTTATAAGCACTGATGATGAGCATGAAGATCTGGATTAGATTCTAAGGTGGCAAGTGTTTTTAAAAAAATATCCGCATGGAAATGAGCAGGAAGTAGCGCTGAATGATCGCAATAGGCTCGCCCCCTATTACGTGGAACTTTAACAAACCTGGCATAATGTAGGTGCTCCGTAGGTACAGTAATATCTGTTATGTTACATTTATTCTTAGCTTCCAGCTATTCTAGACAAACGATACTTCCTTCCATTTAAAAAGTACGAGCACAATACTCGTGCACTTATCGATTAGCATGCTCGGCACGTCACTAGCCGGCGAAAGCTTCGAGTCACGATTGGTTAGCTTACACAAGGATATTATTATTTCTTGCCGTTTCGCCCGTACACCCAACACATTTTTCAATTTTATATTATAACAACCGACAATGTTGATTTTTATGTGGCCATGTTATAGCTTCACTGGGATTATGAAGGCTTTATGCTGTTATCTTTAAAAGGGAATGGATTAATGATAATGGGAGCATGCTTTATGGCATTAAATCTGGGTTGTGCATGGAGTAAAAATTAATGAATGTTGATTATAGTTTTTTCAAGATTTTGTTTCAGCAGATTACCTTATTGACCTTGTAACCTCGTCCATCCTGTCTCTTCTTGATGATGATATTCTTATTAATGATATACTTAAGCGTGTTTCAAGATTTCTCGGTCCTGCCAAAGACATTACAATATAATTGTTGAGCTGCATTTCAAGACCAATGCACTGCAATTACCATTAACCTCAACCCATCATTATTTTCTAGTAGTAGTTCCTATCAGCTGATACGCACAAAAAGCTCCATATTAATTCACGCAGCCTGAGGGTTATTGCCGAAGTCATTTGATGCCGTAACATGTTGTGCTCAAAGGCCTTTGACATGGAACAGGTTTATAAGCTCAATGCCTACCTGCTCCACACAATAGTCCATTGCTCTGAGGGTATATAGAAGCCGATCAGCTGTTACTGCCTCATTATTGGTGTTTGTTTTATTTTTGGTCCTTAGAGCCTGTGGTCGTTTCAGAAGTCTGGTTTTCTGATGGAGCTATGTCGCATCTGTCTTGGGATGGTTGGTTTTATAAGGAGTGATGGCCGTTTGACAGCTGTCATCTGAGGAATTTGGATTTTTGGATAATCTTTCTTGCTTTTTATTATGCCGATTCGAAAAATTTGAGGTCTGCAATATTGATACTTTCAGTAGTAAAAAAGTAACTTTATTGCTAAATTAAACGATAATTTACGTCCCATCTTCAAGGCTTTTGATACTATCAAACAGTTCTTAAGGACAGCTTACGTCATGTGCACCAAAACTTTACTTCCCTCCGATTAAGTCGAGTAAGCAAAAACAATTCGTAACCTTAACATTGCTATTGTTTTAACACAATACAATTGCGCACACGCATGTAGGCCGAATAGTACGCCTTTGCCTTAAAAAAAAAACTTGTTACATTGACTAAATAAACTTTGCAGCTCATAAAAATTGTTTTCGATCTTATTTTGTTGGAGCAAGGACTATTTTTATTTGGTCTTTATGTTCAGATGTATTCAATGTATATTTGTATTTCATTATACAATTTGATTTGCTCTCAATCTAAAGCAAAAATCTAAATAGCGTAATAAATACGTTTATTGTTAGTTTATTGAATATTTGTTATTTGGAGAACTATGCCCATGATCTATGGGTGACCTTATGATATCTTCGCGCTCTTTATACGGCTTGGGGTCAACAGAATTATAAATGATATCGCCAAGAACATCAGAATTGTTCGGAGACATTTATCGAATTTATAGTTTACAGACTGTATAAATAATATTGTAACCCTGTGATTGTCGAAGGGTTAATGGTAGGTGAGATTTACAATGGGCGGTCCACATTTACTTTGTTTATATTGGCTTTAATCTGCTACGTGAAGGAGGCAGTCGAATATTTCTCATTATTTTTTCAATTCTGACTGTGGATTGAAATCTTCTTGTTTTCTATGCCAGGTGTTTTTGACAATGTTATCAAGAAACAAAATAATAACAATGTATTGCTTTTCTCAGATTCGGCGCGGTGATAGACAAACTTCTTTGACCTTAATGGGTCGAGTCGAGTTACCAGACGCATAACTTAACATACAACATAAAATCACGCCTATAATCCCCGAAGGGTTAGGCAGAGTAGTGTGAGAGTAGAGGTGTCCCTAGTAGTACACCCATAATGCGCCGGTTATGTTTTAAGTCCCATGTAATAGGGGGCGAACCTATTGCAAGGCTACTACTGAGAAATTCCTACCAGATGCATTTAAATACGGGGTGGAAGGGACACCGGCGCGAACACGGTTCCTACGTATTCAGTACATCATTCAGAGCCCCCCCCTACATAGAAATTCTACATCGGCTATTAAAAAAAATCAGCTGTTTCCTACAAAAGTGCAATACCTACACGGTCAAAATGTATGGAATAGCTGATTCTTTTTTAATAACCGATGAAAAGTTTCTATCTAATTTTTTGTATAACCCTCCCTACAAATACATAAGATATACATACAAAAAATAACTTAAGATAATCATAAACATAAAAAAATGAAACGAAAAACTTTCAAAATCCACATATTAGCCACAGCTTTTTACCCCTTTCATCCACAAACTCAGGTGCACCACAATTCATCCTCGTCATGTCAGACCACTGACAAGTCACTAGCTTAAGAAAACACTCCCCATATTGACACTTCTAAAGAAACAAATATTTCCTTAATTTCCAGTGCCACCGAGGAATGGGGAACACCACGACAAAAACTTATTCATCATAGTTTGAGGAGTGTTACTAGTTAAGTGCACGGCAAACAGGGGGTACAAACAGCCCGCCATGATGAATGAGCCGCGAGATAGATAGGGTTAGGTGAAATACTGGAACTTTTAGCACCACTGTACGGACGGACTTAGGACCAAATGGTGGAGGTTTAGAAAATTGATGAAAAAAGGACCAGGACTTGTCCACTCTGGAAAAGAATAAAAGCTCGTGGTCTGCTTCACAAACAGAATAAAGAACAGATTTTATACTTTTTCGGAGGACGTCTTGAGAAGTAGATCCACTTTACTGATGTTAGTATCTACTAGGATAAACTGAATCACTTTCTATATAAACAGACCAGTCCAGAAGGCAAAGATAAAGTGCTAACCGCTTGCAAATGTTTCTTCTTTCTACAAAAAATTCCAACAGGATTATATCAAGCTAAAACATTTTTGACTTTCCCATCATCGCGCTGCGCATCGCAGCGCTGGTCGAATGATACTTTTGATGATATACATATTGCTTTTTCAACGTTTCGAAACTCATCATCATCATCATTCTCCTGCCCTTATCGTAATTTATTTGGGGTCGGCGCAGCATGTCTCTTCTTCCATACTTCTCTATTACTCGTTATCTCAGCAGTCACCTCCTTTCTAGCCATATCATCTTACACACAGAACTAACTATTGTCACCATAATCGTTTTCTAAATCTGCACATGAGCCTTTTCTATTTTTGCGAGCTAAAATAATGGCAAGCGAAACTATACCCAACTCCGCACCAACCGTAGTCTCCCGCCAGATAATCTATCACAGAATCTCGCACAATCTGAGTAGATTAAACGCTGGTAACGTATTTATTATAGCTCACATTCAGAGTAACAATACGCTTCGTTTGTTCGAGCGGGTCGGCTGTTGCAAGAGGTCACAACGTACGCTTTGAACCGCAAGTCGATCAAGCTGCTTGGAAATCGGGCCCGTTGGGTAGTTAGGTACCTATATAATAGCACTGAGGTGGATGTAGATAGTACAGGTATACATATGGCAAACTAGGTTGTGTTACTTGCTTACGTGAAACTTACTAATATCTATCTAAATTCATGGAAATGGAATTAGTCTATGATTTTGAATCCGTGCTTTGTTAACAATTTGGTGTATTCGCCGAAAGGGTTTTGCATTAATTTGGTACCGCTAGCCACATTTTGCCAGTTCTGAGTATTGAGAGCAATGCTCAGAACTGGCAAAATGGGCTACAACTGAGCATTTCCTAATAGAAGTTAGTCAGATCCGGGGAATCGAACGCATTGAACGGCGCGCGTGGCGTTCAGCAGCCGCGTTTGCGAACACTAGACTTTGATCTGAATACCTCGTCCGCAGTCAAGTTAATCAAACAACTCAGACAGTCAGACTGTCTGACTGAATTGAGATAATAGTATATAAACCTACCAATTCATGTCTTTTTAACCCGACTACGGCGAAGCCAAAAGGAAGGGTTATTTACTTGAATACCTAATCATCAAACTACACGATAGCAACATGCCTTGATTACCATTGAAACATTTCATTCACTAACTTCGTCCCCAAGTAAAGTATAGTATTTTTAAATTAGGCCATCCTGTGCGGCTTTCCGCACTAGTTGACAAAGTATACCGAAGTAGCCGTGATTATAGCATTTGTTACCGATGAGTCGCCGCCGTCCTGTCATTAGGTACTTGTTCACTGTCATTTTTAAACATAGCTTGGAGACTACTGGGGCGACATTTCAAAGGTATTGAAAGGGGCTTTAAGGGGCGCTCGTATGTACCTGCGTTAGTTTATACTCTGTGGCAAGAATTGAAATGACAAAACATTTAGGTAAAATTGAGGCTCGCTATAGTGGCAAAAAAACAGAATTTTAGTGTTTTGTTATAAGAAAACTTTAAACTAACAACTTTTAACTTTTAACTGAATTGGCTTAACTTTAAGCAAAGTTTATGAAAACACTCTCAAACCTTTAAAATCGGTGCCTCAACCACTTTTAAGACAATGGTACCTATATAATGTTATACCATGGTGCATTAAGTCCGCCTATGTACCGCTGTTGTATATAAAGTTTAAACAAATATTATTATATGATACCAACTAGATCTACCAATAAAAATAGTAGATCGTTTCTAAGACATTATACCCCAAGATCGTATATTTTCCGCTTAATTTAAGTTACGTTCACGGGTTATTATGCACATATACATAACAGGGAAATATTAGCCCCATAAGTTCCCTAAATTGCTTAATACATGAAGTTCCATCAATCAACATCGACCTCCATTCACTTCGCCATAAAAATACATTACCGATTCAATATGATGAGCAAGGAATCGTTTTCAAAAGTCGGTAGCTTATAATCTGCTAAAGAGCTAACATTTTAATGAAAATAATCATTTTAGACCTCACGATTTTAGAAGTTAAAGTCGACTTTCATGGAAACCATAAAACATTGTTATTTAAAAAAAATATGCAATGACTGCCTCGTTTGTCTAGTAGCGACGCAACTGCTGAGCATGAGGTCCTGGATTCGATTCCCATGTCGGGCAAAGAGTTATTGTGTTTTTCCATCAGGAATTTCTCAGTGGCAGCCACGAAGTCTGCATTTGTGGCCGGTTGATTTCAATAGGCTCGCCCCCTTTTACAAGGGACTTAAACATAACTGGTGATACGTGGGCGTACCTATTAGGTACACCTCTGACTAACCCACAAAATCACAACATTGCATAAATCTAGTGCAACAGTCGTAGTGGCCCCAAATTATGTGGTGCATTCAGATGGCAAGTACTGGCTAGTTCCACAGCTGGTCACAGGCCTCCGCCCTGTGAAGGTGTGGGCCGTAATCCACAGAGCAGCCAGCTTTCATAGTCACGTCAGCCAAATGTTTTGGTTATGAAACAAGGTTCCCATATGATATTTTCTTAACTTATATTACTGCTGTAGGTTAATGATACATAACTTGATAACGCAATCAACGATACTAATCAGATGTCGATCACTACCGAATCATGTTGTCACAAAATGGGAGTGACCACACTTATCGACGCGGAATTGGCTGGATACGGTCAGAAATACGTTTATGTCAATGGAATAAAAGCGAAAAAGACAGGTCATACTCAACACCGCGTCGTCGGACTTTTCGCTTTTGTGCATCCACTACAAGCTGTTTCAGACCGCGTCGATAGATATAGTGTCCTTATAAAGCCTTTGAAATTACCTCGTATCGTCCTCGTCCCGTCAGCTCTAATCCGCACACAGTATTTTATAGTCATTTTTCTTACTCGACAAGTAATAAATCAATCGTTCGTTACATTACTCCGATTGAGTGATTCCATTACAGTGTTTTGCATAACGATTATTATTTTTATTGTAGTTTTTCGTTTTTCGCATCCCTAGCATTGCTTTTATCGGATAATAAATCAAATGTTGATGCAGTATTTATTTGGAACTTCGATTATATTTTTTCTTGTAATGTTACTTGTCTGCTTTTTTGGTTGAGGGTGTTGTTATTGAGTTAAAGGCATTAAGTAAGTAGGATTATGGTTTGTAGTTGGTTTTACATACTTTTGCAGGATAGGGTTTCAGAAGTTCAAAGACTGCTCTTAAATATTTAGTAACATATTTTTTGTGATATATAACAAACCAGCCAAAGAAGATTTTCATTGAAATCAATATTTTCTGAAAATCATCTCTTTTCTTCAAAATAAAACCACTCTTTACCAATTCCGGACCAGGTAGTTAGAAAACTAACCAAAACTTTCTTGATATCACGTTTTTTAACATAACTACTCGCCGGTAAATTTTCCGAACAGTATTTGGCAGAGGATTACTTTTTTTTTGTTCCCATGCATGTTATAGGGGCTGACCTTTTGTTATCAACAGGATACAACAAATTCAGACTTCGGACTACTGGAAAATTCCTGGGGCACCGAACACAGGACGTCACGCTCAGCTGTAGAGCTGGCGGCCACTTGATCAACAAGATAATCCGTGTAATAAGTGCCCACGTATTAATTTAATCCGTTTAACCAACAACTACAAGACTACTAAAGAGAAAACACTTCGCAACCACACATCCCAGTTAATCGGCTACAACTGTAATCAGTGCACTTATCACTATCACCCTCTAATCAGTGGGTGAAGAAAGTTGATAAACAGCTCCCCACCTGCCCGAGATTATTTCTAGGCGACAGAGCGACTGTAATCGAACGAAAACATCGGGTTGTAGCAACTAATTGTCGGTGTTCGCCGTTGTAAGTAGGATGGAGCTTTGAAGAAATTATAAGCTTTTAAAAGGTGGTAGTTATTTTTTCAAGTAGGTAAACGAGTCAGGATTATAATATTTAAATTAAAAAATCATATTAAATCTTCTGATGTGTGGTTTACAGACATATCTGGAGTCTTAAATGAACACAGGCCTAGACAAAGGCATCCTTTCCGAAATTCAAAACGGTTTGATAGCGTTTGAAACCTGTCTTGGCCCTCAGGCACTATTAATTACAGCCCATATCGCCGTACGGAAATCAAATTAACGAAGTGAAAAACTGTGCTTTTTAACTAAAACTAAATTGTTTTTTTTTTGTAAATGAGGTAGTTTGCTACTATTTTCTAGATTGTGGTATTAAAACTGTCTGCCGTAAACAGACCCCAAACATCACGATCTTTAAAAAACCGCTCCACCATTACCAGTAAAGCCAAGACCTCATGAAACGTTTCCCAAAGTAATGACTGAGCACGTTTCATGGCTACATAAAAGTCTGATGACAATTTACGTGTCACACTCCGCCATACTCCATGCTTTTAGCGTCTTGTAAAAATTTATGTTCTATCGAGTTATGAGGTCGCCGGTATGGACCCTGATTGCTTCCATTTTGTGCCCGGAATTTGAATGCTGGATAAGGAGTTTGTGTGTTGGTGTTTATATCACAAGCAATGTTATCCTGCATTGTATATTTAAAAAAAAATATTATGAATGCAAATAGATGTTGAAAGCGATGTGTTTGCACTATGACATCAATTTACATCCCTGTCAATGTCATGCCCTACTGGTTGACTGCATTGCATAATGGATGCATACTCTGCATTTATTTGAAGTTTATCGAAGAGCAAACTAAACAATTATCACCTGGTACTTGTTTATTTAGAAATAGCATTATCTGATCTGTATAATATAACTTGTGACGACAGTTATCACTCCACAAACGTTACTAATTTACTCGCACAACATTATTTATTTATTTTAATGCACACAACCAATTTTACACGCTAAGCTTAAACTAGTGAGTACATGACCCTGTTAGGGCGCAGCAAGATAACCTAAAACTAATATTGCAGAGTATCTATTATTATTTATCTAATAATTATGACACATAGATCATTAGGAACATTCACATTTAAACATTATATTAATTAAACTTTTAAGTTTGAAAGTTATTATCTTCAGTTCTTATCCTGCAGCTACCAATCCTGGGACCAATGTATCGACTGTGACTTTAAGAGCGTATATTTAAAATATTTACGAGTTTAGTACATTCTTTAAAGTTTACGCTCGTGCATTTCTAGGTTCAGGACCAGATATGAATATTAATGGGATTAGGAGAATAAGAATATGCGGAGGAGTTTCCAGGATATTTACTGTTATATGCATATGTAGTGTAATAAAGATAGGAAATAACAACATGCTTGTGACCGCAGAATGTTTTTATTCTCCGATGGTGATTATTAATCTTTTCACTATTGATTTCTGTGCTTAACAAGGCACAGTCACTGACATCATAAAGGGTGGGAAAAAGTCAGGCTCTGGAGACCTGACTTTGCAGAAACGATAAAAAGTACATGATTTGATTGATCGTGATTTTATATCACAAATTGCAAAATGTCTTGTCAGTAGATTCCACCTCGATTTTCATCACATACATGTAGACTTCAGACCATAAAGGCGCCTGTACACTTTCGTAAGACCGTCATATACGGGAGAATTCCCATAAAGTACACCACACCAAATTACACTAGCGTTCAAAATAACTCGGCAATGATATAGCGCCTTTTAAGGCCGTTGATGGTGTACTAGTGGCATGCACTGTAATTCCACGTGAAAGTGGTGTACACTTTAATTTGATCCGCAGTGGATGTGAATTTACGGGGCACGTGTGAAAAATAGAAACTGCTCTTAAGTTCAGGAGCATGACTTGTTGGTTCCAAGTGGTTGTTACGTAAGTGAGCTGGGTGTGGGGGGAAGCAGAGTTGCAGGTTCGTACATGTAATAAGATGGCCAGTGGAAGTAATAAGATCTCTTAGTTTTTTGTTAGGATTTTATTAAATCACTGGCGTTTGCCAGCCGCTTGACCGGAGGTTGAAAATTACCCCAAGGGGTCGTACTACCGGGGTAAAAAGTATCCTATGTCCTAACCTAAGTTTTGGACTATGTGTGTGTCAAATAGACCGACAGATAGACAGAGTTACTATCACATTTAATATTAGAATAGATTTCGTTTGATAGAGAGAATACAAAAGGCTTTTTGACTATGATTAATAGACCTTATAATACCGTCCAAGGTACTGGAGATTTGCAGCAGAAAATACTAAAATATTTCAAAGTGGTGATGTACAAAAGCGCCTTCGTAATTTTGACGCTCGAATCCTCACATTTAGCCATATACCTATACAAAACCTATTTAGGTAAAGTTCACTTAAGTTCATAGACTGATTTGTTTGTGTATAGTACTCGAGTACACTTCAGTAACCACACCTCTACCTACCCTCATCTTAATGAGCTGCAGAAATCAGTGCGATCCTGTGACCCTGATAATCAGGACACTATTAGCTGCGGATGAGCGAGCTGCGGATAATGCCGTAATGAACCACGCTTCGCAGCCTGATTGATGATCGAGGTATGATGTTTTAAGCATGGCTGACTTTAATGTAAACAACAACAATTTCGGAGGTTTAACTATGGCACAGCACAAAAAATCTCCGTCTTCATTCTAAACAGTATTGTATTTTCGTTTAAATGTACGACATCCTGAAACAGACGCCTTTTGTATTTCAATAAGTGCTGATTTTAAGCCTAATTCAAATAAATAACTTTTTATTTCGAATTTGCGCACCCGTGAAGGGTCTACAGAAATCTATCAGTAACGGCTTCTTTTTCTTAACATAGCAATTACATAACTCTGTGTGTTTATTGTGTGCCTTCACTTGGACACAGGTAGATACTTCGTTTTCTGCTAATGGTAGGTTAATTACACATGTTTCCGAACTGGCTTCTGTTTTGATAACTTACTCTTAGTCAGCTCCTGTTCCTCTCTCATCAATTGCACCCTCTAATCCCAAACATCAATTAAAGCCAAATCCGTCAACATAACAATAATAGTACCCGATGATTCCTTCCTGACTCCAAAGCGGATTTACTCGTGGCTTGCCGGGCCACGATCCCAATGCATGATGCGCAGTGTATCTGATTCGGCTCCGTTTGTGTTTGCGTACTGTAGCTAGGTGTACGTAGGGTGTGTCGTAATCTTTAGGCTGTGGCGCATTATGTGCTGATCCGGTTTCGAGAGGTGTCGCATTATTAATTGTGTTCGGACGGGATTTGGGCTGATCTGAAATTTAAAAGAAATTAGAATGCAATATTATGAAGCCAGCACTTCATAATAATGAGACACTGTTTGCCAATTTTTCTTACGATACTCGTTGGTCTAGTGGTCTCATGCGTGACTGGTGAGTATGAAGTCCTGGGTTTGATTTCCAGATCGGGCAAAGAGTCATTGGGTTTTTCCATCAGGAATTTCTACCCGTTTGATGGCAATGTTCTATTGCCATCAACCGGGTAGCTCCTTATTACACGGAACTAAAGTGTTCATTCACAAAACCATTGGAACTCACTAAGTTTCGTTTGAATGAGAACCAGGTAAATCATTTCAAAAGCGTTTTCAGTGTAATGTGTGACACTGTAGCTGTAACATGCCATGTTGGAGATTAGAAGTACAATGCTGTGTATGTACCCATCAAGGTATATGTTTTGTTACCTATGAATAGGGAAGAACCAGAAGTTTTGTCAGCTGTTGTAAGTTTGGCAATTCAGGGAGTGTGTGAAACTCCCGTTCGTTAGTCAGGTGTATTCTGAAGCTGATCATTTCTGTTGATAAATTTTACAATGGTCTAGGAACATTCTAGAGAAGTTTTGTTTTGTTTTGTTTTCTTATCCGAATGCTGTTTAGCTTGTGGAAGTCGGTTTTCAAAGCAGCTGCTGCTGTGGTACTCTTGACTATTATTACTGAAGTTGTATAATAAACGCCACCAGTTTGGAGATAAGCAGGTATATTCATATACGGATACTTACCTAAATGCTGCGGAAAATGAAGATCTAAGTTTCGGTGGTTTTTGCACTACTATTACTACTGCCATCTCTCTCAGGATTGACATTCTGTGACTTGAGGTCGCAGTCACAATGTCGATGGACGATAATGACAGAAAGAGGATCTGTAACTCATATAATGAATTGAACATAACTGTTGAATTAGTGGCCGCGCTAACTTTTTGTTAAGATATGGACGTTTGAACTTTCTTATTCAATGGTAATCATAATGGTATAAAAAGCCACCGAATGAAAGTACCTGTACACTTTAACATCTTATCGTTTCCTGCAATCCACCTGCTGAAAGGGCGATTACGATAATAATGCGATATTCCTTGAATATCGTTAATTGTACCGTATTCTGGCAAAAGCTCATATTCGCGCCTTCGGCCTGATAAGCCCCTATAAATGCACATATATTAACATTTACTACATTTTCTCTATCGTTCGCACATTCTCATAAAACACCAATTTACTACCAAGATATCGCTATCCCGAATTCAGTAATTACCACTGTGTATTTGATATTTACCGAACTGTAATTTTGCGTGGTAAAAGTATGATTTTTATCATGATGATTATTATGCAGGCAATGCAAATTTTATAGCGATTGTAAGCATCCAATTTCTGTGATAAAGATCGTGGGCTCAATTCTTGCATTCAAGTGTAATTGAATAACCAACGGATATGTTGTCTAGCCTCTGATCATTTGCATTTAATTTTTGCCGAAAACTCAGGGATGAGCAATGTAGAGTAATTTTTTTCCTACATTTACGGAATTTGGTGTGATATTAGGAGATCCTGATGGCTTCAAATTATTGCATGAGATCGAACACTATCATCAGCAATCTATAGGTGTATGATGAAGTGCATGAAAACTACGTTTGAAATGAGCCCTATACGGTGATATTTTAACACGTTCGGCGCAATCTGGGTAGTCAATATCACTACTAACTTTGCTGACTGATTTTATATGTATCTTTTTAATAATACCAGTTGACCGATGGGGCCGAAATGTGGCGATCGCGAACCGGAAGACATTGCGTTGGAAGGCCTCCCACTAGGTGGACCGATGACCTGGTAAAGGTTGTGGGGATTTGCTGGCTGCGAGATGCACGGGACCGGTCAATGTGGCGGCACTTGTTCAGCAGTGGACGTCTTTCGGCTGAAATGATGATAATGAAATAATACAAGCCTATTGTTGTCCCAATGCTCGGAAAGGCCTATTCTCATGTAAAAGTAGTAGAAGAGATAAGTTTCAGGAGGATTGGAATTCAGATTTATATAAAATGGTCCCAATGTTTTTGTTGCATCGCTGTCAGTGATATCGAAGGTAGACTTAGAACCATAACATAATATCACGCCTGTAATCACCGAAGGAATAAGGTGCCGAAGAGGAGTACCTAATAGTACACCAACATTTCGCCGGTTATGTTTAAGTTCCATGTAACAGGGGGCGGGCCAATTGCCGTCAACCGGACACAAATCCAGGCTCCGTGGCTGCTACTGAGAAATTCCTAATGGTAAAACCCAATAACACTTTGCCCTACCCGGGAATCGAACCAAGGACCTTATGCTCAGCCGTCGCTTGCGACTACTCGACCAGCGAGGAAGAAACTACATATAAATGGTATTGGCCCAAATTTGATCTAACTAACTCGTGCATGTGACGCAAGACGTTTACGACGACGTCATGTCCCTGCATCAAATAAATATTCTTTCTTTCTTTACGTTAGGTCATCACCACAGTATTGTATTATATTGTTTCACATTTACAACCTTTGAACTACCTTTCAAACCCACTCCTGTTGTTTCATAATTCAATCATCATCAGCTTAGCCACCAATGCTGGACAAATCCTGTGTGTGTACAATAGTACATTTTAATGCCAGGTGCGAGCCAGCCCTGGTCGAATTGCCTCGCGGCATATCGGACGTGCGTGCCCGCTCTGTTGCTCTTTAGAAGCGGTGCTGGGGATGAGCGCGAGCGATTTGGGGTAGAATGTTCTGGTAGCTATGGACTACAGGATTGGTTTTCTGAAGACAGTGGTGGACGTTACTTAACTGCTGTCTTAAAATGATAGGACTGGGTTTTGACTATTGGAGTTTATCGTTGTCAGATCGTCATCAGTTTCGATGGTCACAACGACGCTGACGACGGTCGGACTTTGTGTGGCGGTTATCTCAGGAACTCTAAGCTTCATTTGGTGGCAACAGGATTCAGTCTTGGGTTAGGGATTAGCTTATTTTAGGAGTTGTTCTCGAAGGAGAAATGAAGAGAAAGACAGGAGTTTGAGAGTTGGGTGAATAAAAATTACAAGTTTAGCAAAGCCAAGATAGACAACTGTTTTGTGCCAATTACTTGATTGTTATCTGCTTATAACAGAAAACTCAATTACTGTAATACAACTAAAACTCTTCTCACTACCGACAAAATATTACTGAAAACAAAATCATCTTGATACTTCAATGACGTGAACTGCCCCCTTCCCCCCCCCCCTAAAACCCCATAATCTCCCCACTTGCACCACTTACAAGCTTTAACGGGGTTTAATACTAGTACATAGACAAAGTGCCAGAGGTTTATTTCACTAGACCTGGCTTTGCGTCTGGATTGCCGTGGTACAGGTCAATTTATGTCAGTAATTGGTGATATGACTTCGCATAACGTCGACTCTCCGCTGAATTAAGGTTTAATTTTGGAGTGAATGGTGATTGGTGATTTGGGTTGTATTGCATTTGTGTGGGTTTATTGGTAATGCATGGTTGTATTGAAGCTTTTGAGGTAAAAAAGAAGGTCGGGTAGAGTTGTTGGTCTAGTCGGGGGTTGAGTTCGATTCACAGGGCGGGCCTAATGTTATTTGGGTTTTTCATTGTGCATTTCTAGCAGTTTGGATTTGTGATAATGGCAATAAGCTCCCTGTATATGGGGCTAAATCTTAGCTGGTGAAATGTGTTTATACTAAATAGGTGCACCTCTGCCTGACCCTTCAGAGAATAGATGCGAGATGTTATGTTGTCTTAATTTTTTTTTTGTGAAATCTGTATTGTGACCAGGTTGTCAACATAACTCATAAAGTTTTCCTTCGACTTAATGTAGTGATGACTTTCGTTATCATAACAACTTAAGTGAAATCATCAGGACGTCGATCATTTAATGCCACAATTCGATAATACTCTGTGCATTTCACATTTTCCAGTGCACACCCAAAATCATATTGTTTTGTAAGCCCCCATGCAAGTAAGCGGAACTAGCTCAATTTGAGAGGTCGTGTTTGAACCTCGCCCTCGTTATTCTACTTGTTTAAAATAGAACCAAACCACGTTTAGTAATACAAGAGTACTAGTCATTCAACACGATAATGTTTAAAAAAAAATAAGAATATTCATATCATCACGAAAGCGATTTACTGATTTTATATTGGCGATTTGGCATCCAATTCAATCAGTAAAGTACTAAAATAACGAACAGGAAGATCAAAATAATTAACAAAATGCACCAAGTAAGCACTTATGCGATAAGTTAATATTTAATACATTATTACAGACATTCAACTTTTGTAAAGTGTCGAAGGCTGCTGATTGCTTCAAGATAATTCTTTGAATGATTTTAATCATTAACAGCAGCTTGTAGCTATATTATCGGTATTAATAATGTCAAAATAATAATATTAGGTGTTGTTACAGCTGCGAAAATAGCCTACTGGGTCAATCATCATAATTAACCTGTGAATGTGAGGACTTGGACACCCCACGCGTGAACTATTTTAGGAATTGATACTTTCATACTATTATAATAATTTTGAAAAAGTTGTTGTCTATCTGTCTGTTACTTTTCGGCAGCACGCCTTAACGGCTAAAGGATTTGGATGAAATTTGGCACACAGGTAAAGCAGGACCTAAGCCATATCATGTTTTATTGCCTATGTATTTATGCTTCATCGGTTAATCATTGATACTTCAGTGTTAGAGGGGCAGGAGGAGTACTATCACATGGATCATCACGGCACTTACAGTTTTTAAACAACCAGGAACAAGACAAAGGAGTAGTAAAAGACTTACCAGGAAGATACCACAACCGGTGTAAGTTTTGGAGGACTATGAAAACTATGGATGCTGATGAAATCCCAAGTGTACGAAACTATGCATATACGCATCAGCAATCCACTTACTGTTGCAGGTGTTCACAACTTGAAACCTATCGACATACCATCAGGTGGCCTATTTACCAATGGCCCATATTTTCTACAAAATACTGTTATCCAAATACCGACAGTATTAAGGATTCGATAAGTACCCATTATTAAGTAAGTGTTAAGACTAAAAACTATATAATTAAGCTCCGAATCTTGAAATACCATCTTAATCTCATTTTGTAAATATCCTGATGTAAATTGGAAGCGTGCACTTAAAAATATATGTTAAATTGAAGGCATATACATATGGTAGGTGACCTATATAGAAATGTAAGACTATTCCTTCGTTTGCTTTCTTTTTTGATGAGATAAGCCAAGGAACATCTGCCGGTGTCACGCGAATACTGAATTTATTGGTAACTATGTTTCGCTTGCGGTGTTGGTTGGCGTAGAATTTTTTTTTCAGTTTATATGATTTGCTGGTTGCAGTTTCTTTTAACAGATTATTTTTATTAATTTATACAAGCTGTGGTTTAGTTTTAAAAAAACTTGCATGTAGCTGAATAAATTATACGCTTAAATGACTGAAAATTTTACACATTTTTAATAAGCCTCTTTACCTTCAACATTTTTTCCAGTCAACTCATCTGCATTTCTATGTACATTGTTTTTAAATACATACAGATGTCACTATTTAACCGACAGACAAATGTATCCTTTTCACACTAGTGATATAGATAGATTGAAAGTGAAATTCTTGAACGTTCTCTAGCCGATATTATTGCAACAGCTGATACAACTACACAGGCAATTTCAAACTTTGTGTAAAAGCAATAAGAACTTAATTAGCTTGAAGAATTTATGTGTAAGGCCACCAGTATATTATAGGATATTTAATTAAAAAAGTGCGATCAGAAATATATTAAACGGATCAATGTTTCCAGTTGTTTCGTTTTCATTAAAAAATATATTTATAGTGATAAGTTGCCACCCGTAACTTATAAAAAGGTTTGTAAAAATAAGCACATTGTAATTTTAATGCTCCGTTTAATTTTAAATGTATATATTAGTTTAATTTTCAATAATTTCGAATTATGGTTGTGTTATTTGCAGAATCATTTTGACTGTGCAAACAGTTTTGGAGGAACATTAGCATAACCACTGATATTGGTGATCATAATACTATATGTAGTTAGTATAATATTATGTTTTTCAGAAGATACGAGTAATCCCCGAAGTGTTAGATGTGTACCTAATAGTACATCCACATTTCACCAGTTAAGTTTAAGTCCCAAGTAATGAGCGGCGAGCCTATTGCCATCAACCGGGCACAAATCCAGACTCCTGCTGAGAAATTCCTGACGGAAAAACTCAATTACACTTTGGCTGGTCTGCGAATCAAACCCAGGATCTCATGTTCAGCAGTCACGCTTGCGACCACTAGCTCAACGAGGCAGTCCAGTTCAGTCGAGGCAGTGGATTGACATAAGCAATCAGAAAACTTATGTCTACCAATTTGTCTAGGTCCGCATGATGCCCTAAACGTGCTTAAAAGCACAGGCACAAAATGAACTAACTTTACAAGATTCAAACCTAGATTAAAACACGCAGCAAACTCCCAACGCAACGTACAGCAACCAATTAATCAGTCACCATCTAACTGATCGTCAAGTTTAAACTAAAATTAATCCCAACTCCGATCGCTAATGAATGGTGCATGGAATCAATCTAAATAACTGGCGACGAAGCTTTATACCATTGTTAATGGGGGCTCGTTTGTATGGGTAATTAATGGGCCTTAAATGGTAACCATCAGTTTTGTTGCGTCTTGTAAACTTGGTTGGTAAAGGAGTGTGTTCATGGGATGATGTGGCGAAGATTTGGATAGTAGATGTGAGGACACTGACATGACAGAAACTAGCTGGATAACCAGCTCACCATTTTGTTTATGGGAGAGTGTTTGGATCAAACATGACGATTGACGAATCTACCTTAAAGTTTTATTTAGTGTTTTACACGTGTGGATAAGAATTTCAACGTTAAGATTAACCATTTAAACGATATCTTTTAATAGTTATTCCAAGATAAACCTGACTTTCTTTAAACCAAAAAATGATCACCAGCACCAGCAAGGTGCGGACAAAAAGGTCTTTTCGAATAAGCAAGGCCTTGTAGAGTTTGATTGATGCTCATCCCTAATCTATATCAAAAGAGGACTCTTCTTTGATTTCAGGCTGATAAAACATAAATAACATCACGCCTGTAACGTACCCATTGCTGGAATACAGGCTTCATCTGTGAGAAAAGAGCTGCTAGCTACAAAATGAAACTTTCTTCTAAAACTAACTTCTACACCGAAATAACTGCTCCAAGTCAACATCAACACCTCACTCCCATCAGTGAGCAATCCCCTTAACTCTAAAGCCAATTAATCTAATTGAGGGTGCTCTTATAATAGTCCCAGTATGTATTTGTACTACAATGGCGTGCTAGACACCTGGACATCGCTTGAAAGCGCTACAGCGCCTGGAGAATATTCCTGTAGGACAAGAAGTTAATCTATGTAAGAATGTACTTGCGACAAATAGCGTTTTGTTATTAATGCTGCATTGTTTCTGATGTGTATGGTGTCTGGTATTTGTTATATTTTTATTGACTTATGATTAAATGATTAAATTGGTCAGGAGTATAGGTCGGTATGGTGTTCTGTATGGTGTCCGGACGTAAAGAATAGCACCATCCCATATCTTCCCGTGGGTGTCGTAAGAGGCGACTAAGGGACTTACCAGAGAATGGGCAGCAGCGTTCTCTGTGTTTTATAACAACCATACTGCGATCGCCAACCCGCCTGCCAAGCGTGGCGATTATGGCAAAACCCCCCTTCTTGGGGGAGGCCTATGTCCAGCAGTGGACGTCTTTCGGCTGAAATGATGATGATGATAGGTCGGTAATCATTTTACTGTTGGAAATAATATTAGTATCCTATCCAATTACTTAACTGAGAAGTTTTATGAGCTAGAATCTTCACGTACTAACCTCAAAACTACCCTCCAAAATATGATTATGCTCTTTTGTGTCATTTAATCCGTAACCGATGTGTTGAAAAGTGTGTAGCCAAAGAATGATTTTATAATTGATCTTCCCATTTAAAAAAAAATCTAAAGTTCAAACTTGTTTATCATTCGAACCCCTGAGAAATCAGAAACCCGTATCTTGACAAATCAAGCTATCACTAATGCTTGCATTGTGTAATAATATCAACAATCACATATTTAGAGAACCAACAAAATGAAAAACAACCCTAAAATATACTTGAGGACTTCACCAAGTTAACGTTGCAGTTCGTAAAGAAAAGTTCTCATACATTTTTGAGAGTGACTTCGATTTCTGGGTTGTAAAATTAATTTGGTGTTTTGGGACATGACAGGACCAAAGTCGGGCAAAAAACAGAGCTATGTTGACTGCTCATTCCAGTCGAGTTGGTTTCAAAAAAATATTATTGAGTTTTGACGTGAAACCAGCGCTGGTGAATAAATTAAGTTTCTGTTTTGTTATTTTCGAGTTATTGCGTAGTTTTGTTTAGATTTGGTCTGTTCAATAATAATTTGGAATTATTTTATGGCTAACTAGCTTATATCCGCGGCTTCGCCCGCGTGGAGTTCGATAATAACCTCACCAACATACTACATCCTATGTGTTAATCCAGGTTAGAAATTATCTGTGTTCTAAATTCAATCCAAATCCGTTCAGTCGTTTTTGCGTGAAAGAATAACAAACATCCATCCATCCATCCTCACAAACTTTCGCATTTATAATATTAGTAGGATACCATATTTGAACCTTAAAGGAAACTACAATGATGTCGGTACAGGATCCTACTTAGTTTTAAGTTTCTTCCTGTGCCTTAAACATATTAATTGATAAATTATATTTTTGGGTGGTGACATGACTAACATATACAAAACAAAGCATCACGCCTGTAATTCTCGCAGGGTTGGGCAGACGTGTAGGTACCCATTAATTACTACACCCACATTTCGCCAGTTATGTTTAAGTCCCATGTGATAGGGGGCGAGCCTATTGCCATCAACCGGGCACAAAATCCAGACACCGTGGCTGTTACTGAGAAATTCCTGATGGAAAAACACTTTAGCACGACCTGGGAATCAAACCCAGCTCAGCAGTCGCGCTTGCGACCACTAGACCAACGGCAGTCAAAAAAACATATAATAAAAAAATCACTGGCTTGCAGTTGGTTCCAATTTCCCAACTCAAACTAACAAGTTTATGGCCAAGTTCTTTAAGCGTCAGTTTTCAAGTCCTTCAGCTTAGCTATGTGTCAACTTGTTACTCAGCTGTGCAGTAATATGTGCTTATGTGCTATTAATAACGTTGACACTATCAACAAGATCGTTATCAGGTACGAAACTATCTCATATACCTACAGCTAGTAGTGCATATTATCCTCTCATTCACACAGAACTACAACCATATCAGATTTTCTGCAATTAAACTGCGAAATCAATACGTCCGCAATTATAACGAAGGACATGTTCCAGGAACAGCTCTGCGCAAGTTACAGTGGAATGTTACAAAGCGCTGTGCTCGTCAATGGACAAGCGTATTGATATCAAGCACACTGCAGGGGTAGCAACGTAAATGTATCTACCAAATTCATTTATATGAATGGATAAGTTGGGGTGAATTTGACCAATACTGAATGCAATCAGTATATCTAAACTGATTTCGTGAGCTGACGGTATCAATATTCCATAGCAATGATGAATAATTGATGACAGGTTTTGAACTGAGTTTAGATGATGGTTATTAGTAGTCGTGTTTGTATGTTTGCTGCTTACTTTATAGAGTTCCGTACCTCAGTCGGGAAAAACGGAACCCTTATAGGTTCACTTTGGTGTCCGTCTGTCTGTATGTCCGGCTGTCAAGAACCTTAAAGATATGAAGCTGAAATTAATATCAAATACTCAAGTGTGTGTGTGTGTGTGAGAGCAGCAGTGGCCCAGTGGTGGCGGTCCCGACTTACGAGCAGTAAGTTCGAAGCAGTGGGTTCGAACCCAGGCAGGCGCATTACTTTACGTAAATTATTTCATCACAACTGCTATCAAAACGGTGAAGGAAAACATCGTGAGGAAACCGGCATATCCTAGAACCAAAAATTCGAAGACATGTGACATCTACCAACCCGCACTGGGCCCGCGTGGTGGATTATAGCCCCTTCCCTCTCATAGAGAGGAGGCCTGTGTCCCAGCAGTGGGAACATTATAGGCTGATTATGCTTATGCTTACTCAAGTGTACTACTCCTTGGAACAGTGAAAAAATCAAACTTGTAAGTCAATGCGATCAAAAGATATGACCCTCGCATATTTTGCGATTTCACAAGGTAATGAAAACCTTTGTACATACTTACCGTTGATCTAGAATCATGAAATTTGGCAAGAAGCAATGTCTTACAGCACATGTAAAGAAAAAAATCTGAAAACCAAAACACTTGGCCGGTTTTTCTTTTACGACATGCTTTTGTTTTTCTTGGCAACCAAGTAATTAAGTAACAAAATGTTGTTTTATTTTTGTTTCTTGTAAATAAGAAGACGTAATAACAAGTAAATCTCAGAAACGAATCATTTCATGTTAATATTATAACATCAGTAGGTAAGACTTTTTCCTGTCACGTGTCGGGAAGCTTCCGGCAAGGAAAAACAAAAGGTCACCTTATCTGTATATATTACGTACCTACCTACTTCAGGAGGATAAGCAGGAACGTCTTAAGACAATGTATAGCCTAGCCTAGGCAGTTATTCAACATGGTTATTATGTTGTCGCACTGGCATAGCCCAACCTCAATGACAGGCCACAGAGACACCACTGGTTTTTATGTCATTCTATACAAACGCTTCCAAAGGTGACGATATTGTCCTATTGCCGTTTTCATATAGTCAGCGAAGCTCGACGTGTAGTCAGGCTATCATTGCGGTGCGAGGTTGCACTCGGAATTGCACTTTTAGAGATCAATTTTCAAGAATGACTTGTGGTACCTTTAGCTTATCAATAATTAAAATAAAAACTATTCCACATAAACGAATCCGCAGCTCCAGTTAGTTTCCCTTATATTAAAACAAACATACGCTAAAGGTGTGGCTAGTTAAACTACGCGACAATTATTCACAAAACGCGTCGCGACGTCACGCGCGCGCTGAGCGTGATGCGGACAAAGTGGCGCAGACACGACACTGTTTTGGAAGTAGGAAGTGGATGTACGCACGGCGGCTAATCAAGCTATGCAAAACCAAATTAAGCTTATCTCTCATCGTACGGGAAGCTCAAACCAAGCGAAGTCAGATTATACTGGTTAAGTACAGCTTGATGTGCCGCCTACATCGCAAAAAAAATATAATGTAAAAACATGGTGTAACGTGTACTGCGCGAGAATAGCGTTCATGGAAGACTTGGGGACAGTAAAAAAAAGACAGGTTCTGCTATTATGCCCCAACACATACTGTCACGTTGACTTCTGTGCTGTCATCTGACAACGTCGTGGAATTAGCGAAGTTTTGGGACAACAAAATTTGAACACAACTCGAAGAAAAACGACTATGGAATGCGAAACGGTGGTTTAAAGCGTCAATACGTGTAGTAAAAGTGGGCGTGACTTCACCCCGCCTCGATGCACCATTTACATGAGTATACATGTCACTTTCTGGTTGGAAACGATTTGGCAAAGCTATTGAATAAAAGGGATCAGAAACGCATAAGCACAAACAACTTAACGACAGCATATCGCCAGTCTCAGTATGGTGTAACGACAATGCTTTTTAAATTTTGCTGAGGTTTTCAGTAGCAGTTTCAATTAATTTACCACAAGCAAATCTACCTTTTAACATTATATTTTAAACCTAAAATCTCCTCAACCTTGAAACGTGCCCAAAAAGCCCCTCTCAAACGTCCGTCCCATCTGGAAAGTTTACAAAGTTATTCTCTGCGCAACCCCTTACCTCGTAAATATCTGAGTGATTTGCATAAGAAACGGCACCAGTCACACTCCACACTGCTGAATAAATTACTTACTTTTCACTGCTTTTTTACTAAGAAACTTTTTTTATTATATCAGCCTTTTATTTCGTGTTACTCTTTAATATTTCTATAGCAATTTCGTAGAGAATAAAGGAGAGCCGGGGGAAGCGATGAATTGCTGTGTTTTAATAATTGAGGAAGTTGTGGTGACTTTATTTTAGCTCTTTTGTACTTGTTTAATTAGGTAGGGTCTTATTTTTTTTAGATAAAAATGTAAAAGACTGTCTACAATATAGGTACTGCAGGCAGCCTACTGAAGTTTGTAATAATTTTCAAACATATTTGCTACAAACCTGACATTATTCCAAGAAGAAGATGTTCTTTAAAAAAAATTATATCAACCACCTTTTCTAGTTTTATTATTAAAATTTTTGTGGATTCTATTGGGTTGGAACTTTCGATTGACGTCATGCCCATGACAAATGTGAGATCTGTGGAGCACAGAATTGAATATGGCGAGCATCAGACGCTTCTTTATTTTTATTTTTACCTTAGACGTTCCAATCGATAATATGGCAAGAAAAAAACTAATTGAAAACGACCCACGCATTTCCACGACTATAATAATACACCATTTGTCAATCTATCAATCAGATGTCAATTCAAAAAATTATAAAGTAAATCGTGAACATGTAATTAGTTTTTTGGAATGTGAGCCATTTATGGAATTCACGGTAGCTAATGAAAAGAAATAGGCTTAGCGCTAGTGACACAATATTCTACATTATTTTTATGTAAAAACTACAACAGTAAGTAGTAAAAAAAATTACGTTTTTATTAAGTAAATGAGAGTGCTTCGTACATCGAGGAACAGTCCCGGTCCGGTCCCCTATGTTATAGATTTAAACGGGGTTAGTTTTCAATGACCAGCCAAATTTTAAAATTAAGATCTCAATATTGCACTGTAATTGAGTGTTAAATATTTAAATCAAGTACATAAACATTCAATTTTCAAGTTGTTGAACTGAATTGTGTTCTTATGATTTCTCCACGTTATGTTAAAAAAAAAACTTGAATATATAATCGATTCTGAATCATATCTGATCATTGAAAACCAGCCCTGTATTTTTTATGTTATTTTTACAAAGAATTAGCCTTGTGAGTTGTGATGTACACAGACATCGCGGGTTTAGTATCAAAGTTTCAGTATAATACCTTTTTTATTTCTTCTATATATTACTGAGCTAGTTAATGTAATAGGAAACGTTCTATTACAAGTACGGTCAAAGTAAATCATCATAGTTTAAATGGACTCATCCATATTCCATTACACATACATCCGTTTTCAGAAATATGTGGTGGTTATATTAAATGAAGAAGTAGATACAGACCATCATGCTGAACCACTTATTCCTTAGGACCAACATATTAATTGCAAAAAAATGATCTGCCGTTTCATACTTTTGGTTCAGTTTGAAATAATGACCAAGCATTTCTAATACACGCTGTATAAAAGTCTCGCTCAATTTCAAGTCTGGAATCGTACACAGTAATAAAAATTGACTAGTGTCGCTAAAAAGCTAACAAAGTGTGTGGACAGCCAATGAAATAATCGTTGATTGGAGGAGCGCATACGTGGTCGTTATGCTAGTTTGTGCGACACAGGGAATCAAATCACACACTATTACAGTTTTATAGTAACTAACGTACAGAATAAGCTCGTTTAACAAATAATAGTGGCCCCAGCACAAGCGCGCGACGTAAACGTAATGTAATTGCAAACGACTTTTACTCTAAAACTGTCTTATAGCGATTTGGTTTTTGCGATTAGCACAATTAGTAATCAATAAAATAGTTTTTACAAAAACTTTTAAACGTCAAAAATGAAAACATTTTAGAAACTGAATGAGTTCGATGTTTTCTATCTGACTATTCTGAAAGGAAACACCGAAAAATACTCAGTGATCACAAAGGTTTTTTTAAAGGCCAGACATGATCATGGCCTAGTCATAGAGTAGTTTTAGATATGATATGTTGACTATAGAACCACACAGATTTGAGTGGATCTGTCCAGTTAGTCCACGCATTTGTCAATTATCGCATAGATGTAGCTCTACTCATATTGATACACATACATGTCATATGAATGAAGTCGCGTCCCAGTTAAATGGGACTTTAAAATATTCAGAGTCCCGAAATTACGATACCTATTGCAGTTAGGTACAATTTTTTTTGGAAAAAAAAATCTGTTCATCAAAGCAGCGCCTTCTTTCAGAATGCAAGTTCTTACGTTTTTACTAAATAAACTAAAAATTATACCAAAGCAGGTATATTAACTTAAAGACCACGACGAATTCACTCCAAAACCTCCTGATTACAACAATAAACCAAAGACAACACAACTTTCTAGCACCATAAACAAAAAGTCTAATCATAAACAAACAGAGGCTTTCCCCCAGGCGTAGTACAATTGTCACGGTAATGACGTCATATGATGACGGCCGCCATCATTGTTCCCATGGCTCGTAATGGGACATCATGGGCCATGTAAACATTCTCCCATAATGTCGGCCACGGGGATGTGAAGTATGGAAGAGTAACGACGTAGATGGTAGAAAGTGGATTAGAATGTTTTGTTTTTAGAATTGGTTTGGCTTTGCTGTTGGTTCCATTAAGTTATAAGACGCAGTAATTCTTTAAAGAGGTAGGCAGACTTGTTTATGTCATCCACATTCCACTAGCTATGTTAGTTTCAGAGCCTCAGTATTCTCGTTCTTGCAGAAGCGTCTGAGACAAAAAAAGTTGTAGTTATCTGAAAAAGTCCTGAGCGATTTAGACAGAGAAACTAGACAATAATATGCGTACTGAATGTACAATTAGAAGATAGGTACACATGTGCAGCAACTATTTAATAGCAGATGCAACAGCAAGTTCTGGGCAAGCCATCATTTTCACTCTTGCACTAATCAGCATGATGTTGAGTCCACAACCCATTCAAAGAATCAAAAACATGAGCATACTTCAAAAAAGGGAAATGACACAAAGCATGCTCAACCCAACTAAATAACTTCTTATCCATCGCCCACAATTCTACGACACAAGTCCGCGCGCCGCCGGCACGCATGCTAAGTGATGGCATCTACTTTTTTACGTTTTTTTATCTAAATTAAAAATCAGCACCGCCCCCCTCTCACCTCGCCGCCTCGCCCCTGCAAGGTCTAAGGTTACGTTATAAACATACTGTACGCTTTGTTCGGCCTATCACAGGTAAAATGATCAAATGTATGGCTATTATCGTAAATTGAGTAGACTAGGTGGTCCGATTACTGATAGTAAATAGTGGTAGGACATTATTGAGAAAATTGCGGTTTCTATTTGGGCACGGTTTTGTTGACAGTAGTTACCTAGAGCTGTTTGTGAGCAGGGCAAAGGCCTCCCCTTTCTCCTTCCAAACTTCTCTGTCCTGTGCGATATCTGGCCATGTTCGCCCCGCAAACGAGATCAGATCGTCACACCACCTTCGCCGCGGTCTACCTCGACGGCAATTTCAATTAGAGCTACCTTTTCACCAAAAACAAAGAACGCAGGAGAATCACGAATCCGATTCGTCCGATGCTGTTTTCGTTGATAGAAAACATTGAAAGGGAGAAGAAACCTGGGGACCTAGAGAGAGTTGCATTGTATGAGCGACAACGATGATGGAACAGTTATAAAATATATTGTATTGACATGACATGACTACTGAGAAGCATATACTATACCTGTTTCAGGTCGTAGTAACGCTTTTAAAGCCATTGCCTTCCTCCTCTGGGCCCTCTGAACTCAGTGCCTGAAATATCAAGCATGCATGGCAATTATAGTTATTAGGTTTATGTTTAAAAACAAATTACAGTATGATCTGAATCATTTCCCAGATTTTAACTTTAGATATGACATAAATGATAATCCAAGTTTCAAGACTGCTTAATATGACTCAGCCATTTTGTTCCCGAAGGCATATGAACCTAAGTATTTGAATTTTTTCCAACAATCCTTCAGCTAATAATTCTAAAACTATTACTTAAGTTACATCACTAAAACCGGCAATAAAGATAAGTGTAGTGAACACGATAGTAATAAAAAGCTAACAAAATGACTCACAGCACGTAACACCTTACGATGCGCGCGCGCATGGCAGTGACTCATGCGCAAGCTACAGGAATGGATGATTTACATCGACTGGTATCCTAGGTTATGAATTTTAGATTTGATAGATGGGTTATTCCCGTATTTTGATAAAAGTTCAAATTCTAATGTTAGCCACATTAGAATTTGAACTATCGAATTTCAAGCTGTCGAGAAAATTCGTCTCACTTCCCTGCATTTTTGGCAAGATTTTGGCGTTGGTGACTGAGGTAAGATTGAATTGAACGTTTAACTACCAGTGTTGGCTTCATCATCTATCACCATCTGCCTAGCCTTTGCCTAACTATGTTAGAGTCAGCTTCCAGTCTAACTGGTATTCCGTAGAATACCAGTATTTAGAATAAACGAACTGCCTATCCTAGCTTCACAACCCGTTCTGGGTATCACGACACACCTTGGTAACATAGGCTGTTGTTTTCTGTAATTAAAAGATGGAGATCAAATCTCAGCATTACAAGAGTCGGGAGGCTGGAAATACAATGTTTTCAGAATTTTTCAATATTGTGTGATATTACGTACTTTCAGTATAGTTTCTAGTTATTTGGGACATCTCTTTGCTTGGAATACACTAAAGCTAAAATGTACTAGAGTTTATTTTTTAGAATAGCGCATTAGTTTAATCCAAAACTATTGATTGGCAGTGACATACAATTTTAGTTTTCTTTAAAAGATTAACTACGTATTATCATTAAAAAAAATCGCTTAATCCTGAAATCACAGCCAGCAATGTACACAAAACACAGAAACCTCAACGACAGCGATAACCAGAGCGCGTTGTATTGGAACTGGGTGAAAGTCTGAACCACAGGCCGTGAGTCACCGACCACCGACACTCAATTTGTGATGGACGATCGTACTAACCTAGCAGTGGAGTCAATGTTATGTTGACATGATGAAATAATCTGTAGTATTGCGAGGTGGGTTAGGGAAGATAGTTAATAACAAGGCGTTCGAAAAAATACATAAATTCGCAGTGCCGGAACTCCGATGAGACGTTTTCAATGTCAATAACTATTGTATCAGTATACCATTAGTGGGACGGTTGACATGGGAAAATGGTAGCAAAAACCTGCTAAGTGCTAGTCGGACTAACGCATGAAGGGTCCCGTACCATCGTAGTAGGCGTAGGAGTTATTTGTTGTTATAGCGGCAACAGACATAGACATTCCGTAAAAAATTCAACTGTCAACCTGTTACAGATCATGAGATGCCCGCTGACAAACAGACAGACAAACGGACGGACAGCGGAGGCTTAGTAATAAAATCCCGTCGGTTACCCTTTGGGTACGAAACCCTAAAAATGGTGCAAAAATGCAGGAAAAAGAAGAAGATACCATACAATTACTATGCTAGAAAGATTTTTAGAAGCTGAATGATATTGATTTGTATAACTATACTATATTTATTTCAGATCTTTGACAGTTGTTACAGGGAGTCAGTGGCCCGAGAATCTGACAACCAGTCTTACCAAGGTACCGTATTACCTAGTACTAAGTGGGTTATGGAGGTCAGATAGGCAGTTGCTCCATGTAAAATACTTGTTTGCAGCTGCATCCGGTAAGATTGGAAGCCGACCTCAACATAGTTGAGAAAAGGCTAGGCAGATGATGGTTTATTAATATGATTATGAGACGATGGCGTTAAAATGATCCTTGAACATACCCACAAATAAACTGAGTACCTTACAGGGAAGGAACACAGTTTATTTATTAACACAGGAAACTAAAAAGGTCTGAAATTCAACACAAAATAAGCATGTTCAATGGCCTTTCCTTCACTCAACCCCCATATGTTTCCCAATGTAATTCCTACACATTATGCAAAATAACAAGTACCTAACCCTTTGTAATAACTTCCAAAACATATGCGTTGGAAACCATGTAAGTAATTTGCACCCTTACGATATCGAAGTAAGCATTTCGCACCCCAACATCGGGGAGCAATCAGAAGTAACTTTGAGAGGAAACCTGGCCTATAGAACAGATTGACATAACTAAATGCAGTTTTATATTTTATGAGAAATGACTGGTCCACCAAATCCTACTGAATTCAAGTAATAAATCACATTTATTTCTGTCAATTGGTTTTACAAAACACTTTTACATGTCACATCATGTTATGTTTTATAATTAGATGGGGCCGGTGTTTCGTACCTGACTACTCTGAGAAGAAACAGCCGAAACAAACTCAGTCTGTTGTTGTCTCTTTTAAAGTCCAGACATTGGTCTAGTCATATAATACCTAGAAATAGGACTTGCTAAGACTTTAGGTCCAGTGCTCAGTCATCTACTCTCTTATTTTACAGTAATTTAAACAAAAAACTCAAGAACAAAAGGAGTAGACCATAGATTCCCTGGTTTTCAAACCGAAAAGTATCCGATTTATTTGTGAAATCTCATCATTACAAAATGTGAATAGCCTCACACATGAAACCAGCTTTCTAACGCGAAACTTTTCATGTAAGGCAATCGATTCATACAACATTAACTTATAAAACCGTTTCTGTCTTTAAAACTTTTAATAAGTAAGTATTTCACGCCCTAAACAGCTACACGTAAAATAAGTACGTTCTCGTACACACCGGGGGATCTTTATCAACTGCGAAGCGATCTCAATTAGCCTGGAGCGGGAACTTGTCGCTACTAATGCGTCTGTATCTGTTAGGGAGCTTCACATGAGAAGGGGGGAATGCTGCGATAGAAAGCGAAATAAACCAAATCAAAGTGTAAGTTCGTTGGCTTATTTCTTCTTCTTTTTATAATACACCTGAACTTAAGAGGACTCAAAGTGCCACTGACGCCTGTGACTATCTAATGGGTCAAAAAGACATCAGTTTCAATATATAAACTTTTATTTTTCAATAACCAATAGCTGTGTTCTTCAGGAATAGTACCACTATTTTTTTATTATTTAAATGATTAACTGCTCTTAATCACTGCTTAAAATCAAAGTTATCAATATATCGGCCTTTGCCCAGCAGTGGGACAATATAGGTTAAGGAAAATAAAACAATATAATTATACTCTGTCAAAAGTCATCATTTAACGATTTTTTTTCAGAATCGCTGCGTACACAGCAACCGTCTGTGAACCTCTTTACTCACCAGTACGGAGGAGTAATGTGTCGATTTATATGATTTATACCCCCTTCTGTAAACACATATGTTTGATCGTTGCGAGTTGATTAAATTATGCAAAAAACATCGTGTTGCCGACGACTCGTAAACGCGGTTTCTTCAGATGTCCATGTGTGTGTGTTGTGTTTGTGCGAAGTTTTGTGTTAGTGTGTGTGTAGTTGTAGGAATTGATATGGAAGCGTCTGGAGATGTAGGCAACGGATTAAATTGTAAGTGCCTTATCAAGTTTATTGTTTTTTTCTAAGTAAAGGGTTAGCCATAATGCAGTATCTTAGATCCGCGCAGGTTCTTATGATTTCGCAAGTGCGTCAGTGATCATAAAAGCTAAACAACGGAACGTTTTTTTAATAATATTTGATTATATTCATATCTTTATTTACATTCCAAGTTGTGTGTAGATCCTACAATAGGCATAAAGCTAAGGTATAATTACGGATCCTGTAGGGACAGCTTATTATAGATTTCAATACTGAATTTTAAAAGAAAAATAACACCAAGTCAAGTCTTGACCAGGCTTAGTAATGCCGATCGAAGTGCCTAATGGTAAGTCATCTCAAGTCCATTTATCTCTGATCCACAGCTAGGGCATAAGCAGACGCCTACGCATACAACTTCTAAATTCCCAATCGCTGACTATTCGCACTGTCGAGTGTGTGCGCTCACTTAATCATAGTTCAGTTGGCAACGCAAAAACAATACGATTGCGTAAATAGGGCAGTGCCGAACGTAAAAGGTGATCGATTTCGAACGCTCGATGACTCACTAGTGTTGTGACTTGTGATTATTCGACTACTTTGGAATCCGAATAATCGGATACGAGAAAAATCGATCAAAGCAAATAAAAAGTAACAGAATAAACTGACTCATTATTGGAAAAAGGATTATTTTAACGAGAATAAAAAGGTTTTAATATCGGTGAGGTGGCTGACCTCAAGTGACTAAGATTATTTTCAATTGCTTTTTTTATGTGGCAACCAGATGCTTTGAATATTTAAAGAGTGAATTTCATAGAAGATGCAGTATTAATAAAACCTTAAACGTTTTGTTTTATTTCCTTAAGAATTATAGCTTGCTTTTCAACAGGTCTCTTGCACCATTTGCGCTTTTGCTGTAAATGAAATGAATAGGGAGATAATATTTAAGTCTATTGATAAAATCGCGAAACTGCAGATTAAATTCATCGAAAATAATTATCGGTGTTTTCGCATAAATATCGAAAATTGTTTATTGGTGTTTATGCAGTATCCACTTAGATTATGATACTTTTGATTTGTTTTTGGGTCACTCAGTCAACAAGTGGTGTGGCAAATATCTGTTAGGCTGTGGCAACCATTATGCATTTGAATTATTATTCAAACAAAATAACGATTTTAAATGTCATAAATACAATTATAACTGTAAGAATCGATTAAAAAAATATCGAATAATCGCACCTACGCACATCCCTACGCATCAACCAATAATCTCTTGATAACTGTACTTAATTAAGTAACAGCCAATAAGTTATCTTTTAACGGCTAATCAAAGCCTATTTAGATATGCTATCGGCTGCTCACGAGGTGTTATGTGGCATTTGCCACTTATCTGGCTCGAAACTGGCTCGAAATTGCCAGGCTTATTGGCGTAATAAGCTCTGCCTATGGGTTTTGAATTCGCATAAGGGGTTCTGCAAGCGTTTATGGATTTTATAAAGTATTCGCTGATACCGTTTTCTTGTAAAGATAGGAGATCTGTTGTGTGAACACGTGTTTTGGGTTTGTGTACAGATTTTTCCTTGTATAGTGTGAAATGTTGTCAAGTCTGCACAAGGATAATGCTATCCTTGTGCAGTTTTTGCCCGCGAGTTCGTTCGCGTTATGATCGGAAACAATCCTGATTTATTTTTTTAATATAGCCTATGAACCTCAGGGATAATGTAGCTTCCTAGTAGTAAATGAATTTTAGGAATCGGTTCAGTGGTTCTGAAGATTTCCTCCTACATCCAAACTTACCTCTTTATAACATTAGAGTAGATGTGTTCGTTAGAATTTCCTCCTAAAATAATACGGGTGAAAACGGGACCATGAGGAAATACGGTAACATATACTAAGCATACCATGTCTGCACATACTATGCTTATAAGATTGTTGTTATGGTTGAAGATTAGCAAGTCAGCTGGGATTGCAGCGGAGATGTAGCTTACTACACACAGGGTACGCCGGTTTTAATCTAGCGTACATCATAAGACTTTAGTGATGCCTCCAATAATCTTGAAGGATCTTGCTTTGTAAACGCAATATAACGTAGGAAAGGAGCTGCTGCAATAATTAGTTTTGGCAACACGTGCAATTCAGGGCGATTATGAGCCCGATGGTAAAACAATTAAATAAAGTAAGTTTTTTTTTAAATTACCTGTATTGTCCTACTGTTGTGCAAAGGTCTCTTCTATAGCTGTCCACTTCTCCCTGTGTGTGGCAATCTCCAGCCAATCTCCCACAAATGACTTTATTTCATCGCGCCAGCATTTTTTAGGTCTCCCTCAGCGTCGACACCCGTCTTCAGGCACCCATTGCGTGACGACTTTGACCAATCTATCCCAATGTATTCCGCCTACATAAAGAACTAGATAAAAGAATATAATGCGAGCTCTTCATCAACGTTTAGAAAGCATCAACAAACAACATCATCTGAAATCAAGTGGGACAGATACAACCCAACATTTTTATGAAGAATACTCCAAAGTACTCATAATTCCGAGACCCAAATTTCCGAGGCGCCATGTCTCGAAATCGTCGAGATTTAATCGCCTAACATATCGAGTGACCAGAAACAAAAAGCAATATACATAAATTATAGTCGGAATCGTATTAGAAACACGTTTTGCGTAGCGCAGTAGTGATCGAGTTGAGGTTTCTATAGACTTGACGATACGATGACGGGACGACTCCCCAAAAAGCTCAGCCACTCAAAACTAAGTTACTACAAGGTATATGTATATCCTTTGTTTCTCCAAATCAATACCTACCTTGATCTAGTTACAGTAGCTCCTTAGACTGACAAAGACATTTATCATAAGTCTGAATGAACACAGTTTCTACCCTCTATTTTGTGCGCTTTAAATCGTGACTACATAAGGTTCTTTCTTTAGTCAAGCAGTAGAGAACTGGGCTACCACTGCCTTTGCACTGGTTTCTCCAATTAAATCAACTAGCACTTTGATTAAGATAGTCATAAGTCGCCAATTCCTCGCACACTGGCCTCGCTTAATGATCTCTTGAATTCTAATCCAACAAACGATCTGTTTACTGATGGATAAATGTGAGAGGAATTTATGAAACTGTTGTTAGCCTGCTTTTATTAATGTTATCACTTCAAACTTTGCTTAAGTCATAAGTCATTTATTTCAGTACAACATACATCGTATAGCAATTTTGTAAAATAAAATGTAAAATAAAAAAGTACCATTAAAACATTAAAATTGAAAAACATGTCAAAGATTTAAAATAATTAATAATATGTCATCTAATTTCTGTGAGTAATAAGTAAACAAAAAATATTAATAAAAATGGAATGTCAAAAATAAAATTTATAATTATTACAAGAGATAATTTGTCATTTAATTAATAATCCATGAGTAATACAATAAAAAAACTAAAGATTATATACATTAATAAATTAAAATAACCTATATTAACTAACTAACTTAAAAATAAACTTAAAAAATGGCGTCAAAAAACTCCTCCTCAACGTAGTCAACTGGTAATGTACCCAAAAGACTGGCGGCGTTGCCACGTTGTATGGCAACGCTAAGCCTTTGGCCAAGGTAAAAGCCAGCCCTTGGGTCACGGGAAGAGTCAACTAAACGTTTAGAAATGTCCTTGAAAAGGCTGTGAGCACTCGGACCCCACGGACCTAGAGTTTCAACCCCAAACGGCTCGAAAATATAGTTACCAATAAGGTTACTATATTTACGCCGCTTGAGGTTCTCTGCAGCCGCAGCCGCAGCCCCAGCACAGCACGATGAGCTAGGAAGATGGGATGGCGCAAGAGTATCGATACAAGTTGCATCCCACACTAAAGGCCTACCCATCTTCCATGGAAAAAAAAACTAAATAATAAAAAAAACAATGTCAAGTATAAAAAATTCAAAATAATAATAATCAACTTTACTTTGTTATTTTGTATATTTTAATATGTGTGTGTATTGTATCTTTTATTTTTATAATTTTAGTTACTGTAATTGTTTGTAAACACAACCATTTTAATTAAATAAATAAATTATGTATCCCTTGCCGTCTACTTGACCCTATTCATTATAAAATCACAAAATACTTCAGCATCTTCCAAAACTCATGTATCACACATTTTCACTTTCCCCGCTATCCCATCTACGAATATATTCTACACGTATAGACGTCACGACTTGTCCATCAACAAAAAACTGAGCCACATTTATTTCACCAAGTCGTGCACTATAAAGGGCCCTCAAACTGGTTTTTATTAGCACACGGCAGTGCCCGAGAGAGCGCGATGGTTTATTGGATAAGCGTCGTGACCAAGGTTTTGGGTTCTATTCCTGCTTTACAAACATTCGTATATACCTGTTTGGTAGGATTTGTGGGCGTTTTCGACATTTTCTTCAGCTCTGACGTAAGATTTCTAGTTTCAAGGTTTTGGTGTTATGAAGAGGTTAGAGCTAGATGCAATGCATGTGTAATTTAAACCATATGTGATATTTCTTTTACTTCTTCATTTTTTTCTCTAGTTACAATAGTAGAATATCCTACAGCATTATTTTGTTTGCTTGTGATTATAAACGATACGAGATCATCGATGCAACTCCTACCTTTTATGTAGTAACTGTGTCAATATCTTCTGTGTTTGTTTAGAAGTAGAAGAGGTCATGGCCAGAAATTGAACATAGGTTCCGTTGTCTAAGCAGTCGATGATATTAGATGAGTAAAATCCGTTCATTGTCGTTTATTTCTCTAACAGCAACTATAATTTTATAATTTATAAATGAAAATACTAGGTATACTTTACACTTCATAACATTTTCTCGATTTGTTTTAATTTTGAGATAATTATCAATAATAATTATCAATTTTAGATAACAACCACAGATAACCTTTAGAACCTTACGTACACATCTACGTCATGATTATGTGACTTTGGAAAAGGAGTATTTCTCAAAGAAATCTTTTAAATGAAGTAGTAAATCTACAAGAATATAAATAGGGCTATAAAATTGTATTTACGATTATGCAAAGTTTTGCCAGTGCCTTGGTTTATACAGCTGTTTTAATTTTTAATTAATATAAATATTAATAGGTCCAATTTGCATTAGGCCTGAGAACCGGTATTCTCATAATAATAATAATAAATGTTGTTGTGGAAATATATCAGGCTGAGTAGAAATTAATGTATAACAACAATGTATTCCTGACAGATGAAATATTAATACTTATCCCTGGAGTATTAGAGATCACTCAGTAGTCAGTTAAGAATAGTAACCTTGTATTACGCAAAAGGAAACCAAGAAAACGTGGAGATTAAATCAGAAAAAGAAACAGGGAACAGAGTTGAAACCGGTATGTCTTAAAACCAATATTTCAGAGACATGTGACACCCACAAACCATATAACTTTTACTGAAAAACGAATGAAAAGGCTGTTTCAACAAGAGGATTCTTGAAACAGGCTATTATATACTATATTTTTGCTCATAGATTTACTTTAAATCATAATCATAACATACAATCAAATGTTGAACTAACACTTACTTGCAACAACAGATAGCACATACTTACAAGCTTATAACTACATATAATTTACATACAAAACAAAACTTAAAAGTAAATAATCCTCAGCATATACATATACACTATTGAATGCGTAGTTCGGTAGTAGAACAACTCTTGTACGACCGGTTACAAACTTACCTCCAATATTTGCGATCGTCATCAACTGTACCTTGATCAAAATAAAGGTGATTTAAGCTCGTACGGGTAGTTTTTAATTTTGTCTTCGTCTCCTCGTCGTAAAGGGCATGAGGACTATGGTAACTGTTCTTCAGACTTATTTAGACGTCGGGTTTTGAGATTGAGTTGAAGTTTTTAGACTTTTAAAAGGGAGAAAGATTGATGTTTGCAAGGGTACGGTCATAAATGGCATTCAATTGCGTTTTAATATGTGAAGATGGGTTTTTGTGGGCGAAATATTGACTGTGCATGAGTTTATGTGTATTTCCTTATGAATTGAAGGTTTTGCTTACTTTGCAAGCCATTGACCTCTCAGTGGACAGCTTTAGGTCATATCTGTGTAACCAAAAAGACTGGCATAACGATTGATTGACCTCTAGCTTATATGGTAGTCTACCTGTCATGAACTAAAATGTTGGTTCCATCAAGTGATATTGGACCAGCTGGACTTTTTATTAGAAATGTAAATATAAATGGTGCAATCAAATGTAAAATCAGTGTCACCATTGCCTTAGCACTAGTATTTAGCACCACAGACGTATGTAAACTCATAATAGATCCTAGGTTGGTAATCCTGGGCATATTTTTCTAATACCACGAGAGGCAGCATAATAACATATACACCAACATAAGACCTGTTTTTCCCAGAAGGGTTAGGCAGAGGTGTACGAATAGTAGTCCCATGTTCTCCCAATAGGAATGAGCCTACTATCATTAAGCTGGCGCAAATCCAGACTCCGGCTGATACTAAGAAATTCCCACCTACTTGATAAACCTAATAAAATTTTGCTCGACCATGGAGTCGAACTCAAGACCTCTTACAGTAGTATTCACTTGAATAACAATGCAGCATGAAATACTCAGCAAAATCCTTGTCCGCCAGCAATTTAAGCTACGTTTATGTTGCCTTATCAATTACAACTCCGACACTTTTAAAACAGTTAAAACCACACACCAACCGAAGCTCTAAACATAATTCAAACATCCTCATCGATTTGTTGTCAAGCTACCAATTTCCTGAGCACATCGACTATGAAAGATTGCTTCCTGTTCCAACACCAAGTCTGCTGCCCCCACTGCGGACATAGCGCAATATCTCAAGTTACTTGGACAAGCAATGTCTGGAGTACGAGATGTATAGGGTAATGGTGGATGACAGGAAGTTGGACAGTATCAACTAAGTAATTGATAATTAGTGTCGGACTGGAGAAAAGACATCCAGCAGGATTTGCTCCATTTTTAATCATAATAAATAGAGTATTAGGTATTAATATATTTTTTTTGTGTTTGTTTCATTGGTCTAGTGATCGCAAACGTTATTGCTGAGCATGAGGGTTTGATTTCTAAGTCAGGCAACAGCCAAAAAGTCAAACAATAGACACACGATTCTTAAAAACCTGCGTACGAAAATTCACTTCTTAAACTTGAACTTTTCATGAACTATGGCGTATTTTGTGCCCTTTGAACAGACCTCTGCTTACGCACTACCAAATTTAACAAACCTAGCAGTAATTTACAACTATACTTCAAACCAATATGGTGCCAAACCATTTCAAATTCGAAATAGAAAACATCGCACAAACATTAGAGACCAGCATTTCCAATTATGAATCCGTAACCACAACAGGTAGGGCAGGACCCGGGGCGCCGCGGAAACAAGAGTTACCAATTATTGTACGTAGTTTGGACATACGCGTATGGCACTGCCCTCGGGCGGTTCCATTCTACGGCAGTGATATAGAAAACTTTTTCATACTGTACTCTTTGCTTTGACCTGGTATTGCACTCTTTGTAAAAAGGCTACGTGGACTGTTGAGCTGTTTGGTTTAAGTATATTATCTTTCTACATGTTCTAATTGAAGATTGGTCATGGAATATTGTTTAGGTTCTGCAAATCTGTACTAATATTATAAAGCTGAAGTGTTAGTTTGAACGAGCTAATCTCAGAAAGTACAGGTTTGAATTGAAAAAATATTTTAGTGTTGGATAGCCCATTTATTAAAGAAGGCCTATATAACATCACGCTTTTTATAAAAAATTCACGCGGACGAAGGTCGCGGGCAACAGCTAGTATTTTATAAAGAGATTTTGTATGATTGATGTGGTAGTGATATGATGAGCGCTTGTTGGTTTAACCACCACTGCTGAGCACTAGGTCTTGGGCTCCTGAGGTCGGATATAATGTTATTGAAAAATCCGGAGCCTGGATCCGTCTCCAGTTGATGGCAATACACTCGTCTTTTCATTATATGGGACAATACCCACATTTCGCCAGTCATGATTTACCCATAGTATAGGTAACCTAAACCTCTGCTTATCCTTATGAGAGTTACAGACATGTTATAAACTTAATTATTTCCTCCCCTCAAAGCTCTGTTCCGTACTACAATCCAAAAACTGTTAACACAAACCTAATTGACACTAGCGAAAAATCTCGAACAACTCCGTAAGTGAAGAGATCACAAGAACTAAGAGCCCCAACTCACGGTCCAAGTCGCGAGGCAAAGTTTCCACATAGTGAGCGAACGCCTCGACTTGTGTAAGTTACTTTCAGTTCGAGGCGGACGCGTGTAATCGGTTCTATTCACTCATGTGATCGTGGATGTAGGGCTTTGTGGACATGGCTTTGGTTTTTGTTGTTTTAAAGTTTTGTACAGATACACAATACACAACATGTCATCAGAATATATTAATAGGTTTGGGTATATAATTAACGGAAATACGAATGTGTGTAGGTATACAAACGGTACGTAATACTTGTTATAACTGCAGTGTCACAATGTACCCACTTCATCGTGTCGCTGGCATGACAGTATCTCGGGTGGATCAAAACTTCGCCACTCCAGCGGGGTGGATCACTGATCACCAAAATCCTCCCAGAACTGAAATTCCATCCTTTTCTTCTTCTTCTTTACGTATCGATGGACTTCACCCACCGCCACCTGCACAGCTCTTTCGTAGGCATCGTTGAAATCCTGATATTTGCAGGTGGCTGTGCAGGATGGGCAAGAAAGGAGGTGGGGCATATCCTACAGAGGGGCTCCACACTGGCATTGTATTTGGAACGGGTCGATGTTACCCCATTTGGGCCATTTCTACAGCGGCCAAAATGTGCCCGATTCCATCCTACATTATGTGGATTCGTTGTGAAGTATCCCGTTGCTTTCTTTCTGCACAATAATTGTCATTTCCTGACCCGGTATATTTTTTGTTGGGCGTCATCCTAAGATTCCTTCTTTGTTTACAATTGTTATCATTCATATTTTCGGGATATCGGGAAGGTTACAATCACCTTCATCAGGGTAAATGGATCTAGTCAAAATACCTTCTCAACTGTACCAAACTTTACTTCCTTCTAAACAACACATACAGCAACCTAGCGACAAAAACCACGTTCTAAATCAAACGTATCTGTACGAACATATCAATACGAGTACCGATCGAGTATGAATAGATTTTAATAATGTAAAGCAAACAGGACGGCGCACAGCGGGTGGTATCGCGACAGCGAGGGCACAGATTCTATTCCCATCTGATGCAGTGGGTCTGGTGATAGCGTCGGTATAAAACAGCGGTTTGAAATAATGCTTCAGAGATGTGATAACGGTCAGGTGATAAGCTCAAATTCAAGTGGTCAGCGGTGAAAGATTAGAAGTATTAATTTTGGCATTGTTTCTGATAGTTATGTATGGACTATGTTATGAATGAGTTGCATTCGCTTAACCATATACGTACAATCGTTCATACGTGAACTCACAACTGTTTCCCATGGAGGCACATGGAGGGAGTATGCAACCTGCTAACAGTCTGCCATCAGCCAGTACACTCTCATGCTAGATCATAAGTACATTCTAATATGAAGAAGGAAGGAGAGCCCAATGTAGACGGACCGCGATACCAATTAATGTCGATGATATTGGGGCCATCATATGTAAATGTCAAATTAATATTTTATTGCAAACAGGATTTGACTTGCTCAAGATAGTGAGGAGTAGAAAGAAGAGAGGGAGGACCTGCAGCCAGTCACCAACTTATAACCTATTAAACTATTGTTCGGTCTCATCAAAAACTTACTTTATTCAAAATAATTAGGTGCTTTGGTGGACAGATGCTACTCCCAGATAAGCCACTATCAATAATACTCAACTACCTACACCAGCGCCTTCTAAATCCACCTTCAGATATAAGCATCGTGATAGGTCGTGGCTGGTCTCCGCGACACCTCGCCTTTCACCGCAGATTGATAATTGTGGCGCCAATGATAACAGATTAGTTTACTGCTAAAAGTCACCACGAGCCGATTTTAGAACCGGTTTATTTTGATAAATGATTTTGTTGCAGTTAAGTTCGCGGAGTTAAGATACGGGAACGAGGTACATTGTGATAAAATGACTTAAAGATCAAAATATTTTAGTAATTGCTGCAATTAATTATCAAGCGACATCGCTAACATCAACAGGCATGTGAAACCAGCAGTAATATTAGCGGGATGTCGATTGATTTTAGGGTTAAAAATGTTTCAAAACAATATTATAATTAACATAATTGTCATTGCCCGCAAATGCCTCGATCTACCACAAGACACCTTATCAAATAATATTCCAAATAATACTGTAGGAGACATTTTTTATCAAAATCAATCGGTTGGACTCGTTTCTATTAGCAAATTTGAACCCAAAAATAAGCCTTCAACAGCCAACACTAGATCAAAAATGACTCTGGCTGACACCATTTCGCCAATAAGCCGTACACCAAAAACCATAATTCATTGCCCCATAAAATTCGTTGTAACATGCCTGCCTGCCTACTCGCTGACTGGTAAGTCGTAAAGATAAATAATCCTAACGCAATCAGGATCATTAAGAGCCAAATTTAATACGTATGTATCGTAAATCAATTTTAGGGTTCCACGGTGTGTTGTAAAAACTGTAACGAGGTTTTATGACTTTCGTCGCGGTTCTGTATGTTGGTATTTGTAATTGGGCGTTAGATGATATGATACTGATATTGATACAGAGGGGCTTTTTTATGGTGATGGCGCATTAATTGTGGTTATCGTCGTGGTTTCTTGTTTTTATTTTTATTTTTAAAAAATCTGAGCGATCATGACGAAAAGGGGTTCTGAAAAATATTGTGAATCAAGTTACAACAGTTAACAACTTCTAAAAGAAATCTGTCCAACGTTTAATCGAAACAATGATTAAAATATAGGTTTTAGTTTTTTATTAGTAATCTATATTTTTTGACCAGCATTTATTGACAAGTATTAATTTAAAAACTGCCATACTAGAGACGTCAGACCTTAGTTCAGTTAGTATAGTAAGTGCGTACGTCAGTACCTACCAGAAAAAGGTACAAAAAATATCTATAACAGTATTAGTACCTTAACATCAAACCATACTCTATAACCACTTCCATCCCAAGGCGTTGCTGGCCTTTCTAGGGGAGCTGGGGTGGATCGGATGATCCATTTTCCAACCTGTACGCTAAATACGCGCTTTGGACGTGGGGCTGCGGACACCAGCTCGTTATACAATACACAACCATCTGCTGGTCCTGGTCCTGGGTTCGATGTCTAAATCGGGTAAAGTGTTATCGGGTTTTTCCATCAGGAATTCCTCAGTAGCAGCCACGGAGTCTGGATTTGTGGCCGGTTAACGGCAAAAGGCTTACCCTCTATTACATGCATGGGACTTAAACATAACTGGTGAATTGTGGATATACTATTAGGTACGCCTCTGCCTAACCCTTTGGGGATGAAAGGCGTGATGTTATGTTAACCATTTCCATCACTCATAATAATCACCAATTTCCAAACGACCTTCAAACTTACATCACGTTTACCTTATCTCAAAGTGTCCTCAGCTCACCATATTTCTAAGTGCTCATCGGTTTCGATAATAAATCACCAAACTCTGACGTCAAGCCACACAATATCACCAATTTGTCATCAATATAGTCGAAGAGAAAGCAACCAGCTTCTGTGTAGATAAACGAAAAAGGTGTAATTTGTTGTCGCTACAAGACTCCTTAATTTTTTGGGCCATAGATTATAGAAAGAGATGTGTCAACGGTGTTTTATAGCAGTTGTGGGCCAGTGGTAACTGCCCCTCCTGATGAGTTATAAGTAACTAGATATCAGGAACACCTCGTGCGCTTCCAACCAAAGGTTTATTTCACCTATTAATTTCTGTACTACTTTAGCAAGAAAAAAATATTTGTTTTTTTTTCTGTTGGGTACGATATCATGTTTGTAAACCATTTTAGAAAGTGTTAAAAAACAGTAAGTTGAAATCTACTCATACAATAGACATTTAAGCAGCCAATGCAAGTGTAATTTTTTGGTTTCAATATCAATTCTGATCTCTGAACCCAAACATCATTTTGATTGACATTTTGACATAACACGATTTCTTCTCAAAATTGCGTAGGTAAAATAGCATTCAAAGAAGTGTCAGATCTTTATGTTTTTCAATCACTGACCTAAATGGTTCATGTTGTAAACGAACTGTAAGTTAAGTTTAGGCGTTAAAAAGCCTATTAACCTATTTCATTTGAAAGTTACTTCACATTTAAAGTACGAATTTGTTCAAGGAAACTTTAACTCTACGTTTCCGAGAGTAAAGTTTAAAATGCAGTTACTATACCGATTCCCATATAACGGAATACGATAAGTGGATTCTATTGTATGTGTTCTAAGCTACAGAAGCTAATAAGCTATTATATTGTTGTGTAAGCCATTTATATTGGAATGACCCCGAACTATCGATGACCCCAGGAAGCATTGGGTTGAGAAATGTGAGCTTTTTTGTTCAAGTTGGTTTACGTTTTATTATTTATCGGAGTTTGTGATAGAAAGAAACCTTGTCTATGAGTACTTCTTTTAATATAATTATATCAGAATTCACTGCCTCGTTAGTCGAGTAGTCGCAAGCGCGACTGCTGAGCATGAGGTCCTGGGTTCGATTCCCGGGTCGGACAAAATATTATTGGGTTTTTCCATCAGGATTTTTTCAGTAGCTACCACGGAGTCTGGATGTGTGCCCGGACGATGGCAATAGGCTCTCCCCCTATTAAATGGGACTTAAACAGAACTGGCGAAATGTGGGGAACTAATTCTTAGGTGCACCTCTGCCTAACCCTTCGGGGATTGCAGGCGTGATGTTATGTTATATCAGAATTCAGAGGGCAAAGACAAATTAATATGAATATTATATTCTACCAGCGATAACTGTGATGAAATAGATCAAAAATGCTGAAAAGCTTTTGTTAATCCTGTTAAAAGTAGCTGTAAAACTATGAAACTCTTCGAAAGCAATTGACATATTTTGTCTAGACCCTCGGGCTTGCGTAAAACCTGATCCCTAGAACTTATCTTGTAAGTTAATGAAACCAATAGGTGACTATACATTTTGGGTAACAACACTTGGGTCCTCCCAAATCTGTGTGCTTCTTTCTTCAAAAGACCGTCTTAGACACTACTCTGCCTGGTCCTTATATGACTACACTATGTCTTCTCAGAGTAGTCAGGTACGAAACACCGGCCCCATCTACTTATAAAACATAACATGATGTGGCTTGTAAAAGTATTTTCTAAAACCATTTGACAGAAATAAATAACACGATAATGGCATGATGATGATTTTGATTTATGATTTAACAAATCTTAGCCATGAATAGGAAGAACAAGTATTGCAAACTCCTTTAAGGATACCTTCTTCCAACAAAGTAACGCAATTGCCTGTTAATGACGATACTCAAGATTACGATAAAAATAAAACTCCGTAATATCCATCATGTCTGAAAGCAAATGAATACCCTTTTCATTCATAAAGCATGAAATCACCAATAAATCTTCCCCTAAAACTGAAATTAAGACATAATTTACATCTAAACCCGATACTTTCAAAACGCAGGTGCAACTAATTGAAATCACTAATGTATTTTTTTTGTTGGCAGTCTAATTAATTTATATTTTAATGACTTTCTAATGGTTTTTTTATTAATTTATTGGGGCGTTATAAATTTTTCGTGTTGCGCACACGATTATGGATGAAAGGGTTGAGTTATTTCAACCCTAGCGGGGGTGGAATTGGAATTGTGGGAGCTAATTAAGAGGGGTGATACAGACGACTTGAAAATTAAAGTTTGAGTTCATTGACTTTTAGAGACGATGTTTGTGATCTTGTCGTGAGGATTGTATCTGCGATTCAATGAGTTCTATTAATGAAGACGAAAACAATGAGTGTTATATTTAACAATTAAACCTTTATTTCCGATGTATGTTCAGCAATAAAGATTTGATTTGATTTGTTAATGTTATATCTACTGATTTGTCTGCTTTGATTCCTACAAAACTTAAGTGAATAATATTATGTAACGTTGGAAAAAAATGGGTAGTATTTAAACGAGCGAAAATAAATTCAAATTAAAGATGCCAAAAATATTGAAAATGGGCTACTTAAATACTAAGTCAGCAACAAACATTGGGCGAATACAAATGTTTAAAACAGCGACTTAAAAATACAAATTTGAGTCACTAGTTGTTCAATACGATCAGTGTGATAATTCAAGAACTCTGAAAAAAACCTAAAACAAGTTAATTAACTACTAGATCGGGGCTCCTAGTTCTGTTGGCAGGGTTTAAAATAACCTAACACGAAGGGGATTCCGGGATTTAGTTTGCTCACTTCGCTCGCTCACTGGACCTCGCCATCCCCTTCGAACCTAACCTGTCCGAGTCGGGGTGCCATAAGTCTGTCTCAGCCTTCGCTCGCTCCTGCTTCCTATATTCTCCTTGCCGCAATGACCACACGTTACTTACTTGGTACAATAGTCGCCCATTCAGTATATTGGTCGCCAATTAAATTTTTATTCGCCCGATTAATAATATCCCCAAAAAAATATTACGATTTCAATATAAACATTTTTCTAAGTTAGGATTAATACAACATACCCAGTTTAAGTAGGTTTTTTTTTCGTGTTTGACACACAACCACACAAAAAGTTTACTTACAAAATGCCAGGAAGTAACAGTACCTTACAAAACAATATGGATATTAATTAAAAAGTCAAAATAACACACGTGCCCGACATGGCCAGTTATTAGAGGCTTGGTGTGAGGCCCAATTTACATACATTGTTGAGCTAGTACTTATCTGCACACGTTTTTAATCTTATTGTTGTACAATGTACAATTTTGAAGAGTTTGTAATGTTTTATTTAACCTGTAGGTGAGGCTAAACATTTGAAATGAAACATTATTTAAAGATTTTAGTTCTAGAAAATAATGGGTGTGAAAATAACCAAAATGCAGGTGTTCTCCCCGTCATTAAGATCATTTTTTGTTCTAGAACACACCTGGGAACTTTCTAGTTACGGAGATATTGGGGGTCAAAGTTCAAACTTTTTCACAATATTTTTTAAATACATGTTTTTAATATTTATATGTTTACTTTAAATACCTCCTTGACCCCCGTACTTTTCAATGCATCCATCAGCACAATGTTTTGAGTACATTGAGTCCTACCGTAAAACGTGATTTTACAAACCAAAAAAAAAAATCCCAGTAATTATTTTTGCGTGGAGTTACATAATTTGATGCACAGAATGCTTGGTTGACAGCTTTATGAAGGGTCGTTTTTCAACATGTATAGGTGAATTAAAATTTCCAAATCCGATGGTAATTCAGACTGTCAGGTGACCTGCCGATGGTAAGTACTAAGTACTTTCTCACAAAGATACCGCTTATTTAATTTTATTAGAAATTTCTTGCCCTGCAGCACAGACAGTGTGTAGAAAAGAGAATACAGGAAAAGTTCTTTCTTGAATCCCATGTTATTCTTTAAGTTCCGTGTCATCCAAAAAATAACATGAAAAAACAAACAGTTAATTAAATAATACGTCGAAATAACACATTAGCTAAGTTCCCCGGCATCGCCTGTGATTAAAGTAGCCGTGTGAGGTCGAATTTACATACACGCCGTTAAGGCGATGGCGGCAACGAAATAAATGTAAAAAAAAGTTAATCAATTTAAGAGATTTAGTACAAAGTAGAAGCTTTGAGTAGAGAAGGAATTACTTTTGATGTTTTAAGCGAATGTTGAAGATTTGTGGAGCAAGTTTTTCATGTGTGTGTTTTGTGGTTTAGGCAGTCCGTACATGCATTTGCAGGACTTCGATAAAAAGTAATAATCTGGATTGCAGTAGTGTAAAAGTATACATAAGTAGGTACCTAAACGTAGAAATAATGGATTACATACACTATGAATATTAAAAACAGTTTACAATGGAGCAAAGCTGAAACCTTTCTTTCAGCATTTCATCCAACAAAACTTAACGTCGCAATACAAAGCTTTTACAGATACAATTTTATCTCTCTTTTTAAAATCACAATTCACATTTATCAAACGAATTAACAATACACACTATTCCACAAAACAGTTCCATTAGCATTTCCACGAAAATCAACCAAAATACACGCAGCAAACATAAAGTTATCAACAATCAACTCGAAAACTTGAATTCCACTAAAACTGTATCAGTAATTTCCAAGAAATGAGCCTTAACATACACACATTGCGAACTATTTAATTATACGCCGACAAAGCGAACCCATAGCATCGATCAACGAAGTCGACATTGCTACAACTCTAGTGAAAAAAACGAAGCGTTGTTAACCCTAATAACATCATGGGTCATTTAAGGCACAATTAAAATAGCTTGATAGTCGGCAAGTGGAGTGTTACATGTTAGATTATTATAAGGTGGAGATCTGAGATAGTAGAGTGCTGGTAATGTTGCTTGAACACATAATACTTGTGAAGTGATCATTCTTAACGGGAAATGAAGAGTTTCTTTAACTCAAACCGTGACTTGGAACTTTGATCAGCGTAAATAATGTGCAGATTATTTGATACTAGACTAGTAGTTTTTTTAACTTAGCGTAATTATGTGAATAAGATTCACAAATGCTAAAAGTCGACTCAAATCAAAAATGTACACTTCACAGTATGTTATTTCTATAATTACTTCAGCACATAGCAATGCTGCTGATAAAATTCTCTGAGTCACATGTGATGTCACCCGTGGAAAGTCATGGGGTGCTTTATTTTTAACACCACACATAACCGTACCTCGGCACAATTTGTCAACAATCTAATTTTAATAACATTCGGAATGTTACACGACGAAAAGTCAAGCACAAATAATTTTTCAACACTCGGAACCCCACGCTCCGGCCTCCCTTTTATTTATTATAATATAAACAATTAGGCAGCTATTTATCACTAACGCACATCGTTCCACGGTGAATACATATTAACACTACAAACGTTGCATTTATAATTATGATAAAACCCACTCAGTCGTTGCCGTACTTTTGAAATTAATTGCCGGGGTCACGCGAAGCCACCGCCGTTTTTTAGGGTTAAGGTACCACGATCGATTGACACTAGGGTTGTGGTTATCACCGTAACCTACTTAGTTTTATTTAATTAGATTTTTACGGTTATATCATTTGTATTGTTTTTTATTTTTATTGCCTATTGTGTTACTGTTAATTTCCGTCGTGATTTAAATGGGTGGTTGTTTTAACACCTTCGTAACAATGGTGTGTGGTTTTATGATAGTGTAGGGATTTAATGGTCTGCTTAGAAATTAGAGGTCTATCCTGCTGTCTGTCTAATTAAACAACCTGTGTTTTAAATACTCAGATAACTATGCCATATTACCACCATGGTTGTAAGATATTTCCTGCAAAATATGCTTTATAATTAATAATGTAAAAGATCAATTTAGGCCATGTAAAGTAAATACTTATACAAAATTCTACAAGAAACATAACAATTTCTCATATTTTAGATGCCCTAAGGCATCTGATCAAATTTTATTGAAACATCTAGTGCAAAATATTCGTTTAATTTAACATCGAATTTCTTTTCAACCCTTTCTCAAAATAAAAATATTATATCGCCAACAAAACAGAACATTGTTAGAAGAAAAATAAATTCAACGCGAATAATAGAAAATCTTGAGAAAATTCAATATTCCGAAGGGTGATTTCTTAATAATTTACGAGTATTAGCCATCCCTCCTCCGCCGCCCTTAATTTCGTATCGCGACGAAAACATAAAAGGGTTGTTCAGAAAAATGATAAAAATTTAATTCAATTGAATTAAAATTAAACTCGACTGTAATGATTTGGATTTGATAAAAATAGTGTTAGGTTAGGTTCTCAAATAATCTGGAATGAAAGAAAAATATTTGTACTTTTCTCGTTTTACAAACAAGTACCTAAGATAGGTCAAAGTTGAATAGGTAGGTACCACAATACTATGTTTTCAAAATTCATAATGATTTTAATGAAAACAAACACCCCATTTCAAAGACGTGTCTATGACAGACGGACAAACGGAAGCGGAAATGAACACTTCCTTCGCCAAAAATTTTTAAAAGGTTTCCAAAGAATGAAATGGGGAATATGACAGGCCCAGTTTTTGGCCTAGGGGCGAAGGGGTTATAATTATCTGCCTGTCAAAATAGGGGCTGATTGGTGCAAATAACTACACGAGTTTTGATAAATAAACTTTAGTTGGTGAAAGAGGAGTGACTTTAGTAAGGGGGTGGAAAGAGCTAAGTCACTGAGTTTGGGTGAACAAGTATCAATTTAGTTTTGAAGGGTCCTTTTGTTTCTCTTCTTGTATAAGTACAAGGTCAATGCGTTAATTAGATAATTAAGTACCAGTCAACCGCAAATCAGTGGTAACGATTCTGTTACAACATTGTTTATTGGATATTTATGCAAGCCCCAGCAGAGAGCTGAATGGATTACAAGTCCTTGCCTAAAATTTTATTTTCCAAAAATTTTTCACCTGGTCTGTACTACTTTTAAGTTTAAAAAAAGAACCTTAAATTCAAACGTTGCTAATACCAGTTCATATTTTAGAATCTCAATTTGAAAATGGAATCGCCATTTTCGAATTTACTTTACAATCCTAGATTTATAATTCGGGTAGGTTCGCTCCGGTGCTCTCGGTAAGGTAACGCTTCGTTACCCAAGCCTTGTTTGGTGTTTAATTTAAAGTACCCTCCAATTGTGCCGAACCCTTTTGTTTACGAATTCGGTTGATTTTTTTACGTTTTTCACGATCAAAGGGATAATTGGTGATTATAATCGGGTTTTGAGAACAAATGTGTGCGGTTGTAACAGCTCCGGATAGATCGGAGAGATTTTTTCTCGGTTTAATTTTGTTCTGCAAATTGTGTTCTATTAGGGTGGTACCCTTGGCAGTAAAGGCCGGATGTTTGTTTGGTATCTAATTGTAGAAAATAAATCAAGGAAGACAATACCAACCTAATTTATAACAGGGTAGGCAGGAATATATGATGGTAGTAGTTACAACAAAATAGGGACCAGCAGGTTAGGTGGGATTGCAGGGTACTTACAATGGCGACACCTTTGATTTTGACAATTCTATAAAATTTATTATGTTATTTACCTACGTTGTCAAGCAGAGGAATTACTTTCAATAGCCTTTCTACTATACTACTTTCTACCATTCTTTCTTATACGATCTGAATGGTTGGGTTTCATAATTAGCTTCACAGGAAAAGCGTGATCGATATAAATTGGCAACATTTTTGTTCGTTCTTTCATTTGTTGTGTTTACCGCTAATACAAAATAGCAGTACTACATCACACTGAGTCATAGTCCGATTGCGACATCAACATAACAAGGGAAATAGATTACTCAAAACACCACCAAGTTCTGTTAAAGAAATAATTTATTTCTATAATTAACAATTCTGATCTTTGAACCCAACTTCAATTGAAACTCTAACCTAGCAAGTCATTAAAACAAATGAACGCAAAACCATCGAGGCGCACGTAATAACGAGTTATACTGTAAGGGTAACAAAACGCGCTTTAGTTAAGTTTCGAGTAACGTAGTAATTACCGTTCGCTTAGTGACTGAGTATTTTGTATTGGAATTACTGTTGTGCTCTTGATTTCTGGTTATATATCTTAGGAAAGGTTTCTGGTGTTTTTCTTTAATATTATAGTAGTCTCGACGTCGACTTCCAGATCAAAGAAACCGAAGCACGGATATTCCTTCCTGTAATATATCTATCAGTACCACTCTCTAAAAACCGGTGGAAAACTTCTTGAGATAATTAGCAAGCCCTAGAATCGAAATTTGAAAACGTGAAACGTCCACCAACCCGCACTGGGCCCTCGTGGTGGATGACAGGTCCTTTCACAGACAGGAGGTCTGTGTCCCATCAGTGGGAAATTTTTAGGCTGGTTATGTTAAAGTATACAATAAGCATGTAAAGGTTCAATGGAGAAGTCATGCATATATCGCGCACATATATTATTATATTTAAATTATAACATAACATCACGCCTGTAATCCCCGAAGGGTTAGGCAGAGGTGTACCTAACAGTAGGTACACCCATATTTCGCCAGTTATATTTAAGGCACAAGTAGGGAGAAGCGGTGTAGAAGCCTATTGCCATCAACCGGACACAAATTCAGACTCCGTGACTGCCACTGAGAAAAAGAAAAACCCAATAAAACTTTACCCGACCGGGGAATCGTACCCAGGACCTCAAATAAATTCGATGAAAACGATTTAAGTTATAAATCAAGAAAAAACATCTATTCTACCACCAGTTCACACAGACATTACCAGGTTCATATGTTGCGATCGAAACATTCTCTCTCATCGAGTCTGACAAGAGGCAGAACATTAATAATGTCTTTTCAAGTATACTTGTAATCTTTTCACCCCTTTTCCTAATGACATACTTATAGATACGCAATTTAAACTCCCTTCTAAAGACGTCATTAACTACCTAATTAAAATCAAATCAGCCTTACAACTCTGATAATTGGCATCGTAGACCCTTTCACTTTCAGAGATCACAACCAGAAGCAAAATGCTACCAAAAATTTAATTTTCAATAGTACGTAACGTTTAGCGTTAAGGGCTGATTTCACCAAAACGTGTTAATATTAAACGTCTCGTTAAGCTTTGACGTCCGTTACTAGTACATAACATAATCATAATCATTAACGTTTCTACTTTTGGGACGCAGATCCGAGAAGGAATAGAGAGTAGGCGGTAATTAACCACACAATTCCAGTGTGGTTTGGTAGATATGATGATGATGATGTCTTCCATTTTATTGCCCTGGAACATGTCTGGATTCTGGAACATCTCTTCACATATTTCATACAAATAAACACGCCTTCCTGGGTTCATACCCACGCCGTGCCTTCTCTTCAGTCAGGACCGTTAATATTAACTTGAGATTAAATGTCTAACAGAGCTTGGTGAAAACGGGCCTCAGCTTCATCAATTAAGAAAGAGTTAATTGTACATCAAAACGAGAATACGTAAGTTATTCATGATTTTGAAGCGAATGACTGGAGTAGACCCATTGCACAAAGTGAATTCTTAATACACGAAATTATAAACGTTTAAGATGCTTAGCACGGCTCTGATTTGAAAGGGGAATTAAACTAATGTTGTGAAAGCGGAAGGGAGGATGTTAAAAGAGATATAAATACTTTTCAAATGGAGGATTTTGGTATTAAATTTTTGTCATTTGTAAATGGGCTTTTGAATTTTACAAATTGGCTTAAAAATGTTCTTCTGCTGAATATGAAACCTTAAAATGTACGGTAATGTGACTGTCTACAAAAGTGATGCACAAGTCAGGTCACTGCTCCTTTTATTTCATCCAGTTTACCAAGAGGGCTTAAACAAAGTCATCGCTGACAGAATACTTTGTCTACACAAATTATTCTATCAGCGATGACTACGACGGAAAAATGTATTTATGTCCATCTCGAAACTCGTTGTAGAAGTTCAAAACACTTTTAAAGCTATTACTATTTAACAACATCCTAAGGTCACAGCATCCTAATGCAGGATGTCGATGTTAGCCGATCGATAAGCGAAGCATACTTTCTTAAACTTCATCTTCTCATGAGTTGCGAAGATTCGCATACCAAAACAATATCCGCACACAACATAAGTTTGCCCACTTGAAATCTGACAGTATTCCCCCATCGCGTGTCCCATCAGCAACAGATCCTCACCATCTTATTGCGTCTTCTATTGCTCTACAAATACACATCGACACCTCAGTATTTGGACACATTTCTATGTCGTATCCACTAAGTCTTATGTCAATATTTGGTGTGTTCACCTCATTCCTAGTAGGCCCACACTCTTCACCTACATCTGTATCAACTGAATCTGTACTCTCTCCAGCAGCAATACAGACTATATCATCTGCAAATACAAGTTTGCAAGTACATTGTAAAATATACAAGCGTTACGAATAATGTTTACTTTTGCTGCGATTTTCGACTCTGTTGTCATGATTTAAGGGTGATTTCCTCTTGTTTGCCGAGATGATTTTGTTGTTACTCCTCGGAATTTTTCTTGTGAACTACCAGAATTGTTAATCTTATTTAAGCTTCGTAAGCTCCGAATAATCATTTGTTTGTCTGTATGTAATTTTATCGCGGTTCGTGTGAAATATGTCTCTATTAGTCACGTTATCTTTTATAAGTCAGAGCATCGGCCTATTTGTCTTAAATCTAATTCTTTAGTGTGATTATAATTGCTGTATTGTGCTGCATGACATCCATCACCAATTATTCTTATTAGATCACCTTATTTAAAAATATAGATAAGACTACGATAATAAAGTCTCACATTTGTTTACTCCCTTCAAGTTCTTCCAGTTAATGGTTTGATGAACAATCTAGAAAATATAATAAAAATTAAAGCTTTAACTTTTAAATAAATCAAGTTCATATCACTTTCTACTGTACCATAGTCTAATCTAAAAACCCCATACATTTTTTCAACTAAATACTTAAGTTAAAATCTCTCAAAGCTTTCTGTTTTTTTTTTGCCATCTTCGTAATTCAAGAAATCTCATGAAAGAGCATGCTTAAGATATTTTCTAAGAAAAAAAAGAAATACTATTCATTAAAAAATTGAGGCCGTGATCCCTGCCACCCTCCTTAGCCCACGAGGGATGAAATAGCTCCTAGTCTTCAATCAGGGGTTGATTTCCACCCTATCATTATGGGGCGGTGTGTTACTAGTTCGCTCTTCCCTCATTTGCTCGCACTTTGTTGTAGTTAATTGAGGACTATAGTTGAAGTTTGCGAAACCAAGTACAGCGTAATTCGTTGTTATGTTATTTATTTATTTAAACTTCATGTACAAGATTATTTTTGAGTTATTTTTTTAATATTTAAGTCCGCCTATGTACCACACATAGGCGGACTTAAATATTAAAAAAATAACTTCTTGCTTTCGAAAATTTAATAAACAACATTTTTTATTTTTTGTTGCGATTATTTTTATTCTTGATATATTTTCGAAGACTTCTTCATCAAAAGACGGTCACTGTTGGATATATGCTTGGCTAGTTTTGTGTGGCAAATGCCCATTGTCACTAATACCGTTTTTTTTATTAAAGTATTCATTTAGTTGTCTTAAATGAATGCTTATTAAATAAAAGCCGCTGTTAGATTTCAATGTTTATCATTGTAAAATCAACAGGACGGGTTCTTCACTACGTGAGACCTAAATCACGTAGTGTTACTAAAAACGGTAGTTTATTCATAAAAAAGGTTTTGCTAGCATTTTTCCTTAGTTACATATTTTTAAATTCCACCACCAGATTATAGGCAATGTTTTCTTTTGAAAGCTTAGACGTGCGTTACGATCGGTGTCAACATTTACTGTTCCAAAGTCCATTTGTTAAAGAAATTCTAAAGTGTACTTTGCTTAAATTGCAGCGTCAGTTTTAATGTTGATGGCATATTAAAGTGTGAGCTATAATAATAGCTGGCACTGTACTCTATTTTAATCTTAAGTGCCAATATTTTATTCATCTCCATACGTGCACTAGAGTGTATTGATCTTAACTAAAATTATAAAATCTTTTATTATATTTCAGCTTTATGGTGTATACTACAAAAACCTTTTTCGTTTAAACCTAATTTTAGTCTCTGCGTGACTAATTCAATAGTGCAAAGTTACAAAGTACAAAACATTCGAACAGTCACGAACATTCAATACTGAATGCTTATTTAACTCTGGATAAGTACCAGTTAACTTATCTCGTAGATAATTTATTGTGGATAGAGTCCATCTGGGTACGGTGAAACAGGCTGTAAGTGAACATAAATAATTGCTACTACTACTCAAAATAAGCGAAATCATCGTCAGTCTAACCTTTTTCCAACTATGTGGGGGTCGGCTTCCAGTCTAACCGAAAGCGGCTGAGTTCCTGTATTTAATATGAAACGAGTGCCTGTTTGACCTCCAGCACCCATTTACCGTAATTGGTAACACGACACCTCTTGGTAAGACTGGTTGTAAAAATATCTAACTACTGAAATAATCAGCAATATTCAAAATACTCGAAACATTATGGTCCCTATACAAGAAACGGCCTGAAAGTCTTCATGAATGTTCACTGATTTGACGTTAGCACTAGGAGTCCTTCACTTTCTTTACCAACTTACTAACGACTTACTAAATGTATAGACTGGCTTAAGTCCCGGCTTGTTTGGATTCCATATTTTTTTAGTTACACAAGATTTTAGAAGCGACGTAAAAAGAAGTTGTTGCCAAGTTAGTTAGTTAGTTTTTTACTTGCCCAATCTAAGTAGAAAAGTTAGTGTAGGCTTGGAAAATATAATTATTGAGTTAGTCTGGACAAGATTGTGTGCCCTACATAAAAAAAAAACTATTTGTGAATTTTCCACGATAATATTCTATCTAGCCAGCGACTGAAAGACCAATATCGAATTTCAGTCACGGCAGCTAATCTCAGCCGAGACTAGCCATGGCCGCAGGAATCGAACCCAAACCCCACGTTCAGCAGTTGCTTGCGACCACGACAGCAACGCGGCAACGTTGTTGATCGTACAGTCTACAGCGTGTATAAAAAACGTGTGGTGTGGTTATCTTACTACTATTATAAATGCGACAGTTTGTGAGGATGGATGGATGTTTGGAATTTTTCTTACTGTTTCACGCAAAAACTACTGAACGGATTTGGCACACATATAGTTTATAACCTGGATTAAGATACAAAATACTTATTATCACGATAGTACGCACGACGGCCAATCAAGCTATACAAAACGTTTATACGGATCTCTCATTGTACATTAAATCTATACAAAGCGAGGTTACGTTATACTGGAAATGTACAGCTTCATGTGCCGTGTGTTTGATCCCATGAGACAATAGCCGAACTCCACGCGGGGCATAAGCACTAGCTAAACCCAAAAAACTAAACGGTTTTCTTCACAGGAACAACATCGTACATAATCGTGAGTAAATATTCAGCAGCTTCATACAAAATTTCAATATCTACTCGACACGAATGTATGGCTTACTTTCTTGTCGTTGGTCTAAGGAGAATTTTTCAGTTTGATGGTGTAGACCACCCTTAAATATGACTACAACTTTCCAAAACATGCTCTATATTGGCTTCACAGCACTATTGTATAATCTACGCACATTCTTTCGGTCTCTATGCATGCATTTTCCAAGCACACAAAAGAACGTATTACAAATCAAAGTAGCTCAATTTGAAGCTTCCTACTCACTTGCTACTTTCTTAGGACATTGCTAACAATTCTAATCAGTCTCCTATGGAGTTACTAGCGTGAAAATTAGAACTCTTTCCGTCGCTAAATAAAATTGTAAAGTGTAATAATGTAGTACGAGTATGGTTAGACCTTCTTAGAGTTGTGTGGTAATGTTGTTATCATATATTGATCTTGAAGCTTGTTAAAATTTTGAGGTGTGCAGAGTTATATTGAAGTAACTTACTTACTTTTACGAATGTCTCAGTAGCAGCCACGGAGTCTAGATTCTGCCTGGTTGATGGCAATAGGCTCGCCCCCTATTACATGGGACTTAAACACAACTAGGTACACCTCTGTCTAACCCTTCAGGGATTACAAGGCGTGATGTTTTGTTCTGTTACTTACTCTTACCGAATAAATTGTCATTAGATTATGTAAAGGAAACATTAGCATCATCTTTTAGTTTCGATTTCATCATCCATCGTCATCAATGGCAACTATGTTCCACTCACTGCTTAGAGGCCTTCCCTCTTTTTGCCCTTTCGCGCCATGCTTTCTGGTCTGCGCGAGTCTCAACTAGGTCTTTCTGAATGTCCTCCACCCACCTAGCTGCCACTACTTCTTCTACCGTCTTTCAGCAACCATTCCATTTGTTTCTAATTAAATTGTGTAAAATGTGTGGCCTAAAGTAAACTGAACCGTTCTGCGTTTGTTTCTGCTTTCAATCCGTGGTTATTAAATTGGTTCTGGTCCCACCCATTTCGGACCCGCGGGATGAGTTAAAGAGCCATTAAATTATACTCAAATCGGGAGCTTACATGGGTTATTATAACTTAGGCATTCATTATTATTTTCTTAACAAATTCGCGAGGATCTTGGATTTTATTTCCGCAATGAAGGCCACAGATAGATAACTGATAACTCTTTAGGTTAAAATTTAAAAAAGAAGTTTCATTTGTAATTTGCGATATGTCAAGCAGCTGTAACGTGTAGTTTTTATTCAATTATGTAAAGCGCTTTTATTTCACTAACATAAAATTAACAAGCAAAACTTAAAATATATCCATTCATTAATACTAATGATATGATAATGAGAGACTTACATTTTATACATATTGTTTCTTAGATATTAGATAAATTAAATCAGGCAGATCGTATCAGTTTGCTTTATTTAGTCAATAGAACTTTTTTCTTTTTGATCATTGAATATTTTGCTCAATGCAGTAATTTATGATTCTTTTTTATTCTATCTTTATGTAGTTTACTTCCGTTTTGCCGTCTTTGACGCAGTTTATGCAAATAAAATCACACCCATACTAAACCACTTTCAATCTATCATAATTATAGTATGTTAAAATAGCCACTTGTTTTTGCTACAAGATTGCAAGAACACCCTGTATACACAATTACACATACAGGCTGTATAAAAACCGCAGCCTGATGAAGCGTATAATAGTCACAGTACCCTATATATGGATATTACGAGGTCCAGGGCCCATATCGCGGACATTTAAAGTACCTTTTCACACCTTTGTCAAGGGACCAATAAAATGAAAGAAGTTTTATATCTTGAATGGCTTTTAAAGTATTGTGAATTCACTTTAGGATGTGCCGACGAAATGTATTGTGTTTGTTGAGGAGTTCTCACTTACAAAGAATATTTTTACTAGTGATAAAGTATAGCCGGTCGTTAAAAATGCATAATATTTAGTTTTAGAAGAATTTAATTTTATAGAACGTTGTCTTTCTCACTAGTTATCGGAACGAGAAGGAGAGGACGACCAAAGAAAAGATGGATGGATTTTGTGAGGAATGATATGAAGGAAAAAGGAGTAAATGATAGCGTAACGAATGACAGGGGAGAATGGAAGAAAAAAATGTGTTGCGCCGACCCCAAATAACATGGCACAAGGGCAGGAAGATGATGATGTTGTGTCACTAATTCATGCCTCTGCAAAAATTTCTGTACAAAGTCGGTATTGTAAAAACCTTCTGCCTGTTATAAACAAGTATGGTCTCCAATTCTTCCATCTAAGGACCTGAACAGAGTGACATGACATGCTATCAGCGATAACGAATTGACATAAGGTACCGTAAAGCTTGTTTTAATGTTGATTATGGCAGCTTTTCAACGCAGCTTAGGTGTGCTGATCGCATTCAGTTTTATTGGTGAAATCCGACCTTGTAATAGTAATAATCTGTCACTGTTTTATCTTATTCAAAAATAATGACAAGTAGACACTAAACTTATACTGTCACTTAAGGGATATCAACCGTGATTGTTCATTATTTTGAGCTTCTGATATTTCAATACTGTTGCAAGCGCTAAGATCGTGGGTTGACTGGAGAAATGCGGGTGGATATAAATTGTTAAGTTAAAAATAAATTGTTAAGAGCAGACAAATCTATGTAGTAAGTGATAGTATAAGTTTAGTTGTAAACCGTGAAAGCTTAAAACAGGTGGACACTGGTGCCTATTTTCTTAATCTTCCTAACCCTTTTATCGCCGGAGTTTAATAATATAATCATAAGAAACTATTCCACGAATCTAAATACATACGAACTTGAACGTTGAACATAGTAAAATAATATCAGCCCCTCGATTGAATATGATTAAACTAAGCAGCTGTGAGCCCGCTGTGCACCTGGGACACTAAGTTTTTCTATCGCAAAGATAAGCGTCAATTACACATTATAACCATTAGAGGACTTACGTATGCACTATCAGAGCCCGCGGCTGCGGCTGGTACGTCGGACCATGTTTATAAATAGGTGTAGCACCTTTTTCTGGCTTGTGAATAAAAATAATAAGAATATTAAAGCGTTAGAGAAAAACATACCTTCATGAGCGCTTATGAAACGACAGAAGCATCAGTTCGAGGTTTTTCTATGGTCCCCATACGAGCTTGAAACTGCTTATCTATGCTATCGTATTAAAGTGAAGATACTAAGGTATGAGAAGACAATGTAGACCTGACAACAAGTACGTACCAGGTTACTTTAAAAAAGCGAGAAACAAGATACAATGATTCCGCTATAATTGATAGAGACGGTAGAAAAAGATACAATAACATTATTCCTTCGCACAAGAATTTTCACAATAACACAAACTCTCTGTCCCCAAAATAAACCTACCCAAACATGACAATACACTCGTCGAAACAAATACCAAAAGAAAATCAATTCAAAGGAAAAGGTTTCTTCGTTAATTGTGTCTCCGATTCCATGTGTATCAGTAATCCGTTTACCCGCGATTGTTTTTAGCTAACATCTCCCGATCCGTTTGAAACACGATTCTTTGGAGCCGTATCTCGGCTGCCATGCCGCTATTACTGAGCCTGAGGATTTCATTGCCAAATATTTTCCTTTATCCGTTGAGGATGGGTGAAGGGAGAGGTGGTAGCGGTGATGACTGATCTAGTCCCGTTCAAGTTTTTAGAGTTCTGACTACGTGATTAATTAAAACGACTCAATTTTGATTCATGAAAGCTCTTTTTTTCTTTCTTGTTTATCAATTTGCAAGTTTGTCTTAATACCTCAAACATCTTAGGCTATTAGTTATTGAGACGAAAAATAGGTCATTTTAATTAACTATTAGAGAAAAGCGGGAAAACTTATTTAGAAAAGCACAAGTGACAGACTGACAGGCATACACAGTTCTGTTTATCCTTTAGTACGGTACACTAAAAAGATTATCAGGAAAAGATTCCTTAACATTGTTCTCAATCCCGCTTCATCCCTCACTTTGGGCTGCTCCAATCCTCCCCCAGTGTTCATTATTGAAAGGTCGCAATATAGCCTGCGCCCGCCCATGCCGCGTCCCTTAATTAGGACATCTTCGATATTACGCCCGAAAGGTGTGCGACCAACGACTCGCCGAGATGTGTGACCCGATACTGTATGGACCATTCTTCATTCTAATATTGGTCCTTTAATCCATTTTTTTTCTCTTGTAAATGTCCCAATTTCATCATCATCTGCCTTGCTTCTCCAACTATGCTGGGGTTTGCTTCCAGTTCAACTAGTTGCAGCTGAATACCAGTACTTTACATGGAGCGTCTGCCTGTCTGACCTCTACAACTCAATTAGTACTGAGTAATATGATGCTCTCGGTAAGACTGAGGTTGTCTTCCTATAACGACTGTCAAACATCTAGAAAATGCTATCATTTGACGGGACCAACGGTTTATCGTGCTCTTGTAAGTTGGATTAACCTTGAAGTGGACCCGTGCGGCCAATATTATTTGGCCAGGAGCTCCTGTCAAAGGTACAGATTTGTTGATGTCTATTTGGTGGATGCAATAACACTTATACTTGAATGTTTTTACACCCGACTGACCCTGCGCATTTATATTCGCAACGCTTTTTTTTGTATTTGGACAGTTAAACAACAATTATTGTTGGTTTACTGTCAAAATAAAAAAAAGCGTAGTAGACAGATTTTTCAAACAATTTGTGATGGAAATCCTTCACATTTTTTATTTTGTGTATGTGATTAAGTAGGTAACTAAGATAAATAGTTAGTTTATATAAAGTAAATCGTCTACATTTATTTTTCATATTTTCTCATTCTGGTAGAAATGTCTTAAGAAATTTGTTATTTTCCTGTGTTGTCTACTGTGTGCACATATGTGAATAGTAAAATAAGTAAATAATTCTAGATACAGGTATTATATTATTATCAGAATATTATTATAAGTATAGGTATGGTCTGTTTTAGATAACAAAGTGTCATTGCGGTTTGACGCAACTGAAACTACCTAAGCAGGATGCTAAGCTTTATGTTTTACTAGCTGTTGCCCGCGACCTGCGTAGGCGACAAAATAATTATTAAAAAATATTATTTCCCTTTTTGAATCGAATTTTGTTACCAATTTTAAGGGTTTTAATTTTAAGCCCTAATTATTTAGCTAAAATAAAAGTAGCCTATGTTAGACCAGCAGTAAAAGTCCCGTCAAAATCGGTCTAGCCGTTTCGGAGATTAGCCGGAATAAACAGACAGACAGACAAATAATGAAAAAAAATGTGTTTTTGTTATAGGTGCCGTATGTATTTTCATATGCATTCAGTAAAATCCTGTTATTTTGATACTACAAACAGACACGTCAAGTTTTTTATTTGTATAGATAGGTGAATTATTGCAGGATTTACCAGTTAACCTTTCTGTCAGACAACTCATTACTTTGCGGGAAATTCCTGCACAATTTAGTACCTAATTGATTTTATTAGGTACCTATTATGAAATATTAGCTGATGACCGTGGTTGCGCCGGCGTTGATTTCGGTAATTGCCCCACCCACGGGATCGTACCACCGGGATAAAAAGTATCCTATGTATTAATCCAGGTAAAACTATAAACTATCTGTAAACCTAATTTCATCCACATCCTTTTCGTAGTTTTTGCATGGAAGAGTAACAAACATCCATACATATATCTATCCACGCAAACATTCACATCTATAATAGTAGTAAGAAGTAAGATGATCTCATCGTCATTATGTTATATGTACTATCTTTAGTTCATCCAATATCCACAGAAGAAAAGCCGAGTTTTCTTCTGTGGATATTGGATATAATTTCACGGGAACGTACCGGGATAAAAATGTATTTAATCCAGGTCTTGGTGTATCTGTTGGTCTACGTAATTATATCGAAATCGAACTGATTTCGTCGAATTTAATTGAATGAAAGCTAGTCAACAAACAAAATCACCACCGTGATTAATTATTATTTAGGGTATAAATTTTCCTTAAAAGTATTTCGCTAAACCACAATAGTTCGTTATCCTGTTTGTTGACAATTAGTTATATTATGGAATGGAGACTGATAATACTACGGAAAACCACAGCAAGATTTTCTCGACGCATCACCTTCTTTTACTTATTTTACCTTTTTAAATTGTACCTCATTGGAGTAGGTTAATTTACTCCAGATCAAATTCTGAATTTCAAACCATCATCATCTGACTGGACTTTTCCCTACTCTGGCGTCGGTTTCCAGTCTAACGGGATGCAGTTTAGGTAAAACCAGTATTTTACATGGAGCGACTGCTTATCTGACTTCCACAACAGAGTTGGTTCTCTTTTACTAGGTAACTGAGGATTTTCTCGAGGCATTTTGCCTATCTGACCTCCTCATCTACAACCCAGTTAGTACTGGGTAAAACGATACCCCTTGGTAAGACTGGTTGTCAGACTTTCGGGCCACGGACTACCAGCCTGTAACGACTGTCAAAAATCTACAAATGACAGCCGGAACCAACGGCTTAACATGCTTTCCGAGGCACGGAGGAGACTCGGTATGTTATGAATGGTCACCCATCCACGGACCAACCTAAGTAAGCGCAGCTTAACCTGAAGATCGACCCGAGCGGCTGTTATTAGTTAGCCACGAGTTAACCATATTCTTCTTCCACACAACATGGTTATTTTCTGGGGTAAAAAGACAAATACCACTGGAAACTTCTTAAGTAGCAAAGTGATCCTTTTCCTCAGTCACAGTGGTCGCTTTATCTCCAATATTGTATCCTGCTAAGCTCCCTAATGAAACACCCGCTCATTTCGTCACAGATTTCCTTATAATTGGGACAATGTCACGAATTTTATTGTCTCTCGGAAATGTGTGAAAATAGCTTTGCCGATCATTATTGTATATGAGGTTTATACTAAAGTAATAATAACACGTAAAATGTAACGCACTTTTGATAGCTTAACATTTGAAAAACTGTGTCCATACATGAAAAGCAATATCCAAAGGGTCAGCTAGAGGTGTACCTTGCAGTATGTTCCAGTTCCATGTAATAGGGGACGAGCCTATTATCATCAACCGGGTACAATCCAAACTCTGTGGCTGCTACTGATAAATCCTTATTGGAAAAATTCAGTAACAGTTTCTAAATTGTCAGAAAATATACGAATCATTTTTCTCATTTCAGGTTTATCTAAGATCTTAAAAATTCATCTTCCTTTGACGTGACCAAAAATATAATCCTTGTCCGTTCTTCACTATTTTCATCGCTAAACAGCTCAATTATCTAAGCATTACCCGACTTTGTTTATACCCTCATCATTCAGGGAGGCTCATTAATCTGAAGAGAAAAAACTTTGAATAAACAGAATCCGAGCAGTCCTGTAAGGGTTGGCGTACACTGAAGACGCGGGTACACGCGACTATACGCTGATCGAAATCAAAGTCTAACCATGTATTCTTATTCTTTACTAGCTTATGCCAGCGGCTTCGCCCACGTGGAGTTCAGGGATTGATCTCCGTGCCAAATTTCATTTAGATCCGTTCAGCCGTGATAATTAACAAACATCCATCAATTGAAACCTTCGCATTTATAATAATATACACTAAGATTGTACATACAAAATAACGGATTAATTGCATTGATATTGTAACTTATGTACAAAAGTAAGTGCAAGCTTATCTCAGAATTGAGTTCTTTTACAGCAAACTTATTATTTCAATTGGGACATTAAAAGGCCGCACTTTTGAAAAGTAAACTTTAAAACAAAGAAAATTAATTTGAATAAACTGCTAATGCGCAAGGGTTTCAAATGAAGAAAAATGGGCAAGAAACTCCATCGGTATTCTTTTTAAATGTTGTATCTCGGTTAAAGATTATATAATATAGTCAGCTTGAAGTTCTGTGTTACCTAATAAACTAATTGTGATCCTTATAAAACTATTATAATCCCCATGCTTGCCCACACGACACGTGTAGATACACGTGTTGTACTAAGATTTATTACACAGGAAGTTAAATACCACTGTTCTCCTTTCTCGCAAAATCCTTTTGATAAAGACAAGAAAGACACAACAGAATTTTCCTATTATCCAAGAAGCGATAGCTATATTATTCTCGAGACTCTGAAATAATTGCCTCACATCCTGTTACTTAAATCAATAGGTGTTAGTGATAAGTTGGTTATTTTGTGTAGGGGATAGTGACAATAATTATTATGACTTGATTTAAAAAAAATACTCTCCTTTTTTGGTACCTTGTTGGTGTAGTGATCGCAAGCGCTTATGCTGAGAAAGAGTCTGGGTTTGATTACCGGTTAAGAGTTTTTCCCATCATGATTTTCTTGTATCGGTGTCTCAATTTGTACCCGGTTGATGGCAATAGGCTCGCCGCTTATTACATGGGACTTAAACATAACCTGCGACATTTTGCTGTACTACAAATCTGCCAAACCCTTCGGGTATTACTTGCGTGCATTACTCTCTTTTTTGTGCTTCACTGTGTTCGGGTAAGAAATCGTGCATCTCAACTAGTTCCCCAGTGCACGACGACCTTAATTCTACAAATATAAAGCTATACATTCGCGATCCGACATAACAATTGTTTTATACAGGAATCGTGTCGCCCTAAAACGAAACTTTGCACGTAAATAACTTTGAGGAAACCCTGGGGTCCCGGCTGTGCTGTTTATGATGATAATTTTACTTTTTGTAAACATTAATGAATGAAAATAAGGTTGGGTGGGAAAGTGAAAAGTTAAAAGTGGTTACTCAGTTTTTTTTTTATAAAAATGCATAGTAATTTATGAATTAAAAAGCTACGATTATTTTGTCTATGACGTATTACCGAAACAAAACCTCTTTAGTTCTTTTAGAAGAAAACCAGGTCTTTCAATTTGAACCCTAGTAACACGATCAGGCAAGAAACATGAGTTAGCATAACATATTTATTTATATTCAGATTATTTTTTGCATTACTAAACATGTCTACCGTAAAAACGCTACATGAAAAATGAACAGTAGTTTTTGCTTGCAAACTGTTTCATGCTGCTTACCAACTATTTAAAGAGCCTTAAGTTTAAAGCCGTAGAGACGATATTACAAGACTTGTTGGTGTTTGAATTGTAAAAGTAATGTTGTGTTTACGCACACGCAAAGCATAAACTTGAACACCCCTTAGGATTTTTGGCGGGAGATCTAATTTCTCGGAAAATGTGCTCCGTGATGTAAGTCGGCAGAATCATAATTTGAATCATTGGGACGTAACGCGTTGCTAAGGTCGGCTGGAGACGGCCGACTTGTCGGTGCGACTAAATGCTAATGCGATTTGTCGCGGCACTTTTTATTAAGCATAAGTACGTGCAATGGATTTACTAGTAGTACGTAAAAACTTTTGGTTGAAGAGCTCGTGGCTAAATAACAGCCGCTCGGATCGATCTTTACGTTAAGCCATGCTTGCCTAAGTTGGTCTGTGGATGGGTGACCGCCCATTACATACCGAGTTTCCTCCGTGCCTTGGAAAGCACGTTAAGCCGTTGGTCCCGGCTGTTAATTGTAGATCTTTGACAGTCGTTACAGATAGTCACCGGCTCAAAAATGATAACCAGTCTTACCAAGGGGTATCGTATTACCTAGTACTAACTGGGTTGTGGATGTCAGACAGGCAGTCGCTCCATGTAAAATACTGGTATTCAGCTGCATCCGGTTAGACTGGAAGCCGAGCCTAATATAGTTGGGAAAAGGCTAGGCAAATGATGATGTAAAAGCTTTTGTTATGATCAAAGTCTCCCATAATTTTGCTTGCCAGTTAGCTGTTTGACTGTTGCGTAGGTTACCTGACATTCCTTCTAAGGACATAGTTAATTAATCATTTATCTAATTCCAGGAAGAAACGAGTATATTGTATCAGTTTGCTTAAGTAAGAAGTTTGAGTCATCTGAAAGTAATGTACTACATAATATTCAAATTTCTTATGAACGATGACTTGTCAAACTATTCTAGTACGTTACAGTAACCGTAATGATAAGTATTTTTCCCGTATTTGAACTAATATTTTAACTGCGAAAATAACTCTGTCTGTAATCTTTTACTCCTAAACGGCTGTGCATATTTCGATGTTTGGCATATAATATTGGTACGAATATGCACTGACAGAATCGTTAACAGATTTTTTCGAACCTAGGTTATTGATTCTTGTACCTTCTTCTATTTCAACTCAAGACTAAGAAGAATAAGAATACCATCATCATCATCTGCCTAGTCTTTCCCAACTACATTGGGGTCGACTTCCAGTCTAACCAGCTGAATTACATGTAGCGACTGCCTATCTGACCTCCACCCCCAACCCAGTTGCAGGGTAATACGATACCCCTTGCTAAGAATACTGAAGAAACTTTCCACGACTGAAACCGAACCCACGACGTAACCTTCAGTACCCAACTTTGCCACAGCTAAACCAACACCGAGTTCTCAGAAAACATCACACCACACCACAGACAATTATCATCATCACTTCGCTATCAAAATGACATAACTAATATTTACTGATCGCACATTCACGAGATTCCTAAGATAAAAATGGAGATAATAATATAATGTGATCAAGAGTCGAATGATTCTCGTCGATGGCATTCCGCGTATGTTTACAAGATAACATTTACTGGTAAACCGTATCAAAATTATTTGTTACACAAATAATAACGCATGGTGGAGATATGTTTTTTAAGTCGCGGTGAAATGGAGAAGTTAGGTTTTTGAATAAGTTTCTGGAATAAAGATGGAGGACTTACATTTTGATATTTTAGGTACTTCTTATAATCATCTGAGTGTGTATCGATTACCCAGTTGGTAGGCTGTGGAGGTCAGATAGACAATCGCTTCATGTAAAATACTAGTATCCAGCTGCATCTGATTTGACTGGAAACCGTACGTATATATTTTAGGAAAAGGCTTGGCAGATGATGACTCTGTTTCAGCAATGAGTTTCAGGCGTAATTATGTTTCCTAGCCATCGAATGATTACATAAGATCTAGTGCAATAATTATATTATACCGAAGGTTTAAAATAAAAAAACTAAATAGATAATCATCTAAACACTGTTTTAAGCTTTCACGGTTTAAAACTAAACTTATACTTGCACGTACGAGATATCTTCAGTGATCGTTCTTTATTTTGAGCTCTCGATATTTAGACGCTGTTGCAAGCGCCATCCTTAGTGACAGTATATATAAGTTTAATTATGTAAATAACGCAATTTTCTATAGAGACCAATCTACATTCAACAAAAGATTTTACACTAAATTTCTAATCACTTTTTAAAATCTGCTCCAATATTATTTCAAGGACAAACTCCTATCAAATGGTCCCGAAGGTCAGACTCGCCCAAATCCTAAAGTCTTAATTAAAATTCTAGGTTTTATGTTAATTTGAGACAATTTAGATCGAGAGCGCTCCAGAATTTAGGCTTTGCAATAATTTTGCATAACTTTTTGTTTAATTGAGTTTTTAGCGATAAAATTATGATTAGGATAATATGAGGTCTATTCTTATTTACTTTCACTGTGTCTGAATAAGAGGGTGAGTAGAATTTTAAGTAATATTTACAATTAGTGCCTATATTATGTTAATAGGTCTTGAGAGTAGCAAAAGTACTAAGGGTACTCTCGCAGCATCATCTGTCTAACCTTTTTTCAACTATGTTAAATTCGGCTTTTAGTCTAGGCAGTTGTAATTGAAGACCAGCAGACAACATAGCACCTTAGACCAGCATTTACACAGAGCGACTGCCTGTCTGACCTCCACAACAGGGTTGCTGATTCTTGGTTAATGGTTACTGGGTCTGGATCTCGTAGTATTTATATTTCGGTATGTAAAACGTATGTTAGTACTCTCACTGTCAAATGCTTGTAGTTTTTTTTTTGTAATAATCATCAGTAATAGTAATGGGTGCTGTAAACATACTGACGAAACCCTACAGATTAGGGACCATTTTGGAAGGCCATCGAAAATAATAATTACACAGTTTTACTTGCCGCTTGGTTACTCGTGCAATGCAAAAAAACCTGTTCATCTCCGTGATTTTATAGTTTAGCAGAAGAATATATCTAGTATTTAATAATAATCTATTAAAATAAATGATTAAAACATGAGTTATAATAACTTTTAATCCATTTATATCTTTTAATGTCCACGCAGGGATCGTTTCATAATCTAATTGGATCATAACTTTAAATTAAATCTCTTTAAACTATCAATAAGTAATTAAGCCCATAAATAAAATAATTTAGTTTAAAAATGAGCTTAGTTTCATTATAAATGTTCTCACTTGATATAAAGTTGTAGTAAGCTTAATTTGATTATGAAATACTGTTTTCAGAGTGTTAGGTGTAAATATTTTGCATTTCAATAATAGATTACGCATTGTATAAGCATTAAAAGTACCTTAGTGACCCAGTTAGTGTTAGACTTTTTTTTTAAATATGCAACAGTTGGTGGTCAAATTCTTATTTATTTTCCTTTACTTACCGGACCAGTGGGCATTGCTGTGTTTTTTTTTTAAATAGAAGACTGTTGTTTGGAGACGTCTGTACTTATAAGTCATAGTACGTGGATTTACTGATGCTATCCGGAGCTCATGTTTCTAATCTGAACATAATTATCACGATTAGGTCATATTACAAAACCTACAATTTACCGAAGTGCATGCAACATGATAATAATGACATCACCCTGTATAGTTCCATGACCATACCGTACAATGAATTCATTTGTTTGATCAGATGTGCAAGTAATCAGTAATTCAATGTTTATTCGACTATTGTTTCATTTCCATGAAAACGCATAGTAATGGGGGATTTTAAATGTTATATTTATTTTGTTTGGAATAGTATAGTGAAATTTTTGCACGTGGGTTTAAATTGTATTCTAGTTATGGCTATAAGTATAGTAAATATAATAACACTGATGTGCTGCGACTTTTCTTAGAACCGACTAGTACGAAACGAGACGTGACGAATCTGGTGCTAGTCGGAAGCTAGCCACGAGTTATAGTCCGGTACTAGTTTGAAACTAGTTATTACTAGTTTGAAGTCAGTAGTAACTAGTTCGAAACTATTTCCCGAGGTTCGAAATTATTTTCATTAATTCCGCTTTTGTACAGTTTTTTACTAGTATATAAAGTTTAAATAAAAAAGTAAAATAAAAAAATAATAATTCGACGTTAGTCGTGACTTGTCTGTGACTAGTCTTACGTTGTTCTGTATGGTGTCCGGACGTAAAGAATAGCACCATCCCATATCTTCCCGTGGGTGTCGTAAGAGGCGACTAAGGGACTTACCAGAGAATGGGCAGCAGCGTTCTCTGATTCTACAACAAGCGTACTGCGATCGCCAACCCGCCTGCCAAGCGTGGCGATTATGGCAAAACCCCCCTTCTTGGGGGAGGCCTATGTCCAGCAGTGGACTTTTCGGCTGAAATGATGAATGATGAACCTCTTAAATTGACTGCGTAAGTCCTGAGCTACTGACCTAGTGACACAGATCATCACTAGTTTACCACCGATCACCGATGATGACTAATTCCTTTCCTACCGACTCACACACGCTCCTATTACACAAAGGACCAGTTGTAGTGAGTTGTAACACACATGATGCTCACTAACGCGACCTCAAATCGTTTGCATCGGGTTACAGTAATGTGAAACTAGAAATTAGTACGTTTGTAAACAAATGGTCATGATGTTTTGTGTTTATGTTAAATTGGACTGCTGAGCATGAGGTCCTGAGTTCAATTCCCAGGTAGGACAAAGTGTTATTGGGATTTTTCATCAGGTATTTGCACGCAATAATTCTACACATACAATCAACATCAGCCAGCCTGTAATCCCCACAGGTTTAGGTAGAGGTGTACCCAATAATACACCCACATTTCTTTGGCAGTAGATGTCTAAGCCCGTGACATGGAGAGAGCGACTGTCGCAACCCCGTGCAGGGCACGCCACCATAGTGGCGATAAGTCCCCTCTTTGAGGAGTGGCTAGAGAGGCGCCACGGCGCCCTCACCTTCCGCCTGACGCAGGTCCTTACCGGACACGGTTGTTTCGGGAGGTTCCTGCACCGAATCGGGCGGGAGGAAACGCCCGGGTGTTTCCATTGTGAGGATCGTCCGGAGGACACGGTGCAGCACACTGTGGAGGCCTGCCCCGCTTGGGCGGAGCAGCGCCGTGTCCTCGTAGAGGCGATTGGCGGCGGCGACCTTTTGCGCCCGGCCCTGGTTCAAGCGGTCCGGAGCGAGAGGGAATGGGAAGCCGTCACCTCCTTCTGCGAAGCAGTCATGCTAGTGAAGGAGGTGGCGGAACGTGAGAGGGAAAGAGACTCACGTCCCAGCCGCCGCGGGAGATGCCCTGGGCGTCGGGGGTCACGTGGTGGCCCCCGGCCACCGTAGGCGCGGGCCTGTGGACGGCGAGTTTTGGGCTAGCTCGCCGTCCGGCCGTCTTATGACGACAGGCCGTGTCGACGGCGCGTTCGTGTTCCACGCGCGCCTCAAAGAGATGTCAGCAACCACGTAGGGGTCCGCACGGGCCGATGCCTGCCAGGGCTGCGGGACTGTTCGAAAGAGATACCGCGGCCCTGGAACACAAAGGGCAAAGAAGGAACATGGATGGGTTTTAGTCAGTACAAGTCTGACACTCCCTTCCGCTCCGGCCAGAGCGGGGGGGGTCATTTGATGATTTCCCATCCTAAAAAAAAAAAAAAAAGATGTCTAAGCCCCAAGTAATAGGGGCGAGCCTATTACTATCAACTGGGCACAAACCTGGACTCCGTGGCTGCTACTGAGAAATTCCTGATGGAAAACCCCAATGACTTTAATTGTCCGACCTAGGAATCGAACCCAAGACCTCATGCTCAACATTCGCGCTTGCTACCACTAGACCAATGAGGCAGTCAAGTCATATCAACAATGATAATTAGACAGCTAGTACACGGATCAGAGAATTCTCGGGATTTCAAGATTTGTTGGTTTAAGAGCTTAATTGTGACTGAAACCAATTGTTACCCTGAAGCTATTAACTGACTGTTTCAAGTGACTTTAATGCCTAAGTTATTGCAAAAAAAAACATAAAGGTATTTCATTACTTTCGATTGCTAAACCATAATAATAATCAAATTCACAGACACTTTTGAAACGTTAGAAAAGACCGGGGCCTTTTTCTATGAACAAGAGCCAGTAAAAAATTCCATGGTTTATAACAGTTTTAAGTAAAAGCCACATAATTATGTACTATTGTAAATGTTTTAGATACTTGAACCCACTCCTAGCATAAGCTAATACAGCAGGCAGAACTACTAGTGAAGTGCATCCCACATTGCTAGTTATCTTTAAAATTAATACACGAACAAGTATTTAATTGTTCTAAACGACATCCAAACTTAGAATCTATGGTTTACCAATTACTACACCGATATTAACCAAACTTTAACTGACAAATCAAACAGTAAACTTCACACGCGTATTAATCCATTTCCAATCTAAAACAGTTTCTGAAAGTAAACTTTATTTTGTAAGCTGTAGAGTTTTATTTCGATTGGAAGCTAAATGGTTAAGGTCTAGTTTAGGAGTAACAATTACTATTGTTATCACTTCACTAAGTAAGTCAGTTGCGTGAAGTGATGATAATGTAACGTGCACTGACCGATGACGTAGACGCTTGTGTAGAAGGTGTTGATGGACTTCTTTGACTTACATGGTAATTATAGGGTTTTGAAAGCTTGGCTTGCTATATTTTCGACGATAAAAGACTATGATCCTCTCTATAACAGACAAACTGGTTCGGACAAATTGCGGACACCGGACAGTCGGACAGTTCAGTAGTATTTGTAACGATGTGTTAGTGTTGTTGTCCGTACTGGTTTGATCAAACCATAAGTTGATCTTAAAAAAATTATTAAACAGAAAAAATGGCACTTAGATTAAATTATTAGACATATTATTTATTTATTTTAATATCCCGGCCATAAATAAAATTATGTTCTTTTCTAGATATCAAGCTAAATTACAGCAAATTTTGATTAAAATCTGTTTTAAAAAATACCCAGAAAGATAATTTTGCAAATATAGCTCTCATCAAAGTTTTAACATAAAAGAGAAAACTACTTTCCTCATAACGTTAATTAAAGTAACACTAAACATAACTCAATACACATAGAAACTTAATTACCCATTAATCGTTACCAATACCAAAGCAGGGAGTGATCCGAGGACCATGGCTAACTGAATAGTGTCAGAGGTCAGAGGTCGGAGGTCAGCAATCAGTCATTCAGAAGCTCAGAGATATACTACTTATGTAATATCGTGATCTTTTGACCTTGCCACGGGATTCCAATTGGCTTTTACTCTTGGTCGGAAGCTGGGCTTTAAAAGTAGGTCTTAATATTGTAATCTGATCATGCGATAGAGCGTAGCGTAGCGGTTTAGCTCAGCGACCAAAAATGCAATAACACAGTACGCCCCAAAACAGGAATCGCCGATGTTGGTAATGAGTCTGCCAGGCTGAAGTGAGATTGGGCTAGCCATCTAGTCAGGATACATCAGGACAGATGGCTTAGATAACGCTGTCGTGATGACGTAGAGGCACTTGTGGTAGATTGGCCTGAGATTTCCATGCTCAAGGAGAAGTGTAAAACTATGGCAAAGGTTTAATTTTGCCCGACAGTGGGACCAAACAGAATAACAAAAGAGATCATCGTTAAGGAAATTACATCAAGAATTGCAAAACGGTAATCCGTCAAAAGTGGAGATTTGGAAGAGACTTACACTCAGCATTGAGTAGCCAAAGGCAGAAGAAGAAGTAGAAGTTCTTCTGCGTGTTATGTTGTACTGCTGAGGGTAAGGTCCTAGATTCGTTCCCAAGTCAAGCAAACTGTCATACTGTTTTTTGAACAGAAACTCGGCAGCAGTTTGGGAGATGGATCCCTTGGACCCTTTTAGGTACTGCGCCTGATCTGTCTCCGTGTTGTAAAACGAGACTGCCCAATTGTTTGTACGCACACTTGTGCACTATAATTAATACTGCGTCTCCGCTGAGACTGCTCGTGATATTGGATGGGCAATAGATTCAATTCTATTTCCGTATTTGACGTTGAAAGGTGCCTTTTAATGGTGTAATTAAAATAAATGTTCTGACTTTGACTTTGGTAGAAAACTGTCACTAGGATTATTATAGAGAAATCTTTAATGGCCTGCACTAATTATATTACCTCAACTTTCTGATACATGCAATACAGCCTGGAGTTAATAATTCTCCATCATCAACATCCAATGTTGTCCACGTTCCCACATGGTACTATCAATTATAAGTATTTGCCCGCGATAAGGAACGGACTCAATTAATATGTGACTTAGATTGCGCCTGCGGCTGATAACTTCACGCAAATAGAACACCTAATTAGAATAACGGTTTTGTTTGACTTTGGCAATCAACCAAATAAACTAAATTGATTATTAAAATAGGTAAGAAGGTTTTTTCCAGTCGCTTTGGAGGCTAGTCTTATTTTGGGTACCTTAAAAATTAATTGGGTCGGTTAAATAATTTTACGACAGTTGGCACGAAAGATAAGCGAAGGCCGGTGAAGCAGACGAATTTTTACGCGAAAAACTATGACAGATTGAGACAAATGTTGCCGACAAAGATCACTGATAAAGTTAGCGTAACCTTAAAATCAAAGCATTATTTCAACTAATACAAACAAATAAAATAAATAAATCTTTATTTATTTATTTCCCAGAGGGTAAAATATTGTGTTTTGCCTTGAATCTGAAACTAACAATGTAGGTATAATCTTAGATGCCAGCACGCGTAGCATGACCACCGTAGAAACGGGTCTTGTCGACGTAAGAATCGACAAAATGACAAATTTCTGTTGATCTGTCGTTTTTTTTATTCTTCCGTTGACAAACACCCGTTTCTGGTCATGCTACACATGCTGTATTAGGATAATCCTGTATCACAGGCATAATCCTGTATCACAGGCAAGTATCATGTAACCAATCCAAGCACTTTGAATTGCCAAGAGGTCGGTCAGCCAAAGAAAAGAGAAGCTATCCCGTTCTAAAGCGTAGATTTCTTAGAGAAGAACGGACAAGAAACTCCATCTTTTAAGTCGCGGTATTATTGCAAATAATCTGAGGGGATACCTGGAAGAAGGTTCGATTTCGTCGGAGATCAAACTCACGATCTCTTCATCACCATACCTAGCCTACTCAATCCAGGAGTGGGCTACAAATAAATTGAATTGATAATAAATATTAAATGTTCTATCGGTGTTCTTACTTACGCTTTAAAATCGTGGACAATCAGCAGGACAGCGGTGTAAGGAAAATTACCCAATTCACAAATAACTAAATCAAGATTGTTTCGTCAAGTATCCTAATCAGTATTCATGTCACCGTTATTTTGGACGTCCTAAATTCTAGCCTTAAATACACAGGATGTTGCAAAGACTAGATATTTACGAGTTGTCTAGAGGTCGCCAAGGTTCTAGGCAAATAGGTAAGTATTAGTATTGCTTCAACAGTATTTACAAGTTGTACTAATTATTTGATGATAATTAGGTGTATGTGCAGTTGTACGTTACTAGTGAGCCAGAATTAAGATAAGACAATAGTAAAATACTAATAATTTACTTTGTCATCAGAGTTAGCATTGTAATTCAACGTGGCATTGCTGCCAGTCTTCTGGACACGTTCCCGGATGACAGCGATACGGAGGAGTACTTTGCCGCCTAAGTGTCCTATTGTCGTCATTGTATATATGTACGTACTTACTTTTAGTCTTAATTTTGTATTATTATTTTAGATCTATTTGTAGTTTGTATATCATAATAACTTCGTCATCTGCCTAAACTTTTCCCAACTATGATGGGTTCCAGTCTTAACGAATTCAGCTAAATACAATTATTTTAACATGGAACGACTACCTATCCGACCTCGACAACCCAGTTACTGGCTAATACGATATATATATACTATACCTCTTTGTTGTCAGTCTTTTGGGCTTTAAAATAACAGTTGGGCCCAACAACCTCGCATTTATACCATATAGCAGCCATAATATTATCTATAATTTGTTCACGATAAACTGACCGTACATCTGGTTTTCCTGATTTCCCTTTGGTTGCCATTGTTAACTTTTCCAAAGATCAATAAACATATTATTGAATGTTATATGTATGACACATCACAGCCTTAGAAGCAGAAAAAACCAAAAGAGCATCTAACAAATTATGAAGAAATGGAACAGTAGATGGCCACTAACACAAGCAACATCATACCACGATCAGCGCACCACTTACACAACCGTAATACTTTACCTCTCAAACCAATCCTATTTGTATACAAGGCCTATACCAATACAGCAATAAACCCACTAATTGGGGCATTAAACCATAGGCCAACATTAGAACAGTTATTCGGAATGACGGAGATAATAGGAAAACAAATAAGCCATGGTTTTATGGGCGTATCTTGCAGGCCAAGGTTAGACTTCGGTGTGGCGTGGGCCGCTAGTACGGAGGAGAGGCGAACGTAGCCATCTTGGATACTAGAAGTTGTGCTTCAAGGTGCTATTGTTGTGTAATTAGAACTATTAGCATAGCCGCGAGATGGGGTAAGTAAGCAGAGATCTAGTGTGTACTGAGATGGATTTTGCCTTACAATATTTTGCGTTTACTGGTTCCATTTACCATGGGTCGTCTGCCTCGTTGGTCTAGTGGTCGCAAGTATGACTGCTGAGCATGAGGTTCTGGGTTCGATTCCCACGTCGGGCAAAACCGGGTTTGTGTCCAGTTGTGGGCAATAAGCTCGCCTTGTGTTATATGGAAATTAAACATACTATTACTACAAGTGCTATTAGGTTGTACACCTCTGCCTAATCCTTCGGGGATTACACACGTGATGTTTTTATATCTATCATATTTTGCGTTAAATAGATCCAATTATCATATCATCACCAGTGTCTTGATTTTTGTGATGATCACAAATCCGTTTGCCAATGTTCGGTTGTAATCTTTTATGGACTGATGATATGAGATCATCTCGATCATGTTTAAGATTTACCACAGTTAAAAGTTATCCCTACACTGTTAGTAGCATGTTTGCTTTAACCTTTTAGGTTTACATTTTACACAGTACCATTAAAAGTTTCGTTAGTGTTTAAATATTTTTTCGCAAAAGGGACCTTTACAAATACCAAATGAATTTAATTCAACCGAACAATATAATATGAGTTTCTCTTCTATTTATTTTATCCCATAATTACGTGAAGCCTTGAGATTCGTTAAACATTCATTAAAACTGCGAGTAATCGCAAACATTTTTATTTTCAATATTTACTTCGGCACATACGAAGAAAAAAGTAAATAGCCCAAACGGTTTTCGAAATTGAGCCTTATGTATATTGAGGTAGGAGTTATGAGTTCGTGTTGTACAAATAAAGGTCGAAACGAAAGCTCTGTTCAGGGTTGAAAGAGGATATCTGGTCAAGGATAATATGCCCTATATGTTTATCCTTCACGCTTTTGTAATTTTTATGGGGTAAGTAGAAATCATTCTAAGTAACATGCATGATATCATTCATTACAATTTTCCGTCGCTTTAGTTGGGATAAAAGACGCTCATTAAACCTTCCTTAAAGACAATGTCAATGGCTGTTTTTGTATGTGAATTTAAATGTTTGTTAAGGCACCCACGATACAGGAGAAATTCCTAGAGTGGGACAAAGATTTCTTAAAAAAAAAAAAGAAAAAAGAAATGTCTAAAACACGAACCGGTTGAACTACGATAGCTGCCTGTTAGTCAATGGTCCTAATATAGTCCCTTTAGGAAAACCTTTATACTAAGCAGAAATGACTTAACTATAGATAGCAGTGATTGTATGCATAATACGCAAATTGATTTAAATATTTGATTGATCCCGATTTCCAGCTTCATCTGTTCGTCCTGACTATGTTTCTTCAAAGAAGAACAAAGACACTATATGTGACTTTTGCTATTGAATGCCTTGGGTGAAATCTCAATCAATCGATTCAGTTGAGAATCGACACCCTGTCCTCCACTTTTGGCATCAAATCTAACACAGGCGCTTTTTGTGAATGTCGTCGGTCCGTGTAGCAAAAACTAAATTAACGCAATTTAAAAAATTATAAATTTGATCGGATCAACTATATATAGAAAGATGACTCCACCGTAGCATCTAAAAACAGGTATATCCTTAGTTCCATCTAACCGTAAAACAACTTCCTGTAGACACATCGTTAGAATCTAACGCTATCTTCGGGAAGGAGGTAACTTATTGTTTATCATAAACATGGATTAGCTATACATATGTGTTTAATGTGTAAAACTGCTTATAGTTGATGAAGCTCAAACTAAAGCTGTACCAGCTACAGCACAACACACTGCTTCGCTTTAGGCGACAGCTAAGCAAGGAGGCGAGAATAATGTGGATCTAGGAGTTGATCTTTAAATGTTTGGTTTCAGAGATATGATGATCCCATCTCAGAAATATCTTGGGATAAGATGGTTGGTAGATTTTCGAATGAATTTGAATTAAAAATTAAAGTGGAAATAAGAAAGTCGTTTAGATATCTTGGCTGGTACAGCATTTACACATAGATATTTTAATTTTAACATTATATCTACAGTATAAATGAATGTCTTGCGATAATCGACGTACTCCAATCTATTAAATTAATAGAAAGTAGAAGGTAATGATGAACATTAAAATAATATACATACAACCAACGAAGAAATAAAGTGCAAAGATAAATTAAATTGCAGTTGAATAGGAGAACAAATTGATAATTCCAAATGGAATACCAAATGAGGCTTCGGCAACAACTGCAATAATCAAACGAGGGAATAAAAATAGACTAAAATAGAGCACATTCGTGTCCAGTCTCCAACTGTGACTAAATAGGACAGATAAACTACACAGCTCTTATCAACACAATTCTTTCCAACGTACTGCGAACGTGTCCGAACCGGTTAGGTCGTGTCAGAGCGAGACAGACACACTTCAACGAACGAAGGAAAGAGATGCCTAATCGCTGCCCGAGTAAGACCACAACACAAACACGAGAAAGATAAACGAATATAGTATAGCTGGTTGCACGTTGCGTTTTCTGCGGAGGTCAGCGTTAATTTAATTTAGATTCTCCTCTTTTAGAATTAAGGTTGGTTTTCGGGTGTGCTAGGGAAATATATGATCCTCAGCTGGATAAAGTCTCGATTTTAAGGCCGTGCCCTCGAAAATAGCGGAGTTAAGTTCCTTGAAGTTGGGAGTAGTATGATTTTAATTCTGCTTATTTATACAAGTTTTGTGAAGGTTCTGCTTCCTGTTCTTAGTCTTTCTGGACTTGAAGCTTCTTATTCAATGGAATTATCACGAAAATTATAAGAAAATAAGGCCTTAGCTTACTAGGACCAATAAAAACCAAGTGAATGTGGGAACGAAAAGAGGTACCCAATCCTTTTTCCAAATAAAAAATCTAGTCCAATTTCTGCCTCAAGATTTCAAAAGCAGTTTAGAAAAATTTCCAGTTCATTTCTACAGCACCTTTCGAGTCACCATAATTTTTTTAGCTCTGTTAAATTAACCAAGCTCTATTTCTTAAACTAGAGGCCAATTTCAAAAAGCCTCGCTTTTTTCGAGGCCACGGCTTGCTGACGTGAAGTGCTCGATTCGATTCTATCAGATGTTCGAACAGCGTTCGCTTGACTGCGAGTACGCCACTATTTTTTGTACACTACGTTTTTTTTACTCTTTCCAACAATGTAAACAAGAAAGGCTTCCTCGTTAATCTGGGGGTATCAGAGGGTGTTAGACGGTTTAGTGCAAATCAGTTTAGATTACAAGTTGTAGCTGTTCGATCTCTGGGTTATGTTGGACTTATGATTGGTAATTTGTATCTTAGAAGTGTTTTGTCTACTGTTAGTCGTCTGTTATTATTTATGTTATCGTCGCCGTTTAAGTTCGTAAATTATCTTTTAAATTTTCATGGGTTATAAGCCAAAATAAATTTTTAATTGAATAAATATTTTTTTCATTATCGTCCATGCTTGTACGTGCCATGCTTTATCGTAAAAATCTAAGCAATTCCATTTGTCTAGTGACGGTTAAAAGCAACTTGAATGTTCTTTTAATGGCTTCTAAATAGAGTTTTATTTATCACCATATTACCATGTAACTTGCTACATTAAGTTCAGATAAACAAACTAATGCGATAACTTGTGCATCTTCTCAGAAATGGAAAGAAATGGTGTTCAGTATAAGGTTCTGACCCTTATCAGTTCAACAAGTTGTGCCCGTGACATTAAAGGGATGATCTTAGATGGAACTAATGTGAGGAACTCTTTCGGGGATGCCGCTGAATAGTGTCACGTTTCAATGGGCCATAGAACGTAGCTAGCTTGCCCAACTTTAACTTAAGTTTAACTTTCGAGATTAAGCTAGGAACGTGGCCGTTTTTTTAATGAGTTCATTGTTGAATCTTGTGTTGAACATTAGATTTGAGAGAAAATGGAGATTTTAGAAGTTTATACTTGAAAGATTTTTAGTTGGAGAGCAGTGGTGGCCTGGTAGTCCAGTATCAACGGCTGGACTTAAGAGTTGTTGGTCGTGGGTTCGAACTCAAGGCGGCACCTCACTTTATGCAGTTTATTTCATCACAGCTTCTCTCAATATGGTGAAAAAAAACATAGTGAGGCACCAGCACGTCTTAGCAAGCTTAATCATGCTATGCTAGTTGGAAAATATGTAATATCGGTATAAAATCGAAAGTAGGGCCATCTCTCTAATTCAACCCGCCATTTCACCCTCTTAGGGGTGGAATTTAGAAAAACCCTTTTTATTGGATAACCTAATCTTCACAAAGAATACACCCTTCAAATTTCATGTCTTTAAGACCAGGGGTTTAGGATGTGCGTTGATATACCAGTCAGGACTTTAAATTTTATACAGGGGGTCGATTTTGGAAAACCTGTTGATACACGATTCTCATAGTTTTAACTGAAGAGGATTTCAATTATTTTTTTTTTGACGGTTTCGGCTGTGCGTTGATATATCAGTCAGTCAGTCAGTCAAAAATTTTGAATTTTATATGAATAGATAGAAGTCAAAAACTATTAACCCAATATAGGACGACAATTATGTCACCAGTGACCCCATGATTCAGCAACCTAGCCGTTTCCCAACTGTACTGGGTTCGGCTTCCATTATAACCGTATGCAGCTTTATATTTATTTAGGTCTACTATGAAATTGCCGGTTTTTTTTCTCACATATTGCTGTTTGTAACTTTGACGTACAGTTATATTTTTTTCTAATTCCATTTTTATTGGACTCATTGTTAAATTACGTACCTTTTAGAGTTTAACAACCGTACTAGTAGTTGCATATTACCTCATAGAGTCGTTTGTCAAAACACCTGTTTCAATGTGCCGTCGGTTTCACTACTTCAAGTAGGTATATTTTTGTCGTAGACTGTCTTTTGAGAATTTAAGATACGCAGTGCAGTTCATAACTACAGTTTGCAATTGCATCATACATGGTTCAGATGTTTCCAAGAAAAATAAAAAAAATGTTAGTATGGAATTATCATTTTTCACGAAATCGTGCATACAAATCGGCAATTTCATACTTAAACCCCTAATACCTATATTGTACATGGTAGCCTATCTGACGTCTACAACTCAGTTACTGGGTATGGTTAACACTATACATTTCGGAAAGACCAGTAGTCAGAATCAATGACTACATGATTGCTGGATTTGCTGCATAAGCTTGGATTTATTATACTTACCTATATTCTTATTGAAATCATTCTTCTAATGTATACTTGTCTTCGAAAATATTTTGTTTATATACGGGAAACCACGGGAACCAATACGTTTTTATAACTATATAACTGATTACTTAATCAGCTAAATGCTTACAAAACTGATTGGTTTTCGCTTACGGCTTCGCTATTCAATATTCGTCATCGATCATATTCCTGACAAAGTTCAATCAAAGTGCATAGATAAACAAACTGATTCACGTCTGATTCCGCTGACTTAGCAACATGTCATCCAATCACGCTTGGCCGACAATTATTAATGATTTCCGATGGCATGACATCATGTTGTGATAGGTTATTATGCCATATCGTATTATATGTGCTACTTCATTTCCTTTCAATAATAGATTTTAACCATCAGATTAAGTAGGGTCAGTTATGAAATTAAACATGGCAGAAAACACGTTAAAATTACAAAATGTGCCTTGATACCTGGATAGGGCAGATTGGTCTCAGTAGTGGTCCTTTATCATCTGCCTAGCTTTTTCACAACTATGTTGTGATGGGCTTCCAGTCTAACCGGATGCGGCTGAATACCAGCTTAGAATCTTGTAACCTGAAACCTTAAAATAAAATTAGGCTTCTCATGGATTCAGCCCTAGGTACAGCTGGAACTATATATTGGCATTGATCATCAAGGAGTATCTTAAATCTTCTTCGTATGAACCACATTCCCCTACTTTAAGCTAGTTTGAGACATCATCATCTGCTTAGCCTTTTCCCAACTTGGTATGTTGGGTAGTACTTTCATACAAGCCTGGAAGCTAGCCTTTATAACCTACTATTCTTCATGATGTTTTCTGAACAGTTTGCTTGCCGTAGGGGTTTGCCGTATTCTTGGGTCCTATGTACGCCACTAATGTTGTGGTTGGTTTTCAGTCTGACTAGATGCAGTTTACACATAGCGCGAGTGGTTGTCTGACCTCCACAACACAGTAACTGCATAACACGATAACTTGGCGTCTGACTACCCGTAACGACTCTCAAAGATGTATAATTGACAGCCACCGCCACAGCCATCACGAAGACCGGACCAACAGCTTAGCGAGGATTCTGAGACAGGTAGGGGACTAGGGACTGTAGGGGTCTCGGTATGCAATGGACCCACGGATTCACCTCGACATGCATAGCTTAAGCTTTGCTCGACTCGTGCTGGTGTTATTATTAAGCGTCGCTGTCTTTCGTCTATCTAGTTACAGATAATCTAAAAAGCCATACTTCAAAACCAGCCCATATTTCAAATCTAGCCCCTTCTAAAAATCCAATCGCATTCGAAATGCAAACTCATCAACTTTTAATACAACACACATGAGTCAAGTCCAATCAAATCGTAATATACAAACAAATTGATTCACTATAATCACATTTCGATTACTTAGTGCGCACGCGATGCTTAGCGGACAATGATGGCTTCCGGTGACGTCACTGGCCTTGACATGCTGACTCAGAGGTGCTCAGAGGTTAGGTCACATCTTGTATGTGGAGTACGTAGAAAGTATGTGAGTAAACGTCATTTTAATTGTTTTAATAGAAAGGTGATGGAATTATGGTAACGTTTGACGGTAGATGTAGTAATTGACGAAATAGCTGTCGTAGATCTGCGTACGTTGTGTCTGCGACTGCGTGAGCATTAGCATCATCAGCCCATAATGTTGCCACTGCTGGGACACAGGGTTCTTCTCTATGGAACGGAGTGGGCTGTAATTCACCACGCAGGTCCAATGCTAGTTGGTAGATGTCACTTGTCTTCCATGTTTTTGGTTCTAAGACATGTTTCTTCATGATGTTTCCCTTTATCATTTTGAGTGCAGAGGTGATGAAATAACACACACATACACAAAGCCATAGGGAACCCATACACGCCTGTATGGGTTACCTGCAACTCATAAGTTGGGATCGTTACCACCGCGCCACCAATGTGGTCACCATGTTAGTTAATGTCATTATAATTGTTTTGTTATAGATATGATAGATTTTTTTATGTTATAGTTATGTTTGACGGCAGAGGAAGCGATTGACGCAATGGCTGTCGTAGATTTTCTCTTCGGTCATGGTTTCAGTGCAAAGCTGAAATAAAAATATGTATTGTATTGTAAGATTTAATCTGCAGGACGCAGGCGCTTTGATCTCTAGGCTGGGTCGGGCCAAAGTGTATTTGGGCTTTCTAGTGACAGTGGAGTCTGGGTTTGCGTCCAGTTGATGACTATAGGCCTATCTTTATTACAAAGGACTGGCGAAATGCATGTGTACCTAATATAGGTACACCTCTGTACCTCTCATAACGCTTCGGAAATCACCGTTGTGATGTGTATCGCATGAGGGAGTTACAATTTTACGCGTCAATTTACTAAGTTAATGAGCTTTTCTTAATCTCCTTTACACTTTCCTCAGGTACTTAGCTGGAGATAGTTTTATCTGAGTCGTTAGATAACTCAGATAAAACTCTGGGTCGGCTAGGGTGGATGTAACAAGGAAGCTTTGAAAGTAACAATTTCCTGTACGGTCTGACAGTGATAGCCCAGTGATAACGGACTAACGTGTCGTACACTGTGAGAACGTTATATATACTGAATTACTGACTTAGAACTCAGTTATAGCGAAATTATGTTAGTTATAGCCACGTCTTTCTTTTTCGTGTGGTTAGTGTATAGTTTTTCTAGTGGTCGCAAACGCGACTGTCCTAGGTTCGATTCTCGGGCAAAGTGTTACTCGAATTGAATGTTCCACGGAGTCTGGATTTGTGCCTGGTTGATGGCAAAGGGCTCGCCCCCTTATACATGGGACTTAAACATAACTGGCAAAATGTGGGTGTACTATTACTTACACCTCTGCCTAAGCCTTTGGGGATTACAGGCGTGATCAAGCGCGATCCTAGGCGGGGTTCATGACCGGGGGGGGGCCCTAAAATCATACACGCCAAATTGACAAACCTTAAAATATCTTTTTTCAGGTATAAATTATTAACTTCCTGCTTAATAGTTCAACAAAAGCAACTCATACAGTCCATACAACCTTTCCGAGGCAGAATGCTAAACTTTTCGAGCTGGCTTCGCTCGCTAATGCATCCCCTTCCCCATCCCTTTTCAGTTACTTTTATTCTCATGCCTGTATGAATGAACAAAAATAACTAATACATGGAGCGGAGGCGGGATACTTCAATTTAGAATTTTGAAGCTCTCGTCTCTCGCTCTTGCATTCTATTAGTATCAAGAGCGGAACCAGGAAGGGGGGTCATGGCCGGGCGTCATAACCACCCCGCCCTGGGCTGGGTCTAGGCAGACCATGATTATGATTCTGAGCTCATTGATTTAAATTAAATAAATAGAGGCGCAGCTCGCTTCGCTCGCTCATGGAGTTCTCTTCATCATAAAAGTTGAAAATTTAACTATCTCAGAGACAGGGCCGTAGGCAGCGGGGTTGGGCGAGGGTTCAACTCCCCGAAATACACTATAAAGAAATCAATCAACATATCCGAAGCGGAATGCAAAAATTTTCTTGCCCGCTTCGCTCGCCAATGTGTACATCTTATACATTCAATTCTGCAAAAGTTGACAGAATCCCTATTTCTGTATAAATTCACAAAAGGAGTGGTGCACCAACTATCCAGTTAGCTTCACTTGCTAATACATTCTGTATTTTTTCAATTCGTTATAAGTTTATTTATTTATTTATTTAGGGAAACAAACATTTGTACAATATATGTTACAGTAAATATTACAACGTATTAGAGGTAAGCTAATGTACAACCCACTACGTTTCCACATGTTACTGGGGTTAAAGATACAGTGTAGACAATTACAATTGCACAAAAAAAAAAAAAAAATGTTTTAAAATACAATAACGTAAATAAGAAGACAAAAGAGTAACAATAATGAAATAACGACAAGAAAGAGATAAAAAGCAAACGCACATTACTTAACTTATCATATGACTAAACTAAAGATATCTTATGACTAAAAATGAAAAACAATAACAAATAAAGGGCAATACAAACATTACTAATTACACAATTGCAGACTTTTGACTAAAAGTTTCTTAAATTTAAGTTGACAGAGTTTCTCCTATTCTTAATTTCTGTACAAATTAACAAAAGGAGTGGTGCTCCAATTTTCTAGCTCGCTTCACTCGCTTCACATCCTGTACTTTTTCAGCTCTAAGTATAATAAGTTGATAAATTTCCACCTATTCTCATTTCTATATGAATGAACAAAAAGAACTTAATTCCAAGGAAGGGTGTAAAAATTTTCAAGCTCGCTTTGTTCACAAAACGCAGATGAATCCTAAAATCACAGGTGCGTGTCTAAGCTTCGAACTCCAGACCTATGATTTCACTGTCCGACGCTCACACCACTAGGCTCACTGCTGATATACAGGGTGGAAAGGACACCGACGCGAAAAAAAATCAGCTGTTTCCTACAAAAGTGCAATACCTACACGGTCAAAATGTATGGAACAGCTGATTTTTTTTTAATAACCGATGAAAAATTTCCATGTTACTCAGAATGATGTACTGAATACGTGGTAACCGTTTTCGCGTCGGTATCCCTTTTACCCCGTATAGATATATAGCCACTGTAACCAATTGATGCAATGTAACAGAGTAACAAGAATACCGACCCCAAACTATCCCAAACATTGAACCAATATTCATTTCGTAAGTTAAGCATGAATGACTACAGACAGTCAATATTCTGGTCATAAACAAAAAACTTGGCAAGACAAACTTATGCTTGGTTACTGCACAAGTTAAGACACGGAACGGGCAGGAGAATTACGAGCGTCATCCAAACTTATCCTTGTATCAATCATGCGAATGGACCAGGATTTGATTGGTTTGGGATATAAACATTATGGAATTATGTGTTAGCTACGTTTCTTTGTTGCAATGTTGGACCTTCAGGCATCTCAGCCATGTAAAAACATAACGTGCTGGTCATTTTTGAAGAAACTTTATTATATACTAGCTGTGCCCGCGGCTTCGCTCACGTGAGCGCACATTCTTTTGTCATTCTCTAAGTTTATGAACGTAAGCAAAATATAGATGCAAGTCATGATCTATCCTAGGCCCCAACGGTTAATATCCTTAACAATTTAAGAAATAATCTTTCAGCTCTGAGAGCTCAATCAACCGATGGAAAAAATGTGATGGACACAAAACGATGGAAACAAAATTAAGAATTTGCAAAAACCATGCAATTGAAAAATACTGCAAACGCTTGAATTTAATGTATTTAGCAATAGAACCAGAAAAACTATGCGCTTCGAGAATCTTCATGGATGGACCACCCATAAATTACGTCATACGAATTTTATGATTTTTTCACCGGAGGGGTAAAAAAATCCGTATCAAAAGGTCAATTTTTGTGAGACTCCCGCCTCCCAAGTGTGACGTCACATATTTTGCAATATTACATGCTGTCCACCGATAGAGTTGGAAATATTTCTTTAATAAGTTTTTCGTTAATAGTTCAAATTTCGTGTTTTAAAACTTAGCAATATTAGTTTTTTTAAATGTGACGTCACCAAATTTAGGACCCCTTCCACCCCTTGTCACACAATTTCACACTTTGTTGTCACTCCCCAACTCTTTAACGTATGACGTAATTAAATTACGTCATAAATTTTATGGTTGGCCCCTAATAGACACGTACTTCCATGGTAGCAGCAGCTAACTGTGACTTCCTGGAGTATCTAAAGTGTCCCTACACCTGCGATTTAGAGGACTTACTATCGAACCGCGATTAACGTAGCCACCTGGGTGCTAATAATGTGATAAATCATCGATACAAAAGAAGAAGAAGAACATAGGAATTATATTAGATCTCATATTTCCGAAGATAGACCATGATTGCCGAAGCGGATACTTTTCCAAGGACTCTGATGAACGGGCAAAAAAAAAAGTTGAAGCGTAGACGCAAGTATTAAGCAGATCGATGTAACAAATAGTGTTGAAAGCAAGCCATTTGACTATTCACTATATTTATGTTACTACTGACTATTATTAATATTTTGCTCCGAAGTTCAAAAGCAAGTGCAATAATAGGCATTTAAACGTTAAAGATATGCCGCGACTGAAACAATTGCTCTTACGGATATAACTCCTCTTCACTCTGGGGTATGTAAAAATCCTATGTTTACTGAGTCAAAAATATGTTTAAAATACATGAAAAAAAGCATAACAAATGGGTTGCCTGATATCATTAAGTGAAGACTATTTAAAATTGCGACAACCGAACGTTATGCCATCGTGTTTGTAATAAAATTACCTATCTGTTCTTTTAATACATATTTTAATAAGAAAATAGATGAGTGGACATATAGTATCAATTTATCTATTTATACCTTACAACTCTGTAGTAGGGACAAAAAGATGACAACCTAACAGATTCTTGGCTTGATTGCTTTCTAGATATTTACTCTAATTCCATTTTCATTTCGTTTGATTTGAAAAAAAGATTAGTTCCGTTATTTTTAATAAAGGGTAGCCTTTACTTAACTTTATCAGGCAACCCATTCGCAATGTTAGTTTGTTCATATAAGTATTTTACTCCGTTAACGTAAGTTTTAAATAGCCGTTCTGAGGCTTGTCACTGCCGGATTTTAGCCTCTTCCCACTCGCACAATGTGAACATGATCATTAATCTACTAAATTATTAGTATTCGAAGTCATTTCGGTAGGCACATAATATAAAAATACGAAATCCTGAAAGTCCTGTTTTAATATTCAAACGAAACTATTTTATTTAGTTTGTGTGCGGGCAACATTGGAAAAAGGTGGTCTGGTTGAATTTGACAACGTCATTGTCTTATTTTGGTATTGTCCCCATAAAGTTTTTATTTTGTGGGATATTGTTTATCTGCCTATTATCTAAGAACTAATCTTATTTAATACATAATTTCACTGGTCACCATTAAATATAGTAAAATCCAAATAATAGTAATTTTATTATTTAAATAAACTTCAGGTTGAGTTGCTGTAATAAAATGGTATATCTAAGCCGGAGAGGTGATCTGTACCTCAGGACCTTCCTATTTCAGACACCTTTCTCTATTTAAGATTGTGCATATACCAGTGCCTGTTACTTCTGATGTTGAATTAAATAAAGATTTATGATTATGATATTTTTTTAATACCTATCTACCGACTCCTAATATATAATAATAGCTTTCTCGTATTACATTTTTTTTTTATTATTTAATTGCCTCGGAAACGAAAATTGAAAATATTTTTTTAATTTAATTTAATAATGTTATATTCTCAGCCTTTCCATCATGTCCTACTTTTTACATAAAAAGAATGGTCACCTTATTAGAAAGAGACTAAATTAGCGTTAACCTCTCTTTTGGTGGCATATTTTTAATGCAAGCAAGAATTGCAGTTGTACACACGGCGGCACATGAAGCTGTAAAATTCCAGTATAAATTGACCTCGCTTTGTATAGATTTCCTATACAATGAGAGATCCGCATAAACTGGTTTTGAAAGCTTGACTGGCCGTCGCGTGCTTACGTAGTACTTATTACTTCCGTGCAAAGAGTAAAGACAAAAGGAAAAATAAAACAAAATTAGTTTTCAGCCATTCCGAGTGACAACACTACGACTAAAACCTATTTACGTAAATTATTTTTATCATAGAAATCGCGTATGAGGTTACTAACAAAATTTTAAAAGTTAATATCTTTTGCGTCTGTTGGTCGATTTTGATGAAATAAACGCTAAATAATACCCACAACAATGCTTCTTATTTTGTAATATTTAGATTTTGAATACAATGAGGGGTTTTTACGTGATGCGCGCACAAACGAACAGACAAACCGACAAACCGACAAACCGACAAACCGACAAACAGACAAAAATTTAAAAAAAGATATTTTTACTTTCTATTACTTATTTCTCGCACCTTCCAGTGACTTTTTTGCAAAAATCTGTAATGTACAGACACGGAAAGTCTACGATTTTATTATATGTATAGATCAAGAGTTTAAAAAAAAAAAAATACATATACAATTAATTATCTTTCTAAATGACTCTTTATTTTTATGTCATCACCATTACCATATAGCTTACATTGATCAACTGCTGGTCAAACTAGACATAATACCTCAAGCCAGTAACTACGATAGAGCATTTGTTTGTCGATCTCGCATCCAGTGGATTTCTGGCTTATCCACAAAAAAAAATCCCAACCAAGTGTTTAAATTGCCAATTAAATAAAACAAAAGTAAACTGCATTTTAAGTTTCAAAACGCGGACATTTTGTTAAAATTCTCCCCTTAAAAACTCGAATTAAAAGTTCGAAAATTGTCTAAAAAGATCCTTCTAATAATTTCTCATTTGCGCCGAGATAGGCGGCAATGTTTTTTATCATAAAAACACAATTAATTTAAATTAAATTACACTCTAATTCGGGATCGCTAACGTTATATTAAAAACAGGAAAAATACCTTCAGGGAGGCGCCAGTTGTGTTTTTTTGCAATCTGTTTGATGTTCATTTATTTACAAGCTTTCAAATACATGGAAAACAAGTATTGATTTAAACACGCATACAACTATTTAACTTGCACCAAAATTTTTATTTTTCATCTTTAAGTAGTTTTGATCAATTATTTTTAAGTTAGAATTCCAAGATTTTTTTTTACATATTTAAGTGAAGTCGCAAATTGATTCAAGTTGCATTAATTCTAATGTTAAAAGTGATTTATATTTATTTAAATCGAATACTTTTTATTTAAAAAAATAAAACAGCCATTTCAACAACAAAAAATCTAATAGATTGTACACAACCCCTGCTCACCCCATCCCCAAAAAGCAGCCGTGAAACACAACACATAAAACCGCAGCTTCCAGCCCTTTCAATATTCATAACTTGTTGCGAATTAACGAATTCTGTCAGGTGTGCAGGTTTTGTTGCTAATAATTGAAGCAATCCATGGGTGTTCGCCCCCACCCCGGTCCCTAATGTGGTTACGATAATGTGATGGGGGTGCATCTGCTTAACTGACTTATAGGAAACTAGGTTAGTATTTTAGTAAGTCCGATTCTTGGAATAGAAAAACGACCGTCAAAATAACCTTTGGTTGTCTTTTGGTAGATACTAGTAAGTGAACTTTATTAAGACCAACCTAAATTATGGTTATAAGATTGTTAACGAATAGATGTAGTTCGTAAGAAACGAGTGCGATTGCCCGTCTTCACTAACAGTCAGCGATATTTAAATGAAGGCCAAAATGTTTTTGCTGTTTTTTTTTTAGTAGCCTGTACTGTCCCACTGCTGGGCAAAGACCCAATTGCTTCCATGTTCTCTTATCCCGTGCCTCCTCGAACCAGCCCTCGCGGTATGCGTCCAGATCGTCTCGCCACCTCTTTCTGGGCCGGCCTCGGTGGCGCCGTCCGTCTTCCGGCAACCATCGTGTGGAGACTTTTGAAATGATAAAATATAACAGTGCGCTTTTCGGCATAGAGATTTTGCCTAGTGTTCGTAAGATTATAAGAACGTAGTTTATAAGAATGGGGGAAGACTATGAGAGACTTGAACAACTTAAAGTTCATGCTCCTTTTTTAACCGCTTTCAGAAATACAGCATTAAGATAAGGAAGAAAAATAATTTGAGCGAGAACTGTTTTGTCTAGAATTTTAAGTAAATTGCAGTAGAAAGTTGAAATAATGTTGTAATACAGATAAAAGTTGCGTCATCTAAGATAATTTCTTGGAATTGAGTTACCAGTATACCCTGAACTATACTTGCAAGTTGTGTTTCTTAAAAAGACTGTCAGTTTTAAATGGTTTTGGTAGTGGCTAAGAGGGCTTCAAGTCAGATTTGCTTATATTTAAAAAGCTAATATTTTTAATCTGTATTTGTCTGATTATTCTCTACTTAAACAAGATTAAAACATGATCACAAAAACTCTACAAATATTTTTCTTGTAAACATTATTTACTAAGTTATCTTTTTAATAGCTTAAGATAATTATTAATTATAATAAGCGTTTTACAAACTAACAAAATTACACATTAATTTCGAGTCGACCTACAATTTCCGTTGAAAACATTCTTAATTTTAAAGAATACAATTTTACGTCTTTTTAATGTTCCAAATAATGGTCACCACACCCAGAAGGATGCGGGCAAACTGTAACCACACGGCAGATGGTAGTCGGAACAACGCTTAAAGACAACACAAAAGAAACTATAGAAGGACCACACTGTAGGTTCCACTGCTATACTTTGGAAAGCCTTTTAAGTCGTGAGGAATATGATAATGGCCAAGTAAATTGGAATAAGGGCCGGAGGTCGCTAATAATGATGAATCAGGAAACTCAAATGACATGATGATCAACAGTTTTAATATAGTTATTATGAGTGATTTATTTTAATTTCAAGATATTGCGTAATCATAATCATTGCTACTTCGGTCTAATGGTCGCAAGCGCGATTTGCTGAGCATGAGGTCCTGGGTTCGATTTCCAAGTGTTATTGGGTTCAGGAATTTCTCAGTAGTAGCCGCGGATTTGTGCCCGGTTGATGGCAATAGGCTCGCCCCCTATTACAGAGGACTTAAACATAATTGGCGAAATGTGGGTGTACTTAGGTACACCTCTACCTAACCCTACGGGGATTACATGCGTGATGTTATGTAGTGGGGTGTTTCTTCAAATGAGCGAAAAACTACGTTCAAGTCTAATAAAAAAATGTAGGCTGTAATTTTTTTAGAAAAAAGGCATAACTTAGCTTCCTATTATAATTTTAAAAAGAGGCACTTCCTCTTTGTGAACATAAGTAGTTTAATTCTGATTCTATTTTATAAAATATTTACCAAACGTCATCGCCCACAACGTTCAAATCACGCACATTCTTAGTTTATCAAAAATAATTTAATAATGGTGCCTGAATAACCAATTTCATGTACGTAAGTTTTATAATAGTAATATATGTTCTTATTTTATGCATAAATAAGTGCCGATTTAAAAAACCGAATATATTATTTTAGTCGAAAAACGTTTGGCATTTGTTTTCTGTCATTACACGCAACAGGACAAAAAAAGTTTAAAAACTGACACTTTGCTATATAATCCGCAATCCTGCGCGGCGTACCCCCGCACCCTCTTTCGATAGTTAGTCGACCTTGAGTTCTCGTCCGGCGTGCGCGTGTAGTTTGGGAATAAAACTGGAAAAAAGTGTTTCTACGCAGCCTTCGTCAAGAAAAACATCATTACCGGAATTTAGGATTACTCGGTGAGTTATTTATGTATGCATTTTCATTATTTCAATGTTTTACGTGTAATTTTAAACCTAAAAAACTTCCACTGAATATATTATTCCTCATGAACATTTTAAACAAATTCAGACATGTTTCAATTGAAATCGTCATTACGAGTAACGTCATTGCCGGGATATTTCATGTTGTGGGTAATGACGAATTGTTGCGGGTAATGACAAATGAGTTGAATTTATGTTTTAACTGACTTAAAAAAAGAAGAAGGTTGGTTTTATTCTATGTTCGACTGTATTTTTTACGTATTCGGTTATCATAATTCGACTTGAAGTCATTAAACTAGAGAGTGGGTCATTTTATTCACAGATTTATGGCGAAAACGAAGAAAGGAAAAGAAGAGCGCCTTGCTCAGCAGAGGTTGTGCAAAAGACGTCGTTACGCCGAAATCAAAAATGATTTTATCAGATATAACAATCAAGGATGTCAATCAGCTAAATAAGAAGAAGAAGATTAAAGAATAAATAAAACTAGAATGATTCCAAACAACAATGAAAAATGCAAATCAGCTAATTAAGAAGAAGAAGACTAAGATTTAGAGAATAAAAACAAGAATGATTCATGAAAACAACAATCAAGGGTGTATCGGCTATCGGCTAAATGAGATGACTTGAAAATGAAGAGAAGTAGAGTGATTAAATCAAAGATATAGTAAATCAGCCAAATATAAAAAGACAGAGTTTAGTTAAGAAATTTTAAGAAATAATAAAAGTTAAGGATTAGCGTAGAAAGAAGAAATAATGAATAAATAGTGATGTTAACAAAATGTTTGTGTTGATTTTATTGATGATTATAAAAATTTTCAATTATGCGTAAGAAAAAAAAAAAATATTTTTGCCTATTTTACTTTGGGTGGTTACTGAAAACTGATTAGGTAATACTATGTTGATTTAATACTTTAATATATTTTGGTTCTACAATAAAAACAAAGATTTGTTAAATGCTTTTCTTTTTTATCGTCATTCCCAGGAACATAAAATCATTACCAGCAACACAAATTTCATTACCAGTAACATAATGTCATTACCATCCCCAAAAGATTTCTTCGATGCTATTTTTCTCAATTTGTACTACGGAATCTTCAATGCCCTAGACACATATCCTCACTGCCTCCAATGTAGATTTATATCCGACTACTCTTACTTTTAAATTAGACAAAATTATAAAATTACAGAAAAAAGTGCAAAATAAATGTAAACTCGAAGAAACACCCAGTGCATCCAAAACTGTCGATTTTTTGTAATACTTTGATAGCTGTTTCGAGGCAGAGCCTTCTGAGCCTTCAATATGTTTCAAGTGGCGTAACTTTATCGAGTTCCTTTTGAAGTTTTTGACAAAAGGTATGAATGGGCTCAATGATTATAGTGAATTCACTCAAAGTAAAGGGTTTTGTTAAATTAGGCATAATTTCTTCTGTCCAATGTGTTTAGGGCAATTGTTGGGTGTAAAGTTTTGGGAAATAAGATTTTTTTTCATGTGAGTATTAATTTATTACAACTGAACTAAATTCTGTAAGATCTCGCTTCCGTTCAAAACGTTGTAATTTTTGCGTATAGTTTTCAAATATATTTGTTTATTTATTTTATTTCTTATTAAATTATGTATCAGCGTTGTACTGTTTTCTGTGAAGGTTCAATAGATTAATTAAATTATAATTATTAAAGGATTGAAAGGAAAAGCACAGATTATTTATTTGCCCTTAGACTACTTTATGAACAGCGGTGCAAATACTTAGATTTTAATTGTACAAAACAATTATGCAATCTTTAAGTACCTACCTACTGTTGAAGTTGAAACGTAGTTAAATACTAGTAAATATTTACTAACAGTTAGAAAAGTTAACCAGATGTGTACTATTATTGATTTTTTTTAACTGAGAATCTCGGTTTTTATATTTTATTTTTCCGAGTTTCCCCTTTCCGAAATAAGAGTTACGAATACCAGATTCTATAATATTATTACATGTTCTTCACTGCTTACACCTTAACGATAGGTTGCATTATCCATTTCAAATCAGTTCCTTCTAAAATCTTTTAATAGCCGACTAGTCATAATTGAAATCGAAAACTAGTTTTCGATTGTTTGTTGCTGTCAGCAAAAATGACAAAGTAAAGATTTATATCAAAACAGGCCTAATATGAAATTCCCTAACCAATAAAATGTAAACATTGTCCCATTAGTCTCTGTTTGCGTATAAAAGTTTAATAAACATAAACTTGACTGGAAACAGTTGCCAGCACAACTTCATACTTACGTAAAACTCCAAAATAAGTGTTCATACATCTAAAATTTGCATTTAAAACGGCCACCGTGGGCTGTGGGTTACGGTTAGCCGGCCACGGCTCGTAACGACGACCGGTCGGACCGGTGCGGCGGGAAGCGCGGAGGAAGCGTGTGCTTCCGCCGGCCGCCGGCGCGCGAGTGCGACGCGGGGGGAGAGCGGGGCGCTTGCGCGGCGCGGGGCAGGGGCGAACAGCTGAGCGGGGTATATTGACAGCACGTTGCCGCTCAGTCAGTAGGTTCTCTGTCACCGCGGAGTGCGAACGTAGCCGCATAAAGCCCACACCACACATCGCTCCCGATTGATTATGACACGATCGCCCCGCAGTGCTAACTGAACTGCGGTCGGGACACCGCTAAAACTATGACTTTTGGACTGTTCGCCGGCGACGAAGATAGTAGCAGATATCTCGTTCTGGAAGAGAAAGCTTTTAGGATAGTGTCCAGGTACTGGGAGGTCTCAGGAGTTTCGTCCGCCGAGAGGCTTCGGTTCAGGAACAAACAGAGGCTCCTCGTTGCCCCATTTGGACTGTTATAAACATTTTTTTAAGAAACTTATGGATTTTTTTTTGGACTCAAACAAATAAGTCTTTTAGTGTTTTTAAGTGCAATAGGTGAACTGTGTTTTTTTGTGTTAAGTTTTATTTGGGGTTTATTTTTTTGGATAAACAAAAATGGTGCCCCAACAAGTGTCGGAAGTGAGGTCCCTCTCGCCAACCTCGAGTGGTGGAGTACCCGTGTTCGGGTCCCAGCTCGTCGACAAAAACTCCTCTACCCCATACACGGATGCCACTCAGGTAAGTCCACTGCTACGACTTTTTTCTAAGTGCCAAAAGTGAAAATAAAAAGTTTAAAAAGTTAAACAAAACTTAAATCAAATAAAAATAATAACGCGGTTAGTAAATAAAATAAAACTAAAAATGATGAGAGTGAAATAAAGTCGGGGAAAAAAATACATCCATTAATTCAAACAAACTCGCCAAAAATTTTTCAAAGTCGAAATAAAAAATAACAAGGAGGTATTCGAAAAGCGAAAAAACACTTTCTTTAGGAAGATAAAATAACTGAACGACGTTTCAAAAAAGTAAGCAAACAAAATTAAAGCAAGTCATAAAACCTCGAAACATCAACATCTTATCTAAAATTCTATCTATCAATAACAAAAATATTTACGCTCGCAGTCCTAAAAAAATAAGTGCGAATCCGCGACATACGCACAAAAATATATCTGAAACGCCACTACGAAAATATACAAAAGTAACGCGCAATATAATTTTATCACTCAGAAAGTAGTCAACACATGGCAAAAGGATATATTTTGTAAACATAATATTGCAGATGACGTGTCTTACACCAATAAAATAATAACGCTGGAGGAAAAAGTATAATATAACCGACACGGAAAATGCAATAAGGTCAATAAATTTATAATTGTCGGATCTACCTACATTTTTACGTCTGTCGACTACTAAGTACCTGCAGGAAATAAATTGTCCTAATTATAATAAATCACATTTTGCAATTCAAAACACCAGAACCGCATACGAGCAGGCATTTGTTAAATTAATTAAATTTCTGCTAGGTCGGTGTGTGAAAATGCTAGTACTTCAAACGGCCCATTTAACTTAAACAATTTGTAATTTCGGTGTGTTGGTTGAAAAGGGTTAGTCCCCTATTATCTTGGAGATAATCGTAATAAACATTCATTGGCCGACGCAGCCATTACCGAGACACTGAAATTCAATTCGCTCACTAAACTGGTTACTAACGAGGAGTAATGATGTACAGACATGCGATCCAACAGGCCACTGCAATAAAAAATCCCACGTGGAGTTAAAACACACTTTAAAATAAAAAAAAAATCCGACATTTAAATCGGCGAATAATTTTTTAATTCGGAAAATTGGTTCCGATAAATAATTGAATATGCATTTTAGGGTTATTGAATGTTTGGGAGTTTTTATTATTTTTTACTAAAATGCTACTCCAGAAAAAAAATAGCAAAAAAAACTTACGCAGCACAATTTTGGAATTGAAAAAAAAACTGTCTTGAAACTGAAACAATTACAAAAAAAAATATAGATAGACGGGAAACGTATTCGGAAGGATCTCAATGAAGACAAAAAAGCTGTGGTTAAATTTTTACAAGCCGCCTATATTATTTTGAGCTCTAATTTGAATAAAATTAAAACATCTATGAAATTCTTAAATGGGCTATAATGTAAAACCTTGGAAATTAGTGTTGAAATGTTTAACAGCTAAAAATTACAAAATCTCAGATTTGAATCCATTATAAAAACCTTGGATAAAATAAAACGTCCATCAAACGTGGCTGCAATTGAAATTTAATATTGATTACTCGTATAATTGAAACGAGAATGAACTTGAAAATGTCTAGGTTGACAACACTCGTTAGCCAAGCGATGAATAACCAAAAATTGTTGTGAAATAACGCGTCAAGTCACGTAGAGAGATTTCCACAAAACCAAGATTAACGATAGACAACGCTGCAATAAATTAAGCGACCGTGAAATAAATGAGATGGACACTTAAAATGTAAACGTTTCATAAACCTCAGTAGCCAGTAATGAATAAAATAAACTATCGCAAGCTGATGACGGTGATAAATCCACTGCACACACGGTGACGCCGCCGATACGAAAAACACGGTCGGGAGCAACGACACCGCAACACATTTATGAATTTTTCGCATTATCGCATTATAAACACCGGCTCACGCGATATCGTATGAAATGAAGCTATAGCAGTCAAAACAATCAATAAAATAAAAAGACATATGATATTAAGGCCATGCTGTATCCATGAAATGCGTCGAGCGGAGAGTGCATTAACATTTCAATGTCAACACGTAACAATGTATTTTTAGTCATCCGCTGGCCGAGCGAGTCTTTCTCGAGACTCGAGAGTTCATACACTCCGAGCCGACACTTTAACTCTCCGAGCATGATAACCTCAGTTTGCGCAGCTCTCGTTACCAATCAGATACAAGGAAATAAACCGTACAAACGTGTGTCGTTGCAAATATAAGGAAACGATTAAACAGTATCATTGCAATATTTAATTGTATTGATTGCACGTAATTAGCGGCATTTCTGTCATCACGAGTTATTGAATATTGTAAAAAATTACGATTGTTTAGATTCTTTAATAGAAGCTGATATCATACGTCTGGTCTATGACTAATTGCTTCGGGCAAAAAAGGGGTAGCCCATGAAGAATTAAGTTGTCTTAAAATCCGCAACCGAATCGCTGGAAAAAAACCATCTTCGTATTTTTTTTTGTTAGGCAATAATTATGAAATCGATATGCTTTTATTGGCCAAAAAAGTGGACGTTAAAATTTAGCATTTGGTTGTGTGCAAAAAAATGCAAAATTAACTAAGGGCGGAGCTTTGGATCATTATGTAGCGAGCGACCGACCGGACTGGCTGTGTTATTTTTTGTTAACGTTTTTTGTTGGACGTGAAGCTAAGAGTACGGCAACAGTTTTGTTCCACAAGGTTATCTATCGTACTTTTATTTAGCCGTTGCTATTCAACGTTCTAGAGTTATTCAGAAAAAATGTTTCACCCGATTTTGGTGTGCGGAAATTTTAATTTTCACACTCTAATGCGCCTTTCTAAATCAGAGTTTTTTACAGTAGTTTTTACTTATAAAAGGTCTCCCTGAATACTGTCTGCTACAAGATTATTTTGTCCTTCATGAACTATATTCCACACACGAATCCCAAAACCATGAGCTCGTATTCCGAACGACGTATCATGACTATTCTCAATAATTCCCCAAGTCCTACTGTATCCCATTACCCCTTCATTACTTAAAGCATAAAACTCGCACAACTTTACTCCACCAAGCACTAAAAAGCGATTAACGTAGTCATTTGCATTAACGCGAAATCTTTGAAACAATTTACATTGAGTTCGTAGAAAAAGTGTCGTACAAGTAGCAGGGCAACTTCGTGTCTTTTCACTATAATGTTGGCCTTACAACTGCGGCTCACGATATGCAGGCATTTCAAGAATTCTCCGTGTTCGGTATTTCAAGTTCTACCCTAGACTAAGGGCTGATAACGTGATTTGTGGAGCAAAGAAATTTTTCAATAGAATTTGTAGTTTTGATTAATACAAACTCTGCTGGATTGTTGAGTTCTTCCTGTATATTGTCCTTTCTTAGCATTCGGTGTCACGCTACTTGTCTGAGTGAGCGAGTAATTTTCCTTTCCGGGTGTGTTTCAACTTCAAATAATTCTACATCTCCGTTTAGAGCTATTAATTCTATATTGGTTGTATCCAACACATTATCGTTCACGTTAAGGTTTTCAACGCACAATAAATTATACCCTTCCTGTGTATTTGAAATAGTTTTATGCCCTGGTTCAAATCAACAGAGTTGCCACCCAAAATTTTAATAACCATAGTTTACACCGCATACAAAACAGTGTTGGCAGCTGAAGCAAATCAACATTTGATTGTGCTCAAGCCACTTGCAATTTGCAACTCGTGGGTGTTTTTAATAGCACTATTATAGTTTAACGTTACTTAAGAAAATTCTCAGTCTACCTGCCTTTTTGCAACAATAATTTGTATTTGTATACTTATTTGGAACGATTTAGAGTATCGCTTCCTTATAGAGAAGGATTAACGTGGTATCGTTAGGAGTAATATGGGTAAAATTATAGTACTTGATAGGTTCTTTGTGGAAGGGATTTATGGTTATATTTTTGTCGTTAAATTACACTTTATAGTTTCCGTGTTTTCTTTCATTTCAACATCAGGTAGTTTTTGAACTTACTCTTAGATCTTACGGCTTATAAGGCTTCAGTATTCCGAAAACATAATTCAAGAATCACTAAAATAAAATACTGTAAAAACAGAAATAGGATCAAGAAAATCTCAGCTTACAGGAGTGGAGAAATAAATTCCTTAATTAACTTTTTTTTGCGTCTGGGACTGAATTTAACTAATTTAAAAATTAATTTGTTTTCAGACCCTTTATTTCGGTGTAGTAATATTTAAGGTCCTTTAGAGAATTGTTAATGGATTTCAGTTTCAGTATAATTTTCTTTTCTCTTGAAAATTTTTAAGCTTCGTCGGAGTAAGCCGATTGTTCGCTATTAAAATTCTCTTTCATGAAAATAATAAATAGTGTTAAGTTTTGAAGGGATGAAGAGAAATTAATTTTCAGAGCGTAATGACGCTTTATTTTGTGATTAATACAAAATGTCAAAACAAACACTACATTAAATTATGTTTAGGATAAAATTAATGGTTATTTGAAAGCACTTTAACTAAACAACAACATTTTTTTAAAATTACTTTGTAAAATTTTCGAAACTTGGAACATTTTAAAACCAAATCAATCTTTCAGTACCTACTTCAAAACTTTACACATCAGAAATTCAGCGATACACGTTATAAATTAAAACCTGAAGCCAAAACTAGATTCCTGGCGAAACTCCCACATGAAAACAGAAAGTCTGAAGAGCAAATAGCAATAAATTCGTTTGGGCTCGCGATGACGGCTGAAGTCGGAGCAGGAACAAAACTGCTGCACATATATCTTTGGTTCGCATTTTCAGCTACTATTGTTTTTTTCCTTCCCAGTTTTTTTGCGATAAGTAGGGTATATCGACTTTTCATTCTGTATACAGCTTTAGCTGTTTCGGAATAAACCATTTCAGGGTTAGTTATCATGTATCTTCGAAATGGAAATTTCCAGAACTGTACCAACACACTAAGCTAAGAGATTGAAGCATAAAATTTAAAGCTGTTCTACCTGAATCTATTTTTATATTATTCTTTGGTAAAACCTGAACTGTATCAGCTGTCCATCTTTTTATTGTTATTTCTTCCTAGGTCATAAAAATCAACAGCCCAATAAAATTAATGTTGTCTTTTAGGTACAGAAGTTGCATTTAAACATCAAGACTATCTAATCTTATGCAATTAATTTGGCCACTGATAAAGTTACAGAATTATCAGCGTTACGGTAACATTTATTTTGAATTTTATCTTTAAAACATATCTTTGCTTTAAAAGGTAGTAGATATGCAAAGAAATTACGGATGTACATATACATATTTAGTAAATTGATGTCTAGAATCATCAACACCTTGTTCCATGTTATACGTTCTTTCGTTCTTCTTAGTTTCCCCGGTCAACCGTCACACTATTATCCAGTCCTTTTTCTTTAATTCCAACCCTCACACAATCCACCTAATAGTGAAGTCTGGATCCTGGAACACACCTTCAGAATTCATCGCAATAATGAATTGTTACCACAAAAGACAATTTTGTTCTTTCAACAGCCGAAAATTTCTAACTCTGACACGCCTATTCCGGACCCATAAATTACAACCCAAACATAACTCTAACCGAAATTTCATCACATTTACAACCCTGGTTAATCCGAACCGTTAAACCGAAAACACCGTACCCGGAACTTAAGCCTTAAATATTCAGCAGCCTTCAAAACGTTAAAACGGCGTCATTAAGCCGACGGAACTCTAAAAACGATAAAGTTTACGAGGAACCAAAGGACGACACTCGATCCCAGACACTTTCGAAAAAAAGAAACTTCGTCTGCGAACTTCATTTCCCCTTTATGATGACCATGTGTTTTGTTTGTGTAGGTTAGTCAGAGGTTATGATAAGCTGGATTATTTTTGCTAGTTTCGATAATATAGAGGATACAAATCATATTTAACCCAACCAGTTTATATAAGTCAACATTGCTATGCAGACTTCTCCACATTTTAAGAAGAACCTAATCCAGTTACTTCATGCCAAACCTAATTACATTCGTTGCGGCTGTCTACTAATCCAATCTGATTTCCTTGATTCCCAAATCATCTTCGAAATTAGTTCGTAATCCTCATATAATTCCGAAGACGCCCCTAATATCACAATAACAGAACTATTGATCCTCACTCGGGTAGTAAGTGGTCGTTGGCTCCAAACTTTTTGTTCGTCCTCCTATTCACTTGCGAGTTCTAATCGCGTTACTGTATTAACCCGTGGACAGCCCCTTTATACAATTAGCTACTTATTGACTTGGAAAAATCCTACCCTCTTTTAATCTAGTTTTTTGAAAGTTTGCGACTTTTCCCGGCACGTTGACACTGGGTGCTCTCCGCTTTTCGGAAAGTTAGCATTGACACCGGTTGGGGTGTTTTACTTTAAGAAAAGTATCTAACTGAAATTTCCTGTGCGTTTAACTTTTAAACTACAAGCCTTTGGGAATTTCCGCAATCAAATTATACTTGTTACTGAGTTACTTTATAAAAATGAATATAAAACGCTGTACAAAAGGGTAAGTATTACCGAGAAACTCTTCTCAACGTAATTGCAATTCTAAAACGCAACGTTATTTCTATGAAAAGGCTTCCAAGTGCAGCTTGCAGCACTCGTGAGCGAGCGAAATGAGCTTAGAGATCCATGCATACATTACGTTGGATTTAAGTCTAGTCTGAGTGAGGAAGACCTCTGAACTTATAGGTGCGATTGTCCAACCGTTGACCCTGACGTCTAGACAGACTTGCTGGTCTGGTCTGGTATTACTTACGGTTTCCTGCTACTTCGAAAGGAATGCATATTGGATTGTATCGAATTTGACTTGTACAACGATTTAGTTTATGAGTGAATTGTACTACAGCATTATTCTGTTACTACGTCTTGAATGTATCGGAAAAGTAAAGAATAGTACCTTACAAAATAAAACTGCATAAAATGGTTATAATGTAAATTCTAAGAACTTCAGTATAAAAAGAAGCAAACTAAACTGACGTCCAATTTGTTCGCTTCCCTTTAAAAGTAGTCAATACCTCCATTTACATTTTTTACACGATGTGGGTACAGAATTTAAAACGACACTAGCCGTAAACGTCAGCAATAAAGTCTGCCTCAAGCAATCGCATTTCAGGCCCAAAAGTCGGGTAAAAAAGGCGAAAAAAATAGTTCAAACATTTCAACTGCTGTCGTGGAACAAATCGCTCTTTGCAAGCTCAACGTTTGGCTTGAAATTTAAATAGCTTAAAAATAGCTTGAAAAAACAGCATCGGCTGCCGAGGCATTCGCATGATTTATGCCTTCTGTAGCGTGACTATGAGGAACGGCCGGGTAGTTCGGAGAATGCCGCTTAAATTAATCGCTTCGTATTTGGCCGTGTGAATTATCAAAATTCCTCTGGGTCTAACTGAAATAACGGGCGACTAGACTTTCATGAACGCCATAATTTATTGGGGGAAAATGCAAATGTGTTTATTCAGCGCGAGACTTTGGAAAAATATGTGTAAGCTTGGTTAGGCTCGCCGTAGATTTATAGGCCTGTCTTCGAACTTGAATGGGTTTTAAATATAAATCCAAGCAGGTTTGTACAATCTTGGATCTCTGAACCGGCAAATTAATATATCCAATTCCTTGGCTTAGGTGTTAAGTTGCAGAGTGCTTCTCTGTTTCACGCAGTACATTTCAATTCTGTACGTCAAGATAGGCCAAACTTACATCCTGCCCAGGAACTTCACATAATAAAACGGCCTACCGCTAACTAGTTTCAAACGTATAATATTTAAAACAAAAACATCAGGCATGCTCGTGTTAACTACAACTAATGGTGATTAAATTACTTGTCCTAATTATGTGTTAGTAGATAACAAGAGCTGTTGTTAATGGTTACTGATAATAATGATACTACACAGTTGGGATTACGTTCTAGATTTTGTAGGAGCGTCTGTTTTTGCCTGGACCTTTTTAGTGAAAGGGAAGATAGCGAAATTATTATCTTATACACGACTTGGATACTTTGTATCATTGAAATTTCCATTTGAGCCAAAAATAGAAAATAATTATTGAAACTTCGAATGTTCCTTAGACTGAATTCGCTAAGTGACTGGCATCTTATTTGGACTTCATAAGAAGTTATACTGCTGAATTTGCAGACCCTAACAATTCGACTTTGCAGATAGGTGAAGTTAGAACGCCTGGAGTCACTCATAGTGGTTTGGAAGTTACAAATTGCACCAACTACGCTAAACTTAAAGATCAAGTCCTACCTTCCCCCGCTGTATAAATAGCGCGAAGTTTTCTTATAAAAACGGTACCTAACGATATTTAACATCTTGCACTTTGCCGAACTAATCAGGAAGCAAGAGATATATAATAAGATCTTCTTGGAAACTTGGATGGTTCTTAAAAACAAGTTATAACATTATTACTGCTGATCGACAGTTTTGCGATGTTCCGGAAAAATGTTAGGTTTGTAAGTTGTTATGGCTCGTGTAATTATTTCGCTGATGTTGGAGTTAAGAAAGATATTATGGAGGTAGCTAAAAGATGATTGGCTTCTACGAACTTAGTTTGCTTCGTGAGAACGTTCGTGACCTATTTTGATATAACAAATGAAAGCATAGTTATTTTGGACCATTTCTCTCATTCAAAAATCAAGTATTATCTAAACAACATTACGGTCGTCTTTCAGTCTGACTGAATGCAGCTCAAAACCAGTATTTTACATGGAGCGAGTACCTATCTGATGTCCGTGACTATCCTCTCTGCTGATACTAAAACCCAACACAGTCACCGCAATGTTTTTATCAACGGACGTATCCAAACTCGTTGTACAATTAACCTGATTCTTATCAGTATAGTTACTTAACACGACCGTGAACTTTGAACAATTTAGCTGACTATTGATCTAAACGATAAGAGTATGCTGTAATAATATTGAATTGGATTTTTTATGCAAAGCAATACATACATTTATTTTGAATATATTAATGGAGGCTCTATATGTATGCATAGATTTATATCTTGTATTTTTTTATTTTGGTTTGGTTCCTTATTTCGGTTAGTATTTAGAATTGTGCAGGGTAATCGATCAAAATGTATAAAAAAAACTGAATAATAACAAGAAATTGTCTACTGTTAAAGCAATTTGTTCATACCTGCTTTTTTATTTAATATGCTGATTTTCAAACTTATATCCTCATACATCCTGTATAACATGTTAAAACTAGATCAGAATCTTACATACGATCGTAAACCCGTTTTTCTACTCAACTACATCATTAATTACAATTCAAGCATAATTTTCACCTTTAAGTAATCTAGTGACATGATAATAAAATATGATGATACGATTTTCACAAGTTCTTGCTCTAATATTGAGTCGTTAAACTAATAACTAAGATGAACTCATAACTTCACTTTTTGTTCACACTTTGTGCAGTTTTTGTTAAAGTTTCTATAAACTAATCAGCTGGCATTAAATGAACATTAGGGGTTATGCATACCTTACGACACACGGCGGTAATGACTTGGCACGTACGTAGGTGTAAGATACTGCCTTCTATTGGTATAGTTAAAGTCAATTTAATCATAAACTTGAATTATTATGCGCTTATTTGTTAGTTTATGAGGTAAAGTAGTTCCTACTAACGTTCTGTCAGATCCACTGTAGTACTTTTTGATATGCAACTGCTTTGATGCAACTCTAAATGCATTTCTCATCCTTATTGCTAGGACAAACAACCGTCAATGTCAAATTATAACCACTTGCATGCAGTTAACCATACACGGAAAAGTCTAGAAAGGAGAAACAAAAGAAATGCGTTAGATGATCTTTAGATCTGTCTTGATAACTGATAATTCCGTCACCTTTCGAGGTAGGCTTGGCCTATTTATACCCGGACAACACACGATGATGTCACAAAATGCAGATAAGTAAGAATCGAATCAGTATCAGTAGAAAACATCCGGATGACGCGTCCGGAAGAGTTATGAGTCTGTTATCTTAAGAGGTTTGTTTCACTAAATCTTGGGCTTAGCCATGCGGATGTGAGATTTAAGTTGTGTAGTTACTTGTTTAAGTTAAGTGATAAATACAGTCTCTGAATTTACCAACATAAACTTGCTTAGTTTTGGAGTAGACGATATTTTACAACAATGTAGTAGCAAGTTGACTTAGGCCCGGCACTTCATTAAAACTACTATTTGTTAATATGCCATCGATGACTTATTTGTTAATCCATATAAAATTACTAGAATTAACTCGGGTTAGCAACAAATAGCTAACTCTACAAAATACCTATCTACACACAAAGCTACAAATCCGCATCTTACAAAACTTCTGTAAAGAAAGACCCTTCTCTCAACTCAAAAGAAACTGAACCAAAAGAATCGTAAACTAAGATGTTTATTAGACCCAAAGCTGGTCTACCAGTTGTCACCCTACTCCGTTCCACCATCAAAACTACACGATCTACTGAACTAAATCAAGAACAAGAAAAAAACATGCACAAAAAACTGCAACTAACTCTCAAGGAAAAACCAACCTTAGAACAGCCATTACAGAGTTGAATGTACCTTAAGTTGGAAGCCGGCACAAGGAAGCCGAAGCAAAACTTGTATACAATTCTGTGGCCTTGAACTTAAAAATATTCGAGGCGAGCTGTTCAAATGTGACCGGTGTGCCTCGAGGCACTCCCGATATGGCTAGGGTGAGGTTCTCAACGGACAACATAATAATATTCCGACAAGAATTACTGAGGAGTTTTAATTCACTGCGGAAAGTGATTGAGACGAAGGATGAAATGAAAATGCTGAAGAAGATGAAAAAAGGAATGCAGGAAAAGGTTGCGCGTTTGTTTCAGAGAATTTCTTTATAGCAGAATATAAAATTATAATTAAGGGAAAATAACTTATTTTTTAGAACACCAAAAACAAAATCGCTGTCTCCGAAAAACGATTTACCAAAACTTAAAAATAAGACGTTTTTAACTGGATTCCCAATAACGATGCCTTGGTACTTAATTACACATTCAAGTGCTAACACTGTTCTCTAATTGATGCCTCAGACATATATTTTACGATCTCTGTAACGAGCGAAGCAATTAAATATTTAACGTTAAATCCATTGTTAAAAACATCTAATCCTTGTGAATTAATTGAAATACCTACAGAGAACATTAATGTCAAAGGTTAGGGTGTGATGAAAAATGAGAGAGAAAATGAATTCAGATTTGGCAGCTGGACGAAAATATGCTCAATTTTCAAATCAGTTTTGATTGCGAGGTGGTGTAATAGGGTTTCAGTTAGGTTCATTAACTTAGCCTACGATAATCTAATAATATCGCGAAGGGTATACTGCTGACAAAACGTAAAAAATATCAAAGATGTGCCATTAGTATGTCTAGACTCGTTTTAGCATCTTCAAAGGACATAACCTTTTTATCTTATAAAGCAGCTGCAATTTTCCCAACTATATCCAGAAGTGTTTTGAATTAACTCCCACTTCAGACAGATAGATTAGTCGGAAGTCAGACTCACCTTTCATCCTACGGAACCCGAAAGGTCGCGACAAACCGAATCTACATTCAGACAATCTCCGAGATATGTAGATGAGATTCAATGCTGACGATTTATGAAGAAAGCTGAACGAAATATGGCAGCGAGTCGACCGTTTTCATTGAAACTTTTTTACAACCTCCCCTTTAGATGGCAGATAAAATTGCAAATAGACGGACGGAAAAGGGAATTTTATGTGAAGGTGACTTCACGCTTTTTATTTTTTAAGGGGAGCCGGAGCTGTAAAGACGGTTAGTGAAAACAAATTAAGCTTGAACGGTCTGATATTGCGACGTAGGTTTCTTGTTGCGATTGAAAAGATTTAGCTGACGATAACGCTATTCACTTGGTAAACGATAGCATCTAAGTTGAAAAAATAAAGAACAATTTTATTCCAAGCACAAAGATATCATTTTGCATTTGTTTTAGTATCTCTAAACACGTGCATAAGCCACTTCTAATCCTTGATGGGTTAAATAGAAGTCACAATTAGTGCCAATGCGTTACTTGAATCCACATTAAGCTTTATCGTTTGGCATTCGACCTGCATGGAATTATAAGCAGCTGATATAGTTCTATGTTTGAGTATGTCTCTGTTTTACTGTAACAAGATTCTTTACTATTCGTTACAGATGTTTGTAGTTGAACCATTTTGTTTTTCATTAAATACATCACGCTTCCAGCCAGTCTTTTCTCCGTCCTCGTCGCCACAAAAAAGAAAAAAGAAGTGAATCCTCAATCCAAAAAGAAACCTCTATCTTTAAATCAAGGGTATCACAAACCGGTTTAAAACGAAAAAAGTCAAGCCAAGCTAAGAAGTGACTTGTTACATCCATGTTCGCTAATACACGACCAATATTTGTTCTGGTGCCAACTCTCAGAGGATTGGACGGGCCGGGACGCTCTAGTGAGCAAACAATGTTCTTTAGATGCATTCTGTTTCAGCGTTCGACTCGTCTCGAGGGGCTGGCGACTAATAGTGTTAGTTCCTAGTGCGTTTATGGTATATGCAATTTGGTTGGAGAAGTTTACTTGGAGTTCTGAGGTGGAATTTTAATAGGGTGTTTTGTATATGTGTATAGGTTCTTATACGTTTGTTATTCTTTTTCAAGCAGTTTATCGTCAGTCTTATGATCAAAAAATCTGTATTTGAGCTTCCGAAACCACAATCATTCAACATATTTAAAGTTGAAGACCAACTTACAATTTATATCCATTACAAATTCCCATAATACTTTAACGGACATTTATAAAAAGCATAATCTAGTAAAAGTAAGTAATAATATCGCAGAGGCTATAAAAGCACCATTATTAATACCAAACGGGCTAAAAACACTCGCGGGATTCAGGCACTTGAGAACACTTGGCAATATAGCTGTTGCTACATAGTTTTTATAAAGCGCATGTGAGCGATAAATTCAAACATTTACTTCGGTCGAAAACTTTACTTTGTTTGTTGTAAATAAAAAGTTCCACATTAAACTACAATGTAGTTCAGTTTGGACTTACATCTGCGGAACAGGGCTGTTTGTTGATTTTCAAGTATGATTTAAATATGGCTTTGTTATTTTTAAGTTCGATAAGAGTCACCTCATGAAGTTTGAGTGGCCTTTTGTTTTCAAATAGATTTATTTGTTTGGTACATTTTAAGTATGCGCTCTTAACTATTAGATTTATATTGCATACACGTGTTTGTTTATCTCAATGAACTATTATTCTATTCGAATGTTTTTCTATTTCGTCACTTACAACATTCATGTTTGTTTGACATGGTTATTGAAAACAATCTGAGTTTGACCAATAATAAAAATCACACAAGTTGACTTGGTGAATGCAGGTAGGTTCAAAATACAAGAAATAGTTTTATTTTATTCCACTCTCAACCCTAGACCTGATTGGGAGCATCTGGCAATGGTTTTACGACATGCAGCTGATGCATCGGGCTGCGTCAGACTGCCAGAGTTTCCCTAGGACGGCGCAGCATCGCCTCCCGGGACCTATGCACAACTTTGCCGTAAAGAATTGTGTGATATGAATTCGGTATTCGATGTAGTTTTGTGCAGTTCCTTTATTCGATTTTTCAATACAACAGCCACAGAATAACGGCTAGAATATTAAATTGTTTGCGCTTACTTAATGACAATAACAAAGTTAATTAGATCAATTTGCCACTGTTCATTACAAAGACCCAAAAGAAGCAAATAGAGTTCGTGTTCTAATTCGAAAGTCGACCTTCAGTCACTAGACTACAAGTCTACAACACAACAACTAATTTCATTTAGTCCCAATCTTAGCAACTAAACTCAACTTTAATCCCTCACATACTTTTTTCGTTTATTCTTTTTCGGCACCGAAGTTGTTTGTTTCCAGCCCTTAAGCCACTTGATTCAACTTAGCTTACAAGTTTTTCATCCGTTTTTTTTATCCAGGAATTTTCCTTTATTAAAACTCGTAGCTAAGTTTACTGAACATACGAATTTGGGACGGGGTCAGTGAATTGTGATCCAGCATCCCCGAATGGACCATTACCGCTACTTGCTGTAATTGCTTTGGGAATACCTCGAGATTCGTGTCAGATGTTTAGCGTAACATTTTAGGGACCCTGACCGGACATGTTTAGTGTTACAACGTTTTAGTCACCTGGCTCTTTACCTCTGAGATCACATTTTGGTAAATGGCGCCGTCTTATTACTTATTTAGCAGACACAGAACGCCATTTTATTCGACCCCAACATGCCTCTTGCGTTATTTATTCATTGATACACTCATGTATATTTATTTGTACCAAATTGGAAAGACATTTACTTACTGTATCTACATGCGTCTTATTATCGGTTCTAGCAATTGACATGTAAATGTAACGTTGTACCTAATATATTCAGAATTACTTTACGGAATTATTTAAATACGAATGCGAACAGATGCAAACTTCAGTCTTGAGGTTGAGCATAGCAGTTGAAGATTACCGATGCAATGATAACAGTTGATTAAACTGACGCAATCAACGGAAATAGTTTGCAAAATGTTGTATTACGAATTCCAATCACGTCGTAAGCCAGAAGTTAGCTGAAACGAGATCGGCTCAAAAGCGAAGATCTTATTGACTGTTCGGTTCGTACCGGCATCTATTGACTCGGTAATGTCTCCCATTTCCGAACCAGCTCTCGGAATAAGAAAAGTTGGTACAGGGAAAAGAAAAGAGGCCTTTCCGGAGCGTACTAAACTTAATAGGTACCTTTGATCTTGCAACCCAAAGTTAGAATTAACTGGAACAAAGACACTGACCATCTGTTAAGGACCCCAAAGAAACGAGTAACTAATTTCAAGTTTAATGAGAAATTCGCTTGAAAGGAATAATTCAATTTTCTGTATCGTTAATTTGTGTGTTCGCTACAGCTTCCAGTTTGGGATTAACAGGATTCCTGGTGAGGAAGTACTTTATTGAAACGCTTTGTACTATTGTTTGAATTGTGCTGATACAATTTTCATTAAAAGCGTTGAGTATAACGCGGCCTATTTTAGAACAACTTTCTATAATTAAATCAGTGGTTGTAAATTGGATGAGATTTCTAATACGGCTTTTTATTTGATTTTGATTGTTGAAAGTTTTAATTTTTGTTTGATTATTTCCTTCTTCGTTCAATTAATTTATCAGTAAATATGATTATGTTTTTCAACAATTTCGTTTTTATCAATAACGTACATACCAAGCCAAGTACAAAGACACATTTAAGGGAGAATAGTTCAATAATGCGTCAGTATCATTTCATTCTCCCCAACATACCCAATTACCTTCAGAATTTTTACGAGTTCTGGCAAACACACACATTCCCCATTACTTCTACCTTTTACATTTCACCCCGGCCCGACATGTAAACATTTCCATTGCGAGACATCTCAACATATACACATATGACTATGATTTCTTTATTACGTACCCTTTATCCTTTTGTCCGCCAACGCTCGTTGCCTCTCAAGATATTTCTCTCTCACTGCCTTCTGTATCTTGGAAGATAAGAATGTATTGAATTTTGAAACATAAGGTTTCCCTTTTTATCTCATACCCGAGATTCTTTTATATTTACAGACCAACAAACGTAAAGTGATTCGTTTGAGCACTCTATTATATAAATTGATATTTGTTCCTTTCAAAGTTGAGGATATGTTTAAAAGATTATTTTGTTACAAAGGTTAATATAATGTTATTGAGTTTGCAGCCTTTTGTTGGGAAGGTGGTGCTTTATTCTGAAGTTTCCTGGTCTATGGCTGAGTTCAACGTTCCTTTTGAAAAAATCATGTGCTCTTCAGCGAAAACCTTCTTTAGATTTTCTGGGTCTTCGCCTCCATCGATTAATATATCATTGTTTGTAAGTATTATTCCACCTTTAATGTTATTCAAATCTTCTGCTTCTGGCGTATTAAATATATTCCTAGATGTCATATCAAATAGTGATTCTCCACCGTCAATAATCGATTGGCATTGACGAATTCGTTCATTCTGCATTCAGTAGCAGATGTTTTTGTCAAAGATTTATGTCATTACGACCACTGGGTTCTTAGTAACGAATGTAAGTGTCGATTTTAAGTAATCTTAACGGGTCACCATTAAAAACTAATTTTATGCTCGTCTGTTTGCGATTTGCTACTTTTTTGTCGTATTCTACAGTCATATGTTTAATGTGTAAAGCTTCTAATGTTGCAATTATTCTTAATGCACTATCAATTTTGTTGATATTCACACAATGATGATTTTCTTAAACGTTACTCGCGTTCGATACTTATGGATATGTCATATTCTTTATAAGGCATCTGACGCCCACACTCTTATAATGAACTACAAGTTACCTCTAAGATAGTATTGAGCTCTGCTAATGTCTTACTTAAACGCAACGCCACGGAGTCATCTAACCATGAACTAGAAACGCATCAATGACATAAGATTACAAAAATTACATGTAATTTAATTACGTGTGTTTAACAACCACGTTAGCCATGTTCCCATGTGTATGGGAGATGCTAGCCCCGTTACTGTGGTGTGCTGTAGAATTATGACTACGTGGAAAATTACTGTACAACACAGCCTGGCTTTTTGTTCTCACAATGTTTATGATACGTGCTTTTTACTGTACTGTATCTTTACTTATTATGATTGGTAGTTCTTTTTCTTGTAAGTTGTCGTTTTCTTTGATGAAATTGTCTTGTTTTATAATGGCTGCAGCTTTATTACTGAGTGCTTTACATAGTTATTTACTATTATTGAGTTTCTAGATTAACGACCTCAAGTTTTTTTTATTTACTTTTGCTAGTAAAGAAGTGGAAGTTTAACTAACCTAGTAACCTTATTAAAGTTTTTCACATTTGGTCAAAAACCCATAACTATTTTCACTTTAACACATTTCGCCATAATCTAAATTAATGATCTCCAATTTCTCCGCCACATTACCTCAAAACTGGGTACATTCTACTAATCGTTTTAGATAGGCAATTTTGTGGCCATTTCTTTAAAAGTTCACGGCGAACCTGCACACTGTCCATTGTAATCATTGTGACAGCTTGTCACGAGGCAGCCTACATATATGTAATTATAAACGCATTACTGTGCTTTACTGTTATAGCAAAACATCATGTTATGGTCTAATATCAAGGCGGAAATTTAAGTATTTTTTGTGATTTGAATAGCAGGCTTATTTTCGTGGTCATTATCATTATCGTGGAACTGAATCTGCTGGCCATAGGCTGGTTAAAAGGCTAGTTTTTTCACTAGTCTTGGTTGCTCAGCTGTAGATATTTCATACATACCTTATTTCTTTTGAGAAAGCTTAAAATACAGAATTCTTCATTTCCCATTATGTTCATTTAATTCTGTAAATAAGTACTAGAAAAAACGAAGATATTACATTTTATTCTTTCTCATTAGAGGTTCAGCACACACATCAACTTAATATAAAAATGTGTGGGTAGTGTGTGTAGGTGTTTCACCTCTTATTTCTCAAATATGACCTCTATCATTTGCTTTGGGTAAACCATTAATAATACTGTATTTACTCGCAAATTTTACCTCCATATGATGATCCATTACGTAACCAGCCAGCTGACTTTAGAAAATTATTGATAGACATGTGTATATATAAAGTTTTCCTTGTGAGCTAAAGGATTTTAATTATAATTGTTGCGATAGGTATTGTATGTATTATTGAGTGACACATTGCGTTGTTGCCGCTCTTCGTTTCTGTTATTCTACATAAATTATTATCTGAAGTGTCTAAAAACAGTAAACAGGAATCGCTGTATCATTCCCTAGGCCAATATAAAAAAAAAATCTATCATCCGTTTTCATAGAAAGCTTGCGGTTCGCCACTGCGACATTTATGAAAATGACACTGTTATAATTATCTATTAAATCAAGGTCATACCTACGCTCCTTCAAGAGAAAATACTACGATTTACACGACGCGTAGAAAATAACACGTGCGAGAAACATCAACACATACAGCAAACTATTAGACAAAACGCAAAATTGCCGCCATTAGCCGCTTTGACCGGTATATTCGCTTTCTAAATGTACACTTTGAGAAAATTACAGCGTTTTAGAACTGGCTGTTTAGTGATTTTCCATTTTAATGAATGATAACACGTGTTTACTGCTTCACCTACAATTACGACAAATCAAATTGATTTTTTGGCCCCTAATTGTTCAATTACTGTAAACACTCCTTACTAAAAATTGCTCAGGTGATCCACAAAACACTAACGTAACAAAATACTGCAACATATCAGCATGCACATACACGCGTTTATTATAACGATTATATGACAATTTTATCTAACGCGTAACTCACTATCACAACATTAGTCATACTAGATAATGACTTCTGGAAATATCCCTGTTTTATAAGCAATTCAATGCAAATTGATTTAATTCGTACACTAGGTTACTGAGACAGTTGGTTAATATATCGACACTTTAAAAACTAGTTGGATTGGGTATAAGATCTAGGTATTATTCAATCAAAATGGGGTATGGTAAGAGGTCAACCCTATCGTGCGAGTTCTCGCCATATTTGTGACGTTTTAGCTGTCAAATGATGCACGTTCGGAAATAACAGTTATGTTATTGTTATGAAGCCACTTTCAAGGTTCCGTAAATATTTTGATCGCATAGTATAACTGACTGTTTATTATGATACACCTTTCGATGGGGTAACCAGATTTCTAGGTATCAAACTCGTCACTAGGATAATTTCAACTGCCTAGTTAATTCAGTAAGAGGTATTTTTTGGACCCAAAAGTGCACACTAACAATTTAAAGTACACTACTACTATATAAATATCTATAATTGCAATCACCGAAGCAGGCCCGTCTTAATAAATCTCCGTGTTGGCACGCGGCGAACTGCGCGCGGCTCCAGATCACCATTCGGGGCTATTCTTCGCCAAGATAGCGAATTATTGGTTCCTGATAGCATAAGTCAGGTTTATAGGATTTATACTAATGGCGTCTGCGTTTAGTTTGTGCTGCTTTCTATGGTGGTTTAGTGCTTGATAGGTGCTGTTGTAGGTACTTACTTGCTAAAGAGTTTTTTTTTGTATCTCTGAAGAATAAAAAGAAAAATATCTTATTATAATATCTTGATCTTCATCTCAGTTTTGATGATGGGGGGTAAAGATTTACTTTAATTAACATTTTATAAAAAAATACATTATGGCTACACTGTAAAAACTTAATTCAATAGACTTAATTAACACTTAATTTAAATTAACACAATTAAGCGCAGTTTTGGCACTGGCCCTCAATTGAACCCTATAATCAAACGCAATATTTTGCATAAAACTAATGGCTGAACTAAAAATAAACCGGATCAGCTGTTCGTCACATGCAACCCGCATGCACTAGTCAACTGAAAGGCGTATGTTATCGCGATGTTCTTAAATGATGAGTTGCTTGATATTATGCACATGTGCATCTGTGCATCTTAGTGTCTGTGTTGTGCCTTTGAGCGGGTAACGGAGCTCGTGCTCGTCCGATAAAATGTTGGTAAGATCAGATCAGATGTTAGAAGTCGTCAGTTACCAGTAGTTTCGTGTATGAACTGAATTTTTAAACGATAAACTTTTTGAACTGCGGTTATAAATTTAACAAGATCTTTTTACGTTATTTATTTTACATGTGTTTAAATCATACACGCTGTTTGCGGCACTATTGTCTTTGTTTAGTTATAGCGTAGATTTTTTGTGCAAGAATAAAATATTTTTTCTCTCTGTCAAGGGAATAGAACTTTTATCGAAAATTGGCAGCCTTGCCGTCCCCAAACCCGTGTTCGATAAACTAATGCAGTAGTAAATCCATAACGAGCGTAGCTGCGCAGTTACATCACGACACGAGCCGCACGCGCCGCTCTTTACACCGAATATACGTTATCAATCAACTTCCTTAATCGTCAACAATGTTACAGCCGTACACGTGGTTCATTTACACCCTGGTGCTGATAAATAAGGGGTTTTGATTACCAAGGCTGGGTCATATATGTAAGTAGCTAGCTGATCTTCTTGCCTTTACCCTATCAGAGATGCCAGATTTACTTCTGCCTATTACTCTTGTAAGGTAATGAGAGGAAGTACCTATAAGCAATTTTCGTGTTTACATTTGCGGTCACTGACCCTCATCACCAGCTATTGTCTTAAGAATGTCAGTCTGTGGTTTTTGGAAGTTTTTTTTTTAATACTTAATTTATAAAAACACTTGAGATGTGTCTACCAGTCTTCCTGATTACCTCTAAACTGGGTTCAGCTCACGAATACGGCTCAAAATCCGTACTAAGCGTAGCTACGCAGTTACATCATTACACGCGCGGCGTTTGCGCAGGGCTTATTAATAAACAGCCACGTGTATGATATTGTGCGCTTCGTGTGGTGCAGTCGATGTGGGCAGCGGTTAGCGGGCTGCAATATGGGGTAGCAGATTAGGATTAGGAGCGATTTAGGGTTGAATAATACAACTTTAAATACCCCCTAGGTATTTGAAGAAATACTGGTAAAATAGTCGTAACCTTGTGTCGAATTTAATAATTAATATTTGTTTTGATTAGTTTTTCAAATCAGTGGTTATTTTCTTATGGCCGACTTATTTCAATGGAAAATAGAAATTACGAGAATAACCATCACAAAAAATAAATACTTTCACCGTTAACTAAGCCTTAATTGTATTTTAACTAACCCATTAAGATTTTATAGAAGCATATAAAACAGTTAACGGCGGTTAGCGTTCGTCTAACTAAATCTAAGGTTATTGCGAAAACTTGCTCTTATAACCAGGTCCATAATTTTAGACTGGTTTCATAAATGTTGTGATAGGCATTAAGTTATGATTACTGTCTGAATTCTGAGTCATAGTAGTTAGATTACTAAAGGGAGAACTGAGTTTATTTGACTGCTAACTTAGGTAAAGCAGTAGTTAAACATTAGCAGGAAATAATACCTAAAAAATACTCTGTTTTCTGCTCTTTTTTCACCGTTAACCCTAATTTATGTTGAGAACGGCAGATTTTTTTTTTGTACGTTTTTCTTCTCGGAATCAATCGCTACCTCCTATGAACATAGTCGAACCTGAACAATGCACTCGCGGCCATATCTCGTCCATCCATGATAGCAGCTAGACTCGTAACGTTATATAAAGTAAACATGCTAATATTTCGATTAAATATTATAACATTAACACCATGTTTGAGCAAGTATTATACTTGTACGTAAACGAATTGTACGGACAGGGAAATAAATAGTTGATCTTTGTGAAATGTTTGAGCGCTAATAAAATACTTCGTTAACCTATGAATTCGATCTAGTAAGTAACATCACACACAATAAACATATTTTTAATAATCTTCCATAATTTAAAATTTAACTACTTTACTACTTTAACTATTAACACGTCTTGACCCTGTAATAAACTTTCAAATGTTATTAAACTGACATAGATTGCAAAATTCCACTTCACGAAATTGAATTTGAAACCCGAAACCCAGTAATCAGTTTCGTCTGTCAAAATGAAATCTATTCTTTCAGCTACTGAAATTACATCACTTCATCAAAAATCTTACAAAACAAGTGATTCTAATAAAACAATAACTTTCATAAAGGGTTACCAACATGGAAAATCCATATTGGCAAACACTTTGGCATATAAATAACCTACTTTTACCCGATAAGCCATTGTAAGATATAAATAAATACGTACAATATAACCTCTTCGCAGTTAACTCTTTAAACAACCAATTTATATGTGACCTTACGAACGTTGTTGACTAGAAAATAAATTAAATAACATTACTAGTACCAGGGATCGTAAACACTTTGAACTAACGATGGTAAGTCTTAGTAATTCTATGTGGTGTGCCAAAGTCTGTTCCCTGTTAACGTATAGCTCTCATCAGGGATTTTCATCGGGTCTTCTCAGATTTAAATTAGTTGAGTAAATAAAGCTGATGACATGTCGGGATTTCAGTTTCTCTCATGTCCGGAATTCAGGGCTCGTCAACGATTTAGTTCAGAGTAAAGTGCTGTTCCGTCGATGGAAATGGTAGCTGTCATGTTTGACGGGTAGCAATTGTCACCACTGACGTTTAATGTCAGTTTCATCAGTGCGTTCTGCTTTTATGTAATTCCGTTTTTGTAAATGACGTCTACGGGATGAAATGGACAGTCTATTTTTGTGGAGCCTCGATCAATTTCCCGATTGACTTCAGTTTGTACAGGATGGTGATTGATAGATTGACGCGGCTGTGTTTGGGTGTTTAACAGCTGATCGTTGGGTGAAGGACAGTTGACGATATGATGGTCTGGCTGGTGATGATGTCTTTGGACTTTTGGTTTCCTTTCGTCATGAGAATAAACCTGTGGGTTTCGTTACTAAGGGTTCCTAGGAGGATGGTCAGAACTATCAGACTGCTGACGTCACCAATCCGTTTACCATAAGTGGTGATCAGGATTAAAATCCTCTATAGCTTAACTCTTTTATAATAGTCCAGCATTTGAGTTAGAAAGGCTAGTTCCATAATATTTCCACCAGGTAGAATGTTCTATCGAAAAATAAAAATAACAGCCATTTCTTTTTATAGTAGGTACACTTTCGCCATAAACTGCGTATCCGGCACGTTTAAGATCGGCGCATTAACGTACGGACGGACGTAAACAATGTTATTATTAGTGATTTGTATCGTTGCACGCGATAATTCCTATGGGAATAGATATAACCAGGCTGGTACTGTGCATACAAGCACACGTGTCGGACTTTTTATCTGTTTACTCTTTCATACCCACTAGGAAAAGCATGTGGAATATTTTATAGGGGCGAATGTTGGTATGTTACAAGTGGATACAAAAAAATTTAAGTGCGGAAAAGTAGAGTTTTTGTCCTTGTTAATGTTTTATTGTGCATGTTTTTGCTCAGAAAATAAGTTAATTTTGCATTTAATTCGTTTTATTGTGTGATTTATTTATGTAGTGTACAAACTGCAGTACGATTAATTAAAATACTAGTTTTAATTATGACTTCACATTTTTTCACAACCTTTCGTAGCCTCACATTTGCACCCACTATAACGTTTTCATAATAGCTTTCAAATGTAAAAAAAAAGTTTAATTTTACTACATAAAACCGACTAGTGGTAGCCGTTTTACCACTTTTTACCGCTTTTTTACCGGCGCCATTATGTCATGTGTCAAATGCACCATCATAAAAGTATTCGTGTTGCCAAGGAATAAATTAAACTATACACTTATAGCGCATGTATGAGCGGGCGGGTAGAACCTTTATGTCGATTTTGAGTTGAAAAAAAATCGAGAAAGTAGTAAATAATGACTTAATAATTATGTGTGGAAGGCTGATTAATTCGCGTTGTGTAAGGTTTGTCGTGAAAGAAACAATTTATGGCTTGCAATTTAAGCAAAATTATAGGGTAAAACTAATTGTAGGGACTAGCTCGATTGGTTTGTATTAATTACACTTTCATTTATCAAAAAAAAAAACAATCCACTCCAAACCACCCTTGAAACTTACCATGAAACTCCCATATTTTCCCTTCGTCACAAACCATTACAAAAATTAAAAAAAGCAAAAACAGCAAATTCGCCATTCCCGTCGCTCCTTGTACTGCACCTACATATTGAAATTATTGCTGACATTATTACCAGCACAATATATGCATTCGCGACACGCAGGTAGAAAGTTTGTGAACTTTTATGAATCGTAAATTCATGTTTTAATTGAGTAATAACGCTGTATATTTAGTAAATTCTTACTAAGTATAGTTTGTACGATAATAAGCCATGTTTAACTGATTTAGGTGGAGATAAGTGGGTAATTTCATATGTAGGTGTGGGCATTTCATTCTTTCGCTTCATTGTTGAATGATTTTTATGTTAAGTATCGCTGTAAATTTTATTTGGTGCAAATTTTCGTTTGGGTGGTTGAACATTTTCATTGGAAGTCGGCTTACGACATAAAAAGTTTAATGGAATAAAATAAAACAATTTAATCAAATTTATTTCTTTTTTATAAGACTAAGTCCAGTGATATATCACTAAAATGCCCTTATTTACAAGCAGTACAGTCCCTAACAAAACAATTTCAATTTATTCCCACGAAATATGGGGACTTTCGAAATTAAGAAACTTAAAAAGTCTTCAGAAAGTTGTTAAATCTCGCGACGTTGGGACAAGGTGCTCCTCCGAGGGTCTCACTTGTAATATCAAGGTGGGCTCGAAGATAAAGTTTCGGTTCAGCCAGTATTATAGGATCAGATAGTTAAAATGGCCGGATCTTTCCAGAATTAGTAATTGAAATTGAAGGAGTTTTCAACTTGAAAGGCTGACAAATGGCACAATTTTCAACTTTGCTATTTTATTTCCTTCTGCTAATGAAGATTTATCTGCGGATTAAGATAGAACATGACTAAGTAGCATCAACAAGAACTACTCTATCTCGTACAGTCTTATGTCTGTAACGTGACCCCATAAACGATTGCGAACAGATCTTATGTTTACTAGCGATGTAGCAATATACATAATATTATATAGACAAGTTCAATTTGCGCGTAAACGTAAAATCCTTCACACTAACAATCATAGTAGCAACGGATACTAGTAAATTAACTACAATGCATCATTTAGAGGTTACAATAATTCGCGCACATACTAAAATTGAGCAGTTTGCTTTCAATCAACGTCAAATTCAAACAGAATGCAACATCCTAAATAAATAGGATTATCCTTGAGATATTAGGCGGGTCCTATCAAGACATTAGCCGTAGTGATTAAATCAAGTGGTTGATATAGATCGACGGGTAACTACGTGATTACTGCAGTGATGTAAAGCATAAAAGTCGAGTGACGGTGTGCGATGCAACGTGACCTTAGCACGTGGATCGCGGTTTGAATTTAAAACAAAATGTCTACTTTGTAATAGAAAAGATATGTAGAGCGTGTCAGGCTCTTACTTTTACAAGTGCTGGATTGAATTAGCAAATTGTACCGGGAGATGAGAAAAACATCTGTCATTATTTCTGACTAGGTGATCATGCAAAAAATTTCCACGACTTGACTTCACGATAAACCACAAATCAGCACATAAAACCCCCATGGAATTACACTTCCTAACCGAAGAAATCTATGGCCGCACATGGTCACCATTATTGCACCATAATTCATGAAGATCTGACAACATTTGGTCATATATTTTCAGTCGAGCCTCGGACCGTTTGATCTCACAAATCTGCTAAACAGATCTATGCAGCAAAAACGAACTTACATAAGCAAAAATATTACGACCACTTTTTTGGGCATCTTACAGTTCTTTAGGAGATAGCAATTGAGATCTCTCATGAGGATATTTCTTCATAACGTTTTCGTATTTGGTCATAAATGTCATCGCTGTTTTTTGATCTAGCATCTTGTTTTTTGGGAACTTAACGGTGTTTTTGGCTACTTGTCTTTTATAGTTTTTATCTGGATTGTAGACTAGTTATTACACATCACCTAGGCTTTTTTATGGTCTGGAATATAAAAATGCCAACGAGTTTTTACCGAGCAAAAGTTTTGTAACACCACTCCGTGATCTTTAAAAGTAAGTAATCCAATGTCTATATAGTCCTAATAGCAACATTGTTAGGTCTTTAACTTACTCCTCAAGGGATAAGAGGCATAAGCACACAGCCAGAGTATTTGTTTGTAGATAACTGCAAGGTTGCAAGACCAAAGCAAATGTTTGTTTTAACAATATTTTCTAGCCACTTGGTGTCGACATCAAAATAAACAAGATTCTCTTTTATTGTATTAAGTTTTTTATATTGTTTTCCAAGCTTATCTGAGTGTTTGAGAAAATGTACGGTGTATTAGTGGTTGGTTACTCATCGTGGAAGTTGTAGGTTGCTTTTCCTTTACTTAAGCAATACATGAACTCACTTGAATATTCTTGGTTGGGTTTCGAGTCATCAAAACCACAATTGGACTTCAGAACTATTAATACAGCGAGTTCAACAACTTTCAACGTGACTTCTGTCAGCTACAGTATTCACTATTCCTTCTGAACAACATTCTAATTACATGAACAGCACACACAAGTCCGTCAGATTCGAACTCCATACAATTTCCGTTCCCCCAGCCACAGAACCACAGCTTCAAAAACATAAATCCAGATAAAGTTTATGAGACTCATAATAAAGTTAAGTGCTGGTTTTCTTTGATAACGTTAAGTAATAGGATTTCTTTGGGCCTCCCAATTTGTATTAGCTGCTTTATCTAAGTCTACATGAGGTTTCATAATAATAGGTTGGTTTGCTTCTTTGCTCTGTCGGTCGAAATGTGGGTCAGATATTTTGCATCCCACGCAAGTTTCGCCATGCGGGCTACACGTCAAAGGATTACTTTTATCGCTACATTATTTTGATGGACCTCTTGGGATGGATCGATAGTGTGTTCTGGATGCTTGACTGTATTGCAGGACCGAATTTTGTTCGACCATGTCAGTTGAGTTAACGTTTATGATGAGACTTTACTTTTTGATGTAGCTGTTGCAGAAAACTGTGAAGACTGCTATTAACACGCTTATCATTAAACAAAACCATTAATTAATTTCTAGAACAGACTGTGTCACTCCTATACTTAAGCATACCTCAATTGTTACTCATGAAAAGAAGTAAATTGTAGGTCGCGATACCACCTGTCTCCATATTTTTGCAACTGTCGTTTTCCCCATCTGTTACATACGGAAACGAACAGTTGTCAATGCGAAATGTTTTTTGGTTGAACACTTGAACAAATATCTGCTTAATAAGGACTGAATTTTCGGCATTGTTTTCTGTAATCATTATGATTTTGGAATGGTTTAGTTTATATCCGGGGATGGGCGGCAATTTGAGATCATTGAACTTCAAAAGTTGTTTTAGGTCATAAAGACGATGAACTGTATTTCAATCGAAAATTATAACACGAATGTTCGTGTAGAAGAAGAAAGATGCAAAGAGATCCATGTATCTGACAAGATGAAAGCCACTAGACCGTCTGCTTATCCAACAAATCACATAAGCCGTTTTTATTTCGTCCTTACATGGAATAAATAAATACGTAGACAATGATCACACATAAAACCCTAATTCAACCGAGATCCGAATCCCGACCCACACCATAAAAAGTCGTCAATAAAACCTGAATATCTTTTCATTTCGAAATCACTATAAAATGAAAAAGAATCAATAGTTTAAAGACAAAAGAATTTAAAGAGCAAACTTCACACGACTTTAATCCATATAGGATAGAAAATAAAGATGAAAACAGTTTGAACGAACAAGATGTGGGCAAAGCGTAGTGCGGTAGCTTAAAAAATAATCATGAAAGAACGAAAAATGTTTTTAAAACGAAAACATAGTGGAGTAGATAAGAACGCGTTTTATTGTCCCGAAACATGGGGGCGACGAAAAAAACTTACGATACAGGCTGTTTGTGTTCGGAAAAAAGGTTTCGTTTGATAAAATAGCTGTCTACTTTGTGTTAAGTTTAGCTATTTTAATAAGAATATCTTCAAACTTTACAATATTATATAGCTAAGAGAGTGACTAATTAGGTTTTAACTCAGTAAAATAGCCAACTATAATTCTTTTAAAATTAAGTACTGAACTTTAACAAAAGACGAAAAAATAACGCTAGAACTTTCAAACTCTGCACAGACAATATTTTATGTTAATCCACCAACAAAAAAATAATACCCCAGACATTATCTACTAGGCGAAGTCTCGTGCAAGTCCAAGAAAAAACCAATACATTATACTTAGCTTTCTGATATAAATCAAGATTTGACGGCTGGCAAATTATTTCCCAGACTTTTTTATAAAAAAACTGAACCTGTATTTCGATGTAAATCGTATCATAATAGATACAACACATTACTATTATCTGTGTAATACTCAGACATGTAAAACAAGTGATTCGTATCATATTTGATACAGAACGATACATCAAAACGTCCTTTGTATCTGATGGGATAGGGCTGTTTCGAATGCGACTACTTTTGTAGACAAATTTTGTATATAGATCTGTCCAGATATGAGTTATGAATAAATGTGTTGTCTTTCCTATGTTTATTGCGTCGTATATGCTTTTTGGATCATGTTTTCTATATTCTGCGTTATTCGAGGAGTCATGCATATCAAGTTTTGTATAAAGAACTCCATTTTTGATTAGGTCTTAATATTGACCACTTCCGTCTATAAGCTATTGCTATTCGCTCAGTTAAAGCTTTGTAGCCCTGCCATCAACAGCAACTACATCAAAGATTACTTCAATACCGCTTTGTCCTTTATTATTATTATTTTCCTCAATTCCATTTCCTGCGGCCACCCCTACACAATCCCTGTTTGGTAGCTATCTCGTCCGAACGTCCCTTCAATCAGACAACCCTAAATCCACTACCTGTCCTCATCAATTATATTTTTTTATCGGCTGAGTATCTTCTAACATTGTCTAACATCTGCGTCTCGGCGTGATCGATGCGATTTAAATACCATTCGTGTTGCCAGGTAAAGACTGTTGATTGAAGGGTTTTTTGATTCTGGGGGAGGAAATAATCGGTGATGATTATCTGAAACAAACGAGTTTTTTAACCATCCAAAAAACTTTCACAAAGTTAGAAGAGCTTAGAAGCATGAAGAAGAATCAGTTATTATGTATCCTAAAACCAAACAACCGAATTTTAAATGTGGCAACATTACTCCCGAAGTTTTATCCTGATAGACTATCAGTACAGCTTACACAACCTTATTCCATTGCATTGACTTTTATAATCGACTGGGGACGAATTATCCTATCTCCTTCTTTTTTGTTTAGAATGGCTGAGATAAGTAACTTTCCCAAATGTTTAAGAGTTCTGGGTGACATTGCGAAAGAGTTACTGCCCTCGTAAAATTCATAATTATCGTCTTTTGGCAGGCGATCTTAAGATACACTGTTACGAGCTTTATGTTACGAACATTCTGTCAATGAGTCTTCAAGAACCGGCTATAAAATGAAGTTAGTGAATCTGCCAGTCAGAGATTTAAGGATGACTATTATCTGGTTGTATCCATAATCCTAATTAAGAGGTTTAATTTAATCAAACCTACAGTATAAAGCTGACCATTCCAATAAATTACGAGCTTTGAAACCGTAAACAAAACAAAAGTAATCACGTAATTTACGAGAGTATTATTCTCGCCAAAAATCGAGATCCAGCCAGACCACTTCTTAAAACTGCACATCCACAAATCCAGCAAACAAGCAGAATGCACATTAAAAGCACATTTATCGTCAAAACAAAAACTAAGATCGGAAACATTCGTCCGTGAACAAAAAGAAAAAACACCGTCCGGGCAATCTCGATCAAATTGTATAAGAGGATTAAAAGATTTATCGTACAAGACTGAAGGAAATTTTCGGGGAGGCACTCGCTTTTATATCGTTACATTTCTTCTCGTCTGGTTAGCGGTACGTGAGCCGGCATAACTTAACTGGGTGCTTAAAACATTCGTTTATTTGACATGTTTCATGTAAATGTATATTTGGTAATGCGGTTTTGGTCGCTGGGATGTTTCTTTTGTGTTACTGGGGTGAATAAAAATTTAAGTGGTGCGGCTAAAGATGTAACCGTTAGGTCTGTAATCCCTACAGAGTTAGGTAGACTTACCTTTACTCAACCAGAATTTATTGTTGACGATGCTCGTTTATTTGTGATGAAAGGTGGACCGAAGATCCAATTATTTTTCATCTTGGTATTGGAACGAAAACCGATCACACACTTGAGGTGTTTCAATAGTATAAAAAAGCTCATCTTTCTGAAACTGAAAATTCGAAAGCCTTTATTAACTTAAAAGAAAAAGTTTTCCCCATCATTACTATAAGTTACATCTCCCACAAGACAATAGACAGATGATACTTTACATATTCCTCTCATTTACAATTCAAAATAAAAATATTATTCATGTTTTTTATCGGTTTATCTGTTCTGACAGTTTTAGGTTCTGGTATTTCCGGATCTTATGAAAAGGTAATTGATTGGACCTGAGGGTTGACCCCGCTGCGGTTTGGCTCTGAATCACAGGGCAAAAAACTGTGAATCATTTGACATCCTCAACAATTTAATTTGTGCTATTTGATTTTAAAATCACGTATCCATTTCCAAGGACTTTTAAGGATACTTGGCACGATTTGTCTTAGCTGTAGTTACTTTATTGCCAACGTGTTCGGTATCTAACAATATATTTTCTATTTTCAGGTAAATAGCAAGATTGGCGTGAGCATTACGGTAAGACGGCGCAATACATAAGGAGGGTAATGCAGTATTTTATATCGACTCCTTAACGGCCACTCAGCCTCTACCTGAAGAAGCTATTGCGTTTCTTAACAAAACTATAACAATAAATTTAGCTGAACTTCGTTCCGGACTCCGGTACAACGTGAACGTTTAACAGCTCACAGTTTACGTTTACTCTGATATATACTTCATTAGCTTGATTTACAACACGTTTAGATACGTTTTTAGTTTATAGTGTTGTTGGTAATTAGTTTTGCGAATGTTAGTTGCTGTTTACATGTGAAGATTGCACGTTTCGCGTGAGATTTTAATTAATGGTCTTAGACATGAACGTTTGCTGCTTTATTTTATTTGGTACTAATAATATATTTCATATTTTTATGAAAGTCATTTTCTCTAATGCGCACAAATTATACTTGTGTTATAGTTAAACGTCACGATATATTGAGTCTAGCGCTTATAAAGTTTGGATTCGCGCAGCCGTGGCGTGTTCTTTACTAAAGTTTGATTCGTACACGGAGCAATGTGTTTCAGGCCTGTACATATATTTATATATTCTGAACCTAGATGTTTGTGGACGTGATTTGTTTGTACAACATCATGTTTGTGGACATGCTTTGCATATAAACCGTCGCCAACGATACTGAATAAATCTATATGAGTGAAACTTTTATTAGCAATAACTTTTCATTTCTTGGAATGTCAGCTTCTACTTCATCTGTTGAAAATATAAATTCCACAAGATACTTTTCAGAAACACTTTCTCAAACCTACCTCTTCACCGACTCATTCTTTAACCCCCTTTTTTCTAGCAGACGTCGGGAACAAAGTAATTAAAAACTTCCCTCCGTAGTTAGAAAGCACTTCAATGCTACCAGATTAATACGAGTATCGCGTGTGTTGGCTGCTTTTATTTCAACTATTTCATATTATTTATGGCTCATAGTTGAATTTTGTATCAAAAATGCATGCCCATGTTCTATATATAACCTCGCGTGATATGTTTCACTGTGTTTATTTTTGTCTGTGACAATCCAAATATGTGTTATTGATTTGATTTTTCGTGGATTTCGTTTTCCTGTTTTGGCGTTTTGCCTATCTTGTATTTAGTTGTTTTGAATTAAATGTGTCTTGCGTAATGGTTACCTAATACGTCTACTATCATTTAGTTTCCTTATACAGTAGCCACTTCGTCCACATCACCTCCAACAATTACATTCGCCATCAGCCATTTCCCAGAACTCAATTCAAAGGGCAAGAGTTCACGCTCACCTAACGAGTTCTAATCCAGACCAACATTAAATATTATGGTTTCCTGCTCCTATGTTTTCAAGTGACATGTTAATTTGTCTGCAAGTAGCCACTTCCTCATTAACTGTTAGTTGCACGTTCGGGTTTAGCTGATCAGCTGTATTAGTCGGTTTGTCTCTATTATATGATGTATTTATGTGTACTTATACTAGTGGTGCGACCCGGTTTTGTTATTTGATTTAGTAATCTGTATTGGTTGGTTTAGGTTGTGGGAATTATTTTTGATAAGAGTGAAAATAAATGTAAATTATGATGAATAGAAATGATATCACATCACAATTAGTTCTGATTTTAAAGCTGTATATTGAAGGCACATGGAAGATTATACATAGGAAATAATGTGAAAATAGCAGTAAATATCAAAACACAAAATGTTAACTAATATTAAGGTTTCAAATATAATTTACGTTTATAAAATTATATTCTTGATGACAAATGAAAGATTTCAATATCACTTACACAAAGCAAAGTTACTAAGCCCAACCAACAAAATAATGAGGCAATACGACACCAAACAATCAATACACATCCTTCGCATCCACAACTTTCCCATTGAAATGAATACAAACAGAATGAAAATCGCTCCAGCAATTTAGCAGATCATATTACTCATACAGACAGACTTCCTTTTGTGCCACATACGTTTTGATGATCCGTATCACCGTTGGCCGTTTGATGTATCAACTGTGCTACTAATTAGTGGACTAGCTACTAGAGCTGAGTTGATTTAATTTTAGCCGCTTCAATTCCTGTTTGAATCATGGTCTTATTAAGCTTTGTTTAGCCAGCCAGGGATTATGGCGACTTCCCAATAATGATGTTGTGCAGGACAATGGGATATTTGCATTTCTAAAATTAATTACGCGTTTGGTAACCAGTTCAACCATTAAGGCTGAAATTGAGCTGAAAATTTGAAGCAAAATTCAGAGTTTGCTTTTGCAATAGAACCCAGAAAGACTGACCCAGACGAAAACACTGAAAATACACTTATTGTTATGCTAATCTGATGCTAGAATTAAATATACGAAAGGTGACAAGAACTTTCTTAAACTAAAACTCGTTAAATTCACGAGTTTGGACAGTCATGATAACAAACATTGTCACCAAAGCAATTGAACCAAAAACAACTTCAGAAACTTGCAAAATGAAATAAGACATCTTTTGTTTATTATTATGGAACCCCATTGAATTTCCATCGAGGTTAACAAATTGAAACAAACTGAAAAGTCGACTTCCAAAGTTAGAAACAGACTTCAAATTGGGACAGGATTCATTAATTCAGTGTAAGAAGTAGAATTAAATCATTCGAACCTTTAACTCAACAATTTTTGGACACTACCCCTAAATGAAATTGTTCAGTTATTAATTTGTTGCGATTTCGAAACAAAAAGTGGATTTCGTTACTTCAAAGAGTTAGATTGTCTTATACAAGTTATAATTTGATGGAATTGAGTGTAACTTTGAGGGCCGTTGTATTGAAGCATCATTGAAATTATTGTTAAAGTTTAGAGTGTTTTACTTGTCTAGTTATCTGGTACTTGAGCTTGCTCTCAAATTTTAAATAGGTTTTTGAATGTTTTTGATCTCAACAACAACTTTGAGCTCTTTGAGATTTGTTACTCGAAAACTTTTAATGCTTGCAAACGTATTTACTTCGTTCACTCGCAATAAATATCAAATTGTTGTTTATATTCGAACAAGACGCTGTTTTGCCTAAACAAATGTAAATAACATTAGAAGTAACCAAGTAAACTTATTTATACTGAATTAATGTAATAGTTCAAGTTGGCCTACTTGTAAGCTTGTAATAAAACTACCACTATTGCTATAAATAAAAATAAATCGTTTAGCTTTGCTCGATACCTAGATACGCAAATCAATACTTCAATATTCAAAACAACGCGAGCAAAAAACACAACCATCGGAACCCTTTAGATCACATTTTTTCCCTCTAAAATTATGAAGTATAATGAACCAGCGGGAAGTAAGTTAGCATTAAGTATTCGCATTTCCATAGCTGTCTCTGTCGTAGCAGTTAAAATTTCACTTGGCTAAGCAAAATTTTCTGTCCGCTGCAAAAATCCTTCCCCTTTTAGAGAGAGGGGAGCGCCGAGCGAATTCTTGCATAAAATTTACATCGAGCGGTCCACACAAATTACCATTTCACTTCTTACTCTGATTAAATGTTGTAGAAAAAATATTGCTCTCTAAATGTAAGAGAAAATTCTTGGGTTTTCGACTCATTAAAATTGATGTTTCGACCCGCCTGCGCTCGTTCCAGAGTGATTCCCTTCCAGTTTTGCATTTGACTTTTCGGGTACGAGTCTCTTTACATAATTCAATTTGTTTTTCTCCAAAAATGATACGGGCCTTTAAATTCGGCTTCCAAACCGCGTAGTTTCGTACGAAAAACAGCTGTAGCCGACCGCAGGGAATTGCCGACGTAATGTCCTACAAAAAATCTGCCAGAACTTGGCAATGGCCGAGCGGGATTCGTCCAAAAAAGGTGTGTGTTACAGCATCTTTCACGCAAAAGGGTGAGAAAACAGCGGAGGCGAAGCAAAGATATTTGGCAGGCCTTTACAGGCTAATGATCCACTTGATTGCGGTTAAGTGTCGCTATAAAAATGTCTGGATGTTGCCAACTAGGGGAAAAAAACAGTTGCTCCTCTAAAGTGACTATTTTTCCTGGCAGGCTCCCGATATCATGAGACAATTGCCTTTGCGAGCACTTTAAGTGGACGACAATTGATGTTTTCCCACTTCGCTTACACTAACTTAATTTTGTTGTGCTCTGAAAAACTTTCTTTATTTTACACGACCACTTCAGTCTCCTCTTGTATCTCGTGTCAATTTCTGCACGAAACGTTTTTCTTAGTACAAAATTGTCGTTTGGAATAAAATGAAAGCATATTTAGCGAAGTTATTTAAACAATAGGTCAAAGCATAACAACAAACAATTACGACAATATTTAGATTCTACAGAATTAATAACGTTCTTACACAACAAGCTGAAACCATAAAAATATGTCGTTCCCAAACTTCCGTGGAACCTAAATTGAGTTCAGAAAAAGGCTTCGTAACTTGAACAATCCAACTTATTCCAGTAATACATCAAAGATTGGAAAATAACTTGTATAAGTGGAAAATTTACTATGAAATCATCATGAAATCGAATGTCTTGATTGAATTATTCTTCCGCAAAGCCGCTATTTCTCGGAAACTCGCCATCGATCATGAATCTCTTGGTATTATATGACAAGCAGTAACCGTGCCAAGAACGTGATGTTTATTTTGATGAAAGTCTGCTGTCTTGGGGAACTCCAGGTGGATTGGACGAATTTGATGAGTAATTTTCTTTAGAACAGGATGTAGCTTTCTATGGTAATGTGCGAACAATGCAGTTTGAGGTGAGGGTACTTGGAAGGCAGAAAGGAAAAGTTTGTACAATATTGTCTAGGTTTAAAATTAATGGATGGTTATTTCAAGAAGACGGCTCATCAATTTACCATTTACTTTACTTTTATAGACTTTTTAGTTTATTTCTTATTGTTTTAACACTTTTGTATGGCCTTTTTAGTTTGTTTCTTATTTCTTTGTCAGTTTTTCTCATTTAATTTAGGACAGAGTTAGCTAAATTGCATCTCAATCGTCTTCAACTCGGCCCAAACCTTCTGCTTATTTTTCTGCACTTTACCGTAAAACATCCGAATCTTTGGCAATAACTCGCAGCGGGTGAGCCACTGAATCGATTTTGAATTCATAATTTAATCTGGTCTGGTCGCGTAGCTCGGAAATGTTTAATTTGTTCTCCCGATACAAGGGGGCATGATGGTATTCCGTTGACATTGTGGCCGCCAATATTTTCGCTTGGATTCTATGCAGATTCTGAAAATTTAAATGATTTATTTGAATTGTATCAAGTTGTTTTAGGAATGTGATTGATGATGATACATATGGACTGTTGGATGTGCTTTCGAACTTTTTAATATCCCTCATTGATGTTCTTACTAAAAATATCTGGTTGGAGATAATTTAAATCTATTAGAAGTTAATCATTTTGAGTTCTCGTAGATTGTATACAGCTCAAAGTATTTTAATCTGATAATAGGAGGTCAACACCGGAACTAAATAAAACGGGCTCCACTCAAATTAATAACCCTTTCCCTAAGCCCACCGTGAGAGGAAATCGAAAAATTGAAAAATCGTTTAATGAACGCAGTATTCGGAACTCAAAAGTGAGTAATTCCTGGAGCGACTTTATTAAAAGTTGATACAGTGTTTCTAAAAGTAATATAATACTTTTGGCGTCGGTCGAATAAACGTTTCAATATTCGAGGGCTTCATTAATCACGGTAATTGACGGAAAGGGGACTTGGACGTGGACGCCCCCTTCTCCCCCCTCAGCTGTGCCTGTGCTTTTGTTTTTTGATAATGGTAAAAAAATTGTTATAATTTCTGGAGGGGCGTCAGTTTCTATTGTTAACTTTGATTCTGTAAAGGATTATGTAATTTGGGTGGTTAGTGAGTGTTAATTTGGGAACAATGGTTTGGTACTTGTAATTCAAATTAATTAGGTTGATTGATATGACCGAATTAATGGTGTTACAGAAAAGTGTAATCAGAGTCTTTTCCAGCAGGATATCTGTAACTTTAAATGCCTATTTACATTTATCGTTTGAATAGCAAAAGCTCTGTTAATACGAAAAAGATAAACACGAAGAAGAAGATACTAAAACAAAATCACCTTCAAACTGCAACCCTATCTAGATACTTCACAAAGCCATTACGATGAGCATCCGATTATTAAGACCGTTATTATCAAAAGGAGTAGACAACCTAATTCACGGAAATAAAATAGAAACAACGATGGGAACCCTGCTTAATGTTGCTCGACGATAACGATTTGATTGCCCGATTGTTCGAACAACGAATTATCTTGTACAACCAAATACAAAAAGGAATTAAGGAAACTTTATATAAAATAGAGGAAATCCTGCTATGTATATATCTCGCTATTTTTAAGGTCGAATGAGTAAAGGCTAGATGTGAATTGATTAGCTAAAATGGAGGAAGTTACTTGGCCTTTAGTTTCTGTTTGCCCTGCCAAGGACAAGTCGTAAAGATACGTGTTTGACTTTGCAAAGTAAATTTTAGCAAAGTTAGACTAGAGACAGATAGTCTCTTAACTTGGTTTTAATCGCAAGAAATGGAAAATAATGCGAAAATTGAAGTTCAGACTAACAGAAAAGGAATTGAAAGATCCACACAAAATGTAAAAGCAAATAAGACCGCGAATTTTTTCCATCTAAAATACTCAATAGTCAATTTCCCTAAGCCTTCCCCAGTATTCGGTTGTCACATTTAATTTGGTCGGAATCGCCTATTAATCATTTATGGAGTCATTAATCAGATATCAGCCTGATATCCTTTCTCATTCCTTCCGAACGTTGAGGATTTACTTGACAAATTACTTTTTCGCTTTTCTTGTTTAGAAAGGGTGGATTTCTTTTAAAGTTTAGAAGGGTATTTTTTTCTGACAATGCTGTTAAAGTCTACTTCATTTTGCAGATTGCAAAGTAATTTCGGGAGACAATGATACTGTTCCTGAGAAATCTGCTTTAAATATTTAAGTAACGTCAAAATGAAGTTTTTCAAGCCAATGTTTTGAACTGCTGTGTTTTCACTAGGGCGAGTCTCCAGAGCCAAACTAAGAATTGTAAACACTAACAAACCCGAACTGGCTGCAGCGAAACCTTAAATCATTGGAGAATTTCGCCAATTCCACCCAGTACTGGGTATGTTTACGTCAAACTTTACCGTAGTCATTTGGGCACGATTTTTATTAACTCCGCGTCCCGATGCCTGTAGAAAACTTTTGTTGCGCCTTTTTCTCCTTTTTTACGTTCCAAGCTTTTTATGGTTCTGCAGTTCGGTTTATCGTTTATTAAACTGTGTATAGATTGGATATTAAAGAAGGATTTCGTTCTCGTAAAAATTGAGAGATTCTGGGAGATTTCGAGATTCGGTTTTATTCGAGGCTTGAGTCGAAATCAATTGGAAAGTCGATGTGTGATGATATTTAATTTGGAGTTTAGAGAGGCTGAGTTAGCTGGATCGTTTTATGGGGGTTTATACGTCAAACTGCTCGAATGCGTTCGCATTTTTTTAGGCTTTGCACTTTTATGATTATTTCACACAAATTGTACATTACACTGTTTTATCGGGATTCTAAGCTAGTATAACGCTATATTTCTACAGCACACTACAGTTTACTTTTATGTATGTTTCATCTTTTCTTAAGAGCCCTTCTACCGTCGATAAAGAAAAATGTAATCTAAAAGAATAGCTAAGGCTTTATAAACAAAATTCAAATTATGAAGTTACCAACGATATCTAAATTGTGTAACGTTCATTATTCCACAGATTGCGCGTACTATTGCTAAATATGTCACTGTATGAGGCTTTTAAGCACCCACGCGGGTTTGAGAGTATCAAGGAGATATTTCAATGCATACCATAATAACCTTTATTCCAAAAGCAATAACATTTAAACTCCGTTGTAAAATCTAAACCAGCTGTCAATAATTTATTACGCTCTTATGAAGGGTAATTTTTATTACGGCGCCAGTAACATTGTATCTAACTAATTGGAATCTTGTATAATTTTAATTGTATTATAGTTTCAATTAATTTAAATATATTGGCGATTTAGATCTTTAATTGCAGTGATTACGTAATGGGATTGTGATTTAAGATTGAAGTCATTAGTCTTAGTTAATTCTTTGAGTATTGTTGCCACTCCTTTGGTAATTATCTCTATAACTCACTGCATTACTGTCTCGACGGAATTTACAGTAACATCTACTTCAAATCCTGTTCTTATAATATCACCATTTTTTACATATTTTTTTTCCTAAATCTTTAAAAGATCATTGTTCTGCATTCTTCTTCTTTAAATTATTTAGTTCGTTATTTATTCTAAATCTTTCGCCATGTGTACAGTCAAGGTTGTCACCAAAATTATAGTGTTTTTAAGCGGTTTTATGACACAACCCGAGGTGTAATTTATGCACGTATGCCTGCAATACTGCTATAATATTTTGTTAATGAAATGACATACAAACACAATTTTGTGGACGTGACTGGCTTTTTGGCTATTTCTTATTTGTTTTTCTTAGATTTTTTTGTGTGTGATTGCACTTTTGTGGAGGTTAGAGATTTTCACGCGTAGATTCCATTTTTAGTGTGAGGTCGTTGTTAAGTCCATATTCGTTGTCATTTTATTATTATCGAAAATTTTGCAATGTTTTGATAAACTTTTACACTACCGATTCACTTATTGTAACGAGTAGTGCCTTATGAGTTTATGTGTCTGATGATTGTGATATGTTATGTATGTTACGTGATGTGATTATCATCATATCCGCTTTGATGTCCTGCTGCCGGCCTCAAGTAACACGGTATCAGTACATTTCACTCTTCCGTCTTCACTATTTTCTTCCAAAGTAACTAAATCTACAGCAACATTAGCACAAACTACAAACAATTCTAACACAACACACGTTTTTACTTCAAATCGTTTGTTACAATTCCCTTTACTTGCGAGGTGAAGTAAAAAACATCAGAAGGTCAGGCTTCTTATGATCCTACGAGGTAATGACTGTTCACGTCATGGAGGCACGCAAACGCAAATGCTCTAGTGTATAGTGTATCAGTTTCGTAATAAGCGCAAGGTTACTATAATGAGTGATAATACTTAGTTTTTGTTCGTATTTTAATTTAGCGAATTTTAAGTTGTAGGTTGGGTTGGAAACACAATGTAATTATAAGCATCAATATCAAACATTTAATGTAAGCCACCTCTAAGTAAACAATACTAGCCTGTCATTTTATTGATCCACTGCATGACAAAGGTCTCTTCAAATACATAGAAGGCATGCCTATAAAAAGAAAACAATTTATTTAGCAAAGACTATATCAGCAAGGTTGGGGCTGACTGCCTTAGGGTACACATATCGTAGCTCAAAGACTCTCTTCAACAAAACATTCTTCGATAAAATGGACATATTAAGTTTAATCACCACATCTATCTCAGGTGGTGATTACATAAATAACACTAAAACCACATCAATGATGGTAAACACATTAGCAATTAAATTAGATTAACCAATTATCTAATTAATTATAATAGTGTTAGTTATATCGCATTCGAGTTAACTGAGCTAAATACATACACAATAATTAATTAATGCTAATTTCTAAGTAAGACGGCTACTAGGCTTAGCCTGATTGAGGAAATGGAACGTTTCAGCAATTTAGTCTTATAATCATTATATTAGGAAGCTGAAACCTCTTGTAGGGTCAGCAGATAAGAAAAATCTGCAAGCAAATCAGATTAAGTGCATGTCTGCAATTTTTCTAGAAAATCCTTTTGTCTTCTTGCCTTTTATCTATTCATTGACGGGGATAAGGGACTATCTCTTTGACGATATCGACTATTGGTTAGTGCATACAATTCTCTTTTTATACCATTTATGGCAATCATAATGTATATTTTTGAATATCTGTCGCATTCGATATTTTTTTTTATAAACCATCAATATAGTTATGAGCTCCTAAAAAGCACGCAAGATCTTGAAACTCTTTCAAAGTTAAATGTTAAAAGTAATATTTCGAGCGTTTGAGAGTTACTCTATCATTTGTTATGTTAAGCGAATAAAGTTGTAAAAGTACACCCATACCCATAAATATGTTGACACATTTGAATTTCAATTGTGTTCAAATGTAAATATTAGAATTTATATAGATTTTATTAATGTTATGCTATCGGCGTTGGTTAACCCTTCATCTCTCATAACATTATTTTGGTAATAAAATATAAGAACCCAGAACGATTTTGCCCTTGATCTATAAAAGCAGTTTCTTTACTACCGAATCAAATAACAGAGTATAAGAATAACAAATAAATGGATGTTTGTATCGCACTACTTTATCATTACCTTTCATGGTGTTCATAATGGGCGGTTGCCATGGCAACGGAAAACCTTCTCACGGCACCCAATATCAGGGGAATGGCCGATAAAACCCAAGTATATATTCGCTACACAAATTGGTAACTACGTGAGTAAATAAGTACTTAAAAAGAAATTGGATTTTTTTCAAGTGACTGCTTTTGAGCGTGATTTTTAAAATAGCTAGTGATTTAGGAAAACATGGCACTTTCTGTTGTACAAAATAACAATAAATGCCTAAAGTAATGGCGGGCAATTTTTTTCGCACTGAAATAGAAAGGTTTCTGTGAGAGACAGAACCAAGTAGAAGCCTTTTTATCTTTGAATATTTGAAGTGGTAGAAAATTTAGGTATTGGTGCTATGTACTACGAAAATAAAATTGGAAAAAATGTTGGTCAAAGAAAAAAGAATACTTACACGTGGATAAAGAAATTGCTTTGCTGTCTCATTTTTGTGGGGCATTTGCAAATTCAAATCCAGAATGTGGTCCAATCCTATCTTTTTTTTTCTGTTCTACGAATTTTATATAAAAACACTAGATTATTTACTAAAAGGTACCTAAACCTACCTACTAGCAGTTAGGTAGTACCTAGCTAGACTACTTCGCGTCTAAAATAATAAAAAATCTATTTCCATTTACAAACTACAACAAACGTTCTACACTAACATCGGAACTAAAAAACGCCCTTAATAACAAGTCAGCTAATTCATACATTTCATCGTGTCATGAGCCCAACAAAATGAGTGTATCATTATAAAAATCTAAATGTTCCCGTTTCTTCAACACTTAAACCCCAACTGCTTGACAAGTAAATACTTGACATTGTAATTACAATTCACGCACCCATTGTTTTATAAAATTGTTAACCGACTGTGTTAAAAATACATACAAATTTGCATATACCTGAAGCGTTAAAGTTACTTTTTAATTCAGTGGGGTTATACCACCAAAATTAGACCATGGCGGTTAGAACACGCGATGTAATTCTATTTGAGATTTTTATCTGTTCAATTGATGGTTATATAGTTACGAAATGAGCTTAAAAAATACGATACTGTGGGGTTAGGGTGTGGGTTTAGTAGCGTAGCGTAGCGGTGGGGGGTTAAATAAATAATGTTGTGTGCGATGTTTATACAGTTTTCGTCGTCTTGTTACGTTTAAAAGTATACAAACTAAATTTATTTGTCTAGCCATGAATGACTGATCAATTCACAAAGAATATTGCTAGTAGGTAATCAAAGGTTCCAAAAACTTCATAACTAATATTGATCTGAACAACCACTAAATCTTTGCTTGCGGTAAACTCGTAAATATTCGATTTAACTAACTCAAATATTCTGCAGCACAAAATATGAGTGCCGATGTATCTCATGCAGCATGCAATACTATATAATAACCAAAACTGCATGACTCTATAGAATCGCTGCCACTTATGAACCCGCTAAATCCTAGCTACTAAAACCTTACCCCTAACGTAGTACAGTGCGTGATTTTGTTAATGAAGATCGTTCGAAAAACGTTGTATTTGGTAAAATAACATGTAACGAGTGTGTAAAATCTAATTATTTATGTTATTATAGCAGGTACTATGTTATTTGAGAAATCTACATCTGACAGTGAACGATTAAGGTGTTAGAAATTGTATTGTATGTAATTTTTTATATCTCATTCTTTGTTTTCTAAGATGGTGGAGGTTTTTGGGGTTTTGGGTCGACTTTTGTTGGGATGTAAGTTGTACAACAATTGTTATGTGGGTAGTATTTTGTGATTAATAGCCAAGTTCTTTGTCAAGTTTTTGCTAAAAGTAGGATTACTTTTTACCCGACTGCGCGACAGCAAAAGCTCTATGGTTGGGGAGGTCACGTATTTTATAAAAAAACACTATTGTTATTTCTTTTCGGAATGGCGATTACAGGTTGATACCATAAAATCTAACATCAACAATAACTTTTAAATTATTTACAACAAAAATGCTCCATTTATCCTACATAGAAACAATTAATCTTTTTACTCTACGTAACATAATCCAAGCAGTGAAACTAACTTCCTTCTTCTAACTTAAAAAAAAAAACATATCAAGGTGATTCGACGAGGAAGCGAACCTGCGATCCGGCCTTGTTTCGTGAAAGTGTGACCTTTAAGTCATGGTGCCTTTGGATACGATGTTAATATAAGTTCCATGAGGTGCAATAAATTTTATTTTTAACGAACTTTTAAGTAGCCTGTAATTACCTCAAGGTTTTTCACCTCATTGAAAAATAGTGGGCATTGATCTCACTTGCTTTCAAGCACACAACAACTAGGATGGATGTAATGGAAGGATCCTAAGCACCTAAGTATCCAAAAATGATCAACCCTTACCTACTTTATCAAAAAAGTCTATTTCTAGAAGCCATTTCTCACAATACCCAGCCAATAGCTACAATAAATTATAAAACCTACACCGCCCATTGCCAAGCGATACGTAAAACTCGAGTCGTTCGGTCGGAATGAACGATTAGTGAACGAACGAGATCATATTACCACTGGATAGGTAGGTTCGTTCAGAAGATCCACGTTGCAACTTAAGTACGTCCGGTGCACCCTCTGTTGGCCATTCACCTCTGCTGCCGACCTTGCTGTTCTTTTTGTCATGGCATGAGACATTTCGCAAAAGAAGGACAGTAGGATGAAACATTTTCTCATGAAAAACTTTATTTCGGTCTCAACATACACTCATGACATTCATAACTGTAAAGGAATTAAATTATAGTTTCTACAGATACTACAATCTGACAAAAAAAACCGGTGAAATGTAAGCTTTTTCCAAGTTCGTGGGTAAAAGACAGCTATGGTGATAAGAGAGGCAATTGTAATCCCCAAAACTCTTAAAATTGTATTCACAATACAGTGTAAGAGAAGTTTTTTGATCTTTTTGCTTCAAGCTTCACTGTAAATACATCTAATGATTGTTTTTTCGAAGTCTAAACTAAATGGAACTTCTGTACTTACCTGTACTTCTAGTCATGTTACGAAGACCTTGGTCGGAGATCGGCTGGGATTGCTCGATATCTTGGTAATCTTGACTTTCACGCCGGAGATTAATTGTGGTACTTTGTGGTTTTTGAGTACGAGCAGAATTGGGCCCGTGTGCCTTATTGCGTAGAAAGAGAGAGCGACAGTTTTTATTTAATATTATATTGCCTTCTTTATTGCGCTAAAATATAAGAATCTCAACTTAGAGTTAGCTTAATCAGCTTATAACGTTCTTACTTCTGAGATTCTTCTCTGATGATGGATGCCACCATGTCTTCAATTTATTGCGGTTCTAGGCCATGCCTGTTGAAATGCTGGCATTTTTAGAAAATAATAGTAAAAACTAGAATATTCTTCTATGTCTAGGCTGAATTTAAACTTTGAATAGAATCAGATTTGAACTAACGATCGATCGACAATCCAGGCGTTAAGGCTCCGTCTGTCTGTATTGTGTTCCATTCTCCCAAGGGCCCCTTTTCAGCAACTATTTCAGGAATTGAAACCTTATTTCAGCCCAATGAGCTTTCTGATTTTCTCCCCATTTTCATTCAGACTTTTTTCATGTTTAAACGAGAAAAGTACTTCTAAAGCTGTATTAATAAACTTCAGAACTCGTTCAACTTCAGTCACAATGATTGAAAACATCGCACGAAATGATTTCACATGAAAATTGTGTACCTACATATTATTATCGGAGTTCAATATCCAAAATACTTTTTCAAAGAGTTTGAACGGAATAAAAGTTTTCAATTCAACAAAAAAGTTGGGCTTATTGACGTAAATCGACTTTATCATAATAAATTTATTGCCCCGGGCATATTACGGGGTCTTTGTGGGGTGGAAACGCCCGTTGTCGGTCGTGAGATGTTTATGTATGTGTAAAATATGGAAATTCGGTATGAGATTCATTTTAGATTGATTTTTGCCCGTGTTATGTTATGTGTAACATTTTGGAACGGATTGCAAAACGTTTTTCGATTTTGCGTTTTTATTTTTAGCCAAAACTTGTTCGGAAACCAGTTTTTTGTTTACATCGACTTGTTATGTTTAAAACTGAAATGAAAAGAAGAAGTAATTGGATCTATATTTGGATTTTTTATTATTATGACGTGTTCTGAATAAAAAAAAAAACGAAATAAGCGAAAGGTATCAAAAATAAAATCAAAAAGTACAAAAATAGTTAACTTAAACGACTACAAATAAGCGGGTAATTTTGAGCATTATAATGCCTACTGGTTACCATATAGGGGTAAACGTGGGTAGTATTAATAATATCCATTATTTTAGTTCGTAACGGTCTTCTAAAGACCAAATGTTAATGGAGGTATTATGTTGGCATTAATAGAAAACCTCTTGATTGTGATTTATGTACCTCTTTAAGTATTAAGGTCATTTTTTGTTCAAAAAAGCGAGCGTTTTGTTGCATCGTCTAGGTTTTAATTATATGAGAGGTTCTTCAATCTTTTAGTGGATTAGTTATTTGATAAGATTTTTTAGATAACAAAATGTTGAATTGTTTTATTCGCTAAAGTTTTGCGATTTTTTGTTTGCATGAGTCAAATAGCTAAGAAAATTATTTTAATTTTTATATAAATAGCATATATTATAACTGTAAAAACAATTTAAATGTAAATAAGTAGATACTCAAAGTTGAATAAAAGTCTCTTCAGAAAAACACAGTTGCACATTAGATTTTTTTGTACGCACAACAATGACACTAGAGATTACGGAAGATAACGATCCTATTTTTCACTAATGTAGGGTGGAAGCACATTTTCTCGTCCGTTCGCTTAAAATCTAAATAAAACTCATAATGAAACCAGAAGAGTGACTTCGTAAAAATATATTTAAGGCCATATACTTTTATCACGCACCGTCTGAAGGCTTTGCCTCTTAAAACTTGCAAATGTTACACCCTTAACGTTTTATGTGTATATTCTAAGTGATATTCTCGTAAATTCCCTGACTGTTACGTCACGTAAATGTACTGATTTTGTTACTTTGTGTGTTTTTTTTCACATTTTTGTAAGTAACATTTACATATTATTATTATCGAGTTGATCTTTGAATAAAAAATGAATGGTTATTAAATTATCATTTTGTTGTTCCAAACTACATAGGTAATTAAATTTAAAAAAAAATACACTGAAGATAATGATTATGCACTTTAAAGGAACCTGTAGTAAAACGTAAGCTGTAAAAAACTTGTTCACTATGTTTTATGGGGAAAAAATTCTCTAGATTATTATGGCACGTAAAAGTTCCTAAAATAGTTAAAGACAACGTTTTGATGCAAAGTTTATGTAATATTTACTACCATTGCTTTTTAATTTTATGGTTCACCATAAGAGTAATCCTATGTTTAATGTCCATCTCCTAAATGTTCGTTGCCGAAAACTTTTTGAAGAGTTGTTTAAAGAACATTATCTCTATAATCTTCTTTCGTAATGTTTATTTTCAAGTTGTTCGTTTAAGGTATTAGCAGAGATCTACGAGGTTATATTTGTCATTTCTATTTTAGTATCAACTTTGATGCGGTTACCTCGGAAATTGCTGAACCGGTTTAAGTGATTTTTACATAAATGGAAAGCTTATGTCTTCCTGATCAGCATGAAGATAAAGTATATAATTATGCTTCACTTATAAAGGTACTTACACGGTTCTGAGTACTTTAAAGTCGACAGATTATTACCTCACTCATGAACGTAATTATTATTGTGCACTTTCATGCAATGAATTAGTACCCTTTAGAATTACGCTTTACTCATAATTTGAAAAGGTAGTTAGAATATTAAATCACCAGTGAGGCAGTCTATGCCGTAGCTGAGGGTCATTCACTTGCTAGTCTTACGATAAGATTATTCCTAGATAATCCTAACAGTATCTTTTGCCTGACCTGAGGAACTTTCCAAGAAAGCCTTACTGGCTAGCAAAAGACTAGACTCATTTAAAATAAGACCTTCAAGCAACTTCTTTAAAATTTCACATTTTGCACATCAAATAAAAAACAAAAATCTATAATAATTTTGAACAAAAGTGCTTATAATCTGAACTTCTTTACGAGTTAGGGGACATTCAATATAGGGACTAAAGGTGGGCTCAGCGAAGCGCCATTTTATAATAACGCTTATACACATTGGGGTATTACTGTAATTTGGGGGAACTCGCCTGGAAGAAGGTACTGGGGAGCCCTCTTGGAACAAAAACTTCAAATTATGGAACCGATATTTAAGGGACGATGTTATTAAATGTATTGTTGATGTGCACTCTGAAAATAAATATAATAAATTAGCGAGATCTTGATAGCCGTGAAAGTGAATATAACAAGATAACAAAACATTGATTTAAAGCAACCTAAAATAGTTTATAATTCTAGCTTTACGTACGAGAAACATTTACTAACATTATTTCAGTTGGATAATAATTGGTGCTTACACCACATAACTTAAAGTCTGATTTAAATGCAGAGAACGATAACATTTTTCACAAAAAAAACCGATTATAATTGCAAAGCGCAATTAATTATTTTAACACTCCCATAATATTAAACGGAATTTATTATTGAACGGACTTATCTTTATATTTATTCATATTCATAGTTAAATCTTTTCACTAAACTGTTCCGAAAACATGAAATCACTGTGATTTAAACTGTTAATGCTAAAAATTTTATGATCCTAGTAGATTTTTAAATCATTTCTTGTTATTACAAGTCAATACTCAAAGGTTCTACAACCTCTGTTCACCAAATAAAAAAAACAAACAAGCATGAACATAATCAATTCTTTTCCTGGTTCACAATGCATGATAAATTGTCCACGTGACAGCTGTAATGAAAACACAGTAACAGACATAAGGGCGTGTACCCATGCATACGACGTAGGAAACGTATATTTTAGCATAGCTTTAATAAACATTGGTGATTATACAACACTCTGGCGGTATGGTGATGTGAGATTGTATGAGAGGAAATATTCCGTGGGTTAGTCACTTGTGATTGAGCGCGGTTTATCTTTTCGACTTATAAAAAGAAAATGACAATAATTGGCAAAATGTTACTGCCTACATTCTAAATACAAAAACCATTTACTTCTGTAAATAAGATTCAAAGACAAAAAAAGTTGCCATAAAGTAACATAAATGATAGGAATCCCCCAGGAAAATCGGATCTGTAAACATTGTTATAAAGTTGGAATTTACAACTATGGGTCACAATAAAATATTTATTTTGATGCGAGTTGACCCTTAGGGCTCTTAAAGATAACAAGTAAGGGTCGATGATAGCTACCGATTCGCATGTCGAACTTTCCAGAAATTTATTTGCAAGAAAAATGTTCTTTATGAACATGACTGTATGTCAGAAATAATTCGATTATTTTAAGCAAACAAACAAAAAAACGTGACTTCTTAGGTATCAATTACGAATTTCATAAATACACACGCACGTCCAGCCATGTTTTATTCAATCTTTTAAATCGTATTATAATTTTTTTTCACAAAATCTAGGTTGTGTTTTAAAAATTTGGCCGGTCGTTCAACTGTGCTGTGGGAGAATTCTTCTTGACAATGGATCGTTTTCATAATCTCGGTATTTTTCGGTAAAAAATGAACCGTTAATGATGATTTTAATGGTGTTTTTTTTCTTAATTTCAGGTAAGGAGAGCTTCTTTTTGACGTCCGTAAGTGGATAAGTGATTTTCGCTGTTATAAAATGTTGGTGAGTGCGAGGTGGTGATTAACTCGGTGAAAAACAATATTATGGTAATATTTTCTATAAAAATATCTCTCTAGACATAGCTTAATTATCTTTTGATCTCATAACAATCACTTCATAAATTTGGTATTTTACTTACTAATACTTTTTTTTAATTGCAACAAAAATATCTCAAATTACTGCTTATAAACCTAACGAGAAAAAACCTAAACATCGACAATCAGTCTCGTCGAATTGTGTCTAACGCGTAGGGTGAACGTCCTCATTATCAGCCTCTCGTGAATAATATATGGGACGAATTTCGCGATTCCACCGATGACTGTCGTCACTCGTCAGAGTTGCGTCATCGTCACTCCCATTACAAAAACATAGGTGTTGAATGATTTAACTGATTTTACAGGTCATATTTCCTAGCCAAAAAAAAGTTACTAGGTGATAGTTTCTAGGCGATAAAGCGACAGTATTGTAATCATAATTTCAAACAAGTACCGACTTGTTTCGATGACAACCAACCGTTGGATATTGACTATCACAACTCGCAAGGAATAACAATCAGCTGACACCTTTCCATTGCGGTTTTTCTTCGATTTTTTTCCGAATTTCAACCCTCAAAGAGAGCAATGGATGCTCACCGGCCGAGCAATATGTAGGGGCAATGTAATACGTTTTCTATTACCCGATCGGTTTAGAAATTCAAAGTTTATCAACCTAAACGAGACCGCGTATTGAATATAAAGAAATATAATGTTACATTTGAATGCATCCAACGTCCCTTTGCAAAAGTTATTTTTAACACGATTCTTTTAAAATTAATATTCCATGCATTTGTTTTATGTGTGTTTTGACACGGTTTTCGGTTGGTGGGGTAAAGAAAACAACTCTAAAGTTTTTAATTTTATTACTATCAAAGATTTTTACAAATGGCTGCTGTGGTGAACAGCTTATAGAAATTACAAAAAAAAAAACTTAAAATTTTGAACAACAGATATTATTTTCCAGATAGAAACAGTTACGTTTATCAACCCTAAAATGCACATCGCACTACGATAACTCTTAACATAAGAGTGAGTAATCGACCCTCTAATTAGTGTATAAATAGAATCCCGAATTTTAAAGCATAACTATTGTAAAATTCACAATCAAAATTGTGTAAAATTTCAGTATAGCCAAAGATTAAGTCGCAAACCCGTGCGGTCTTGTCACAGCGGGGTCAAAGGCAAACAACCTGGCCTCGGTTCAATGCCTTCACTCTTTTTATTTACTGCTTAAATTTTAGCCTTCATTTAAGCAGTTAATCATGAGTTCTTATTGCTAATTTTAACTATGGGTTAACTATAATTGTGATTTTTTAAATTATTTGTAGATTTAATTTAGATGCATGTAGAATTAGTAGATGATTTTAATATGATCAAATGTGTCATCAGAAGTTTTGACAAGTTTTATATTTTATCTGAGGAGATTGGGAACCTTCAGGGCATCCAAAAGGACAAGTAATTATTTAAAGAAAAAAATCCTAGCTGACAATCAAAAGTTCACAAGTAGATTTAGATAGTAGGTAGGTGGTGGTGCTAGTAGATACAGTCAGTCAAAAGAATTAATAATAATGTGAAAATAAGTATTCTTATTCATGTGTAGTTTCATTTTTTTACAGTCAGCTTATCCATTTTCCAGGTACCTACCTATATGTATTATTATCAATTAGGGACAGCTATCAATTCAGCTAGCAACATAAATATCATAGTTAAAGCCAGTCCTATCCCAAGGTATTTGACTATGCGTGTGCTGTTTATTTAATAATTATATTATATCTGTATCTAATCTCCCCGAGTTCAGTAACCATTGCTATCAATGTGTATAATACACAACTCGTTAAGATAACGGTTCTATCATTTGTCAAAAAAGCTTTGAATAGGTATGTTTACATTGAGATCAAACAAATTACGTACAATATGTATTTTCGTAAAATGTAACGGTTTTTTCCCACTTTGAACGTATAGGAATGACTATTTAGTTATTGTATATAATAAACAGCTCACTTATTAGTCATCTATAAAAACATAATCATTTGAATTCTATGACAGAGTATCTTTTGCCTTATATTGAACTTTGATTCTTCATTGGTTTATTATCGGAACAGCTAATGAGGTCGTTAACCTGATTTTGTTTTTATCGAGATTTAGAAAAAGATATTGAGTTCGTTTGATAAACAAATTAGATTTCAAATTTACGTCCAGAAACAAAAAGTTTACTAGTGTTCACTTCAACTTTGAACTCTAAACTAAATCATCATCATCGTTCTCTTGCCCTTATCCCAATTCATTTGGGGTCGGCGCAGCATGTCTTCTTCTTCCATACTTCTCTATTACTCGTCATCTCATCAGACACCTCCTTTCTTGCCATATCATTCTTTACACAGTCCATCCATCGTTTCCACATTCATGCTCAAAACTTTCCTCACAACATTTTCACAACTAAATACGATATTATTATTTTCAAAATAACTTAAAAATATGTTCACAAAAACATAAACAAAAAAAACTATTTTTATTTTAATTAAATGCTTACTACAAGAAATGAGTAGGTGTACGCACAAACACTAGAATCAAGTTCATTGACCCCATTATCTCGGTAAATGTATCGACGCGAACATTTTGCAGCTGTTAGTCATTCAATAGATTTTTCACAACAATGTACTTATTTAACAACAAAACAATGTTAATAAAAATATTGCCAGTATTTATGAATCAGTAGTTACAGGTCCTGGACTCCTGGTACAACGTAGTCTAATTAGTATTGCAAATTGCTTTAACTGTCAGATAATGGCTGGATGGCACCAGTTCCTAAAATCCTATTCAATTCAATCAAATCTGATGTCAGGTGATGTGATTGACTTGTGCTATGCTTAACAACCACAGGAGCACATTTAATTGACAGACACTGATGAAAAGTCTTTCTGAACTGTAGCAATAGCTGATGATTTGTTTTCAATTTATAGAATGTATTTACTATAATAATACCTAAAACATAAGAAACATAAAACTGAAGAGTATGTTTGTTTGAATGCGCTAATTTCTGGAACAGCCAATCGGATTTTAATAATTCTTTTTGCATTTGAATTATACATATAACATCACGCTAAGACCCGCGGGGCACAGCTAGAAATACAAAAAATAAAAACTATTTACTTTAAACTCACTGCCTCGTTGGTCTAGTGGTCGCAAGCGCGACTGCTGAACGAGAGGTTCTGGGTTCGATTCCTAAGTCGGGCAAAGGGTCATTGGGTTCTTTCCATCAGGAATTTCTCAGTAGCAGCCACGGAGCCTGGATCTGTGCCCGGTTGATGGCAATAGGTTCGCGCCCTACTACATGGGACTTTAACATAACTGGCGAAATGTGGGTGTACTATTAGGTACAGCTCTGCCAATCGCTTCGGGGATTACAGGCGTGATGTTATGTTATATATGTACTATAAATTCTAAACCCATTTAATCAGGTTTACATCTTAAACGAGCTATGTAATGTTGAGATGAAAACTTGGCACTATTTGCCTCGTGTTTCGCAGATTCGCAATGTTGTGTGAGTTAGAGTATGTTTATCTGAGCAATAGATGGCGCCACGTGTAGCTCAGTTGACGCGAGGATGAGTTCCATGCCAAGTACTATAATGTCAATCGTTTGTGTAATTTATTGTGTCAATTATATTAACAAACTGTGAAATATAGTTTTATGTAGTGTGGTTGTAACAATGTAAGCAGTGTATCAATATTGAAATGGGTATCATTTGTGATTATGCTGAAAAATTTAAGATAAAAAACATAAACTAAAGTTAAAAAACATGGCATTATAGCCTAATTAACAAATCTAATTATGTTGCCAAATAAAAATTGATTAGTGTAAGTACTGTGATTTAGTGGCGTTGCAATCATTGAAACTAATTACTTGACCGATATCTCAGCGGGTGCTTCATCTAAAACGAAATAAAACACAATATATGACCGTAAACGATAAACTTCAACTCCAACAAATTTATGTTTCCCATTAGAGGAAATCTATTTATTTATTATTTAATAGTTTTACCACTTAAGACCAATTAGCTCTAAAATTAAATAGTCCAAGTCGTTTGCGATCTGTCCTCTCGTAATTACTGAACCATTAATGATTCCTCCTGATTTTTTGTAGATTACTTTTATGGATTTATTACAGGTCGTATTTCTGAGGTCTAGACCCCATTTCAACAGAATAAATTATTAACTATACATTTTTATGTTTAGCATTTTTTTCTAAATAGAATTTTATCTCCTGTGGCATATATCTTTAACATTTTCTACCAAATCTCTGTTGGAAAAGACTTTATTAAAAATCTTATTCCTTTTTACGTGCCATATTGTTTATTTATGTTCTTTAATAAAACGAGATGTTTGCAAGTATGTTGTGTTGCAAATGTGTTTCTTATCTTGGGGGTAAATATTTTTAAGTGCGTATAAAAAGATGTTGCAGTTTTTTTATGTACACTCATCTGCCATTTTTGCAGCCCACCGTACATTGCAAGTGGATTCAAATAGTGGCAATGTATCAAGTTGATACTTTGTAAAAGCTTTCAGGTAATATCAAGGACTGGATTATTTTAATGGACTGTTAATATTCTTTATAGGGGGAATTTAAGTTACAATTACTCCATGATAGCGATTAAGTTTGCTTAAAACAAATGTCATCGAGTAAGAAACTTAACTGATACGAATTTTAGCTGTAATAATCAAACATTAAGTATTTGACCCAAAAACAGACAAGTGCTATTTTTATTGTGACAGCATTTTGTCATTAAATCAATAAAATAATACTCATTAAGTTTACTGTCGCAGACATGCTTAATCTAATCTGGACACAGAATTCTAATTTTGCGTTGCTAAGCCGAAAGCGAGCCGACTCGCAGGGTATTTATAGTTTATTTCGAAGTGACCCACTTAGGAACTTTGTAGATAACCTAACATGGTCCCAGACATTATCTTGATACGACATGTCTATCACTTTCCTGTGTATGCTGATTTCAATATGTAAAGATTATTTATAAACGAATTGCGAATAACTTGTGTAGTTATGAGCGAATCACAGAAACGTGAAAGGCAAAAAAATTGTTTGAAGAGAACATCGATCATATTTTTCTCAAACCTACCAAAAAAAAATGTATTGCAGAATCAAAATTTTTATTTATGAAAATCATGGATAGTGTACCGCTGATTCCATTAAATACTTCCATACTGGCTTTAACAAAAATGATTTCAACCCCATAAAAGCACCTGGCTAAACTAAAAATCGAATCATCGAATGCAAAAATTGGCGCGAAAATATTCAAAATCAGAATGCCATATTTAAAACATGGCTGGACTTTAACGGATTAAGGGTGATGTACATCCAGGTTTAATCTACGTTTATCGCCGACGGGCAGGCCGGCAGGCGGGCACAGTCAATACCGATCGACGGTTTAAGCCGTCCGTCCTGCCTGTTATATTGTTTTAATAACTTGTGAATTTATGCTTTTGCAGCCTTTTGAGCATTTTTTGGGGAATGGTGCAATGTTTTGGGGTTTGCAGTGTGGTGGCATTGTTGCAGAACAGTGCAGTATTTTTTATTTAAAAATGAAATTTTTGTGAAAAGTTTTTTCCTCTTTTTGAAGCCTGGCTTATGGTATTTTAGTGCAATTCAATACCTTCACTTGCTTAATAAATTAACCCATTACACTTAACAACTTAACATATGTGGGTTTTTATCTACCAAACTGTAACACCCATTATAAACAAGTTTAAGTGATTACTTAAGTAAAAGTAATAATTTAAGATACGATTTTAATTCTGTAGTTTTTAGTAATTACTAGCAGTCAGAACTGTCAATAGATTATAGAATTCTTAGCTTTGATTTCTTTGGCGGTTCTTACTTCGTTCAAATTCTTGTCTATTAGTAATTACTTAAACTTAAGTAATTACTTTAACTTGACTATAGATACGGGTGTAAGTAACACTACCCACCATTATAAATCTGTCAAAACATTTCAATACGTCAACTCAGAGCTTCGCCCCAGCAATAAAACAAAAATAAAGTTGATTTAAGGCGTTATTTCACTTTGGCAAAGAAAAATAAGTGTAAATTATTAGTGTACACAACTCGCCTATAGATTCGCGAGTGTTTTGCCAAATACTCTTAAGGCTTGGACAGAGTCGGCGGAAAGTTGGGAATTTAACTACTTTTCTTCTCGTAAATGTCTTGTGTTTTTATTTAAGATATTGTGGGGGTGAAACGGGGTTATAATTTGTAAAAAAAAAGTGAAATATAACGAGGCTGTTAATGAAGGCTCTTGTTATATAAAAATGGAGTTTAGAAAGCAGTTAATTCAAAAAAATTACGATCATTCACATAAAAATGAAAATGCAACATCGAAAAAATTAACCTGAAAATCGAACCGTATAACGTTTACCCCTCGCAGCGACACCAATTAGGTTAACAAATAATTTCCAAATCGGAAACCTGTAACCTTTTTTCAACTACCGACCCTGTTTACCAAAAAAATGGTTAGCCCACCACTCGCTAACGCAAGGCACTGTAATCTACCGTGGTGCTGTAAAGGTTAATGACCGTCGTTACATCGGCAGTGGGGGGTTGAATCTGAGCACCGATGGGTTTTCCTCCTATACTTATATATTATTTATCTTCCTAACTGTTGGGTAAGCACGTGGGGTGTAATGGGTTCAGTAAATGTACCGGAGATGATAGGGCGAACATTTTTTGTTGCGAAATAAGTATCTGTAAGAAAATGGAAGCAATGTGTCTTTTTTTCTATCAGTTGTCTTGTGTTTTCTTTTAAGAGCTTTTGCAGAACGAGTCTTAAAATATTATCCTCGTATAGGTCCACAAACATTGTTGAGAATATAAGTGATCCAGAATACTGACTAGTACTGATTGATCAAAGATGGCTGCATGGAAATCGCTGTATCTCAATGACCTTCGGACTTAATATGAATGCTAATTTTAACAAATCAACAATCAGTTCGTTAGTTATTTCATGAAAGATTTTCTATCCACGAAATCGTTCACGTTCCATCTGACCGTAACAACCCTTACAAACTCACTCTACCATTTAATAAAACAATTAGCTTCACAGATTACTAACCCTTAACCACCCTTAACTTTAACTGACCCACCATCCACTAAACTTCCCCATGAAAATAATCCGAAACAAAATACCAAAACACTGGTACCTACTAACCCAAACTATTAATACTGCTGACCCTAAATTTCGCAGATAGCGTACAAGCAGCTTAATCCCATGTTATCATTACACACACTCGCTATTCGATAATGTCGTGCTACCAAGATAAACTGCTTTACCCTCCACCTCTATCGCATATGGAACAGAGTTCAGAATTAATATTTTGGGTGTATTGGTAATGTTGTCTGTTGGTATTGGGGACACAATAGATTGACTGGTTGATTCTCCTTTGTGATAAATATCTATTGTTCTAGTGTCTTTTCTTTGAAGGCTTATTGGTATCGGATCTTGATGAAAGTGTATCATTAAGTTTAATTATAGGGTAAAGGGCAGATATCGAGATGGATAAAGAGGCTAATTGCATAGTGCATTGGAGATTCAACGTAGTGATTAAGACACAATAGGATACTATCAATTTGAGACTTGTGACGTTTTAGAACTGTTAATATTGAAAGACGTAAAAAAGAAAAGAACTGTATCCATCATAAATAAAATCTAGCACTAAATAATCATGAATATACAGCAATCGTAATCTTTAACACGCCTTCATCTGCTCTTATACATCTTAAAAGATAAGAAATAAAAGCATCTTTTTAAAAGCTCTTAAATATTGATACGCCAGCCATTCGGATCGCTTCGGATATTGTCGTCTAAGATCGTGACCGGACAAGCACGAAGCGAAAATTTATTTCGACAGACCACGAAATGTTACCGAATGTATTTTATGTCATTAACTTTTAACGAGAATTGACGATTGGAAAGGAAATGGCTACGGCTATTTAAAACAACATAATATTTATTTCTTAGAAAAAAAAAGAAATCAGGAACAAATTTATACATACATAGTAACTTTCCTTAAATGACTGTTTCAGACGACAGGGCTATAAAGTTAGATTTTAAAACATTGAAACATTAAACAAAGCACGTCTTTTAAAACCATTGTGTTCACTTACCAATTCTTCCATAACTCAATATAAAAATAAACAATATACAGTCCACCACTCAGCTTTCTACAATATTCATTATAAATAACAGTTGAACGGCGATCAATCTTGTGCTGAACGCCCTACTAAATTGTCTTAACTCGGACGATCCATTTGTAAGGATTTTGTTAAAAAAACGTTATTACTAATGACATGGAAGTAACAGGAAAAATGCTTGAACTAGACAGATTCAATATTGTTGAAGTAGAAATAATATTACTGTTGGATTTTTATGATGGAGTATTTTTATTTTTGTCACTTTACATTATTGCTTAGGGTGCCTCCACCACTTACAATTTTTATTTTAAGAAACCTCATTCAATACTTAGCCTAGTACTTACATTCTGAAAACCTAAATATATGAGTTCTATGTGTTAAACCTCTCAACCTACCGGAAAATCGTCTGCTGAATTTAGTTTCATATTCCACCAATCTTGAAATACTTCTTGAACATTTCCACTCCTCCTTGAAAATGAAGACGCTCGTTCCACTGGCAAACACAACATAAATCTGGCCTCCAGTATCGATCTTTAATGCCACTTGGACTCCTGCCCACCCTATAAAATCACCCTTTTACCATAAAACAGAAACCCATTAACGAACCCATCGAAATTCACTTATAAACTTTCATATAATTCAAAATACTTATTTGAAAATGTATTGTAATATCGTTCTATAAAGTTCATCTCTTTTCATTTTCTGTCTATGTCAATATCTTAAGTGTCGTCTTGAAGTATTGCCAGACGTATATAATTTTAGTTTTAGATGTCTAGACTAAAATTAAGTGTCGGTATAGAAAAGATTTTTAGTAAACATGAGTTGGTAGTGTTGGGAAATGTCGATGGTTGGTCTGATATTGTCGATTTTAAGTTAATTGCAATGATGATCGGTGCTTAATAAGGAAAAGGTTTCAGCTAAATATCAGTAGACTTTACAATTTCACGTTTCCATCGCCTCAATAATTATGACCAGAATGAAACCTCTGGAGGATGCGTTTGCAACAAAACATGAAAACAGTATTGGTTACGGTATACAAACGTTTTCGAAAATATGAGACACGATAAATAAAGTTCGCAGAAAAACTTTTTAAAAACAGCAGTAGCTTGTACACTATCATAACTTTAGTTTATCATACCGAAAGAAATCCACGAGAAATTGCAGCCCTCTACGAAGTGGGGTTGAAAACATTTTGCTCCGATATATCGAAACGGTAGCAAAAATTGGCACGGAATATATCGTAGTGCATATCTCGATCTCCAAAACCCGTATTTACGTTCGCAGGTAACAGAGGAAAGTTTTAGGGTTCCTTACGAAATTGGAAAAGGACAGTTTCGTTTTTGCTTACTGTTTGGCTCATAAATGGAGATGGGATTTGGTATCTTTGTAATACGTGTGTCTTTCTGTGTATCAACATTTTGCACTTCTGATAAAAAAAGAGATGATATGGAACACAATAGGAATGCCTAGACAATTCTCAAGTTATCGATAATACTTATTTTAAAAGTCACATCACTAAAGCTTAAAAATAATTAACTTCGTTTATATGATTACAAATTGTTTGATGGTCTACCTTGAAAGAATTTGAAAAGCTACATTTAATTTACGTGTTAAAATCGACATGGAAGTATATTTTGAAGCATATCATTTACCACCTAGATTCTTATTTTAATCTTCGGACTGTCGGAGAGTGAACACCCACACAGATGCATACTCAAATCGTTATACAGTTTACCTAGGTACCGTTTAAAAAACCTTGTTTTATTGAATCAATATAACATTAAATGTAAACATTTTCCTTGCAAAGCTTGCATAATATCTAGAAAGCCAAAGCATAAATCCAAATGACTCGAATAAGCAAACCAAAAAAATCGAATCAAAGAAGAAAATTGACACAAAAGCTACAGAACCAAGAGTTTAAAGTTTATATTATTTGTGGAATCGAACTCTGCACATCTGTTGGAAGTGTAGGTTTTTTATTAGGCTGTTATTTCTGCAATCGGAGCCGACTGCTCGACTACCCAGTACCCGCCTCGCTTTACATGTTTACATGCGGGGAATTAAAATTTTGTTGCTGCTTTCAATTTGAGTTTGGGTTTCAGAAAATAATGTTAATTGATTTTGTGGTTAGTTTACTTTGGAGGAAATAGTTGAAGTTTATTTAGAACTGTTTTGTAACATCGCGTAAGGAAACTTATTGGTAACAGAGATATTAATGAGTATAAATACGTACGGAAGATACTAATTTCTTACGCAAAATATAGTTATACCTAGTAAAGTTACAAATAGAGCACTATGAAAAACTCAAAGGGTTCCAGAATGAATTTACCTGGAAAGCATTGTATGAGGTTTGTTATATAAAAACAAGAACTTATTACTTCTGCATTCGCAGTCTACTAACAAAATAAATTAGGTCTTCCTTAAAATACCCACAGTTTTCCTCTAAAAGTCACCCAACAATTACTCCAATACATTTCTCTTAATATCACCACGCTATCATCCAAAGGGGCAATACAAAAGCATTGTTAAGCCACACATAGCCTTTTCGACGTTGCCTTTAGGCCGATTTCATTTTACAAAGTAACTTTGAAAGGGCGGCTAGACAGCTGTCGTATTCCGTAATATTCTGGGGACTAGACTAGACCTGGGGCCAACGTTGGGCGAATATTTGCCTGATTATTGGAGCCAATGTTGGTAGAAACTATGTTTGTATGAGGGGAGAATTGTTACCCTATTTTGAGTAACGATATTAAGTAATTTTTTATCAATGTTCCCGAAGTCTGGTTAAATAAATTACAACACATTTTTCATCTTATCGGCACAAAGGGAGGTTTTCCTTCCAATTCTTTACCTCTTACAATCTGTTTATACCTACGAAGTTAAATTGGAAGTCTTTAAACGGCAAGTTAATTGAAATTCCAAGAAGATGAAACATGAGTTATTTTGCGAATTAAATTATCCTCGGTATATTAGAAATACGAGTAGGTAACATTTTTTATATATACATTGTAGTTGAATTTTAATAAAAGTGACAGTCATTAAAGTAGTTAGAAGTACTGCTGAAACATTTGCGCCAATGCTGGCCGCCAACACGTCGCAGACACTCTGTGCACTGCGCTTTATTAAATTCTGGGGAGATTGTTTTTCTGACTGGCGTCCTCAAGTTTCAAGAGGGTTGAACTTCGTAACTTTATAGTTAACTTGTTATGATTAATGCTAACTAACTATGAATAGATTAGTTTGCGAAACGTTTGAGAATCGCCCCTTTTAGCGTGAGTTTGTGATTAAAGTTTTGCGTCGAAAAATATAAGTTTTTGAGCTGAATTAAGATGGTTTACGGTTGAAAACAATGTGGAAAGAGATCGTAGGCAGCTTCTTGTTATTTGCAGTATAAAAGAATGGCTTCACTTTTGTGAGAAAACGGTTTTTGTCTTACATTTTATCATTCCTGACATATCTCCCTCTTCTACTAGACATGAAACGACATAACATGGTATTTTCCTTAGTGTTACTTCAACACCCGTATCTTTATCTTGTCTTTTAAAATTCTTTAGGTCGAGGGTCCATTACCTCTGCGATCCATCATTTGGCTGGAGGACGTTACCTACTCAGCGTCCATCATCTCAAAGAGCAATTCATAACGAACATCAATAAATCCAATTATAACTTCAGAACTCACTTCGACCGTCAATCGATCGACCGTTGACACAGCAAACTTTATTGTTTGTTTATTTTTTCATTAATACTAAAATAAAATGTCGTTAAAATTTTACGATTAACGTTGAAGTGATATCGCAAGGTTGGTTGAATGAACTTCGTTAGTACATAAGTGATGACATACACACATGTAAACACCTGCACATATCAATAGACAATAATATTGTAAATGCACTAACAAGTAAAGGCAGCGCACACAACACAATTATTGATAATGTTGTCAAGTATTCATTTTTGCTTGTTATGAGTCTGTGCAACGTATTTTTATCACGAAATTGACCCAGTTTGTAAATAAGAATGTTTTAATTAAAATTCGGGGTTATACTATGTGACTTTTCAACATTTGACACTGATGATAAGACTTGAATACTAACAAGTGCTAATTAATGCCAATCGCGTAGGTACATAAGTAATACTTTACTGAACATACATATAACGTTTTTTATTACCTATATTTTCCCACTGCTGGGCAAAGGCCTCCCCCATAACCTTCCACTCTTTTCTCAGCGCGGTTTTCAACACATAACGACTGACTAAATCATGATATTCAAAGGTTCATTCATAGTTTTATCACCACAGGAAAAATACAATTTGTGACGTATATTTTAAAGTGTTTCCTTTCGCGTGTTTTCCCTTCCTCTGCCTATCGGCCACGATAACTGGCTATCTTATCACGCCACCTTTCACCTCAAGTCAGTGGGTTTTCACGTCTTCCGACTTACCCCTAATGACTGCTATTTCCTTTAATTAAAATTTATTGCCCACCATTTTGCCTAAAATCTTACGAGTTTTCTTCTAAATCACCCAAAGTAACACTAAAAACGACTACATTTAGAACTAACACGGATTGATCTAAAACAGTATCAGCAGATAGTAAGATAACATTCCCAGTTACAACTCTCATAAAAACAATCGAATCAGTATAAATGACGGCCTCATTTTCAATAACGATAGTGCGACGATCATCTCAAAAAATATATTACGTTTTACCAGAGAATGCCAAGCTTACCGCAAGACAATTGAGTTACGCATATTACGTCAAAACAGCGGTGGTAACGAAACACCGGCGGGTAATTGGCTGAAGGATAGCATTCAATCTTGGAGATACCACAAGAATAATAGGCTCGAGTTACTGGCTCGATATCTAATAGTAACAGCCTATTAGAGATCTTGTTCCTGTAGCAGATACCGAGGGCTTAACTTTTTAGGATTTGTTGCAGATAACATTGGTTTTGTATTGTACGGTTTAATAACTATAAGAGGTTTAAGACTTGAGAAGGTGAAGGACGTTATAAATTTACGTCTTACTTATCATCATTGCTAAATTGAAGAGCCTAATATGGTAAAACAGACCGATATAACTTCCGAACATAGGATACGACCAATATGTGAACCCCAAATCAACCGATATTTTTTCCTTCAAAATCAATCAACCTAGCCCCTAACCCTACTACTACAAAGAACAGTAAACATCCAAATTAAATTCCAGCCATACATCATTCGCTCCAATTCGTTAGTTGCGAATAAATTGCAAGCGAGGCGTCCGCGGTAGCAAGCCCTCCATAGTCAAATTATTCACTCTCGCAATCCTACTAAAGCCAGCAGTCTCCGCCCAAAGCGGGCTGTTCGTGTAATATTAAATTATAGTGGGCCAAGTAAGACATTTCGAAATAGAAAATTGTTTCCATTCGTTGTTTGTGGACTGTGCTCTTAATTCAGATGAATGTGTTTATGTTGCTGCTGGTTTTGGCTTCGGTGTTGGACTCTTGAAGTGTAGTTGTGGCTATATTGCTTTCGGATTTAAAGGTCAAGCCTTTTTGGTGGATTGCTTACCACCTTTATTTCTTTCTTTGAATTTGGACGTCTTAGCTAATAGCAATCCATCCACTGTTCAATTTAGATTCTCTCTGAGCGTGATTTCTTCTCAGTATTAGCTTTTATTTTTAGATAGCCCGTATTGTACCACTCCTGGTCAAACACCTCCCCTCATGCCTTCCACTTCTCTTGATTTTGTGCGTTTTCTTGCCAATTTGCGAGAAAGCCATCCAAGGCGTATTACTAAATGTAAACAAGGTCTCTTTTTCTACGTACTATACAAAGGCGTGTACTAGAATAAAACTAAAAGTTTTATTCTAGTACACGCCTTTGTAAAGACAAAGGTCTAAAATCTCAGAATTATTTATTGCCCTTTAATTCGCAAAGCTCATAACATGAATCTCTCTAAGCTTTTATAAAGCTGCTTTTTCAACACAGAATACAATTATACCTGTAAAAAGAGAATGATCAAAGCCATTCCTAGAAAATCTAGCAGCTAATAAGCTTTCAGAGTAAAACAAAAGAGAAAAGACTACTACTTTGTACTCTACATTTTTAATTCCTGTTATAAAATTCTGTTTGCTCTCGGCTGCTTTAATGGCAGGGACATATAGACTGCAACTTCAGCATAATGCATGTCTGGAGTTGCTATTTTGTATTTATGATATTAGTTATCGCCATCTTGAAAAAGACTTGCGTTTTTGTCGTTAGTTGAGTGGCTTTTAGTTGGTAGTACTTTGAATGTTAGATTGAGCAATTTGTCTTGTGCAGTTAATTTAAAGCGAGATACTTCTGGTTCTAATTCAGTTTGTTTATTCTTTCTTTTTTTTATATCACTATAGTCTGGCATTTGCAAATAAATCAATTGATTATTTACCGCCAGGACAGTATTATACGTCATTTGTGAAAAAAAAAACCTCCCATATAGAAAAAAGCTAGCAAGTCAACATTTAAAAGCGGCACTTTTTCAAACACAATAATTCTTTGCAGTCGTACAAGCAAGTACAAGTTGACAGCAAACTGTTGCCTGCCTTTTATTTTTCCTATAGGCGCTCCTTGCCAAGTGTTCCAAGTTGTGGCTGTTTCGCGGCCCGCCAACTCTGCCGTATCGGTGGGACTTTTAAAACTCAACTCTGATACGTTTAATATAGTGTCTACTGCAAGCAAAACTTAAATAATGCCCATAGAAAACTTGTTTCGTGCAAGTTGCGGGGTACGCCGCTCCCGGCTAACTTTCCTGTTTGCTTTCAACCGTACGTATTTTATTCTTTCCTCTTTTAAATGCGATGCTTTGCATGTCGGTTACCATCGTAGACGGACCGTGTTTTAAGAGCAAACCTTTTGGGACGGTTTCAAATAGAGGCGTATTGCCTCCGAACGTCGGATTGTTCTTTTAACGTGCGGCCCGCAGGGAATCCTTGGCTGTCCATTGTCTACTTGTGAATATTGTAATGCTCGTAAACTCACACGAAAAATAGCCTCCCTAAAAGGCAATAAGCATAAACACAACTCTGGAAAGTTGGTTTGAAAAGAGCTTCGCGATATTCAAAACAGGACGAGGGGGCTTAATGTTATTCATGAATGTTAAAGCGTCGCGTTGCTCCCAAACATCGTTTATATTTGTAAGTTACGAAACAATGACACTAACTTAAACTCTGGATGTAAAGACGGGTGTTATCTTGGTTTGATGGCTCACATAAACAACAGATACGGTTTATTGCTTCGCCGCAATTTCGTATTAAATTTCAAAGTTTTGAAGTCTCCGCCTTAATTAAAAGTGACGGTGTATTATAACGATATATATCACCTCGCCGAGATACAATCTCGACTAGTCCAGATTCACTTAAATTCGGTGCTAACGAGATATTTCAGTAGCCCAGTGTCTTATCTTGGAGATCCGAAACTTCGCAGTTTAGGCTAACAAGTATCTGTTAAAGAAAGCCAAACAAATTTACGTCTTGCGAGAGAACGGTGAATAAGTGGCTTTAAGCTGAACAACCAACGGGGAAATAAAAGCATAAGCGTGTTTGTTGCTTTAGCGCAAAATGAAATGATGTCCAGTGAGCGAACGGTTAGAGAATAAATTAAAAGTAAGGACTCGGTCCGACAATTGTTTTATAGTACACTTCATATGTTTTTGTACCAAAACGTACGCTGCGTTTATGTCTAAAAATTAATATTTTGGAGTTTTAATTTTAACCTATCACGGATGACAGCTCGGATGAAATATGAAAACCCAGACGTAGTAAACTGTTTTTCTCTTGACCAAAAATTGGCTGCTTGCAAATTCGTTTTCTGAACATTTGCAGACCGGCAAAACAGTATCATTCATACGTATTATGTCTTGTATAAATTCCAATATTTTCAAGCAAACGTTTGGGAAGCCAATAATTTTGAAGCTCCATCTGAATTGAAACAACCGCTCCATCATTTCCAATAACCGTACCCAAGTGATGCCAAAAATTCTCGGCGAAAAAACTCGAAACAGCGTCAGAAAACATAACAAATATTTTAGGATCATCCAATTCGTTTCGTGAAACGTTCAATATCTGGAGCACCATACGTACGGATGGACAGGAACGTGATAAATTCGTTGAGCAGGCGAGGGAATGACACAGTGATCCCCGCTCATATTTCACAATATCCAAGCGACGCTGGCGTTGTTTTAACACGGATAACTTTGTGTACATCCACCATGTTTTATCTTGGCTCTTTGATTTTGTTGAGACTGACGACCTTTTAGTTTTGTTCAAAACTATACTATATTATATCTGTAAGTGAAAGACTTGATACATTGGTAACAATGTTCTGATCATTACGAAAGTCATGATATGAAAGAAATGCCTGTTTTTTCATGTAAGCTTTCGTTTCGATAAAATTGACCTCTGCCAATTTTAGCACAATAACCCTGGTATTTTAATTCAATACAAAATAACGAGAATTTATGTATATCATTAGGTTAGTAATATAATAACACACATAACTTCCGGCTAGAATAATGCGAAGGTCATTTCCTATACTCCTTGAAAACGAATTACAATTAAAAACTTATTCTAATCTAAAATCCACACATATTTCAATGGAACACAGTCCTGGGGTCCTCAAAACAAATTGGCTATTCAACTTGATATTTGCCAGAATTCCAACGGACCCCGGGACCCTTTGGGGACAATTTTGACAAATAGTTGGACTAATAAATTTTCATTGAAACCCCCGATAACTTTTGCGTCAGCCGTTGAAATTGGGACATTTCACTGAGTTACACTTAACTTAATTAAGAGTTCAATTAGTCTTGACTTAAGTATGATTATAACTTCTTAAGATGTTGTGAGTTCTCTTTGACTATATCTTAATATATATCAAAAGTCCCGCTAAATTTTGAATGTTTTAATGAAACTCCAAATCCTTTTGGTACACGCAGAGGCTGTGGGAAGTCAAATTTAAAATGTTTGCTCCAGTTTCATTAATTACACGACATTTTGGAAGTTTCATTAGGTAGGCGAACGAAACCATGGCGATAGCAAACACATCATATTTAATATCGATACGCTGGTTTATTTTTGGCTCAAATGATCCAAATCTTGAACACGTAATCTTCAATTGCAATTATCAATTAATCAAATATGTTTCATGCCCTCAATGCGTGCAACATGTCTGAATAAGTTCAAGGTACAATTAAAAATGTTTTGCATAATTAAAACTGTTTACCGGCTAATATATTCTTTCGCATGTTCGCGATCATATCATGCTGTGGTGTTATTTTTTCTTGGCAACATTACTCGCCCATTATTAGGAGATTGAATCTCGTAGCGTGCACATGAAGCATTTTTTAGTTCACCTCATTTATACGTTACCTTGACGCCGTAATTAACGCAGTGAATTTCGAATGCAGTTTTAGTATTAACATTTATTTTGTTCGCTGCAAAAATTTACTGATGTTTTATTTCGTCAAATTCTTTTGATTTAATTTCTTGTTTAATTTAGCGAAGGTTTTTGACCTGCACGTGTTCGTTCATCTTTGAAGCTGCGAATGGAAAATTAAGTCAGTATTTCAAGATAGGAATCTTCTAAATGTTGTGAAACTTCAGCCGTGTCATTTAATTAATTTGATATATTGTTATCCATTGCAATGTTATTGCATTCTGAATGTGTTCTGGAAATTGCAGGCTGCATAATATTATCTGAAATTCAAATCAAATTTTAATTAACGAAATCTGAATGCGCCTGTGGAAACACACATCTTACCTGAATAAGACTGTTACCTGTTTATTCAGATGGCAGACCGAATCGCAGACATTCACAGTCTAGCATATTTGCGAAGCTAGCGTTTTTGAATAGAACCGGTCGCGGTACGTATGTTCTATTTAGTATTTGTCGGTTGCAAATGTAATTTCGTTTTGCTTACCGTGTATTTTGGAGTTTGTATTTATGTGTATGAGAATATTCAGGCTGTGGTGCACCTGCTGGATATCTGGGAAGATAAAAAATAATAGGTACCTGTGTTGAACAGTTTTTTGATCACACTGAGAAATGCCAACGGCTATCTCCTGCACACGCCCCTTGCTACCTCTACCAGTATATTCTCAACTCAAACCTTTTTTACCTCACTAGTTATTATAAAAGTTTCATAGTTTTTTACAAAGTTGATAGATCGAGCGAACTGCATTAAAATTTCAAAGCCTACAACTAAAATATGCTCAAAATGTTCATAGTTCCACGAAAAATAACTACAGCAACAAACTCAATTAAAACATCAATTGAAAGTCAAAGTATCCGCTTGAACTTTAATCCCCGATCATAAAGTATGCAATTCGTTGGCAAGTAACTTTATTAAAGTTCCATATTAAGAGGTGCAGTGGTTTCGTTGGAACTTTGAGTTTTTACTTGAGCAACTTGAAACATTGACAGGGTGGATTTACGAGAGTTCCCGCTTTCCAGCGATAACTGAGATGAGCTGAGGAATTCCTTGTAAATATTTTGTTGCTTCTTGTTTTATGGGGCAGTGTTAGAGGGCTTTCGTAATGGAATATTCCAGAAAGTTGAGATAGCAAGGATGGTGGATAGAGGCACTTGTGTTGTTGGTTGCGAGGACACGACTGTTAAAAATTATATAGAACTTGGAAAAGAAAAAATAAATTTGATTAAAATAAATTCTTTATTCGGCACACAAAATCTGAAAAGTCATCATCGTCATCACCTCTGCATCATGGAGACTTGTCAACGACATTAGGCTTATCAATAAAACATACATCATTTGAAAAATAGACACTTAGCAACCAAAATCTGTCCTTGATTAGGAAATTATTCATTCATTCGCTTAGCACCGCATATATTTATATAAATAGCCAAATTACTTTTTATAGGCGTCTAAACATAGTCGATGTGTAATTAAATGCTAAAAGACCTAGCATTAAGCTATGTACTGCAATTAAGTCGAAATATTTTCCGTCATTCGCAAATTCAGTAATGTTTGAAGGAATTTTGAATACATAAAAAAACAGTATCTTTATGAAGCAGGAGAAATAATAAAAGAATTTGAAATATTATAAAATTGAAATACAGAATCTTATTCCATTGCAGTTTTTATTTTCATTTTATAGAAGAGAGCTTTGGCTTGAATAAACTTCGGCGGATAAACTAAACTGTTTACTTTTACAATATTTTCTATTTTTGCTTTACGATTGCAGATTATGCTTCTTTGGGTCTTTGAGATACTAATCAGCCCTTTAAACATCAAGTTCTTCATATGAATAACTAAATAGTTTTTTACTATCAAAGGTCACATCATAAAGTGGTCTTAGTACAACTTCTATCTCTCTTTCTCCTGTAGCTACCTCTCACTCGTCTTCCAATGCTCACGAAAAACCTATTCCATCTTACTCTGGTCGAATTTATCTCATTTTATTGGCTACCATTGTGGTTTAATAGTCTGCGTGACATTTCACATCATCGTCATTTGTCACGTTTATCTCAATCTTATCGCGTTGCGTTTTAACAGCGTGAAGTTTGTGCGCAGCCTTAGCCGTGCGTGAAAACCGTGTTAGAGTTTTATAGGGAATTTAAGAGTGTAAGTTATTGTGATCGTCAAACCAAGTTGGTTTGTATTGTTACAGTTATATTGTGGAGCGAGCTTATCTTTATATCTGTTTGGATTGGTTTAAATAACTGATTCACTTTTCGACGATTCAAAAACTCTTCCTGTTTTTAAGTTCCTAGTGAAATCAAGATCTATGTTTTCAGTCATTGTATAAAAGTCTTTTAATATTATTTCAAGTTGTCTGGTTTCCAATCCGAAACCAAATTCACTTTCCATAAACTTTATTACATTCCCTGAACAAAAATGTGTAATTACATCAGTATGTCAAAAGTTAAGCAACGTTTGTCACAAGAAACTTTCATTTGATTGTAATTAACAAAGTTTGCTCATATAACTCACGTGTTTGTTGTTAAGTTTCTGGATTTATTGTCTAATGGCACCTCCGTTGTTTTCATATAAGATTTTGGATTTATATTTTAGTTTTCGTTTTATCCATCATCATTACTATTCTCCTGTATTTATTCTATTTTATTGAAGGTTTGCCACGCATTTCTTCTTCTTCTTAACTATTCTATTAATCGTCATCTCAGTAGCCTCTAGTCTTATCAACTTTCACAGTCCATCTATTGTCTCTTTCGCCATATTTCCTTGGAATATTATGTTTTTCAAAGGGCTTACATTAATACATCAGACGATATTCGAATAATCTGACCAAATGGTTAATGAATCACTTAGTGACTAAATATTCGTCACTGTCCCGTAATAATTTGTGGTTTCATTATCATCTCTAGTTGGTTCAATTATAGGAAAAACAAATATTGTTTTTAAAGCTTTTTCCTGTAAAAAGATAAAACGTTGTGTTGATTTTTCATCACAGTATCTTCTATAAAGTAAGCACTGAAAACAGCAAAGATTAAACACAAGTGTAATAAAAGTCGTAGACTCGTCATTTGCTACTTATAACTTTGCCAAAGAACAAGTATTTACAAAGAGGGTAGACGTTACAAAGTTTTAGCTTTATGAGGTAGAAAATTTCTACTTCTTGTCCTATACTCGGTATGGTAATAACTGCATTTATTACGCATGCAGTTACTGAAAGTGCTGTTCAGGTATGAGACTGAGTTTTATTGTGTGACATTAAGACTTTAATGTCTTTGTGTAGGGTAGGTATAAAATGCCTTTTGGTTGTTTTGTAAAAGTAGGTTTAGTACGTCAGTACTGCAAGCTGGTTGCTTTGTGGTTTTAGTTGCTTGGGTAAAGGTCTGTTGCGATTTGAATGATATAAGTGCCTTCACTGATAAAAATATTGTTATTTCTATATTTATACATTTCGCCATTTATTTGACTCACATATTGTGAAGACTTCAAATTATAAAACAGCCTAGACCAACAACACTAGAACAGCAATTTTTACTACAAATGTCTACAAAACACCCTGTCTCATATTTTCAAAATGTCATTCCCAAAGGCCAATGCCCTGTCTCCATTTTCATTGTAGTCCCCTCCCTCTATAAGTTGAAGCCTAAAGTGCATGAAAGTTGGTAAGCGCCGAGGTGTTATTCCAAAGAAGATGCTCGCATACGTTAAAGCAAACAGCAAGTTTGAATGCACTTCAGTCTATGTTGTTTTTAGCGACCACGAATTTTCTCCATCTTCGGAAAACTTAAGTATGAAATACTGAGATATGGGTGATGTTTTCTTTTGATGTGATTCTTGCGTTTCTTCGATCGACTAGTTGGTATTTTAAACGAAAACAAATTCGAAACTTTTAGTAAGAGAAATATTTTGTCATCTCCCAAAAGCGTTGCTACCGTACCCTTCAATCTCTGTAACAGAAAAAAACAAACTTTAATAATTAACCTTACTTTTTCACAAGCCCCCAAGCGTGCAAAACCCATAAAATATTTTCCGAAACATCCCTAAATTTTCAAAACAAGCCCGACCCCTGTATAATCCTTTAAAATCCAATCATACTGCTCCAAACCCGACCCCCTTGGCATCGTAACTCCTGGACCAAGAACAGGCGACATTAGTTCAGAACCGCATCCAGTTGTAAATGATATCGCAAATTGCATTAACACAGTTTACTTTGCATTCATATCGCGAGCAGATTTAAATTTCACAGCTGTTCTTGTCTTATAAGTCTTGTTGTTTTATAACTTCGCATTTTCCCTGAGAAGGTGACACAGAAGTTTAAATGGTTCTTTTTCTTGCGTTTGTTTATAATTTGAATACTTGAGCTAGGTTTCTGTTTTAGAACTTTCAACTTTATTATGTTAATCATTGAGAGTAGAATTTTGGTTTTTATCATTATGATTAATAGTATTAACTTTAACATGAATTTGATAATCAGAATTAATAAACGATTTTACTGCTTTGGAATCAAAATCCATACCATCAGTGACAACTACTAGTCCTTTTACATCCATCTTATGATCTACAGTTGAAATCACAATTAAGAGTTTCAAAACTTCTCTTCTCCTATCATTATCCCTCAATTGTCTCCAACTTTCAGGACTAAAACCAACCTGATACATTCCCCTTTCATCTTCCAAGTCTAGACCAAAGCAAATTGCATTACAACTGTTTTATTTTACATTCATTTCATTCACGGAGTCCGGATGATTTAAGTTTTGCTTGTTCAAGTCTGCCCTCTTGTTGAGGTCGGATGTTTGTTGTTGGATGACACCTGTATAAATTCTACTGCTATTTTGTTGTAGTTTAGAAGATTTCTGTCGTCTGTAACTTAGGAGAAAGATGCTCTAAGATTAAAGCTCCTAAGATTCTTGTTATTCCTATGACTTACATTTGAACACATTTATAATCAAATGCATGAGAAAACAATGTTATACATTAGAGAGTTTTTGTGGCCCTCTAACGTGTACGAAAATAACCTTTACTCACAATCTACAGAAGATTTTCCTCTCCATCTAAGCTGTAAAATAAATCAGCTGATAGCAGTACCCTCATAGTCTCGTATTAACGACTGTCCTAACCTACATTTGTGTGAATATTACTCCTACCTATATCATACAAAAATGGTTATTAAAGTGATAACTTACCGAAGGGAAGAGGCTTATATCTCTGATAGAGAATATGAGAGGTCTTATATTTTTACGACCGTTTTTAATGAGGATGTAGTCTGTCGTTTACTTATATTGTCGTCTGCGGTTTTAACTCAGGATTGGCCTCTCTCTCCCGATACTTGGGGTCTTGTTTAACAAATGGCGGCAAAATTGTTATCACCTAGCTGCTTGGTAGTGATTATAGCTCCTCTTTGATCTTTTATTTTTGAAGTCATGTAAAGACTCCTGTGTTTCCAGTGAATGTTTATAAGCTTTAATCCTACATGGTGATATGGTCAGCTTTTCTCTTTTTCTCTTTAGACTCATTATTGAACACCAGGCTGTGATATTCAGCTGCATCTAGTTGGCCTGTCTTTGTTAGGTGTTAGACATGGTGTATTGATGATTTTATTATGTCAACAAATAATTCCATGTTCGTATATCGGTACTTTAAGGTCACCTTGGCTTGTCGAACTCGTCAAAACTTGATAATGATTTATATGACGGAAGATTCCTGTGTATTATGCATATGCATTGTTCTGTAACTGTCCGCAAGCCGTGTACTGATTTTTAAAATATTAATATGACCTTAGACTATAAAATGGTGTTTATATTATGGTGTTCTGCAAATAATATGACTGATTATTACGATCGACTTGCAAAAAGTACATTGTAAATCCATTCGTATTTTGACAACGTTTGTTTCCAATTCAAGTGAAAAAAAATAATATCAAGAAAATGAAAAAGCTACACTTTACAAGAAGCTCTCGTCACAGTGCCTTACGCACTAACCTTTCAACCGGCTCGACCTTACATTTACGACACAATTTAAATCACATAAACATTACGAGTTCACGTCTGTTCCTAACTAGCCTATTTGGCCGTAAGGTCACTCATAGCCACAGTTTTGATCTACGCAAGTCAATGCAAGATTCAATAAACATTACGTGTTGTGGCATAAAAAGCGTTCCATTGACATTCGCTGAACGTTCACGAGTAATACGTGACGTGCGGGCTAATGACATACAGATGACATACAGATGGTCGTAATTACGCATGTATTATGCCTATGTGTTCTGTAACGCGGGGAGTAACGTGATCAGCGTTAAATGTATCTTTTTTGGATGAAGAACGATTGTCGAAAGTCATTTTTGTGCTGTAAATGGTGTGGCCAACTGTTTTGATAGGAAAAGTTTCGTTGCACGGTAAATTGTGGTTTATGATTATGTGCTAATGTAATGCATTAACAAGCTGCAAATGAATATATTTAAATACACATTTTATAACTATGCAATAATTTCTATAGCAATAAAATAATTATTCAATTGCAATTCTAGCTCGTTAACGTTGAACATAACTCCATATAATCCGTGATTATGTAAAGCGCTTCGATTGAATGCACAGAGATGTTATTATAGAACTAATATTAGCTTGTCATTTGCCCCAAAGGATTATGCCTACCCAAATACACATGCAAACTGTAACAGTATTTGACAGCCTAATCTGAAATCACGGAACGTCTTGAACCTATTCCGAAGTTAGGTACAATACGGACTAAGTCTGATCGAACTGTCGTATCTGCGTAGACTTAATAGTCTGTGGCAGCCTTTAAAGCCAACAAGCAGTCGTTCGCTTCACAGAATACATTATAGTCAGGAAATCACAACCCATACTAGGATCCAATTTATCATCCAAAATCATAAATTTTGTATGTAATGATATTTCGCATCCGCCATTTTGGTGTTTAAATAATATTTGTTACTTTGAGGGGTGAGCAGGATTCGAAGTCGATCTACTCGACTAGTTCGATAGCCGTTAGTTTTTTTTTAATGGGACATTTCAAACTACGTTTTTTTGTATCGTGGAGGAAGTTAGAGTTTTTAATTTATTACTAGATTTATAGGCTTTATAGTCTAAATTATAGCTCCGATATTAATACAGGATTATTTTATCGTCGTCACAACGGGAAGCATGATCGTGTGAAAGCTTTGATGTGTTTTATCAGAATGACGAGAAAATTATCAGAATGATAACAATAATTATCGGATTGTCATTTCAAACCAATTTCCCTTATTAGACTTTCACATTACAAAACTAATAACAATATTTTTTTACTATCCTATACAAAAGCACCCCATAAACTCAAAGCTTTTAAAATTATCTTTATTTTCTGACCATTAAACTATAAACTGAGAACTGTTCCAGTTAATACTGGGTCAAATTAGAAACGGGCTTCAAACAGGAATCGAACCCGAACATGACAATTATTGATTATTAACCACTTAGCTGTTGTGGAACTTTATCATAAATAAACAGGTTCTTAAGAGGCTTTCATTTACGAGTTTAAGATGGAAGGATTATTAAATTAACTTTTTAGTTGTAACCTGAGATAGACTCTAGTTACTAATAAGTTGTTAATCAATATATTCTAGGTCTTTCACCATCTTGAAATTATCCCAGTGTAATGCTCTGTACTCTTCATAGAAAGATATGAGTATAGGAAATCAAGCCGTGTGTTGGCAGACAGACTATAAGTCTAGGTTTCCTCGTTATTTTAATAATAAATAAAGATAAAATTAACCTAGATACATATATATTCTGGAAAAACCTAACATTAATCTTTATAAAAATAAAACAAAATACAGACCAATAAACAAAAGCAAAACATCCCAACACATGTAGCATACAGCCCGAAGCGTTTGTAAGACATTAATAATATCTTATATTACTATTTTTCCACTCTACGTAGAGCCTCAGGCGCCACTCTACCTGTAATAAAGCTGTCGGGCCATTAAACCAGTGATATCAAAGGGCTCTATCGAAAAAATCATTTAACACAAAATTATTCTGTCCTTCCGTATTTAATTTGGTATAAAATATAAGCGGTAGCGGGCTAAAAGATCTTGCGTCTTACGAGTACAACGCTGTTTTTTTTTTCATAGAGCATTGGTGTCAACTTTTTGATGTTATTTTACTTTAAATGTCAATATTTATTAACATTTTCATGAGTGATTTTTAATTTGTGCGTCCGGTAACTTAGAACCCCGGCGATTAAATAAGTGTTTTTCTTTTATAATTGTTGTTGTTTTTTTCAAACAGTTACTCGCTTATTATTTACACCAAAAATAATTACAGCCATTATTAAACAAGTAGAAGACATATAAATTACATTTGCGCCTGTGGGCGAGTTTCGTAGTTCAATCGTTACACACAGACCGACAAGGTCGAGTACCGTGTTTAATAGTAAAACATTTAAAATACTTATAGGCATTCGAAACCGGTCCTATTATACTTAGGAGATAAGTTTTGTATCGCCAGTAAAACTAACTTATCGCATAATTATTCAAAAATAAAAAGTTTAGTATCTCTATGATGTATTTACAAAAATAAGAAGAATTTTCTTACCTACCTATATTTTAACATTTCTTGCATAAATATTTTCGCACAACTCGAATAATCTCGCATAAAACGCTTGTTTCTCTAACTATACCCCAGACTAATCACGACAGCAGATAACCTCTCGGATTATGTTTTTCACAAGCACAGCAAATAATTGTTAGTACTGTAACATAAGGATCGTGGAAGTGAATGTCTGGTTACACCGAGTTCGCGGTAACTGACGGACAAAAGTTATGAATCATAATATGGTTTTTGAGTGAATAGGAATGTCCTGCTTACGTTATCTAATCTTTGAGACAACAGGAGACATCGATATAAGAATTAGGCTAAAACACTTTGGTTTAGACTAGAAAACTCTTAAGAAATTGTCAAGTCATCTAGTGTGTAAGCAAGCAACAGATCCGTTTAGCTAAAAAAATGTGAAAAAACCTATCTTGAGGAAAGTCAACCAAAAAAAAAAGTATTTTGTCCAAAACTCTATTGACATGTCCCCCCCGGTGCAGTTACTAATCATGACATATAACAATACAAAATACGACGTGTTATTGTAACGACAGCTACAATTTGTTCTTTTGACCTGTTTGACGTGACTCCAAGTAATTCTGTCCGTCTGTCGTTATTCAGCTTTTTGCTGCGTTTTTTACGTTTTAAAACTATATTTTTAGTTCGCCTATTAAAACTAGGTATTGTCTAGTTTCAAGGTGATCTGGGATTATAATAAATGACAGCTGGTTGCTGGTTGTTGTAATTTAGTGAGTCAGCTGATGGAAACGTGTTTTATGCATGTAAGTGACTGGGTAATCATCGGTTAGGGCTTGAAGTGACGATCGAATCGACGGTTAATCGTGCAATTGTCATGTGAAGGCAAAATGTCAGTGAGCTAAGTCGATTGTGTGCATTAATCTTATGATGAGTATCTATACATAAACTCAAGATTAAAGTGACGTTTAAGTATGTGTCACCCGTCCTCAAAATGTTATTACTATAAAATTGTTGCTCTTGAATTAGAAAAATATATAATGGATACAATTTAAAGGCTCATATCATTTGAAGTGGTATTATACCCAAAGGTACTTAAGTGTAATCAAGCAGTTTCAATTGAAGGTCTGAATTGACCAAATCAAATCTATCTTGCGCAAGAGAAGCAGAGAATAATACGCTCCGAAAACATTTTGCCGTACCACCTATCCATCAAGTTTCGTAACAAATCTTTATACTATTACAGTATTGTGTTATATCAATCTGTGTTCTGCATTGTTCGCCTTAACGCTTGACTTTTACTCAAGGTTAACCAAAGGTTAACAGTATAAAATGCCACGGCATCGGTTTATGACATTTTAAAATGTAAGAAATGGCATCAAGGATTCCCTTTGGTGTAAAGTTTTTTTGAAACTTAATTCACGTTGATCGAAATATATTCTTAAACTGCAAACACAACAACATTCAAAACATGAAACGAGAAAAATTATCTTCTTGAATCGTGACACCAAATACGTGAAATAGTAATACTGATATGCAGCTTAAAATATCAATTTTTTACACGAGTCGTCTAAAAATAACTCAAAACATTTGCGTATAAATGGATGTAGAATTTCAATCCGTAACCGAAATTGCAGCCATAGAACTGGCGATTTCAAAAAAGCTTTACGTCCGTAAAAGAAAGTAAAAGCTTTTATTAAAAGTCGTGAATATCTTGCTTGTATTTAATGAACTATACAGATTAATTTAAAAGAAACACTCGTAAAACTAGTACGAAGTCCCTATTATTTTAAACTTAACTTAACTTTACCGCAGCCCTATAAAAGTTTCAAGAACACATATGATCTCGAAGCCCTACTTCCCCACATCACCCGGAAAGCAAACATTCAAAGAATCACGCCACAAACAAACATGCATCATCTCCTGACACATCGCGTGTTTAGTGGCCCCAGTTTAAAAACCGTGAATTTATTGTTAAAATAAAAAAAAATCCTACGTGATGTACGGATCAACCTTGGCCCACAAATGTTAGCTTCAGCATGCATATGGAGAACAATGAAAAAAAAAAATGGTGCTGGTTGGTACGAGGTAGGTACGGGTTCTGCATACATTAAATTGATTTTGAAAAAAAAATGCTGTTTATTGGAGCTTTGATAGGGTGATGAACAGGAAAACGACCGTGGTCTTACTCTACTGAGTAATACTTGGGAATCTTCTACTCGGAACGTAGCTAGAAAGTACAAATCTTTTAGTACCTACCTAATTATAATTTTCTAGTGCACTCTAAATTTACATTTACCAAAAGCTGAGAACAGTTTTTTGTTTAGTGCATTAGTATAGAACTAACGAACAAAAAACGGTCTCAAAACAAATGACAAACAGGACAGAGAGACACTTATCACTTATTTAGTCGAAGAACGATAAAAAAATCATTCATTGTTGTACAAGTCTCGATCAAATCACGTACGATTTTACCACCTTTTTTAATGCTATGCCCTTGTAAAGGGCGTTTTTTATCTTACTACCTACGTTAAATGTATCGTTGTCAAGCCCTGTTAGCCCTTTGAAGTTATATGAAGTGTAAGTTCAGATTTGAAGGGTATTCTTGTTCCATTGTACTGTCAAAAAGGTGATTTGTTTGGCTGTCAGACTGATTGTGGAGTAATTCAATGTTGTCTGGGTACATGACATTGTCTGGTTAGATCTTAGGTTGAATCTATCAGTATTTTAGTGAGACAGTGAGCTAAGACATGCTGTCGGATCAATCTTCAGGTTGTTGCTAGAGGCCTTTAGTAAAACTGCTTTTCAAATTGAAAAATTGGTTATATTGTCCAACAAACATGGGGTAAATGTCGATTTTACATGTTTTTTGCCTCTTCGCTATTTTTCTAGTTGATATTAAAAGGTTTACAGTACGATTCATTAATACTTTTATTAGTAGTTACTGTGTTATTTATGACTTAAGCTCATTTGCTCAACTTATTTTAAACTCACGCTTATGTCAATTTTACAATATGAATATTTTGCCAAAAATCTGCGCCATTTGCCAGGTGTTACCAATCGAAGTAGGTTGCCAGACAAAAATCGTTAAGTTATAATTTATTGATTATTCATAAAGTTAGTAAGCATTGTAGAACAAGACAATAATAATCGTTTGTACTTGGTCATGCCAAATTAGTAGACAAACATATATGGTCGCCTGCCTATTTGTATAGTGTCTGTGTACGTTAGGGGCAAAGAGTAGGTCACACATGAGACAGTGTTCTGGTTATGTATGTTTTTACAAACGTGAAATAGTGTCACTGACTTATGAAGTGTGGTACAAACTTGTTAGGATTTAATTTACTACAGCCAAGCCAAGTATTTAAATAGTCAAGTTTTATACTAACACTAAACATAAAGCTCGACACATTGCAGAGTGTAATAAAAAAGTTTTACAATATTCAGTCCGACATCAACAGAGTCACAAAACAAAATAGGCACAAATAAAACCGTGTTACATCTACTAATCCCCAACACATGCTAAAGTGGCACATCTACACACATTTGAGACATGTTAGCACTTTATAGGTCAAAGTTTAAAATTCACGGCGTGTATGCTTATGAATAGACTATTCTGACGAAAAGTGGGACAAAAAGACAGCTTTTTACAAGGACGGTTTTCACTGACCATTGCACTACTAAGTTTCGATAATAGTTTTATGTTTGATGGAAAAAGTACCGTGAATATTAAAAAAGTTGCTAATTCAAGCCTTTTTTTTCCATGAAAATACTAAGAAAGATACATGTCAAAAACCTCATTTCAATTTACCACCATGTATACGTGTATCCTAAGGGTTCATTTCGAGACTTATAATAATAACCATGTACCCTTGAACAACCTTTAATTCCATAAAGCGAAAATAACAGAATCCTTATAGGAAACGATTTCCTGATTGCAAACTAAGTAAATTGATACAGTGTAACTAATCAATTTACTTATAAGTACCCAACACGGAACCACCCGCGTGTCTGGTTATTACTCTGTGCTTGCATACCATTTGGAAGTCAATGTTACGTCTTTGTGCTCATGCATCTATTATGGGGTAAGCAGTGGTTAGGGATAGGCGGATAATTTTGAAAGATTTAATAAGCCGTTCCATGTTGTATACCGCGAATAGCTATGCTATAGTTGTTGTCAAAATCACCGTATGATTTTGAAATCGAAAAAGCTGCAATGTAAAAAGGGGTTATTAATATATTCGACATGCTTGGCAGAAGGGTTAGTGAAGTTTTAACAGTGATACGAAGAAACATTGACATAATCTTTCTCTTTAAATAAGCATTTTTTTCTAATTAAAACTGACAAAGTGTCCCTTAGGGTCCTTTTTTTTCAGAAGAAGCAAAATAATGAACAGACACAAAGGGCTAAAACTTTGATTAAAATCTTTCTACGATCTGAATAGTGCTTCAAATATCACTAGTTAAAAGAGACACTTGAAATTCTGGAATTGTGTATCCCCAGCGGGATGAAAAGCATTAGGTTGTAGACAAAATATTTTATTCATAATGATCACGTTCTTAGATCGTGAATAAGTCTTGAAAGATTCTTCGGTTTTAATTTTAGTTTTTGATATAAAAATAGACAATTTTTAGATGAAAAATCTCTTTCACCATTTTGGTAAGCAGTGCACTTACAGTTTTATAGTATCTTTTTATTTGAAAAAAAAAAAACTATAATACACGATCGCCACTAAGCCTAAAAATATAAAAATAAAGCCGAAAATTCTTTTATGCGGCGCTAAAGCCGGCAGTATAAAATAGTGCCAACATAAAGTAAATAAAATGCATCCCTGTTGCGTTGGGCGACAATCCTTCACTTATACGCAATTTATATTCGCTTCCTAGAGCCGGCATAATCCTGCCTTTTCTCTGCTGCCTGTTTTACATATATTGAGTCAACGCCACCACTCTACGAGTACATTTAAATTTAAAACCTATATTCTGATACATTTTTTGCCTGATTTTACGGCTTACAAAATGATTTTATGTTGTTTATTTTGAGCATGTAAACTCAGTAAAAAGCTATTAAATAACAAAGAATATCTTCTCTTGGGTGAAAAATAATATTTTGTTAGGCTAACAAAAACCAAATTACAATGTTAAATTCCATTATTAATCAAGCCTTCCCCTTTACTCCAAAAATGATTTATTTTGAGCAACCTCACTTTTTCAGAATAATTTGAATTGCTAATGCATTAATCTTAATATTTTAATCAACAATGTGTATCTACTTCCTAATTGTAATTTAAACCTACAGTGCTTACAATATTATTCTATCAGAAGCGAAAAGGGTTGATCTTTTGAAAATAAAATAATTATCTTAAAATTATTATAGCTTAATCTTTCTCAAATATTTGACAAAGTAACCGTATAACAAAAGTCCTAGCCAGACAATGTTTTATCTTAAGCTTTAGTACTAAGCTTTATTGTAAGTAAATATGTACACAGTACACAGTGTTGAAAAAATCATTGAAATAAACTCCAAGCTCCAAAATTCACAGAGAAACAGCGAAACGCGTTTTCAATTACCAAATAAAAAATAAATCAAGAATTATTAAGAACAGAAATTCCTCGCGAAATAAAATCAAACTTAATAACTTCCAATATGGCGCCAAATTCCAATCTGTATTCCTTGAACGAGTCAAATTGCTTCAGTAATAAGGGTCCGATTTTAATAAAAAAAGGAACTTTCATTTTGACTATTATCCACAAACAAAGTGCGGACATCATCTGGGCCCCTCTCGACAATGGGGGTCCATAATGGGGCCTTCTTTGTTCCGTGTTAAAAGCCCCAAAAGTGTCGAACATCTTCTTCATTAATATTTCCCGAGAGTTCAGCTTTGTGCCCACTGTGCGCCCCATCGATGTCATCTCTTTATAGTCTAGCATCTAATTAATAATTGTTTTAATTGAGTGAAATTTTTATGATTAAATGTACACTGTATCTATTATATTATCATTCAATACAAGTCAAAATACTGGAAATACAATATTAATCTCAATAATTTTCACTGACACTTAGTTAATCTCTGCAAACTAAATTTGATGTATTATCGTTGAAACTAATTAAGGAAGAATCGTACATTACACAAAATGAATTAACAAATTAATTATAATTATAAATAGACCACTAATCTCTTTTATTCGCATTAATTTTCATATTTCCCTGTTACAATTTGCTACAAATAAATGCAAATAGGTATTTACACAAATGAGCGGCTCGTTAAAACTAATAGATCAATAAAAATGCGTATTATGCTCAGAACAAACTTTATATGGCATAAACAGCTTACATACGAGGATCGGGCATTCATTTTGGCATTTCAAAAGCCATTTAGCTGGAGAAAATGCCAATACGGCTTTAACGCTAAACAAATGCCAGTTTTCGCTTAAAATAGATAAGACTGCGTATATAGAGGTATTTAAATATTGTAAGCATTATGTAGTTATCTTAAGTAGCTTTTATCTGATTGGCCATTAATTCCTTTTTAGCTCACTCTTGATGGTGGAAAGACGATCAGTAATGGTAGTTTGGTAGTTCTAGACAGTTAGATTGGTAGTTTTTGCATAATGGACTTGAAACTGAAGAGGGTACTTTGGACTAAATAGAATTGACAATAAGTACGTAATTCTAGTAGACTTTAATTATCTTAATACTGAAGATATTTAAATTGAAAAACATTTAGCCTTTCTACGCTTCTTCACGCATTTACGTAAAGACAAGAAGCAGAGATCCAAAGATCGATTTAAAAAATATTGATTTAAAAGATTTACTACTTCAAAATATGAGCTATTTATAAGCCACATCAATTTAATCCGATGACTATTTACTTTTATCGATCAAACGATTTAACCCAGTTTCCCTACGCCTAATATTCAACCATAACAGAATAAACGTAAGGCTCAGATCGTTCTGACATACACACTATCAAAAAGTCGTAGAAAAAAACCGGTCGCATTTAAATAAATTCGTTTCCTCAAAGGAAGTCATTATTAATCATCTTCAAAACTTTATCCGAGGCAACCTTGTGTGTCGAAGGCTCGCGAAAATTCCGGAATAATATAAACTGACTAGGAAGTGAAATAACCTTGGCAGCACCGATACGGCTGTTACATTAGCGTATGCACATCTGTGGAAAATGGTGGCTGGACAGTTTTCAATCCTATAACTAAAGACTCGATACGGCTGTTACATTAGCGTATGCACATCTGTGGAAAATGGTGGCTGGACAGTTTTCAATCCTATAACTAAAGACTTAAGGGTGATCAATAACAATTGTCCGTGATTGTACGTTTTTAAGTTTGGGCTCATTTTTGGTCGTATAGTGGTTGCGATACGATTTGTCGTTCAGCGGCTTGTAACTTGTGTTATTGATGATGCGATTTTAATACGTCAATGGATTATCATTAATTATAATTATCGTTTAGCAAATATTGGTCCTTATTAGGAAATGGTTACAAACACTAACTAGACTGTTATTTTTACCTACAAATTATATAAAACCGTACATTAGCTAAACAAACAAGTTAAACTTGAACAAGAGAAAGGCTAACAGTAACTCTACATCTAAAAATAACATAAAACAGAATGTTTAAGCTAAGGTCACCTAAACTCTCGATTTGTCAGACATTGATATATAGAGCTACGGTAGAGCAATCTCTAGTTATCCAGGAAACTAACTGGATGCCCTTGTAGAGTCGGTTCGACGCGCTTGCAATAATAAGCGGCTTATAAACATATGGTGTTGCCCGCTTATACAGGATGTTCCGTATAGTAATGTGAGATATATTTTATGCGTGTGAGATTTATAGTTTAGTGTAATGTGTTCTTTCATGATGGATAGTTGTCTAGTATAGTATGTTATGTGTTCTGATAGACTTATGATTTTGATATTAGGAAAGATTTGCTCTTGCTCCTATTAACTTCATTAATTTATTGCATAATGTACACACAGTTACATTATTCATTTGCTTATCACTTTCGCCGAAATCCAAAGAAACTCATCATTTTCATTATTTTTGATGGCAGAGAAGAGGCTTGTGTCCCAGCGATGGGAACCTTATCTTACACACAAAACATATGAAATTAAATCACTACCCGTTTTCAATGTTCCTTCTTTCCAACATTATCAACGAATTCGCATCTTACTTACTAATTATATTTAATTTTACTATAGCAACACTTACTATAAAAGGAAGGCTAGCAAAACACTATAATTTTGCAACATCCACGTGCGGCGCACGTGTTGTTTAAAGCCTAGATCGTGCAAACACTGATAAAATACAAAAAGGGAAAGACACAAGGACTGAACACACCTTTTCCGGACAAGCTATGGTAAATAATATGCCAGGAAGTTTCATTCTTGTTTCCAACGTAATATGAAACTAATAATATATGTTTTAGTATGTATTATGAGTGAATATGTTAATGTATTTTTTTTGCTTACTTATTTCCATAAAATCTTTGTTTTTAAATGTTGATTTAAAGGTAGTCTTGCTGGAGTTTAAAAACAAGCAATTACTAATTTTCTACATTAAAAGCTTATTTTCTCCGTAAAAAAATTAAAAGCTACTTTTCTTCGTAAAACATTAAAAGCACTGACAACAAAGAAACATTAAGTATCATTTAATATAAATTTCATAGAAAGACATTTTATTGCGCAGAACATTGTTTGCAGTCAAATAAAACAATACACTTTTGTCTTCTACTCCAAACATTTAACAAAGAACCCGAGTTTCCTATCAATCAGTAATTGGCTATACCTTGCAAGCTAGCCTATTAATTTACTCAATTACTTTCCACCGGTGCAGTCATTAAGTGATTCCTTTTCAAGTTATATCGAGGGAACTTACAATTTGCTGAAGCTAGCTAATCGTTCAGCTGTCCTTTCTCTACTAACTTTATTATAGGCCTCCGTTTGTTTGCCGACAATTGTTTAAATTGTAAATTCAATAATCGGTTTGTTATTGACATATTATATGGCTAAACATATATATGCATATTGTTTGGCTTGGCTGGCTTGGTTATGGGTTATTGTGGATGGCAAAGCAAACAAAAATAAGATTGTAAAAGAAAATGCCTTGTCAATGTAAATTATGAATTGTTTCTTGTTGACATTCTTTTTAATAAAATAATCACTTGAGTAAAAGCTAGCCAATTAATAAGAACGACATCGATACTGCCTTATTTTAATGATTTGGTATCAAAACCAAGACATGTAATAAATACAAAAACATATGTGACATTTATTGTATATTAAACATGCATCGAACTATAAAAAGTGGGTACGGTCCCGTCATTACGTATCTTACTGAGACAGACATGATTCATCAATGTCATTCAAAGACTGGTTCACTTATATTTAACTCTGAAATTCAGCTATCGTGCATCCGTAAATAGTGCTCAGAATTTTTCAATAAAGCAAATAGTTCCACAGCAAAAAACAGGATTGCAGAGAACACTGAACCAGAACCTGTAAAAAGTTCACAAATGTGAAAATGGCCGCTAAAAGAGGTTTCATTTAAAACAACCAAAAATACTAAAACCAACACTAGCTAGCCGAACTTAAAACCGTACCGAAACGACGAAAAAAGCTGCCTAGCAACAGACTAGTCACGAACACCAAACACGTGATTAATCCAGTCACAGCCGTTGCAATTCTGGCCTAAAACAAATTGTAGGAGATCAAAAAACTCAGCTCAGTAATAAAGTAACTGCGTTTCCAACCTGGATAGCGGACCGCAAAAAGTGCCTCCTTAGTTCACCTTGAAACTGTGTGGGTGTTCTGAACCTGATTTAGTTGCTATCGTACAAACCCTTTTTTTGTCTTGAATATAAATAAGTTTGGATAAAAACTTTTTGTCGAGTCGCGCTCAACGAAAGTGGTTCGGTTTAGGGATCCGAGGTTATGTGATGGCGTGATTTAGCAAAGATCTGATTATGAGGAAGGGTTCATTCCATTTGCATTGTTAATTTGGTGATATCTGGTGGCTAGCCTTGGCGAAGCAGCTTTCTTAAGATAACCTTCACTCAATGTTTGACTCATTCAATGTGGTCACTTTTCTATTTGAAGAGACCGCTTCATTTCCTGTGTGTATCATACTTGTTTGTCTGACAGGACGAGTAATATTTATTTGTAATTAAAATGTGTTCGTTGAAGAATAATTATTATTAGCCGATCCTCAGTCAGCAGGCCTCGGATTGTAATCCGGTCTCGTGACACTTTCCCTAAACTCGAACGCTTATCACCAAGGAGACACTACCGGCTTGTCCTCAGATCACTTCCTACATGATTTGATAATAACTTCCTGCGTCCTTATACATCCTCGTTAGTTAATGGTTTGTATAAACAAATTACGGAAATGTTTATTGCACTTGAACGTTTTATAGCTCCAGTTGGAGCTATCGTTTCAAATAGAATTTCAAATGGGGTCACTAGTGGCAGACGTTATCGCGGACTGTTTTTGGTCTAATTGCGCTGAATTTTGTCCGTGTTGGGTGTAGGTTTTGGTTGCTTATCAACAGATGTATAGTCGCGTGAGAACATAAACTAACGTACACCAAATCTGTGCGAATGCTAATCCCGTTCTACAATATTAAATTCAGGTAGTAAACTAATCTTGATCAGGGCAAACTAAATATGTTTCAGTAACTTGAACAAAACATACACAAAACCGACATAACAACGCAATAACTGTGTACACTATTAGAGATTTCGACTTGTTTGTAATAATAATAATTCCTATGATAACAATATCATTATTAGTAAGGACACTGAGTTAATGTTGTACCACCTTGCATACTAATTGGACGTGGCCCGGCTCCGCGAATCGGACATGCCTGAAATAATAATAGTGCTCCCACAATTAAACAGATAACACTGATTTTCCACCTCGAACGCGAATTTACATTATAGTTGGGCACAAATTGCCTGTAAAATTTGAAAACGTGATCTCGACTAACAAGCTTTTTCTCTCTTGTTCACAGACGAAGAAGAACAACCCAAACCACATAAAGAGGCCGATGAACGCGTTCATGGTCTGGTCGCAAATAGAACGCAGGAAAATATGCGAGCAGACACCAGACATGCACAACGCGGAGATCTCCAAGAACCTTGGCCGCGTGTGGAAGACGCTCAACGACGAGGAGCGCCAGCCCTTCATCGACGAAGCGGAGAGGCTGCGGCAGCTCCACATGAGGGAGTACCCTGACTACAAGTACAGGCCGCGCAAGAAGACCGCCAAGTCAGATAGGTCTGGGCCCAAGACCGGAGGCGTGACAAAACCAAAGCGCAAACAGCGCGCAACAGCAGACTCCAACAACAACCGGGGCGTTGCCAGGCGGAGGAGACCTGTCCCATCGGTGCCGAGTGTGCCCGTGGAGACGCCCGCACCGCCGCCGCTGCCGGCGAGTCCGGCGGGCTCGCCTGACTCCCCGGAATCAGCCTGCTTCTACGAAGACCACAATCGTCGCGAGCAGGCGGACCTAACAGATCTCTACTCCATCACGGACCTGCTGCCGCTGCCCGCGGACTGCGAGGTAGACCTGGAGGCCCTCACGACAGACATTGACTCGTTCGAGACCGCGTCATCGTCGTCGGGGTCACACTTCGAGTTCTCGTGCACGCCCGATGTGTCGGACATGCTGAGCGAGATCGGCGTGGCGGGCGACTGGGTCGACCACACGTTCTCGTCGTATCTGACGTCGTCTTAGAGCGGTGTTCGGGTCGCCACGGCCGCTGCCGGCCGGTTCCACTGATCTCATGCGGTCGGCCAACGGGCCGCCCCACGGAGGCCGACGACGCGGCGACCGCTCGCCGCTCCGCCTAGAGAGTGCCTATCCAAAATGACGTGTCGACATTTGGATTTAATGTACAAAGTTATTTAATAAGGATCGAGGGTGAAAATTGTTTTGACAGCCGACCTCACGGTCGCGTTCCTCTTCGGTTCGTACGGTTACTTTAATCGTTTAGTTTTAAAGTTTCATTTTCGATAACGGCGACGCTTCGTCTAGGAAGCGGCATCGGGTTTTATAAACGTAGGCTGTGACTTGGTTCTTGTTTTGTCGTTTCGCTTTCGTTATTAAATTTATGGTTTCGACACATAATGGAGGTAATTTCCAAACGACACGTCTCAGACGCATCTCAGTAATTAAATCCGTCTGCTCTCCGTCGCCTGGTTAGTTAGCCACGGGCCACTCGCGCCAGTCAGGTCGCCCTGCGCCCGCGCCGCATTCTGTACGTGTACATTACACGACTTGGCTTCTAGTGCATTCTAAAATTGTGAGTTTGCATTCTACGTCACACCTTCTTTATTATTTTATTAACATTTGTACTTTTAAGGGTCGTCTTATTATTTTTGAAATGTCTTAGATTGAAATATGTATCATTCTTCTTGTAATAGAAACATAAGACTAGTTATAGTCGTTTGTCTTGCGTTCGTATATACTGTACGTAAGTTCACTTTATACTTTGATGCACACGTAGAGATAGTTAAACATTATTATTTTACTATTGGAAGCTGATCGGTATGTCATTGGAAGAATTTCGGTGTGCGGGAGTAAGTGTTTGTCTCGGTTGGATGCGGTGGGCCCCTACCCAGTTAGTTTGTCGAGCGGGTCGCGCGTACTTGTTCACTTCTGTCGCTGCTGTATGTATACCGTCTCTTCCGCTACGCGGGGCTCGCTCTCAGTAGGAGTGCAGTGGTAGGGGGCCACTGTATGATTTATATTAAATGTTTCGAGTCGGTCTTGTAAGTTAGGATTCGTAAAGTAAGGTAATATTCGTTCAATGGTAAGGTATGAAATTATATTGTAAAGCATGATGGCACCTATGGATCGATGTGAAGGGACACTTTCAATTCTTGTTTGGTTACTCTTCTCGCTACATTGACAACACAATAACGTCTATAGAAGATACATATCAATAATTGGAATGCGTTGTACCGCGGGACGGTGGGTTATAAAGAAATATTATATTGGGTGGGTCAACAAATTGTTAGTTTTCAACACAAAATGTTTTGCTAATTCAAACTCTGTGATTTACTTTATGGATTTTCTAAATTATAAGGTTCTAGTGGAGACTGATATCGCATAGATTAGTTTTAGCAGCGCTAGCTTCTCTAACTCTTTTATTTTTGTTATTTTTTAATACTGGGCATAACATTTTATATTATGAAAAAAATACGTACATATTTTTGATATTTGCATTGCTGTGGAACACGGACCTCGGCTTTTTACATTTTAAAATTGTCAGTATAAAAATTGATAGCCAGAATTTTTCAAGAATAGATATATAAACCCAAAATCAAAACATAATATTCTAGGTAAATTAAATTAAAATCCATTTTGATTCCGATTTCCACAGCATAGCATACGCTAAACAAATTGTATTTAAAGAAAAAAAAACGAAAAATTTTTGCTAAAAAATCTGTCAATTCATTGAAAATCGTGTCAGTTAAGGGGTAATGTTTAAAGTAATGTTACCTCATTCATTATTAAGGTAGATAACCCTTCTACATAATATAATATACCTGTTTTCAAATTGTAACAATATTTGTAGATACTTCTGTGTCCCAGAAAATATAAGGGATCCGTTGTGCTCTAATAGGTAAGAAAGAAAATGCTTTACCTATATTATATTCTTTATATAATATATTATATATGTAAAAAACGTTCATGTATTAATTAGTAAGTGTCTATGAAAACCCATAATTAATAAGGAAAAATGCATTAAAAGCGTTATCTATATCTGTCTTGTGTGTCGTAGGGCGATTATATAGGAAAGGACGAAAAATAAATTTGTGCCTAATGAAAAAAAAAAATTGGAAATTCTTGTAATACTTATTTTAGTGATGCTCAAACAAGTATTTTAAGCGCGTAGTGTTTAGACGCTGTTAATGGGCAGAACTTGTATAAAAGATATTGTAAGATTATGATATTCGATGCCAGATTTGCATTTTGTTTTCTCATTTTGCTTCGTTCTCGTGTGATCTGATGGAATTCCTTGTTTATATCTGCAATTACCGTAAAAGATGTTCCATGTAGCTTTTCATGGTTTTGTGCAACGATTCATTTTCTAGAAGATAGTTTGTTGAAATTTTTCTCTTTTTTGGGGCATTAGTGTTAGGTGTGTCTTCGGTCTCTTCTGTTTTGTTGTGTTCTTAACCACTTAGCAGAGCTTTAAATAATTTTACCGTGACTATTTGATAGCTGATTGTTAAATATTTCAAAGTTGTTTTCGATGCACGATTGTCCTAGGTCGTTAAATGGCATGCAGCTAATAAAATAGTGACGTGATAAGATTTGAAAGTCGCACAGTGCTTGGTTTGTTTTTTTCATGTCGTTTAATGTTAATTTCGATAAAACGTTTTATTCCTTAAGCATGAAAAGTTATTTAGAAATTCTCGCTGTTGGTTCTTTCAAAGGATGTTGTCAATATGACTTTCGAATTCAATTTTCTAAGGATTGGTGTCAAAAAAGTCTTCAAGTATAAATTGTATTTGAATGAGGAATTTCATGAGATTTATTATGATTGTACATCCAGTCCCTTCGTATCTTCAACTTTGACAATAAAGTGTCATTTTTTCTGCTTTATCTTTAGTAAGTTTTTTCCGCAAACTTCCTTGTATTATGTTTTTCAAAGTCGCTATATTTTTTCCTCCTTTTCTGCAACTTTCCATGTATATAAATGGGGTTCATAACCAATAATCAACGATTGAAAGCAATATATGTATATGTCTACGATTAGTGACATCAAGCTCAAATTAGAATAATTCTCTTCTACTAATAAAAATTGTAAGTCGATCTGTCGTTTTCAAACAATAGGCATAGAATAAGAAATTCAACTACCATTTTAAATTGTATTATTCAGTGTGTTTTTAAAAAGTTTCTTATACAAAACCGTTGTACTTCGAATGAAAATGAACATTCGCATTTTATGCGCTTGCTGCTTGTGCGTAATCAAAGTAAAGCAATGTTTGATTTTGATTCGAATCGGGGCGATTTACCACAGAATTTTAATAATGAAATAAAAGTTATTTGAAATGTTGGTTTGCAAAGCCGCTGTACAAATCCTGTAAATATGATTTTTATTAGTGGGGGAGTGTCAAAACCCCAAGAGTATTGTATAATACAACATCGAATTTAAAATGTTGTAAATTAGCGCTTCTCTTTCAATAATTATTGGAATTATCAGGGTTTAATAGTTTTCATTTATGTATTTTAGATATTGTATAAATGTCCCTAAGATTATCATTGCCTTCCTTGGACAATGTTCTTCAAAATTCTTTGCTTAAGGCTTTCTCTCTTCTTAGCCTTAAAATTCTTTTAATGAATACCATGGAAGTATATTTTAATCTCAGGTATGTAAGTAAGTATTGAAAAAAAAAATGTTTATAATAATGAAGTCAAAATAAAGCGACACTGTGACAAAAAATTAGAGAGTATATAAAACGTCTTAAGTAACAAAATATCATAAAGGACGTAGTTGTTGTAGGTTATATATATGTAACTATTATATACCTACTTATATTAAGTACGTATATCACGGTCAAATACTAACATTTTACGAAGTGACTGGTATTGTGCAGAAATGGACAGTATATTTTGCGTGTTTTCTGGTTAGTTGTAGAAACAACCAAGTAATTTGACCGTGGTATAAGTAGGAATATTGTTGTGTATCAATTTATCGAGATCGCATGAAATAAAGCTTACAATCTCGCTTCGACCCGACTAGATGTATATAACCTGGCAGGCGGATATTGCGTGGAAGTAATTCACTTGTATCATAAGAATTGGTTATAAATGCGATTAAAATGTTAGTGAAATCATTCACAGAACTGAAAAGTTGATATTCTCGTTACGTTGTTTAAAAAAATAATTGATCGTAATATTATCTCTGTATCATATGTATCTACGCTATTGTTGATTTATTATAAGCATATTCTATCTTAGTACCTCTCCTTCGGTTTCGAAACAAATGGGAAAGTTTCAAGTTTTAAATGAGGTCTTTCTCTAGACCATAACCAGGCCTTTGTAAATATATCTTGTACATTGTGACGAATTTGGTCGATAAGACGAATTAAAAATATGGTTGATCCTCTTCGATATTGCGTCCACATTTGAAAATATAGAATACGAGCAAGTCTGCAACGTTGTTGTTTATTTGGTCGCAGGTACAACCAGTGGTCGCGCTCTAGAGTTGTACGTCCCTAAACCTATTTGCTTCGAAATAATTCAAACACAACGAATCTTCGGTTCCCTTCCCATATCCTCACGCACTTCATTAATATTAAATAGAAATAATTGGTGTCTGTAACTCAATATAAACGATAATGTATTATCACCAAACAGTAGTACGCATATATTCGTTGTTATAGTAGAGTGTGTCATAATTATTGGTATCTATAATAACTATTCATAATTTAACAAGAATAATAAAAAATAACGAAAAATTTCGCACAACAAAAGTCAAGGAACTAACGTAAGAGTAAAGTGGATAGTAATTAAACATAATGATTAAGAAATGTTACTGTAAGATGCGATACTTTGTGTTAACGAATTCTTTATCCAGGGGGATACGCCTGCTATATATTACTATGTATGTATTGTCCACCAATCGCAACAACGCTGCGCGTGCGATTGGCTCTGTCCTTAATTGTTGAATTGAAAGTTTCACATTGATTTACTGTATATACTTTGAACAAATTAGGAACAAAAAATGGTCCATTAAATTTTAACAAATAATATTAAGGTAGATGCATGTATACATTTGGAATATATGCTTTGGTGTACAATGCCAAACTTAATACGATGCTAGAAAGCATGGCTTTAACAAATATCGCTAAGGATTGGACTGATGTTTTCATTTTCCAGCTTTTGCCATTCGACTTGTAAATATTTTGGCCACGTCGGAAGCTGCATCATTTTTCCGAGACATTCTAGTCTGATAAGACGAACCATCATCATCAATGGCCCCTGATACCTGATTATTAGTTTGTGTTATTCAATTTATACCAAAAAAATACGAAGCTCTTTCAACACTGTTACCGATGGATCTCTTTGTATGTAGCGATAAAAACATTCGGCTTACCAAAAATTGGAAACTGTTGTTTTCAACTTTTTTTTGTAACATTGGTTTTAAAGATTGTACATATTAGATCAGTTTGGTTTATCTTTAAGTAATTAACCCTAGACGGGTACATTTATTCATCTTTGTCCAATTATTTAGGAGTTCTATTATGTTTAAGTTTTCATACAAGACATATTTTTAACATCGTTTTCCCCTCGTCCGTTGTATAAATTATTGTCGCTGTATCTTAGGTATATACATAAAATGTATGAGTAGTCTTTTAAATGATAGGTACGATTAAATAATAATGTAGTTATTGATTAATACATAAGACAAACTGTGTAAATTTTGTATTTGTAATTTGTTTCAATGAACATATAATTATTATATATCGTAAAGTAAAACATCCAGTTTTTAAAAAATAACCAGATTTTTATTGAAAATATCCCCCTCTTACCTTTAATCATAATGTGAAGACTAAGCCTTTATATGAAGCTTTAGATATAACACAATAAGCATATTGACAAAGAGTCAAAACACAAACACACACACACACTTCTATAAAAATATAATGAGCCTAAGCTTACTGGCTTCTTTGAATACGAGTAAAGAGAAAAAAAACACCTGAATATGGCAACTGCAGCAAACTGAATGCAGAAGGTTGAAAACGAGCTGGTACGAGTTGCAGGGAGCTGATGACCTGTTGCCTGAGCCTTCTGTGGACTGCGATGAGCTGATCGTATCCTCCTTTAGTATACAAACATTATGAGAGTAAGTATCTAATAAATACTATTATGAAAATAAGACATGAAAAATACTACTGAATTAAGCCATTTATGAAAAACTAGAAGATAAAATAAAAAAGTCAATACAATGAGAGGTGTTATTGAAATCGCTTCTGCACACAACAGCATATATATAAGGGCCTATAAGGTCAAACCAGCAAAACCTATTTCAGTAATGATAGCTTAAATAAATAATTTAGTTCCATAAATAAAGAGGAGAGAGTCAGTATTTTCAGTATACGATGTTAGCAATAAACAGGGCTTAGGCAATATCTTATGCTGAGGGACAGTGAACGACGATAGGCTGAGCTAAATTTATACCTAATTCTAGAATGTAAGGGCCCAATATAATCCCCTGGGCGACCTCTCACGTCACGGGTACAGATAGTACGACCTACTCTCAGGTCCACTTAACTAAATGATAATGTTAAGAGATTATCAATTCTAGACCATATTAAATTCTCCCTTATGCAATTTCATTAAAGGGGCCTCACAAATAAGGCCCCGGCCGAGGGCCCTATCATCATGTTATTCAAATTTATAGCTTTAATTTCGTATGCCACAGCGCATTAGACGGATCATTACTCATTTTTGATAACGTCATCATATTTGGAGCAATTTTGCAATGCCCTCAAAATTATAATGTTGAAATGTACGCAGATGGATTTAATTTTGACTTAATGGTTTCATGTTATGGGTATGGGAATGGCCTGAGATGTCCGTGTACGTAATGGACGGTAAACAAATGTGGGTCTGATGGCACGTTGTAAATTTAATAGGAGAGCGAAGCAAAGGGTATTACGTGTTGGGCTACGGATGAAACATGAGCCTTTCTTGCAATTACTGTTACAAATGACCTTGAGAAGTTGATGGTGGTTATTACCATGATAGATGACCGGAATGACTCTAACCGTATTTTATTGTCTAAAGAAGAGAATGCTACTCACTGACCTGATGTTATGACATATCAGGTTAGTAAGAAGCATTCTCTAATGGACGTCTTAATGTTGAGTGATATATTGCACTATGAGAAATCAGCAGTATATCTGTAATGTATTGAAGTTACTTCAAACAGTAAAAAGCTTATTCATTTAAAATTAAATACAGGAAAAAGCATTTATTTATTTATTTATTTATTTATTTACCACCATACAATCATCTTTACAGGTTTAACACCTAATGCGATAATGTATACAGCTATTATAATCACATATACTTATTGCTACTACAGACAACATAACTATGTCACAGTAGGACCATAACTTATTTCAAATAGAGCCCGCACTGTGAACCCACCCAGAGTACAACAAAAAATATCTATATCTTCCGCTATACGGTTGAGGATACGAAGTGCGCGCGTTATCGGCGCCTCATTCATCAGCTTAGTGCGGCCGCGCGGCACTGCTAGCAATTGCGGTCGTCGCCTCCGCCACACGTATCTGTCCGGAACACACATATATAGTTGCTGCAAAACGACCGAATTATGAATTTTCCCTCGCATAACCTTGAAGATATATGAGACTAGCGCTAAATTCCTTCTCACTTTTAATTCATTATATCCTACCATACCTAAGGTGAATAAGGTAGGATACTTATTTGGGTAAAATGGGTAAACTCCGTAAATTTTTTTATACAAATATCTAATAAATTTATTCTGCACTCTCTCCAACATGATACTATATTTAGTTTCATGTGGAGACCAGATGACTGCATTGAACTCTAATTGGCTCCTCACTAAAGAATTATACAACGCCATAATTGCGTCGATATTAGTAAAGTCCCTAGCTACCCGAAGCACGAATCCTAAATTTCTGTAGGCTTTCTTACAAATATTATTTATAAATTCTCGAAATTCTAGTTTAGAGGAGAAGTTGACCCCTAGATCTCTGACTTCTGATACTTTCGCTATTGGTACCCCGTTTATTTGATATTGGTACGTAACTGGAGAGCGTGCCCGGCTGAAAGTCATAGTCATGCACTTCGAAACGTTAAATTGCAAACTGTTATGTTTGCTCCAGGTGACCACCCTATCTATATCTTGCTGTAGCTTTTGGCAATCTTCTTTGTTCCTAACAGCCAGATACAGTTTCAGGTCGTCTGCAAATAACGTGCAATGAGCATCTTTGACAACCTTCGGAAGGTCATTTATCATTAAAATGAATTCCAACGGACCGAGGTTGCTACCCTGACTTACTCCGGACCTTGTAAAATAATTTTCTGACCTACCCCCCGCATATTCTACATATTGTTGTCTGTCCCTCATGTAATTAGCAAAAAAGTTTAGTAAATGTGGAGTAAACCCTACACCTGCCATTTTTGTGAGCAGAATGTCATTGTCCACCAGGTCAAAAGCTTTTTTGTAGTCAAAGAAAGCTACATCTGCCTGCCCTCCTGCATCCACTTCTGGTACAATATAACTCATGTAGTTAATTAGGTTACTGGTGGTGCTTCTGGCGGGTCTAAAACCGTGTTGCGCTTCTGAAAGCTGTGCATTAACCTGTGAGAGAATGTTGTTGTGTACTGCAGCCTCTAGTACTTTAGCTGGTGTTGAAAGCACAGCCACCGGCCTGTATTGGTCTATGTTCAATGCTGCCCTTCCTTTAGGCACCGGAACGACCTTAGTTGTTTTCCACCTTTCTGGAAATACGGCCTTCGTCAAGCACTGATTGAAGATATAGAGAAGTGGCCCACAAATTACTAATCGACAGTCTTTGAAAATATAGGGCGGTAGGCCATCGGGTCCCGTTGACTTTTTTGGCTTGAGCTTTTGCAGAGCGTAAAGTACTTCATCAACCTTTAGTTGTTCTAAGTGTATCCTAGCCGCCCCATTTTCACCACCAGCCTGTTTCACTGCCGCGTCCACATCCAGCTTGGGTATCTTAGGGCTAAAAACAGAACAAAAATACTGGGCAAATTCCGTGGCACACTCCTCCTTCGTTAGTACCTTATCACCCCTTAAAATCTTGCGTGGACTTCTGCTGCATTTTTGTGAGTTAACGTAAGCCCAAAAGGCCTTTGGATTTTCCTGGAACTCACTCTGCATCCGAATTTTATAATTTTTATACGCAGAGTTTAGTAGATATTTTACTTGCGCCCTACATTTAGCAAACACCTCATAATCGGGCCCTGATTTGCTACACTTATACTGCCTATGGAGCCTAGCCTTTAATTGTATGTTGCGAATGATATCTGTCGTGTACCACTCGGGGTAACTGTACTCCGAGCTTACACGTCTTCGCTGTTTTCTTGGAACGCAGTCATCCATAACCTTGTTTAAAACCTCATAAAAATAATCTAAACTACTATTTAAATCTAAGCTATATATTGGCGTCCAGTCTATAGCTGCTATTAAAGAATACATTAACGGAAAGTTTGCTTTGTAAAAGTTCCATCCAGCGTGCCCCTGAGTGCACGCTGGATGGTCCTCATACTCCGCTAGGGGCGACGGCGCGGGCGCGGGCAGCTCGGCGCGGCGCGCTCGCCCCCGCCGCGGCACAAACGCAGCGAGCGGCGGGTGGTATGGATCGGGCGGTACGATCGGATCCGCCGCGCGCACCTCCAACCCATCTCCCACTGAACGCGTACTCAAAACAAGATCTAATTGGCGTTCATTGCAATTTCCTATTTTGTTGTACTGGGTGAATTCACAATACGTGCTAAAGTACTCAAAATAATTTAGTATATTTGTTGAGCATGAGTATAAGTTAAAATCGCCTATCACTATTAACTTATTGTAGTCCTCACGATAACTTTCTATTATACTAAACAAACACATATATTCGGTATCACTACTACTCGGTGGAATGTATACTACACACAACACAAACATAAACTTATTATGTAAATAAACCGCAGCGCTAACCAATTCAAATGCATGATCTTGAATACGTACATTGTTCGGTGTACTTAGTTGCCGTAGCTCGTACCGCGGTGTGGCCACTAAACACGCGCCCCCTTGCTTGCGCCCGTCCGCACGATCACACCTGAGTATCTTGTATCCAGGTGGTATTAGTTCGGAATCATATATTGATTCGTTGCATCCTGTTTCCGTTATAGCAAAAAGATCACAACTAAAGGAAGAAATTCCCACATAAAAATCGTGTAATTTTGTTCTCAATCCTCTCACGTTTTGATAGTATATCTCTACAGAATTTAATGTTTTCTCATTGTTTGTTGGGTGGTTTACGAAACCACACCCATTCGCAAAATTCAATGTTAACTGCCCAACACTCTGGTTTACATACTATCTCGTATGAACTTTCTGGAACTCCTATTATAAATGACGCATAGTCTCTTTCTATTTTATGTTTAATTTTTTCCACTGTTATTTCCGTCTCTTTTCCACATATGTTCTTTACATGCATTTCTAAGTTTTCTATTGTGGTATCCTTTTTAAGACGCCAAACATGTAAAAACTTTTTCCTTTCAGTACCTTGAATATTTACTGCACTAGTATTTCCTCCTCTTATTACTTGCTTGCCAGGATAATTCTTTTTCTTTTTCTGTACAGTAATCCATGATTCTTCCCTTTTGCTAGTTTCCATCTGCAGCTCTGCATTATCTGTCGATAACTGTTCTTTATCCATACACTCTGTAGTGGTTTCTATAATACCTGCCGGTTTCGTGGCCACACATGCCACTACATTCTTATCTCTGTTTACTAATTGATTTTTACTGACTACCTGCTTTTCGTTTTGTGTGAGTACCTTTGCAAATGATGTAGTCTCCTTTCTGATTTCCTTTGGTGTCTCATTTATTTCTTTTGTAGGCTGATTTTTGTTCAGACAATTCTGTAATTCCTCATTTTTTTGCTCTAATGTTTTTATCTGTGTTTCTAACTCATCGACTTTACTCGCCTTTTTCAGAACTACCTTCATCATATTTCGTAATTCATGCAGTTCTTTTTCTGTGTCTACAAATCTGCCCTTGAGCAGATTATACTCCCTTATTTGCTCATCTATTTTGAGGTTCATCTCACCCCGAAATTCTTGCAATTCTTGCAGTATTATACTACTGATATCCACTTCTCTCACTTCTTTTGGAATCCTCCTACTGCCTCGGTCTGTGTTTACATAGCAAGGAGTAACAGTTTTTTTCATTATATTCTGGTTACCTCGAACTGGTGTGTCCGAATTATCCTGCTTCGGCGCACTGCAAACACATTCCGGGCATCTCCAATTGCCCTTATGCTCTTCGGTTAATGCTTCAAATTTATCCTTCGTAAGAGCCAAACACTTAAGATGGTACACTTTTCTGCATTCATTTCTACCACATTTCATATACGAAATGTCGTTTATTACGGCATCGCAGCCGTTACACTTTGTTCCCATTTATTTGAGAAACACACTTTAGTTTTTTGCTATATAATTAAATTACGCTCAACCGATCACACGACCGTTCGCTCTCGCGTAGATGGGCGGACAAAGCAACACAGTAGCAGTATTTATTATTGACAAGGAAGCTGCTATCCTATACAAAGAATATTGTTATCTTTTATACAAGGTAAACAGTAAGTTAATATGTTTACGAAGGTACAATTTATTCAGGAAGAAATTATTTATTTGAATGAAGACAACGCAATTATTGTTAATGCAATGAGATTTGTCGTCATAAGTAGGAATAAAATTATGTTACACTTCACAATAAAACAGCACCCTGCCAGTTAATTAGGTGAACTTTTTCTATTTTATATTAAAATAACAGTGTTCTATGCTGAAAATAGAAAAAAACATATTTCTTACAAAGCTGTTTAAACAGAAAATTGTCTTTCACGTCCTCTAACTCTACTTTCCCACCTGTATCTTGAAATACATAGTAATATTTCACCCAAAACCATTCAAAATCCCGAAAGCAATAAGAATAAAACGCATAACGAAAAAAATAAAGACCCAAATATCCAACCAACACATCGAAATCAAATCAATCAATCAACTGAACCCACCGAGATCCGATGCTACCCGAAACCCGCCACAATACATCAAAGGCCCCTAAAACCAGAAATCACATTCCAACTACCCGTAAATGTGGCAAAAAAGTCCTGGAACATTAAAGCCACTAAAACAACGAGAACCGATTGCCTGGTAAATACAAATTGAAATCGGCTCAAGCCACGCCACAGCGTATTTTTTCATCACGTCCGATATCTAAGGGCGTTTGCCGTGAATGCTAAGCAGTGTTTGTTATTCCGAAGCCAGCGCAAGCTTCTTATCTGTTACATTACAGAGCTAAATATTTTCCTCCTACCTACATATTAATTAACTTGATTGATGAAGCCCCTGTTTTACGATACGATGTACTTTTCGGCTCTAAAGTTAGAAGAAAGGTGGGGTGTTGATCTTGAGCTTTTTGGAGGAAGGAATTCATTTAAATGAATTATAGTGTCGGAGTTTCAAGTATTCTAATCTTGAGTAAAAGAAAATACTTTTTTTTTAAATTGGAAGGTCACATACATTACATACCAATTTAGTTGATGCGATCATTTAATATTAATTACCGATGTATATCATTACTTGAGACGGAAACCTGATCTGCGCAGCTTAATAATCATTACGTTCACCAGCTATTATCGTCCTCTTTATAATGCCACTATATACTGGTATACTGTTACATCCAGTTAGAACACTGGAAGCAGAACATTATTGGAAAAAGCCTAGGCAGATGATGATGATTTTGGTAAATCGTCTTCTATTCGATCCGGGATAGATACAGGTTTAAATTGTGAAGATACAAACACAGAAGGAATCAAACATTTTCAGTAACTTACACAACATATTCAATAGAATCCACTCCGCCAATGTCATCCGCCATTCAATTAGTATGTAAAACAGACTCCCAATAAACATCCACTAAGAAATCGAGCGCCAAACAAAATTTATCAGCTCTTAATCAACTGGAAGACTTTATCAACAACAGTAAATTAATTCAGTTGTATTAATACAACATGGGGATAGGTTTGTACGGAATGAATGCTAAGTAGGTGGGTCCAAATTAATTTCGTATGTTCTTGTAGAGGGCGGCGTTCAAGCGCCTTGTTCTCATGAATATACATAAACAAATTGGACATTCGATTTCCCATATTTAGTGGATGGACTTGGATTTGGGATTAATGGAGAAGGGGATGAGGCTGGTGATGGTGACAAACAGGCAGAAAGATAAAATAAGATAGATCACGGGAAAAAATTGTTTGTGGTTGTAATTCACAAGCCAGCACAAGTAAGTTCCTGACTTACTGACAAAATTATTTTCAATGAAAACCAATGGAGTCTTCGGCAAGATAAAGAACAATAACTTCATAAAAAAAGGTTCCATTGGAACATGCCAGGCTGTAAAAAAATACTGCAATCTAACAATCAATTTAGTTATCTATTTTAACACGACAAATCTGGAAATAACAATTCGAAAAATCGAAGACGATAATTTCTTCTAAGTCGGACAAATAGATTCTTGTCATAACAACACCCAAATATTAACCTATACAAAAGTTAAGATGGCTCTCCAGCTACAATTGTTTGCATAATCATCACATATTTTCCCTTTAATTCTTACGTGATAAGACATCCGCACGGGTCGATTTTCAAGGTTAAGCCGCAAGCTTTGCTTGCCAAGATCCCTGTCTCGGAAAGCATATTAAGCCTGTGTGGCCGGCTGTCATTTGTACAGTTCTTTGGACAGTCTTTACAGTTAGTTAGTGGCACAAAAGTCTGACAACCAGTCTTCTAACCAAAGGGTGTCGTATTTTTCCGCCTAAACTCCATGTAAAATACTGGTAGTAAGAGTAGCTACATCCGGTTAGACTGAAAGCCGACCCCAACATAGTTGGGAAAAGGCTAGGTAGATGATGAATTTCTCTTCAATGTATATAACATTAACCAGATCAAACCTCCAACCTAACAACCGTAGACATCAAAACACCCTAATACCATCTACACAGCATACAGTCATATGAGTCCATAACATTCCCCTATCAATGTTATCGCTCGCTCAACAAGCCCGTGTTTCATTCGCCAATCGCAACGGCAGACAATCTGTCGCTCCGATAAGGCACACTGCTTATCTGAGCTATTTTTAGTGTCACATACTCGACGTTTCCTTGAAGGAGTGAGCAGATAGAGTGTGACCTTTTGAGGATATGAAGGTATGTGGTTCGAAGTCCTTTTGGACCATTGGAATGGAGAATGGATAAGTAGTGGGGTTAGGATAGGTGATGGTGGAGGCAATAGTGATTAATAGTAAGTTTTTCTATTATGGTGCAATACTGTGTTAGGAACTGTATTGCATATGATTTCGATTATTTAAACATTCATCATGATGTTGGATATTTTATGTTGTTGGCTTTTTTATGGTATTAAATGGGTAGTAATTGGTAAGGCCTTTGTCCAGCAATGGACTGCTTTAGGCTGACAATTATGATGATGACGATAGGTTTGGTATGTTCAACGAGTGCAAGGGTTAGATATGTAAATACTCATGGGGTTCCACATCGTATTAAACTCCGTAAAAATTTATAATTTACAAGTACTTATTATATGAAAAGGATTCTGTCCTTGTTTCAGTAATTATCTCATCAATTTACACAGCAATTTCGTACTCACAGCAAAGTGTTAAAGCATTTTAGTATTTATTTTGCAATTTTATTGCACGATCAAGTAGACTTAAGAGATTAAAACCGTATGACCTTAGCTTAAGAACGACTATAAAGAGCTAACATTTTGCTAAAAATGGCAGTAGTTTATTTTTATTTTGGTATTCAAGCAAATATCATAAATCACAACATTAAGATTAAAGATTCAGTAAAGAATAATGTAGCCACGCCTTTGTAACTTGAAATGTGAAGCAAAGAAATATATGTCATTAATCTCTGAAGGAAAAGTACAAGAAAAAGAGAATAAAATAAGGACGATTAAATCACCAATTTTAATTTGAAGATTATTGCGCAAGGTGCAGAAATTAGGCATGACATTGAAAATGATTATGGACTTTGGCTAGGAATTATAGAATCATGAAATCAACCCAGATCTACCTAAATTTTAAGCCTATCGTAGTCATTAGAATTAGCAGTTTTTGTTTTATTCCAAACAGTCAAAAAGTCATGCATTAAAATCAATGTATTTTTCAGTCACGAATTGCATATAAACGACTCCAAATATTTAATTTTAGTTCACGATCACTGCTAGTGACAATTTGACGTCACAGCACACGTCAATTTGTTGTCATTGCCGTCATCCTTGCCATTTGATGTCAATACACAATGTGACCTTAGGATATCGGAGTATTCTTGCGTCAGGTCTTGACCGATTATGGACTAATTCCGTGATGATCCATAATCAGCTCATTAGAAACGTCTGCAGCGCAGATTGAACAACTTAGCGTCGCGAAGGTTCAAAGGTAAATCATCCTTATTAGCGTTAACATAAGGAATCGCATGTGACTAAAATATTGCAATAAATTTTGATGGATGGAGAGTGAGAGGAAGACTGAAGAAAAATGGATTGTGTAAGGAATGGTATGAATGAAATAGGAACCAATGATAGCGTGACGTCAGACAGGGGAGAATGGAAGAAATAAAAAACAGAACAAGCGGAGAAAGATGACAATGACTGAATGCATTAACTGAAATTATGTTATTGTTAAGCTGTTCTTATAGCTACGTGTTGAAAATCTCAAATTAATTAAAAAAACTTTCAAAATTGTAATATTTCGTCCATAACATTAGAAGACACAAGACAATGACAGACAACTGAAGGTAAACACAACATTCAGAGATGGCGTTTATGATTAAGGAAATTAATTTCTTGGATAAGATTGGTATTCTGGTATTAATTATGAAGTTACTAATTCGTTAAAACAATGAGTGACTGACAAATTTGATACAGTAGACTTACAGCTCTTCTAACTTTAGATAAATTGCGGACACGGCTCCGGACACAGACAATTTGTCCGCATTGACTGATCCTTTACTAAACCTACTTACTGACTTATGGCTAACAAAATAACCTCTTGGACATTAACTCTCATTGCAAACAACTTCTTAAAACCCTACTCAACTACAATTACAAATTACGAAAATGCGTCTAAAACGTATATTTTGCGCAAAACAAAACAACTTTCTCTAAACCCAGACTGGTGACGAAACTGATAACAGCAAAGACACACAAACAACTCCTTATCAATTATCACCATCTGACCTTGGACAAGGAAACGTGGCGATGAACTCCTGCGGACATGATCTTGGCATGATGCGAGGCAAAACGATGATTGATGATCAGATTATAAACAATATTCATTTAGATTGTCCATTTAATGATAAGGAATGCTTAGTAGGTGGTTGTTCTGGGTTTGAAGGGTACGCGATCGAAGGCCTTTTACATTTCAACATGTTAATATTGCCAGATCATTACGAAAACTGACGAAATTAATTCAAAGAAAACTTCTGTCTCAAACTGAATCATCAACATGTCAGTGGGTAGGGAAACCCACACTTAATTATGTGAAAACGCAAAATACAATCAGCAAGTATACTGATCAACGCTCATTTCTTCCCCGGCCCTTTCGACTACAATTGATCTGCTAAGTGTTTATTTTGCAATAGGTTTTTACAAACGCTTTTACACGCTTTTTTTAAACTAGATGGGGCCGGTGTTTCTTACCTACTCTGAGAAGAAACAGCAGAAAAAAACTCAGAGGTCATAGTCTCTAGTAAGGTCCAGATATAATTTTGGTCAACTCACATGAGGACTATGCAGATTAGTGTCTGAGATGGTCTTTTGTAGAAAGAACCTAGATCTAACCTTGTGGAAAGTGCATGAGATCTGAATGAAAGGAGCGTACTCAGAAGACATGTGTTTAGATTTTGAGATTTGCATCAGCAGTCAACACCCCACAGACAGTCTATCCAACTCAAAATCATCTCACTGTAGCATGAGCATATAACATAATTAACCCTGTAACGTTTCTGTCCCCGTAAATTCTGACAACCTGTCTTAACAAGGGGTATCGTACCCCTTGGTAAGACATGATCTCAGAGTTTCCGTTCACTGACTACCTGTAACGAGTGTCAAAGATCTACAAATGACAACCGGGACCAGCAACTTAGCATGCTGTCCGAGGTACGAAAGTAATTCGTTATGTAATTAATGGTAACCCATCCACAGGCCGACTTCGGCAAGTGTAGCTTAGCTTTACCTTGAAGATCGACTTGTGCGGCTATTATTATTTAGCCACGAACTGCATGATAGATGAACAAAATTCCATAGATTATTAATTTGTCTGTTCATTGGTACGTTATCTCTATATCCCGTGTAATTATGAATCATTGGATGTAGATATCTACGTGACTATAGACTTGTAGTCATATCTAGTATACTAGTAGTTACGTGTTATAATTTGTATGAATTATTTCGTCAGCTTCTAACCGTTGGGGAACGTCGACACCTGCGGTTTCTAATGCACCTGAGTTTGCTGCTTTATCTGTTTTATTATTGAGGTTTGTTTCTTTGTGTGTAGTGTGCTAATTGTTAATTTTCTGAAAAACAAGTCAATTTTCCTTGCCATTTAGTCCGAGACTTATGACTCAACTTGGGAGAAGCCAAGTTTGAATGACTGAGTTTTTGGTTATATTAATCCAAGTCAGTCATACTCTGAACTATTTAAATTTATTTTCCTCTCGCTCTCTCTCTCTCTATTGTCTGCAACGTCTCAAGAGCTAGTTTTAAAACTAAATTTTCCTTTTTAGATCGGTTTTAAGTTGTTCTCATTTTAATAATGCTAATTGTGTTAAGACACAATTATACTATGGTAGGTTACCTACCATTAGTAATAGTAACGTAACTTTCTTAAATACCTACTGTTTTGAGCCAAAGTTGAATATTATGTTGGTAGTATTCTTTAACAAATAAATTAACCATCATAAATAGCTAAGTCTCATCCGACTACACATTAAAACAGATGAGCCATCTCAACACATAAATCTAATGACATACATTTGCTTCTTTAACATCCACTCATAATAGACCAAAGCAATTATTCCAATACAAATTAGTTCTAAAAATCATGCAAGGCAACATTGACCTAGTACACAGTCATTAAGTATTTAAGTTATATTGAAACGCACGGTAGACGAAGGGCGAGTATTCGAGCAACCAGAAACCAGCTGCAGTACAGTACATGTATTGACTCACGTTGAGATAAGGTACAAGGTTGTGTGCCACTGCTTAGCGTGTGGACTTGGGTGGATATTCGTTTATAAGGTTATTTTTTTGCAGTGGTTTAGTTTAAATACTTTTTGAGTGTTATCTTCAGTTATAGGTTTTTCACGACAGTATTTCCAAATTCTATCCTGCTCTCCGTGTCCCATTACATGCTGTCATAGAAGTGGGGAAGTTTGGATGTTGGTAATAAGGGGTGGAAGGGACACCAACGCGTAAACGGTTACCACGTATTCAGTACATCATTCTAAGCCACCACATATAATTTTTCAGGTTATTTAAAAAAAAAAACAGCTGTTTCCCAAAAACTTACATGGTCAAAATTTATGGCGCTGCTGATTTCTTTTTTAAATTAACGATGAAAATTTTTGCGTCGGTATCCCTTCCACCCTGTATGGTAGATACTTTAGATTTCAAATAGGGAAGAGGAAGGAAGAACTTGTAGTAAAAATCATTCCTCCAACATGTGCCCAGAGGGCCAAGTGGCTATTGGCGTAAACACCATTTGTATTTCTACGACCGCGAGAGCGACTGGTAGCTTGTCAATCCTATATTTTTGATAAATCCGTCATCGTATTCAATAATGACGTTCCTCAGATAGGCCAAGTGTGTAGTACTAGCTATTCGCGTACTTGTACGACCTGATGTATGAACGTGGACGAAAAAAGGGTGTATGTAAGTAGGTAGTGAGTAGTGGGAAACATGCGTGATTTTTTGTACGCATGTTTCCTTAATAAAATATAACTTTGTCTAGACCTCTGAAGCAGAAAGAGTCATTCACCAAAACTACGTTCAAATGCACCTCCGATAAAATGCTGATCAATTTTGAACCAACTTCAAACTAAACACAGTTTTCCCCACAATGCACGCAACCAGTTGATTCACCGCGTTACTTCCTACATCATTTATAATTTCATGGAGCTTATGCCTCGATCGCTATATCTGGGTTAATTGTTTCATGCAATGATTCATGGACACCCGCCATATTGGATTTTTAATCGTGGTTTTGTTTATCATTAGTTTTTAATTTGGTTTAATGGGAAAGAACATTTCAGAACAGTTTTCATGAATAAAATATAGTGAGGAAAAGATGAGTGGCTCGAAATAGTGGAAAAAACATGCAATTAGTAAATTAATTACAGGAAAAGGTAAAAGAAGATTGTTGCATTCAGAATTAAAAAACTAGGTAGGCAGCACACATACACAAATGTAGGTAAACTAACTCACACAGACTATTAGTAATTCCTCATAATTAGTTAGAAACAGGATAAAACAAAAATTGTAGAACTTAATGAAGTAGATTTTAGAGTGTTGAGGACTACTTACAGCGTTGTTTTTGTTATCAAGTGAGTAACCGCTAAATAGTAATGTAATTATTCCTTTTTTTCTAGTTTACTTGATATTTCGTCGAAATACTAATTTAAAAGTGATAATAGGGAAATTGTTATCATACTACTAATTAAGCCACCCTAAAGGAAATGAAAAACCGAAACAATTTGTGTGAAAACCTAAACATTCTAAAACATAGCGAGCAAGTCGCATGTAACGCATCGTGATATGCTATCGGTGATTCTGAGGTCGTACTGATAACGCGGTCGTTGAACCCCCGATTGTTGTTATCAGCGTGTCACCTTGCTATGTTTATTATCTAATATTTTGATCGTGATGCTCTGACGTCACGATCATATGATTGGTGGACGCGTTTTAATTCACTTTCTATGATGACTCGGCGTCAAATTGTTTGCAATCAGCTGTGAATTTTGTGGGGATTTTTTTTATTCAACTTACAAGGTATTACAGACATCGTAGCCACTTCTGTAAGGATTCAAAAAAGTGTTTATTAGAGAGAAGAAACTGGGAATATTCTGACTTTCAAACTTTCAGGCCTGAGATGATTTAGGATCATGTTAGAAAAGCATTGTTTTTTTTTCTTTACCTTGAGTTTATGACATCATTTTGCAAAGAAGTGAAAAGCGTTTACTTTGGCACGCCGTCGCCATCGCCATTGATGAAATAGAAAACCCCACAACATCATAATGTAGGAATACAAGATGAATCACAATATTCACACTGGTCCAGAGGAAACGATTTCAAACAGCAAAACATTTTCATGTACCTATTTTAAAAAGCTTAAAACGAAAACAACATCCATCGAAAATGGATTTCCGAAAACAGCTCAACACCGTACCTATCCTTATGTAAATAGGTGGTAAATAAATAAATAAAAAATACGCAGCAACACGAGCAGAATGGTAGCCTTTTGTTTTTGTAAAAGTTATGAAACTGAAAATAGCCGTCGTGTATAATTTGACGTGGGTAACTGCCACTCATTTTGGGAGACGGTTCTACATTTACAAATGTACCCATTATGTAAAAATACACACGTAAAAATATAATAATATGTGAATTTACATTTTTGTCTCTATGTATACTGAAAAGGGTTTATGAAGGAATAAATATAGTCATCAAGCAGTTATTTACATACGTTAAAAAAACCCTTGCTATGTACTGAACCCCTCCGTGCCTCAGAATGTACGTTATGCAGTTCGTTCCGGCTGTCATTCATAGATCTTTACTTTTTTCTTGTTCGTATTCAGAACTCAAAAAGTCTGACAGCCAGTCTTGCCAAGGTGTATTGTGTTACCCAGTAACTCGGCGTGGAGGTCAGATACGCAGTCGGCCCTTAACTTAAGTATTCCGCTGCATTCAGTTAGGTTTGTAGCGGACCATAACATAATTGAGAAAATGCTGCCCATGTAGTGCCTAGCAATCAACTCATTACTTGGACCTGCTCACTTATAATTCGAACTATGTCTAGTGGGTAAATTAAGGTAAATAACTCAGATGTAGAGAACCTCAAGCGACTTAAATATAGTACCTTATTGGTAACTATATTTTCGAGCTGTTTGGGGTTGAAACTCTAGGTCCGTGGGGTCCGAGTGATCACAGGCTTTTCAAGGACATTTCTAAACGTTTAGTTAACTCTTCCCGTGACTGGGCTGGCTTTTACCTTGGCCAAAGGCTTAACGTTGCCATACAACGTGGCAACGCCGCCAGTCTTTTGGGTACATTACCAGTTGACAGCGTTGAGGAGGAGTTTTTTGACGCCATTTTTTAAGTTTATTTTTAAGTTGGTTAATATAGGTTATTTTAATTTATTAATGTATATGATATTTACTTCTACCAATAAAAAAACTCAGATGTTTCATCATCTATTTGGAACATTACTTACAAACTTGAAGTAATATTTTCATAAATAAATGACACATATAATAGGCCCACCAAGGATATCATTGCATTATTTATTATTACTAATCCGAACAAGTCCGAACTTGTCCCGAACGGTAGGAAAATTGAATGCCTACATTATTAGTTAAGTATTGATAAAATGAGGCAATAATACGCAACCTATAAGTTACTGCGGATTATTAATGTATTAGTCAAAATATTACCAGAAATGTCCCGCTTATCGTCGTCGGTTTGATATAATGATACATATGCAAGTACTCGAGTACATTTGCTGCATCCTGAATAGGCCACCAGCAGCTGGCTGAACATATTCAGCTGATATTGTTCCCACTACACACTGAAACGCATGTGACTGGATTGTCGGGGAGGGGAAGGACAAAGATAAAATGGATGGATTGATATGAAAGAGAAAGGAGTAAATGATGCCGTGACGTCTGGGGGAGAGTGGAAGAAGAAAACGTGTAGCACCGACCCCAAATGTAATGGGACAATTGGTCCCACTGCTGGGACACAGGCCTCCTCGCTGTGAAAGGCAGTGGGGTGTCGGTAATTTACCGCATGGGCCCAGTACGGGTGGGTAAATGCCATGTGCGTTCGAATTTTTGGTTCTGGGACATGCTGGTTTCCTCACGATGTTTTCCTTCAACGTTTTGAGAGCAGCAGTGTTGTAATAAATTACACAAAGTAATGCGCCTACTTAAATGTATTTATTATCTTCATTCTCATAGAGGTTTTGCGTTACAAATAAACTTACTAATTAGCTATCTATTATGACTTCATAAGATTTTCTATCAGAAAATGACGATTTCCGTTCCTTTTAGCGATTTATAATGATTATAACAAAACATGGCATGACGTATACGATACGTATACGATTCATGCAAAAATATCGGAATATAAAAAAATATCGGACGCGGGGAAGGTCATTGATAAGAGGTCGTTGACCGCGTCTAGGCAGTTATCAATATTATCAGTATTTAAATGTATTTAGATGGCAACTTAGTTCGTCTGTGACAGAAGGGGTCAACGACTTCCCTAAGGCATGTTTGGATTCGATAGAATCTTGGAGAAACATTATTATTTTGCGTATTGGCATATTTTATTTACAATGTTGCTTGTTGTTTTCAGTTTTTCCTGAAAAACCAGAGAAAAAGACCAATTTCACGGACGATGAACCTGCATCCCAATAATTGTGAAACAGACGCATTAATAATAAATCAGAACGATTTTAACGATTTAGTTTATACATATGAAAACTCTCGCTCGACTGTGTAAAAAGAAAAACGCAATAATTTTATTGAATGGTTAAAATGTAAGGTATTGCTATAGTGAATGTGCGCGCAATTAGACTGCAATGTCTTCACGGCAGAATTGTAGGTGATCCTCTCAATATCATCTCTGCTTCAAACGGATGCAGCAGGATACCATTATTTAACATGGCCGACCGTGTAAAGGATGATATGACAAGAAAGGCGGTGTCTGATGAGATGACGAGTAATAGAGAAGTATGGAAGAAGTAGACTGCTGCGCCGACCCCGAATGAATTGGGATCACGGCAAGAGAATGATGATGAGGATGACTGTCTATCTGACCTCCACAATCCTAAAGATCCTGTCAGTACTTATTGAGTATTGCGAAATATGCGAATAAATGTTGTGAACTATCTAAAGATTGTCTTTGACTGAAGCTGTTCGAGGATCATTTCAATTAAGAGTATGAGAACAGGAAAACACGGTCTATAAACATCATAGTACGATTTAACATCTCTTATTCACAACCATTTAATCCCCAATCACACACACACACACAAACAATATTTACAAACAAACAAACACACATAAAGACAAATATCTTGCTCGGGACATATCCGTAACAAGTTAATGACCTGACAAATAAGAGCGTGTCCCAAGGTATACTTTACACTACTTACGTCAAACATCCTCCCTTCCGCCCCTCTCCCCCCCCCCCCGCCCCTCAGTGACCTCCGTTCAATGCAAAGCTCATAAACATTGTTCCCAGAAGGTAACGTTATTTGTATTTAAAGGGTCCAGGAGGTACTGCAAACAAAAATGACCCGTACCCTTGGAACGCGAAAAGATGGAAGATTAATGGAAGGTAGGAGTTTGAAAGGTCGGTAATTGTTTGATTAAATTAATAGCTATAACCTTACGCTTGTATGGCTGGAAGAGGTAAGCTGTGATGTAGATGAGAACTTTTGTACACACATATTTCAACAGTGATGCTCTGTTATGGGAGGCCTATATAAATCTGTAGACTGCCATAACAGGCTGAGTTAAATTCATGATGATGATTATGACACAAAATTTCGTTCGTTAACCTCTTTCTACCTTTAATTCCAGGCTATATAGTGAGGCATGCAAGAAAGTCTCATCATTCAACTAAGTAATCGAAATTGGCATCCTATCATGTTTTCTTTATCCACAAGTTTTTGTCAAAAGCATTTTCGAGTAAAACTAGTAAGAGCCAAAACTGACCCAACCCTTCCGAAGGCCATAGGAATGAATAAATAAGTAATGTCAATCAAGCTGCGGTGTCCCTTCGACCGCCTTCCGTGTTGGGAGGCAATAACAGCCGTGTCCGTCTCGCAAGCATGTCACGTTTGGCCACCAATGACATTTGATAAGGAAAAGATAAAAACTTGTGTGACTTTAGACCACCTGCGGGTGAGAATGTGACGCGATGGCGAGATATTGAGAAGGTTTAACATAATGTGATGTGTGTATAAATAAAAGACAGCAGAGCAGAGAAGTAGTAATAATAGTGCACCCACTTTTCGCCTGTTATGTTTAGTTTGAAATTGGGAGCTACGTTATTTACATTAGCTCGTCATGAACGCAGACTCCAGGCTAGTACTGAGTATCTCAAAAAGTGGAGATACTAGAAAAAGGAAAACTGAAGATATAATCGATGTTCAACCTCGAATTAGTAAACGACCATTCAAATATCTCAGGCAACAGAAAAAAAAGTTATTTTTTTTGTTTTATGTTATTATTGCCAAAACGAAGAAAACGTAGAACCTTTAAAGCATGGTTAGAATCGCATCTATTACTTCAGGAAACATCGGCCACCATTTCATTGTGTTCGAAACCAATATTCAGTAGTATACGCTCACCGGTTATTATGAAATTAATTCACGATTTCGGCCGGGATAATAAAGCGATTGCTTGCACGCATGCCATTAAACTAAATTAAAATTGACTATCACTTATGGGGATAAGTTTCTATCGAAATGTTTAGTAGAAAATATCGAATATACATAAATATAGTCAGAAGAAAATGTACCCACTGTTTATGTGAAGTTTTAAAATAAAGACTTTCCAGTCAACAAAAAACATATGAATTTTGTATATTATCACCGGAACCTTAATACTTAATCTACGCTGTATGTCTGTCACAGGATTCCATCTTTTAAAAATTAATAGGCAGCAGTGAGATATTCACGACATAGGTTTCAACGCTTTGTGATTATGGCTTTTTTTTCAATAGCCTGTATGTCCCACTGCTAGGTAAAGGCCCCCCCATATCCTCCCAGGTATTCGTCTCCTGCGCCTCCTCGAACCTTTTATCTTCGGATTTATCATAGCAAATAAAAAAAATATTGTGCTAGTGCAACTATCACAGAAACGAGGCCTGTCTCCCAGCAGTGGGAATGTTATGGGCTGATGATGCTTATACTAGTCCAACTATTACTTGGCCGGTTGTTAATATCAAGAATAATAAGATTTTTTTTATGTTGATGCATCACAAAATCGGTTTTGAGCAAGAAAATTCCAATATTTGACGTGGACCAACACACACTACTTTTAAACCTACAAAACTTGCACACATGTCACGCCATTGATAAAATTAAAGCCAACAATCACTTAGGCGGGTTTCCGACGGAATATTTAGAACAATGCCTGCCCCATGGTGTTTGATGATGCGTTACACGCTCGCCCTCGCGGTGTGACGCCCGCCTTATTTTCTATACAGGCTGTTGGATTTATGGAGTAAAATCAAATAAGTTTACCATAAAATGTTACGATGAAAATATGAGTAGCGCCCCAATGGTAACAGTACCTACCTACTCGTGTGAGTTCGAACCTAGGTAGGCGCGCTACTTTGTTTTATTCATTTCATTAACACTGCTCTCCAAAACGTTGAAACATCACTAAGAAATCGACATTTACTAGAACAAAAAATTCGACGACATGAAACCTAAATTGGCGAACATTTTTCAGCCTCTTTAGATATACATACTTAAGCTTTATTCTGTACTGAACATCATAGTAGGTATATACTTAGTTAGGTATAAGCTAGAAGTAACTTTGCTCCCGTACCTTTATATTTAATTTCCAATGGATTGACAGGAAGAAATTCTATAAACATTGAACACATCGCTTAGCTATTTTAAGTTAAAAAAAAAAACATTGAACACGCCTCAAAACCGTGGCTTTTAGTCAAGTAAGGAAACTAATAAAATTCAATGCACGTTGCACGACCGTTCTATGATACATATTATAAAGTTTTTGCCATTTTTATATACTAATGGAGATGTTTATCATATTTTAAAATAATAATATATAAGGAAGCTGTGCGTGTTATTTTAATAGCATGATTTGCATAGCATTAATGCTCATTTGCACGCTACTTTGTATTTTATAACTTAGAGCTTAGATTTATGGAGTACTTTTTTAGTATTTCTATTTTGTAGTCATTAGTTTTATGACCTAGGCTTAATGACGATAAGCTCAACTTGTTAATTGGTCTTCTATTAATTATTCAATTAAGTTTGCTTTACTTTGATGATAGCTGTTCTGTTAAAAAAACTACCGACGGAAACGTTAATATTCAATCAAGGATGGTCTAACGATCATTAATGTTAAAAATCATTATAACATCAACATTTCGCCAGTATTTCTCTACAGGTAAGTCAGAGATGAACCTACTAGTACACCCAAATTTCGGCAGTTATTTTTAAGTCACATGTAATAGGGGGCGAGACTATTGCCATTAACCAGCCACAAATCCAGACTATGTGGCTGCTACTGAGAGATCCCTGATGGAGAAACCAAATAACACTCTTGCTAGGCCTGGGATCAAAAAAATCTTATAAGCAACATCAAAAAATCTCACAGTATAAGCAACTTCATGAAAATATTTCATGTTACAATTACAAATAGAAAAAAAATATCTCGCCAGCACACATCACAAAACGAAACCCCCTGTACCAATCGTCATATTTCTAAGTAATTTTCTTGAAAGGGAAGCGGTGCTTATTTTGTTTATTCATTTGTAAAATAGATTTTCGGTCGGTGAGCTCTCACGTTCGCTGATTCTGTTCCTACCAGCACTTTGGGACAATTGCTTTTCGATTCACGAGTTTCGTGTGTGATTTTTTAAGACTATTTGTAGTTGCTGAGGGTTGCGAAGCTTAGACGTGATGAGCCGTCATTCTAGATTATTCTGGGGCAAATTTGTGTAATGGAAAAAAGATAAACCAGTAAATAGCGAAGAATTTACATATATAACCTAACATCACGCTTGGCCATTCCTCAGGAAAAAACCCAATAACACTCGCACCCCTAGCTCGCCGTTGTACATATGCTGAATATTGTGAGTTTGTGTGCAATAAAGAATAAGAATAACACTTACCCGATCTGAGAATCGAACCCAGGACACCATGCTCAGCAGTCTCTCTTGCGACCACTAGGCAACGCGGAATCTGAATTGCCTATTGAGATTCCAATGAGGTAAAAACCCACAACAAACATAATCAGCTGATATTTTTCCCACTGCTGAGCCACAGGTCTTCTCTCTTTGGGAGGGAGTGGGCCACTAGGTGGGCCTAGTACGGACTGGTTGACGTCAGACCTGTTCGAATTTTCGGTTCTAAGACACGCCTGTTGATGGTTTCCTTAACTGTACTGACAGTATCTGTAATTGTTGACGAGTAATATTCCGGTATGAAGCCCCCATGCGCGTAACTAACCCAAGTAGTTGGAGCGTATCTTCAGAACGGTCAGGTGCGTAGTACTCGCAACCAGCGTGCGTGTATGACCAGATGTATGAACGTGGACGAGACGAAAGGATTATGTAAGAATGGTAGCAGGAGGCGTTCTGTGGTTTCTGCCTCCATAGGATAAAGGCGTGAAAATAGACCCTTAACATAGCCGAAAGGCACTTGTTCTCCCCGTCTTTACATATTTTTTTTGTTCTAGACCATACCTGGGAACCTTCTAGTTACGGAGATATTGGGGGTCAAAGTTCCACCTTTTTCACAAGATTTTTTTAAATTCCTATTTTTTATGTAAGATTTTTAGTTTACACACCTCCACGACCCCAGTACTATTCAATCCATCCATCAGCACAATGATTTGAGTGCTTTCCATCGAGTCCTACCGTAAAACGTGAATTTTCACCCCGAAAAAAAAAGTCGATTCTCAGCAATAATGTTTGCATAAAGTTACTTAGTTTGATGTACAGAATGCTTGGTTGACGGCTATGTGAAGGGTCTGTTAACAGCCTGTATGTTCAAACGTCAATAGAAATTCAGAAACACTATGAAATAAATGGGAGATGTGAGGGTAGGTAATTCCTGAAAACATAGAACCATCACGTTCCATTTAATCAAAAATTTAACATCTCAACAAAACGCCAGCCAGTAAACCGTATATTATACGTTAATAAAACTCTTTACAGACGAAAGAATTACGCAATTTAGTTTAATTAAAATCGTTTGCCTCCATGTTAGGGTACTACTTGATTAACTTGACGTTTCGGTGGGGATCGTAAAAAACTCCGAGGAAATGACGAACGCATCGGGTTTTAGGGGGCAGATAGACTGGCCGACTGGGGTGGAATTAAAGAAAAGAGTGGAATAGAATATTATTATTATTATAAGCCTATGTTGTCCCACTGTAGGGCAAAGGCCTCCCTTCCCTCCTTCCACATTTCGCGGTCTAGTCTAATAGAATATATTATATTATATATTATATTATAGAAAGCCCATATTGTCCCACTGCTGGGCAAAGGCCTTTTCATTTTTTTAATAGAATATAACGCTTTTTATTAGAGGCATTTAAAAAACAATATTTTGCCTAATTTCACTATTAGTAGGAACACCTCAATGCCAAAATATTATTACAATCCCATTCAGTTTTCAGTGCAGCTTTAAATGTCGCTTAATGTTAAAAGCGAGAGTGTCCATGGAGTTTCTTGCCCATTCTTCTCCATAGAGATCTACGCTTTGGAACGTGCAACTACAGTACTTTCTCAAGTTATTATGCCTTGTGACTGTAACTTCGTTTTTTTTTGACATTCATAAGTGCATGTGATGGTCTAATTGAAATGAATGCTTTGAGTTTGAGTTTGAGTTAATGAGAACGGGTATTATGTGCATTATAACGCCCCCAAAAACAAATTAAAAAACTTTTTTTTCCTCAAAATCGAAATGCCTTTATTAGAATGATATGTTATTATGAGTTTTATTTAGACTGGTTTAGCAAATCTAACAACGAACGTTCTTTTACTAATGTCTTTCAAGCGGCAGAGATCATGATGACTCTGTATTCATCGAACTATCCAAATACACCCCAATATAATAACATTAAAACACATTCAATTGGCACTGAAAAATTACATTTTGATGGAATAGACACGAAATACGTTTTATTTCGGAACAATGCGCTCACTTACCTAATCATAAAACCACATTAACATTTTCACAACTTATACATTTTTTACAACGTATTTATACAAGAACCAAAATATTTACTAGTAACAAACTCCACACCTTCCTTTTCTCAAATCATCACAAAAAATTAAAAACTTCCTAAAATTCTAAAAGAAACCATCCATCATTACCTCAAAAATAACCAGAAGAGAAATAAGGTTCCTTCAGACGCGGATAAAACCCGCACCGTTATCGCGTCGCCTTGATTCGTTGGCTTTTACGAGCGAACTTACCTTATCAAGTGTGTACACTCCCTAAATTTATATTAGGAACAGTGTCAAAACATTTTCTTGACGTTTTACGAGGTTTTTAAATGAGAAACGGGGTTCCAGTAGAGGTCGTCATCTACTGTTTACAGTTGGATTCCTGGTGCATTTCCTTGAAACTTTCTAACTGGCCAGTTTTATTGTGAAATTAATCAAGAAGCAGGGGTAGCTACCATAATTATTATAATATGTTGATCAAGGCTTCTTAGTGGAGGTCAGATAGGCAGGTGCTCCATGTAAAATACTGGTATTCAGCTGCATCTGGTGAGACTGGAAGCCGACCCCAACATAGTTGGGAAAGGCTAGTTGGGAAAAGGCTAGGCAGATGATAGGCAGAAGCCTTGATCATCATCATCATGATGAAAAAAAATATTGACCAAAGACAAAAACATTTGTCTTGACTTGTCACCTAATCACTGTCACTGGTGTCTGAAGACGCTGCATGATTCTTTTAGCGTTAGAATGACACATTTTCAGAAGGGCGCTGTTGATAAACGTGTGAAATTATCTGAAAAAAAAAACAAGAAACCGGCTATATTTCCTACTATAGCTTTTGCTCGCGGCTTCGCTCCCGTTATGTACAGAAATTAACCCATGGTAATGTTTTAAATGCAGTCTATGAAACTCGGGAATAATGTAGCTTCTCGAAAGTGAAAGAATTTTCGGAATTGGATCAGTAGTTTTGAAGATTACCGCCTGCATACAAACTTAAAACAAATTTTATCTCTTCTCCATATTTCGAAAATTTCATTAGTTTTAAAACCAGTGACATTGTCACTACTCAGTGCACAGCACTGCTTAGCAGTAGGTAAACGAAAACCAATAGCAATCAAAAGAAAATGACTAACTAAGAAATTGTAAGTGCAAAAATAACAAAGACTATACAGAACCTTCAACAAATAGCTCAAAGTTATCTCCCAACATTTTTTAAACAAACACCTATTCCAGAGACCTAAAGTTTGAGTTGCCAAATTAAGTTGCAACCTACTTACGTCTTTATTAGTCGGTTTATACACCTCATAGGGATTGACAAAGTTTTTCTTGAAACACAGAACCATAAGACTGAGATTGCTCATCACTATTTTGCTGTCCACCTATCTCTTGTGTTATTAAAAATAGAGTCGTGTTTCGCATGTTTTAAGTTTCAGATAATTTTGCACACTCTTGAAGTAATATTAAGCTTAATACTTGGTCTAAATAATGATAAAATGTTTTGTGCGTTGATTTCGTTATGGTGCACAGTATTCTCATTACTTTTTACATATTTCACGGCGGGTAAGGCTTAGCAAAATTCGAGTTTGTAATGGAACTACCTTGTACGGTTTTGGGGAGGTCTTCTACGGAATTGAAGTGAGTTTCCTTGTAACTCGGTTTTCAGTTTAATAATAATATTTGTTGCGGTATTCTGGGGGGTGTTTCCACGTATTTCGGGAAATAGCTTGGGAGTGTTAAAGATTTTTGCTGCATATAAGATGCTTTCTAAAAATGTTGTTATTCGTAAAGTGTTTCAAAACATGTTGATGGCATTGAAATAGATAAATATAAGTAACAGAAGTTGTTAAGAAGTAGAGCTTGGCATTCTACTTAATTTCAAGTACACAACACACAACACAACTTCTCATAAAAACTCTTCTAATACAACCTCATTCATTTCATCAAAATAATCTATCAAGTAAAAAGTTCTAAACAGTTAAAAAGAACGAATGAGAATCATCAGCATTAAATGCTGGCCACTAAGAATCTGATTCGTTCTTTTATTATATACGATGCTCTGTGCGTTCTTTTCTTAAATTAGCTGACAATTTGGACGGGCGTCATATTTAAAGGATTTTTATTATAAAATAAGAAAATGTTCTTTGAAATAATTATAAATGCAGAAATTTAATCACGTCACTGTGAATAAGTAGTTAAGAGTTGTGATTGTTCTGGTAAGTTAGGTATTGTTTTGAATGAATCTCCAAAATCATAAAAAACCACAAAAAAATATTACTCAATTATTTAGACTTGAGACCTAGATGGCTGCTCGGCTGTGCTGGCGCTGCCAAAACGTCAGGCGGTGCAAATATAACAACTTTAGGAATTATATTTTCTTGTGCGCTTGGTTTGGTTTGGCTTGTGAGAGTTCTATAATCTAAACTTTGAAATTGAAACCCTGGGGCTGTGAGTTCCTAGCGCTCGTTTTTTTGGTTGGTCGACTTTTCTACTGAGCCAAGTAGAAAGTTGTTAGAAAAACGTCTTACAAAAATAGTTATAAAAGGCACATCGTCTATGGTCTACGATAGACGCTGTGCCGAGGTATCACAGACTAAAATATTTTCATTTTGCACATTAAACACCAATAAATTCTTGCATGAAGAAGCCATTAAACGTGTCTTCACACCTAAAATCAATACTAACACAAATAGTCCAGGACATTCCCGAGTCGGCAGGCGAAGCTAGTTAGAAATAAATTGTTGGAGCCGAAATCTATTATTATGTTAAAGAGGTAGCCAGGCTGTAGGAACGCTGCACTTTTTGTGCCTCCCTCGGATATAAACATGCCGTGTCGCGTTTGCGTTGTCCTTTGTGAATGACACAGTGTAGCGATTGTTAGCTAAATTGCAGTTGGTCGACTTTTTTTTTTGTGAATGGCGTATCGGTGGTCATCCTAGGTTGTCGTCAGCTTAATCGGACTATGACCAGGTCGAGTTAATATTGTCTTTTTCATTTATTTTAGTATTTATTTTTTTATTTATGGTCGGTATAGTAGACAACATAGAAAATTAACATTATAATATTTGAGTACAAAGGTACTGCTTGTTTTTATGAAATTTCTATCTTCGAACTGAAAAATAATATTGTAACGTGGCAATGCTGCCATACTTTTGGACAAGTTTTCGGAAGACAGCTGTGTGGTGGGGTACTTTGACGTCTAAGCGCCCTATTGTTTATTTCGTTAATTTTTTAATATATTTAATTTTATTGTAGACAATGGAATGTCCTTCTCGTGTCGATGATGTTTTTTTTTATCTGCTTGGCCCTCTCTATAGCCGTGCCAACAGCAGCTACAGTGGCATTTATAAGGTTCGCAAAAGAGCAGTTGTTTGTACACTTAGGAAAGTCTAGTAATTGGGTGCGTTGATATTGTTAATTTTTACCACTGCATTGAAGATTTAAAGTATGGTTTGGTGATAAAAGTGGTCTTGCTAGTTTGAAATTGATCATTTATATATTTCACCTTATTAGTATTCACTAGTCAGTTTACAATAAAATAAATATTGAATTCATTAACATAAAATCATGGTGAACCAGGTAAATGCACCAAAAACCAACATCAATGTTTATTTTGAAATGCGAGTTTTCATATTAGTATTTAGTTGTTTATGTTTTCAAAATGTTTGCTTTATGCTATGAATATTTGCAATGTTAATTGTGTTTGTCCAAAAGTTTTGTTATTTTTGGTTAGTTTCGTTATTCTTGATGTTTGTAATTTTGGTTAGTTTTCTTGTTTTTATTTAATTGCATTTTTTGTTGAATTAAAATATGAACCGATTATTAAGTCGTTATAGATGTTACGTCATTATAGATGTCGTGTTTTTTTTCCTCCGAGTATTTATTGAACTTATGTAAAATAGTACTTTATTATTTATTTATTTAACCATATATTTACTAGACAAGAAAAAAAAATAGGTTGAAAGGTAAAATATTGTCATACTGCATTCCTCCACAATTTCCTGCTCTGTAACAGCAGAAGAATTCTCGTTACAGTATTCGAGATAAAGTTAAAATATTATCGTACGGTATCGAGGCGGGCTGCATCCAGCGCGAATAAATGCACTAATACATTTTGAGAACAACAGTTCAATTTCCCCACTGTAGATTTGGACGTATCGTCTCAGGGATGCGAGGAAATGCAACCAATTGTTTCTTTGATTTATCTGTTTGGCGAATTGAATTGTTGGAATTATTCTGTCGGAGGTAGGGGATCAGAATATGTTGATGGTTTATAAAGTGATGGCTAAAGCGTAGCCAGTCTGTTTATCTAGGCAGGTGTGATACGGCACATTTCGAAATTGACTTATTTTGTTTTAAGACTATGTTCATTCTAAAAAGTAAGCATCGTCGCAAGTATCCATCAATTATTTAGTTGTTTTCATTAATTCATCAATAATTCAATACTCTACCTTAACGAAATAATGAAATATATCTCCGTATATTATATATTCACTAAAACATTGATTTAAGAATAGTAATGTTAACGAGATCAGTCGCTGTTCTCGTTAATATTTTGTCTTCAGTTCATACATTTTCTCATAAACTTGGGTAATTTGTCGGTATTAAATCTTTTGACTATTTGGGTTAGTATTCCTATGCTTTAGTACTTCTAAGCGTTCTGTTTACTTGTTAATTATTAAGGACCTTATACAATGCATAGAAATCGATTTTCACACAAAAATATAATTAATACGTATATTTCACGGTAATTTCTATTATGAAAGATTTATTCTAACTACAACGCTTTTCATTGAATTGAAGCATAACTTTAATAGTAGTTATCAACGAATTCGTGGAATATGTTCTTGAAAAGCGAAACATGCCATTGGCAGTAATTTGCTAGAACTGACATGTGTTTACCTCTACATATCAATCCGTATTTTCCTTTCAAGTGGTGTTGCAATATTAAATTAATATTTCAAGAATTGGAGATTCGTTGGAAAGGGGTTGATTGTTCGCTTCAGTCATTCATCGATCATTTAATTCCAAAAATTACACCTACAAGTAGTAAGTTTTGTAATTAGATATGTTAGAAATATTAAAACATGTCAATCAAAACAGCTCTTCAAATAACTTGTGATGCTTGTCACACCTCTCGGAGTCTTAAAGTAATTGTGGATTGAAAATAATATTGGGTAACTTAGTAAGTATAAAAGTACCTACAATTGGGCTGTTAAGAGTGCACCGGGCATCATTACAAGCATTTCAGTATCGACGCTCATTGAAGACGCACGAAAAAAAAAACGCAAAAAAAAATACAATCAAAACGCAGAAAATATTAGTAAAATGTGTAACACAACAAGGCTATTGTTATATAAGGATTTTTTAGCGCGTGGTCAGTCGGTACCAACGCGGCCATCTTCTTCGAAACTCAAACCAAAACGTCTGCCTATCAATGCCACTCCACCGCTAAAACATAAAAGTACTTTGAGCTGTACCACAAAAAAAAAACGGTCCCGCAGCTAAAATTCAAAATTTAAATTCCTGAAACAATAGAATCTCTTTTCTCCCCGAAGATACCCGGGCACCGCTACCCGGTATTTAACCGGATATATCCTGCGAATGTTACGTCTTGTGGCCGATATTAGAATGTCCGGAACGGTTTTAGAGATCAGCCTTCGAGGACGTTGGATTTTCTTTAGTTGGTTGCGTTACACGCTGGCTTTGTGCAGGCTCATTTTTATTTATTTATTTTTCCACTTGTTTCAAGACGCATATTGAAGGAAATCGATGAGTTTTACTGTTGAACAAAAGTATTGTTGGTTATTTTATTACTCATTTGTTTTGTTGTAAAGTGTGAGTGTGTGTGTCTTAAATTTTCTGTATTTCCTAGACTTACCTTACTTACAACTTGACAAAATAACAAACACACACACAAAAAAAAAAAACACCTTCCGCATTATTATCTAAACAATGCTAAAAATTGCATCAAAATCCGTTACGTAGTTTTGCAAGCACAACGCAACTGACACGAAAAGTGACTTTGATTTAAAATGTGACTTAATTAGGTATTATCTTTTACCATATTAACTTGTGTTCAAATCAAATCCGTTAATAGTCGTTTTTAGTCAGTGTCTCTTTCTTTTGTCATGTATTCATTTAAAACATTACAAATAGGTCGGGGTACACATATAAATGATACGTAATCTTTGTCATTCTTCATTCTAACTACACTAACACAATAACTACACTGCAGTTTGCTGGACATACAGGCCTTATCCAAGTTGTAACATCGGTTGGCTCTCAAACCGTAATGTCTTTGAAATGTATACCGTTGGGCTCACCCCTGTCTGCATGTCTGTCGCAGGTACAATGGGAAGCCTAAACAGTATCTATTTCACAATCAACATGTTCTATGTTCGTGGTAGTCTCATTATTTGCAGATTAATTGGAATTGTAATTATGCAGGAGGATATCTGTTGTTGTTTTGTCGATTTTGAGTGCCATATTGTGGAGTGATTATTCGTTGTAGTGAGTTATTTCGTTTAGCATGGATTGAAGTCTTAAAACGAAAAACTTATTTTGTTATTACATGTTTTTGTCTATATTCTAGAAATTGACATAAAAGTTTTAAAGATTGATGATAGATATATGTTATGGTAAGAAAGAAAGAGCTTCCGATTTAAACAGGTTTGTTAGAATTTGGTTTCGTTAATCCGTTAGTACGTAGTGCCTTTTTAGAATTTAGAGTGGTGATATACACCGGTTTGTTATGAGGCCCACCATCAGTTTCCATAGTTGTTTTCAGGGTTATAGGTTCCAAGTCTAGTTCTAGTAAGACAAATGATCTCAAAATAAAATAAACTCAATAATCAACTACAATATCCTTTAAAAAAGAGCCCTAACCGTGTCCTAAAGTAAAGAAAAAATACGTTTTCCTAGATGATACAGATGAACATAACTGTATTTTAATCCAGTTTCAAGCTGCATTCATCCCTTTAATAAAACCTTAATACATCAAAGACCAGACGCGATCCCACCGGTCCCACAAATTAAATCTAATCAAAAAACATCCATCTCATTTTATGATGGCAGTAAAACTGTGAAATCCGAGCCATTGGAGCTAAAAAGACGTAAAATGGCGTCCGAATCCGCTGATACCGGATTAGGATACGATGTTGCAGGAATCAGGTGGAGTGGACGCGTTGTGGGGTCAGCAGAGTTGTAACTAAAGGGAGATTAATGAAAAAGCTAAGGAATTGGTGAAATAACATTTTGATGTCTGTTTATAATAAAACTAAGCTATAAATAGATGCCTAAATATAGCTTAGTATTGAAAATGTGCTTCCTTTAGGCATTGGTTTTAGGTAAAAATCATCTAGTATTTGAGAAAACGGGCATTAGTGGGTTTTTTTGCAGGTATTTCTCTATTTTAGTTTCGATGATGTCCATAAAGAGAACGGCCTATTGGTCGCTAAATACCAAAAGAAATTAAGACAGACATTTAGTCTTTTCTTTAGGTAGTAACTTCAAAAAAACAAATACCTACTTACTTCTAACATAGATCTCTCTATTAGCAAAACTCACATCCATCTTCAACTAGCCATAAAACACCACCAAGTGCCTAAAAATTTCAGCCTGCATTGAACTTCAGCCTGCATTGAACTTCAGTTACCCAACCACGTTTTATTGAAAATAAGGGTTATAAACCCTCCCGCCGCCGCACGATTAGATGATACGGGCTTAAATCGATGCCTTGGTGCAGGTGACTTGAGCCGATTCCCCAGCCAACCTAGGTTACAATCCTACAGGCTAGACTTCAGAATTTTACTTAAAATATTTTCGGGATTCGGGTTTAGATGGTGTTTTCGCTCTATAATTCTATATTTTTCAGATGATTTTCTTGTAAAATTAATCTATTTTAAGAAGATGAGCTTTCTAATTTGTTGTCGTAATATGAGAAGTTGGTTGGTTTTATGATGTATCGTGGCGTCTCATTTCATTGTTGGTCCAGCCTTTTTGGTGTATGAAAGTGACAAATAAATATTGTGAGCTTTTATATTTAGATGGTGGATTTTAATGTAGCAGTTTGTTTTTAATAAAAATAGATTTTTTCGTAACACCCGTAACATAATAATTAAAAATATTAACTCACGGATCACAACCCACCGCTGAAAAAATAAATATTTATGAGTAATTATCTCTATTACGATAGGTGCCTACAGTTTAAGTGTGAATTTAAACCTACCTCGACATTACATTACAGTTTTATAACAGTTAAAATATAATTAACACACAACTGTGTGTTAATTATTTTTATATGATTATTTAGGTTTTTTTTTATATTTCAATAATATTTTAATAAATAATGAAGCTAGTTAGGTATTTTCCCTTTATGAAGGTACTGTAAGGGTAAAATTAGGGACTTTTAAATTTTCTTTGTCCTTATACTGTGAGTGATAGATGCAAAACCAATGACACAGTTGTAGTGTAGGTGACAAGGTGTTGCCAGTTACAATGCCAGGATTCGCAATAGAAGAAAAAACAGATGCGTACATTATCGGAAATGTTCCAAATCATTTTTATTTTGGTAAGTACTTACACTATCTAAAAAAAAAAAGTCACATTGCGCAATTTTTCTAATTATTGAGTAATATCTTCTGTTGAGTTTATCGTATCATGATTGATAGGTAGTTGTTTGCTAATTTGATATGAGAGTGAATATCTAGGATGATTGTGTGTATTTTTGTGAATAGAAAAAAAAATATATATGTCGTAAATGTCAAGATTTATTCCGTAAGGCTCGTAAATCATATGGGCAGACGATGGGTTTCGTGCTATGAGAAGACACTGTGTGCGATACACTAGCAAAACTAACGAATTACTTGAGATTACAACTTTACACAATAACACGGGGCACAATGAATCGGGGTACAGTTCCAAGACATCTCAACTCCACCGCGATCAGCCATTGACTGTCGTCCTCCCTCGAGTTGGACATCAGGGCTCTGTACAAGCATGCTGTGTTGTGACTGGTAAGTAGAGATCGCGTGATGTCACCACTGCACACAGGCGCGCTTTCCAATTCATTTTATGTCTGTACTAATGACCGGATGCGACTTATACGATATACGTTGGATTTTCACCAAGGTGTAGTCTGAAATATAGAAACAAAAAGTTCAGAAACTCAATCTTAATAGAAGATTTTCTTTACTGAGCTGTATGAGAAATGGGGACTGTAGTACTTCAGTTGTTTTACCTCTGACTTAAACCATATGACAACGAGATTAAAGGTTACTGACCTGCAAAATCATAGGTAAATAATAATTAACAATTGAAAGGCCAGTCATTTTGCTACTGTTATTTTTATCTTAGGTTTTATTGCTATTCGGTCGAATTTCATTGTTGTTGTTCTGAAAATTAATCATTCATAAAGTTAGAGGACCTAGGTTTGTTGAAACAACACTACACTTAGCCGTATGTAAAAAAACAGCGAACTGAACAGAAAGTCATTTTTAAATTTCGTATCATGGATGATGTAACTGGTACGTTTGCTAATTAGCGCTTTTGAAGCAAAGAGGACCGAATACGAGTTTGGAACTTCATTCACATGGGCCAGTCAAAGTTTTTCATGAAATGCATTTTTTCTAGCCCGTACTGAATCATGGCTACCAATTAAGACTTGAAATGTCGTTTTGTTAAAATTCTACTCTATGAGCACTGTTTACATACATAAAAAGTAAGCTAGCTTAGTCATACTCATAATATATTTAACTAGCTGTGCCCCGAGGTTTCACTCGCCGCTTCTGATTTGTTTTCTTTTTGTTCGGCTCCTATTGCTATACGCTAGAACAGCGTGATGTTCCACAGCCTATAGCCTTCCTCGATAAATGAACTATCCAACACTCAAAGAATTTTTCAATTCGAACCAGTAAATTCTGAGATTAGTGCGTTCAACCAAACAAACACTTAGTATAGATTCATTACCATTATCATCTACCCAGCCATTTCCCAACGATTTTCAGGTTGGGTTCTCATCAAAACGGATGCAATTGAATATACCTAAATGTTATAACATTTAGGTATATTCATGGAGCGACTGCCTATCAGACCACCCAGTAACTGGTTAATATGGGGTACCCCTTGGTATGATTAAACTTAATTAGAAATTTTTGACTTCCAGAGTTAACTGTCTCAATTAGCCAAATTCCACTTTAGAAAAAAAGCCAAAAACATGGATATTCCATAATGTTAAAATAAATACATACATTGTCAGAACGAATGTGACAGGTGATACCTCTATTCCAAACCATTACCCATTCCGAATGTATTATAAAAACTTGTGGGTTTTCTTGCAACGTTTTCCTCAAGTTTTGCTTACCTGACAAAAAGTGTTACATATTTAACAATACTCGTACATTTATGTTCCTACTGAATACCTACCGATATTAACCTACTTTTTGCATGTTTTGCCTTTGAGTTTGAAGTTCATCATTTATTTTCAATCTATTTTACAATGTCTTTTCAGAAACCGAAATAGGTATCAGCCATTTTGGGTCCTGGATTCAAAGGGTCAACAATTCAGTGTTCCGCAAGCCTGCCTTGATGTAGTACAACCCGTTTATTGTCATCATTTCTTATTTTCCCACATAACGTTGTAGTTAACTGCCAGCTTTTAACTTTTTTTAAATTGTCTTTATTGAAAAAAACGTTATTCCAGAATATTTTAATATTCAACCTAACAACTAAAAACTAACCTTAAGTTGTGTATTGATATAACGTTACCAACATACAGATACCCAGCATCTAAATATTTTTTCTTTCAATCCATAACTTCCATATCGGGCCCAAAGCACCAAATTATAAATTCCTCAGAATGGCTGCCACAAACAGAATCAAACCCTATTCTATTGAATTGGAAAGCTGTCATTCCCGACGCGGACTGAAACACTTCAGTTCAATTGTTCCCCGGGTTTTCTCGATGTTAGCTTCTTGAAGGCGTATTTCTCCATTTTCGCATGTAAAACAAAAATTTCCCGCATTTTCGTTTGGGTTCGCACCGAGTTGCTGGCGGTGACGGGATTTCGGTAGGGTAGCCACGATGCTAAGATTCGTGTGATATCCCGAATAGCCGAACAATCCTATGGGTTCTCAGCTTTAGAAACTCGCAATTAGCGTTTGGTTATTGGATGGGAACTTGAAGAAAAATAATTATTGTAAGAAAAGAGGTGTAGGTAAAGTCTGTTAAAATAGATTGTTTAATTTTTAATTTGGGTGACACACATGTATTTCTTTATAGCCATATGCAATCAAACGCAAAAATAACTTTATCGCAACTAATCACAGATAAACAAAACAAAACTTAAAAAAATACAACAGTTTAACTATGTCATCCATTACGCACACGATTAGAGAAACAACATAATTGTTAAAATGTTTTACAAGAAACACAACAAACTGATTCCGAATGCCCACTATTAGGCTCGAAGCCAAAAATTTTCACAAGAGGCGAACTGAACAATTTATTTTCTTCTCGTATTGTTTTATGAGTTATTAATAATGGTGAAATGACTCTATAATTATGGGTCGTTCCGTTAAAAGCTTAATGAATTTGCGAGATTTCTGTTTTTATTGCTCAAATTAAGTGTTATCCCACTTCCTTGGGAATAAAAGAAACGTGGCGTGTCTGAGATGTTGTTTTTTTCGTGCCTTCAGAGGCAAATGATGGACATAAATTTTGTGGGTGATAGCTCGAAAATTGGGTTCTATTTTTACTGTATTGCAGTGGTGAATTGCTACTGCTTTTAGTGCTATACGTTAGATCGTGTTAAAATAATGGGAATAGCGTGAATGAGTCGTCAAATAGTTTAAAGTAATCATTTTTTGTTGATAAATGTGTTTCCTTGCTTTTGAATTGTGTGGCATAAAACTGCGGTAAAGAGCAAGTCCTAGAATTCTTTTCCAGTCTCATAGCCCCCCTAGAATCGCCGGCGAATAGTTTCGCGTCTGTCAGCCGCGTTTGAAGGGGATTTATTATTTTTATTATTGTTTCGCACAACGACTCAGGCTGCCTTATTTCTCTCCTTAAGTTATGACCGGCAAAAATAGAGAGAATTACCCGACGTACGGCGTTATTAAACCTTTTTGCTTCATCCTTGGCTTTTGTTGTTCCTGCAGTGCTGGAATTTTTACAAAGAAAGGTGATAAACCTCGGGATTTGACGCAATCGTGTTTATTTGGGTGGAGATTGGCGGTTTGGGCTCGTGTTTTGGGAAAATTTCGGGACCGGTGAAGCATTTTATTCGTTTATATGTAGCGCTAAAACAATCATAATGATTTGAAATTGGACTGCGTTTGTGGGGTGGTTTGGGTGGGGGGGGTATAAGAGAACGGTTACTACACGCACGCTTTTAGTTAAAACTTGTTCACAGATGATTTTTAAAAGTTTTCGTAGTATGCCGTTTCGTCATTGATTTATCAAAATCTCGCAACAAGCATCTTTAAAAATGATATTATTAACAGTGTTATTTGGTTGGCTACATCGTGTTAAACCTACAAAGCCGACTGACTATTAAGTCGATAACCGAATGAAAGATTCAGGTTCTAACCTGAAACGAATCACACTGTTTAGTTCCCAGACCACTAACGCTAGTGACCTATAACATCTATCTATCTAGACCCTTATCATTTTGTCAAAAAAGCCCATATTTCAACATTCCAGCTTTACTAAAAAAGTCCATCGTCACTGCGAATTTAGCGTGACTTAAAACTTGAAGTCTTAACCCTCCCGAACAAGTTGCCGACCAAACTCGAGAGCGACTTTATTAAAATTCAAACAAACTGAAACTTATTATTAGCCTTTGTAATTTTAAAGTCTTTAATTTTAAAGTCTTTTCCGGCCATTTTTGTAAAATTGTAATGTTGAAGTTGGTTTTTGAAAGTTGGTCTATATTTATTCTTGTAAAATTTGATAGCTGTTTTGAAACCGGTGAATGGAAGGTCGGTCAGAATAAATATGTATTAGTGTTTTATTTAGCAGCAAGACCACTTATTTGTGCATAATTCTTTATTTTCATCAGTGATTGTAAAAATAACTGCCTGCCTCTTTGGTCTTTTGTCGCAATCGCTACTACTGAGCATGCGGTTTTGGGTTCTATTCCTAGGTTGGGGGGTTAGTCCTACATTGAATTTCTCAGTAGCAGACCTGAGACTGATCATATTATGCCCGTTTCCTCACAACTTCAGAGTACATAAACAAAAATAAAACTCACTGCTTTTTTCTTAATCTAACACAGGAAAAACAAGACTAACCTTAGGATTAACCTAAAGTTTATCATAAGCTAACCTAAAGTTTATCATAAGCTAACCTAAAGTTTATCATAAGCTAACCTAGTAAAAGAATAAATGATTGGTCCTTCTGAGAGTGTGGAAGAGTTGTGGTCTTTTCTTATGGAGAGGGATTTTGTTGCGAGACTGAGTGGGAAGCTACCACATCACCCGAGTATAGTCCACTGGCGTTCGTTGGGGGCGAGTCCACTCAGCGCATTGTTTACAAAGGCCTTGTGAGAGATCTTGTCAGTTGATGGTATCTGGTCGAACTCCTGGACGAAGCAAGGATGGCATGAGAGATAAGATAGCAGCTGCTTTAGGCCTCTGTCCTCTCTGAGTCTGGTGTCATAGGCCCATTTATTGCTGCGTCAACAAACTTCATACTGTTTTCTATCTGTGTTGCAATAGTCTCATTGAGCACCCCGAGTCTGGTATCATAGACACATTTATTGCTGCATCAACGAAGTTCATGCTATTTTCCACTTGTGTAGCAATAGGCACATTGAGCACCCCGAGTCTGGTATCATAGACACATTTATTGCTGCATCAACGAACTTCATGCTGTTTTCAATCTGTGTAGCAATAGGCTCATTGAGCATGGTCATCTTGATATGGGGAAGCTGTAGAGTTAGCAAGATAAAAATATAGCAAAATTGACTGTTACCAAAATGGCTGTTCATGGCTGTGGCTGGAATTTACTCAATTAAGCTGGAATCTGGCCATGTTGTAGTACATACGGCATCATTGTGCCCGGCTTTATGTAAGTTGTTAATGGCAACTTTTATATTATGGCTGTGCAGCTGGCTTTGCCAGCGATAGAGAACTTCTTTGCTATTTTGATTTTTGATGTGTCAGAAGCTAACCGCAATCCTGCTCAGGGTAATATCCTTAGATGAAAGAACCACTCTCTCTTTCCTCTTGCGGGCTGCTGCCTCTTGGTCATCATCGCTCTTAATGGAATAGGCGGCCATTTTTGCACTGATGGCGGTTCGGTTTTCGCATCATTCCCAAATTGTCTTCAGGATCTTGAATAGGTCTCCCCACTAGGAACAGAGTTGCCAGCATCTGAACATCCTGAACTCATATCTGGAACTTCATAATTGATACCATCTGCGCTAAATTTATATTTAGCGCAGATGGTATCAATTATGTTTTATTAGTGGACTTATCAGCTTGGACCCTCTTTGCCATCTCTTTGATGGTTTGGTAATGGCAGATAGAGGTTTGAAGCAATCCTCCGCAATTTTCCTGGTAATGGCATCGATAGCAATTTTTCTTAGATCAGCATCGGGGATAAAGGATGTTACTTCTTGGTTATGTTACTAACCCCCACTTTATTCACCTGTAGGTTGTCTGCCATAATGCTCCACTCGCCGCTACCCATGTCTGGCTGATATTTCGCTCAAGCAACTCTCAAAATTGTTAATCGAAAGTAAGCTACTACAAGTATTAGTATCACGCTGCAGAGAATATCAATGGAACCAAGTCTGTGTGTTCCAATTTGATTGATGATGGCAATAGGCCCTCTATCACATAGAACTTAGACACTGTGCATCTCTGCCTAACCTTGCGGGGAAAAACAAGCTAGATGTCTATTCATTATTGTTACCAGCTTGTCGTATATGGTGTAGCCAGCGCAGTGACTCGAAGATTTTCTTTTTTTGTGATAGTAAAAGGAAAATGATAGTCCTTGGTTATAAATAACTCAGTTTCTTTCAGTTCTTACCCACTGTCTCCACTGTGAACCGTTTACCTTGTTATCAAAATTCTTTAGATTTGAAGTCCATAAAAATTTGTTCAACTTAACAGCTTATTATATTTCGATTTTCTATTTAAAAAAAAGAAAATAAATTACTAATTTATATCTAAGATAATTAAAGGGATTTTTTGAACTATCTCTTCATAACAAAAAGGTACTAAACCTACAAAAAAACATTTCCTCGAAAAGATTCTAAACGTTAAACCCCTCGGGCAAATAACCGACATCTCGTTCCCAGACGACGAAAATATTCCACCTCCGTCTCACATTCTTTCATTTTTCGCAAATACTTGACAGTTTCATAGCCTACAAGTAGTAGGTAAGCTGCAGTGGGACAAGAATCAAGTGACTCGGAGCTGTGTAGGATCGCCACTGTGTAGGTCGAAGCACACTGAAGATCAGAAAAAAACTCCTCTAAAACATTGTGTTTGACCTCAGGGTTCCGTTTTGCTGTCTTTAGTCTGTTGACATTGATTTTTTTTTGTTTTTGTTTACATTATATAGAATCTATTTTATGTAAAAAAAAAACAAAATATGATTGTGAGTAGGTGTTGTCCTCAAAATGAAAGAACTGTAGGAAACTCAGTAACATAATTATTTGAAACTCAGTAACATAATTATTTGAAAATCAGTAACATAATTATTTGAAAATCAAGTAAAAAAAAGAGCTCAAGTTTTGCAGATAACATTTTTAAATTATTTGTACAGTAAAAAGTTTAAAATATTTCCACTTAAAAAAAAAAACAAAATAATAAAATTAAAATCCAAACCAGCATACGGACCCCTAAAAATGGTCCTGTACATAATTGAAAATGCCTAAAATAACCGTCGTGCGACGAGAGATACCTCTGCAATAACTTGACGCCAACAATTTCGATAATTTTCTTTTAACAATATTTTCGTTGTCTCAAAGGTTTTCTTTCATATTAGATTGTTTTTTCTGAGAAGCTCTCGAGGTTTTATCGATCTGATTTATATTGATTTTAGCGAAGGTTGTGACATGTGTTTTATGAAATCGATGCGAAATGCTCAGGACCGGTCGATGTGGTGGGAAAGTAGACTTCTTTCGACTGAAATGACGATGAGTATAATAATCAGTTTTTTTCAGCTGTGTTCTTGGCCACTTCAACCAACCCGATGTATTAAAGTTTAACCAATACTACTGACATAAATTATGTCCATGATCATTGAAAGGAATAATCAAGTGGACCACAAATTCATTCCCACCCGGATCAACACTATAATACCCCAACAATGGACATGGTGCACTTAGTAAGCTAAACAGATCCGCTCTAAATCAAATAGCTCGAGACACTCAAATAGAAAAGCATTGCAAATATATTCGGGCCACGGAACAAGCGATCGTTCAGGGGACCGTTCGTCGCGTAATTTTGCTTTATGACGTCATTTCGCGTAATCCCGCTGCGAATTTTACGCGTCGTTTGCGCGAATCAGTCTTGAGTCGCGTACGTAATGTTACGTGGGATTAATAATTTTCTAGTTTTACGTCGTGATAAGTAGTAAGTAATTTTAATGCCTGTTTATTGGGTTGTGTATTGTTTGCTTACTCTTCAAATTGACTTATGAAGTGATACTGACTTTAAGCAAGCAAATGTTTTAAATAGAGGGACTGCATAATTATCTAGACTACCGGGCGTCTGACTGCTCCTAACGACTGTCAAGTTCCACAAAGATTTGTATCTACATAGATCCACTACTTATGTCTTACCGATATTTTGAAAAGTGTGTCTGTAACACAATTTTAATTAAGGAAAAAACTTTAAAACATCCGAGACTAGATAGATTGATAGCTAAAATATGTTCATGTTTTTCCCTGGCAACTTTCCCCGCCATCATTGTCTTCATGTCACTGTCATATCATATGTACACCAAGATTTAAATAAGAAGAGACGTTAAACAGTATGACAGCACAATAAACTCACAATGTAAACAGATTACAATAGTGGTATACATACAGACATAGTTTCTCACTGTCCTTCGCTTTGGTTCAATGTACGATACTGGCTTGCTACCGCGAGGCCTAAGGTAGAAGATGAAGCGGGTATAGAAAAGTATTTTGATAATCAGAAGCTCTCATAAAAATACGGTTGAATTCGTTCCTTTTTCCTTGTACATAAAATTTGGAAATTATTTCAATCGTTGGATTAGAACATGATAATCTACTTCCAGAGACTTGAAAATTCGTCATGTTTAGATTCTCACATTCAGAGCACGCAGCTCGCAGTACTGAGGTGCAGTATCTAGAGATGGCAGTACTTGTAAAATTCGTGGCATAGACGACAGCGCATTAAGCGCAAAACTTTTCGCACTGACAAATTTCGAAGCTTCGTGTTTTTCTGTACGTGATTAGGGTTGTAGTGCGAATACACGTTGAAACCCAAGTTTATATGACTACGGCAAAGCCAAAAGTAAGGGTTATGTGCAGTTGTACCTATTGTGGAGTTATAATGAAAAAAAAGGCAACACTTCACTTTTGTAAAAATTTTATGCTTAGATGAACTGATGAATAAATTTTGATTAATTAAAAAAAAAGGTAAAATATACATTTAGTTAATTAAAAAAAAAATATATAGTATTCGCCGCGTACCATGTAATGGTATTTTTTAATAAAAAAATTAAATTTTTGTTTAGAAGCTTCTTTACAAAAAATGACTTTTTATTAATTTCGGATTTCCTTTTTTTAAAACAAAATACGGAATTACATTGACAAAAAACGTAAAATATATAAATCTATCTTTTAAATGTCCAACGTCTTCATTAGAATGCACAATTTATGTATTTCATAAATCATAAATCATTTAATCGTTTGTTAAACATAGGTAACATAAAACGGTCTTAAGCTATAATACATAGTGCGCTATGTTTTGTCAACAATGACATACAAACAAATTCAATCAAATTAAATTATTATACAGATTAATTAAAATTGTCATTAGAATGTCATTATACAGATGTCAATATCATTATACAAATTAATTAAAATTGTCATTCATAAACTGGTCCAATGTGTAATAGCATTTATTAAGTAGTAAGTTCTTTAAAGTTTTTCTGAATTTTTGTACTGGCATACATTTGATTTTGTCAGGTATTTTATTAAAAACTTGGGGAGCAAAACCAAAGAAACTTTTCTTCATCAGTGCAGTTTTACATTTGACATGGCATAATGTGTGCGTATATTGAGAACGTATGGGTAATTTCTTGACTGCGGCAAGTTTTTTAAATAGGTGGGGATTATTTTTCACAAACGAGGTTTCCAGAATGTATAAACAAGGAAAGGTTAAAATATTGAATTTTTTAAAATATGGAATACAACTGTCAGTTCTGTGCAATCCAAATATCGACCTTATGCATCTTTTTTGCATTTTAAAAACAAGTTCTCGATTTGTTGACTGTCCCCAAAAAACAATACCATACCTTAGAACCGAGGATACCAATCCATGATACGCCGTTAAGAGAGTTTCATTGTTTACTTTATTTGATAGTTGAAATAGAAGGTACGCTGCTCTGTTCAATCGTTTGCAAACTTCATCCAGGTGTGGTTTCCAGGTCAGTTTGCTGTCTATAGAAATACCTAAGAATTTTGCGATGCTGACCTCTTCTATTCTAAGATGATCATAGCTGACATTAACTGGAGTGTTTACAAGTCGTTGCTGAAAATGCATAACTTTAGTTTTATTTAAATTTATTACAAGATTATTGTCATTTAGCCAGTTAATTATTTTCGAGAGAGTGTCATTAATATCTAATTCGTAATTATTTGGATTATTGCATTTTATAACAACCGTACTATCATCAACGAAAAGTACCATTTTATGCCCTGTTATTTTCGGTAGGTCATTTATATAGATCAGGAACAGCAGAGGCCCTAAAACGCTGCCCTGGGGCACTCTATATTTAATCATCCTTGGTGCCGAAGTGTATGTGGTTTGTAGCTTCGTTACTGGACAGATTCTTGTGATTTCTGTGCATTGTAATCTATCACTAAGATAAGATTCTATGAGTTTATGAATATTCCCTCTAATACCATAGTGATATAGTTTTTGTAGTAAAATTTTGTCATCTAGTTTTTCATAGAAAGTGTTATAGTTATGTTTAGGTATTCTGTACACACATATTATTATGATATTATGAGACACTAGTTCAATGCCGCAGCATTCGATAACACCTGACACTGAATGTTTTGAGATGTCAGTTAATTCCTTATAGTGAAATCCTGCTCGAACAAAAATACACACTCCTCCTCGTTTAGCAGTTCTCGAAAAGAAGGCAGCGAGGCAATAATTAGGTATATGCATAAAATTTTCATAACCAGTTTCGACAAAGTGTTCTGTAATGCAGATAATATCTATATTAATTCCATTATTAGAAAGCTCTTCTAGTCTAACTGTCAATAAATCTGATTTATTCATAAGTCCTGCTATGTTTTGATGAAGAATATACAAATAATGACTAAAGAAAAAACAGAATTTTCGTGAAGTTGAGTATCAGTTATTTGGGGACAGTCAGTATTTGACAATGCGTTTGCTGAGTTTAAATCCGTGACAAGGTCCTGCAAATCGGTTATCACAATATTTAGTCCTTTATTATTCAAACTTCCATGCTGCTGATTATAGGTGTCAAAGGTATATGGAAGGTTTAAGTTGGAATCCAATAGATATGCATATTTATGCGTCTCAACATCCATGAACATTAGATTATTAAAAGTGTCAACTCTGCTGTTGAACATTACATTTTTGTTTTTCATGTATTTAAAAGTAGGCAGACATACTATGAAATTCGTGTGGGTTAATGGTTGTAATTTATTACGAATAAAAGTGACTAATTCTATGTAATTTTGTGTCTTTTTGAAATCATCTTCCCCTACATAAATTACACAGTAGTCGGAATAGGTGAAGTTTTGTACTTTCTTATCAAGATTATCTAAGATTTGTCTTATACTACAATTTGGCATTCGGTAATGACATATATTACAATTACTTAAACTAGTTTTTTGACATATTGTGTATAATCTATTCGACGTTTCACTGCTTATAATACATAAATTACTCATTAGAAGTGGCGTCGATGCGCAGTTTTTATTTTTGTTGTTTGTACTTTTTGGTGTTTGTACTCTTTTCTTTGGAGAACTAGTGATGACTTTTTTATCATCTTTCTTCAATAAATCGGCGTTACTTTGTTTTGTTACTGAGGACGTTGTATTATCTATTGGTGAGCTGTCTTCGTTTTGTAATGACTCTCCCGATATCACCAATTGTGTGCTTGTTAATTCTTCAATTGGTCGGTTGTTTCTTTCATGTGTCAAAAATTGTAAGCGAGCCACCTGTCTGTTATTATCGTGAATTGTATTTCTTTTGTTTTTTCTATTTGAAGTTTTTGGTGAGTATTCATTAGAGTTTAAGGTCTTATATAGGTTTATGGTTTTATGGCATTTCGATAATTCGAGTTTCAGTTTTTGATTTTCTTCATTTAATATGTCAATTTCGCTATTAGCGGACTGAAGTTCACATGTTAATCGATTTATTTGCTCCTGAAGGGCTTCACAGCAGGGGCGATTTTCATCTAGCGATGTACTTGGTAAACTAGTCATTGTTGAGTCAAATATGTGAGAGTTGGATAAATCATTGAGTTTGGACAGGTTGGTTAACGAACTTGTTCTATGAAGTTTATTTCTATAAGTAATGTTATTGTTATCACATGCCATTTTTCCGTTGTGAATTAATTTCAGTTATTTTATCCAGTACAAACAATAATTTCTACCATTAATACTATTTTTATAAGTTGGCAACCCTGTTTTAGCTGCGGGCAAAAAGACAAGTATTCTTGTCGCCAAAATCTTTGTAGAAGTCAATTTCTGGACGAAAGTTTTAGTGTCAATTTATTCACAGTCGTTTGTGATTGGTCAATGTTAATCGTAATGAGTCATATGTTCTTTGTTCACTTAATTGTTAGAATTTTTTAAAATTAATTACTGGTTTTATGTTAGTCAAATTGAATATAATCACTGTTTGAAAATTTTATTATTGAATATAAGTCACTATTTAGTACTTGCCGCTCTTAAGCACTCTATTTCACTGCTCAATAACAGGGTTTTTGTATTAATATCAGGTCATTTAGTCAAAACACTGTAGTCCTTGAATTTAACTTATTTCACAGAAATATCCTTGAGATAACACTGTCACTTGAGTACTAGGGTGCACTGAGTATTTTAAATATTGTTTTAGGTTTCTTTGACTGTTTTTATCATTTAAATTTGATTAAAAATTTGCAGACTTTTTTTTTTTTTTTTTCTTAACCTAACATAATAAAAAAACTAAAATTAACTATAGTTAAGGAACATGGATAATAAGGAATCTAAATCTAATCACTAACTAAACATGCAAACAATTTAGAGCTAAAAGAATCTAGTTTCTTAATTAATATAATTATATACTAAATACTTATTAGGAATGCCTTAAAATAAGTTATAAAGGATTAGAACAAAGTCATATCTCCTGTCTTAGCAACCTTCATCATAAGTTCATGATTCTCATCATCAGTTCTCATGGTTCCAAGTGATGAGTGACAAGAGGACACCAATTAGCAGTCTCAGTTAACATAATCTCATCAGGGCCTTTAGTAGTTTTCTTTACAGTTATAAGTTCAACGTTCTTGAATATTGCAATCCTAGACTTCTCAGGTACAGCAGCAGATTGGTAACCTGCCCTGTAATAACCTAGCAAGTCAATCAAGGGGGTTACTTCCTTATCTTTCCTGTGAATGATGTCGTCCAATTTGATAGCAGTCCAGATCATTGTTGGATGGAAATTGCTTCCTTTAACATCCACCAGGGTAATTGGACAAACTGATGGTAGTAGTGGACAGCAGATTGCATGAGTTTCAGGCTTGATTATGCCTGGAAACACCTCATAAGTCACAATTTCTTTTACAGTATTCTCATGGAACATTCTTACTGCTGTGCCAGGAAACACACCTGCTATTCTAGGTAATGTTATTGTCCTAGATTCTAGAGAGGTACCACTCTTATGCACTTCATCATCGATGACATACTTCTCTTTAAGCATATTTAGTATGTCGTCAACGCCACCTCTTGCTTTCTTTATTAATTTGCCAATATGATTATTCCTGGCCAAGAACACAGTCTTTTGGGATGCTCTCCTGATTGGTAAACTTGTTCTTTTCTTCTGATGCAGTGGTCCATTTAAGATCATCTCCCACATTTGCTAGATCCCACTGAATCAGAGCATTATTTTGAGCTTCATAACTCTTTCTATTCCTCATCAACTGGCTTAAAATCACCTTCGGATCAAAACCTTGATATTCGAGGGCAGTTCTAACCAGTTTAACCCAGTCAGCCTGCACATTGATGATCTCTTGCAAGTCAGCTTTAGTAATTTCAGATCTAATCTCTGGATCTGATAGGAAATACTCAATAACTTCTGGTAGAGACCAGACATCACTAGTATCTGATGTAGATGCCATGTTTCTTAGATATCTGGGAGGGTTCAAGATTAGATATAGTATGATTTCTAGATTGACACCAACAAGATACCGATTTCCACAATGATAGTCTCACGATTTTTTAATATAATAATAATTGTAAACCCGACTATGTGTGTTACGCAAAACTGACTGCTGCCGACTGTAATATTGTTAAATAATACATCGATTCCAGAGATAATTTTTTAAATTTGTATCTTGCTCAACAACGTCTCGTCGCTCCTTTCGGAATCTCGTTCAAAAGACGTGCATCAGAAACCGCAGGACGCGCAACGCGTGTACAACGCGGACTCGCTGGCGAATTTTAGCCGTTCATCGACATATATATGACGGAGGTTCGTTATCAGTGGGTCGCGACATCGGAAATAAAACTCACAAAACCTTCGTTTACACTTTTAATTACTTGCTAACACGCACTCAATACAAAATAATCAAGGATGCCTCAGATATGGCTCGATTAAGAATTTAGGAACGCGGGAAGTTTAGCGCGGAGTAATGAACGTCTACTCAGACTGCCGGACCGATTCAAAATGCCCTCTCTCAACTGTCACCGCACACGTGTACTACCCCCGTTACAGGTTAGCCAACCTACCTGTCAACGTCAGTACCTGTCAATGTCGAATACCTGATTACACTTCCGGATCGACATTTGACTCGATTATTCGCTCAGTGTCGCCATTACTCCACGCTAACCGTCCCCAAGTTATTACTTGACGTTCCCAAACATTAGTTGTCAAATCTAACTACATAGTTCCTCCAGTGAGAGATAGATGGCGCTGATCCAAACCGACTGATATGCGTCGACGCTTCGACATATATATATATATATATATTTTAGACGAGTTTTCAGATTAGAAAAATAAAATAAAAGGGCCTGAATTATTATGACTTTTTCTACTGATTTTTAACCTATAACAAATGAAATATTCGGTTTAAAATATCAGTTTTAAAGGATAAGATCATCAGAAAGAGCAAAATCCAGGATAAAAATGTTCTAACATCACATGAGTGATGACAAACAGACGATTTCAATAAACAAATTATATTTTCACCATTACTTATAATCATAAAATTTTGGTGTATTTTTCTAATCAAATCAAAACATAGTTCTTCGAAGCTTGGTACACGAATGAAAAGAATGACAAAACGACCATCTGTCTAAAATAGTTTCAATTTGAATTTAAAGTTGACAATTTAAAAGAAGAATATGGCTTTGAGGTTTTAGCAAAAAGGCTAAAATGCAGAGGTAACTCTGCACTGTATCTATGTACCCTATGTGTGTTTGTAAATTTTTTTGATTGTGGGCTTTTACCTACATGGCGGAAGCGTCTCTGTGCTGTTCAGAGATATGGCGTTCTGTAGTTTCTGCCTCCCTCCTATTGGGAAGAGGCGTTAGTTTTATAGTTTGTATAATTTGTTCCCAGCTTCAGCCTCTGCCTTGTCCCAAGCCCGCAGATAGCTGCAGCGATAGCAAGTTATCTGGATCGGCTGCCAAGGTGCGCACTACCAGACTAGTCGACGACGCACGATAACACTGTTTTTATTTCGGGAACTAACCATTGACACGGGCTCCTCGCGTGTGTGCGTGTTTGATCATGATGCGGAGACTGAGATACTACATGTGGCTCTTGCACTGCATGAGTAAAGATTTGAGAAGAAGCACAAATTGTTTTGGGGTGTGGCAGTTTAGCGTCTTTACCATAACTATTGGCACTAATAGAAACAACTGGTATGCTTTGTAGTAGAAGTATAAGATCGGATAGCTTGTTATTTAACACTAAGCTAGAGATCTTTCAAAAACATAAGAAGGACAGAACAGAGTGATCTATAAAAGATCCGTTTTCTTTTTAGTATCGGACTCTAAACCCTTAAAACACATTAGTTTCACAGCTACCGCATTTTTTACGTTAACATTCTGAAACTGAATGATACATTGTCTTACGTTATTGACAGAACTGTTACAGAAATGAACGACAACAGGAAAAAAGTGTGTCGTTTCGTGTGCTTCGCAATTTTTTTTTATCATTGTGAATAATGTCACTCAGTCCAGCTTGCGAAAGAGGTTGTACTTGTTCAAAGAGTCTCATTCGATAAACTAAGTCATTGGCATCATTTTTAACTATTTTAAACCTTTTAATTTTTTGTAACGATATCCACATAAAGATACAAGCTATTCACAATTAATATCCTAAACCCATTCGCAGCCATCAGAAAAACATTCTGCCATTTGTTACATTTTTTTTCTTTTACTAATATAAAAATATCTATTTCCAACTCTCGACCAATTTCCGTTGCTACAATCACATAATTCATTCTCTCTCAGAAATAATAATTCTCGTTGAATATTAACCGATCTAGGGATAATCTTACCTATATAAAATTCTGTTCTAGATCTTTTGGTGTCAGACAATAATTGCCTCCTAAGCTGATTCTTTGAAATGAAAAAAAATGAGTATAATATTCTTTTGAAAATGTACCTTTGTTGAAAATGAATCCGTGTTAGACTGCATTATGATAATATAATATTTATAGAACTTATTATTTTATCTATCCCTTCACTGGATATAACATTTTTCTTATTATATTGTAAATGAATTAATTATTTTTCTTAACTAATATATTATAATTAAAGTTGTTTTCAGTTTGAAAGAATTACTTCTGTAAATTTCACCTTTGTCTTTTACAGGTCAAAATGTAGTCTCCACCAAATTTCTTTCATCTAAAGCCTTCCAAGTTTTAGTTCCATTGTATTTCATCACAGAATCTATTACTTTTGTTGGAAAATAGTGGACTGTATTCTATGGTTCAATGAAACAACAAGTCGCGCTGACACAGCTGACTTATATTTTTGTCAAAATGCAAAAATTCTTTAACTTTGTTTCTTTTATTTTCTTTAATGCATATTGTAGCTGCATTGGATCACTACTGTATTTTATAGCACTTTCCTCGTAGTAAAATTAAAGTATGTCAAAAACACGGTTCGTATCTTCCTTTCATGTCATTCTCCTAAATGATCGATTTGTTATTTGCTTTAAAATCTAAAGGTCATTTTAGTCCCAAACACAAAGTAGAATAATTACTTCTTACGAAATCAGAACTTTTATCTAGGAGCTACGAAATTGTATAGTTTTAGCAACAATAAATTATCACCTTTACTTTAAACTTTAAAAAGCCTGCAATACTACCCGGATTAGTTGCTTCTGTGTTCTGTGATTTTTGATGCCGTGGGCAACATGTCTATTACTGAGACCACTGCTCAGTTTAGTGTAATACTTATCTTCCATGATCATTTGTATGGCTTGAGACAAACTTCAACTCCTGTTTTCTGTCCTGGTGTTAAAGTGAACATCTTGTAACAGGAGATTTGATGGTTTATTAACACGTACTGAGAGATAGATGTGTTGTGTACACTTTCTTTACTCTTCCAACCATCATTCACACATATTTTGATAATTTGTTCAACAGTGGTTTGAACAGTTTTGTAGAATAAGATTTGTACTTGAAATGGCTTGGAGTATTACGTTACAACTGACAAACTTAAATAATGTAATATAAGTTTCGAATTTGAATGTTTGTATCAGTTGTTCACTGTGTGAACGCGCATTAGAGCAATTACAGACGAGCTTTTATTTTGCGCTTAAACGCTCTTTTCGGCTTACGAACTTACACGTGTCCCCACAATTTGCGCTTAAACGCTCTTTTCGGCTTACGAACTTACACGTGTCCCCACAATTTGCGCTTCAAAATACCGAACGCGCGCATACACGCGCTTATTCCGGCGTGCTCGCTCGATCCGGTTTGAGTAGAGGGCGCAAAGCGAGGCGTCTCTCACGGCTCGCGCTTATACGAGCTTAAAAAAGCGCAAACGCTCAATTTCATTATGTTATGAGTTTAACAAGAACAAATTCTTCCATCAAACTGGTTCAGGCTGGTCTCTATCTATCGCAAACCGGTCATATTTATACAAAGGTCGGTGCAAAAATTTGTATGTTAGTGAATAACACATTTACAGTTAATATTAATACACTGGTGTTAATACAGTCAGTGCAAGGTTTAGCTTGAATTAAATAGTTTCTATATCCTTCTTCTTTGTTTGTAGTTTTCCACTCATCGTGTGGAAAAACACAGCATGAGTTTGATTTTGCTTGCCTATATTATTGATTATTTCCTTCCGCATTTATTTCATGCTAATAAGGCCTTTTAGATCACTCCTTGGGAGTGCTCCTCGCCGGGTAGCAGAACTGATTATGATATCGAGAGGTCCGTTTGGGAGTGCTCCTCGCCGGGTAGCAGAACTGATTATGATATCGAGAGGTCCGTTTGGGAAAAAAAACTGCTCGGTTTAACGCGGATGTGCTGATAATCAGTGATGTTTGCCGATTTTCACGACCCGAATAACTGGTGAATTAAATGTGCCGACCCGAACCGATAATTATTATCCCTAATAATTATCCTTTCCCGTCTTCCCGTACATTCGTGTCGGTTTTCTCAGTCCCAATTTCAGTCTCATCTGCGCAAATGAAATAATTCAATGGTGTTTTGAAATCCGGGCCACTTAATTGACAAAGTGGCCACGTTCAGGGTCTGAAGGATCGTACCCTCACCAACTGGACAATACATACATTTGTGAAGAAACACCTGGTTTGATAAATAAATTGAATACTGTAACTGGAATTAGTGGTGAAGGAAGATTGGCATGATGGAGTGAAGTGGGTTGTAAGATACAAGTTTATTAGCTTTATTCCTCGTGTAACGCTTTTGTTCGACAAGTTACACTATTACACCTAATGAAGAGTGATTTAGTGGTTTTCGTTTTCCGATTAGGAATTGCCTTTCCAGCAACCCAGCAAGCCTGCATTTGTGTCCGGATGATGGCAAAATGCTCGCTCTCTATTCCTATAACCCTGGATGCTGCTAAACAACAACTGTTCTAGTTCTCTGTTACAAAATTATTTCGTGTTTCTTGGTGATTCTCGTGTCATCTTCTAATAATGCCCACTTTACAAGAATATTTCCAATGTCCAATAAAAGTCTTTTCATAATTTTTACTCAAACTAATACCTACCTACGTGCGTTATCATGTTGACGTTTTGTTCTTTCCCTTCCACGAACTGAATCACAAATGATAATACCTAATTGTAAAATCATGTTAGTTCATTTTAAGGGAAAAAAACCACAATTCAGGAAAATCCCCTGGAAATCTAATGTTAATAATATTGTTTATGCACTTATACCTATCTAAGGGTTTGTGTAGTTTGTCCAAGTCTGTTTATTCCTTTTAAGGGTCATAAACTACATTCAGGAAAAAACCCCTGGAACGTCAATATAATTAATATTACGTTTTTGTTTTTTTTTTTTCGTTTTTGTTCGTTTTCTTGACTGCCTACCTCAATGTTTGTATTCTTTATCCCTTACTGATGTTAGCGTATTACCGTGCTCCATGGTTCTCTTGGCATTTGAATGACATTGACAGAGGGCGCTGTTGGTAAATATTTGTGGAATTATTTTCTGTGTAAATCCAAAATAGCCATGTACAACTACAAAGTTCTGACTTAAATTGACTTCAGAAACTTTACTTCCTGTCAGCATAGAGTCAGACTAAATAAAAATAACATTTAAAAACAGAAGTACTTTAGACATTTTTCGAACAAAACTCTGAATAAACTCGCTTCTTACCATCAAACGAATTTTATAGCTCATTAAAAACATAGCACAAGGAAAGAAAACATGGACCACTTGTGCACCTCATAAATAACCGGCCTAAAACAATCTAGTACAAAGTGACCACGGACGCTGGAGAGAGTGTATCGGCACAATATTTGTGTAGTTTCGTCTTAATCCCGGGGTCTGACGCGAGCGATAAATATTTATTGCCACTAAACGTGAAAAGGTGGAAGGTGCAAGCGGTAGCGGAATGAGCGGAAACAAAGTCAAACTAACTTAAACCATAATTATCATTATAGTTATGTAGTTGACTAATTAATCCGGAGCCGGAGCCTGAGATGAGTCTGCGTATTTTACGTTACATAACTCTGTCATCATCTTTCTTCCTTGTCCCATGTTGCTTGGAGTCAGCGCAGCACCTTTTTTTCTTACATTCGCCGCTGTCAACTGTCACGCTATCACTCCCCCGCTATCACTCCCCCGAGATATTGTACACATTGTACATGTTATTATAATAGGTTTCATAATATTCACTACATAAGCTTCCAACTTGAACCAAACACGAAGATATAAAATCTATTTGTGCGGTACCCGTTGATTTGTCTGTAGATTGTACAGTAATTGTAAGACCCCTTCCACCGATGCTATCAGCATAATGGGGAACATTTGTTGAGCTCTGCAAGATGCCTGATTGACTAAGTTCTATTAATTGTGCCCCGGAATGGAACCACGATTGTTTGAACCGCAACGTTTCTTGATAATTGAATGTTTAATTTTAAATGGTGATGGTTTTGAGGCGATTTAGTTGTCTTTATCTTCCGAGGCTTCAATGGGAATTGATTAAGTGTCTTGATTGTATTTTGTAGTAGAGGCAAGTAGCTTTAGTGGCTTATTGTTGCTAGAATCATCATCATCATCTACAGTTTGAAGAAGCATCCTATCCTATCTGAAAGTCATACTAATATTCAAAAGTTTTTACTGACACTATGCGACCTTATCATCATCTTAATGAGTGTCTTAATAAGAGGACTAGGTTAGATTTTCAACGCTAGGGCTAGCGCCAAGAGTTGATCATCATCGTCATCATTCTCCTGCCCCTTACCCTGATTTATTTGGGGTCGACGCAGCATGCTTCCATACTTCTCTCTTCTTCTTCCATACTTCTCCATTACTCGTCGTCTCAGCAGTCACCTCCTTTCTAGCCATTATTATCGTTCACACAGTCCATCCATCGTTTCTTATTAACAACAATAGTATTAAAAATATTCCTTCAGGTGCCACTTGGCGAAGTGTAAACAGGCATAAAGTGTATAAAAAAACTATATTATATATAATCTTCGTGCGGTTTATAACCAGATTTGTGAACGTAGACGATGCAAAGGAAGTACATACCGTATGTAAGGCTCATAGGTGGGGTTCTGTAATTTCTGCCTACCTCAATAGAATAAGGCGTTTTAACTAGGGTCTTCATCTCGTTTCATGTTATATAGCCTTTTAATAAATAATAGGTTTCTATATCTATACTACTATTATAAAGCTGAAGAGTTTGTTTGTTTGTTTGCTTGAACGCGCTAATCTCAGGAACTACTGGTTCGATTTGATAAATTCTTTTAGAATTGGATATCCCATTTATCGAGGAAGGTTATAGGCTAAAATTTCACGCGGACGAAAGTCGCGGGCAACAGCTAGTTTATAATAATCTTCACAACAAAACTAAATATTTTATGCCTAGAATGGGCACCCACCCTGATAGTACAATAGTTCAATGCGATTGAAATTGAACTACCGACCTTCACCAGTCAATGACAATAACCCAGCGGGGGTTATTGTCACTTAAAATTATTAATATCCCATTAGTACAAATTATTGCTGTAATTTAGACATTAATGTCCAGGATTGTTATAGCTTTCATTGTAATACAACCAATTGATACATTAAAACTTTTATTAGGTGCGTGAAAAGAAAAAAATAGTTCTTCAATAGTAATGTTTTGTACTAAAAGGTTTTTTTTTTCATAATTTATGTTTTTGTTTTTATTTAACACTTTACGTCTATAACTGAGCTATATATATCTGATCTAGTGAGAAATTTAAGTGTCAGCAGCATATTCATGATTTCTTTAACTAAATAAAAAAAAAGAGTGGCTGTGATGTTGGATTCCTGAAAACATCGCGCCTGTATTTCTTCCTAAGGGAAGCTCTCCTTTAGTAGGTATGTGCCTGCATTTTTCCAAGTTATATTTAATTCCCATGTAATGTAACTCCCGTAGATTCTTACAATAATTATATCTATAGAGTGTCTACCCCGCTTTTGCTTATGAAGGTTTAGATAACAATATGAAACTAAACTACAAGTACGAATTAAAAAATACAACATAATTGTATACATTATTATCTAATCGAAACAATATCAGTTCAATAATTACTGTTTATCTAGTCGTCTGACATTCATCTGTACCATTATTTATAAGTTCTGTAACCTTAACTGTTGATTATGTGTAGACCGGTTGGTCAATATTTGTTTAGTGATAAAGCAATAATTATATTTTTTATCCTTAAGCTTGGTTTAGGGTTCGCAATTTTATCAGAGAATTCAGGGTTTTAAGACAGGAATCATTGCTGACGTTTTTGGTTAGTGGGAGAGATCAATCAATAAATTGACAAAAACAAACAGGTAGTAGTTAACCAAGAAAACCAAAAATAAACTAAGATAAAAACAAAAGGGTTTCGAAAATATACATTTCTGTCTTGTTTCTAGATTGTCGTCTATCAGAAACATCACAACATGCCAACTGTCAACCTGTGAATAAAATACAGAAAAGTCATAACAGCCTTTTCACAACCATTTCTCTGAATGAATATACAAATCCTTCACAAATCGTTTCATAGAACAACTGAAAACGGATATTCATAGCGACATATTCAGTCTGTTCGCTACAGTCAATAACATACTTTTCAGTCAACCAGTTAAAGTTGATATTTAAAGAATCGAAACTATGAAAAAACTAAGCTTTCTGAGAAAGATGTGATACTACGTTGATGTTTTAATGATATTATGAGATTATGGTTTCTTGTTAAATCTATTATAGTTTTATGTTTCGGTTATTGTATGAAATTAGAGGAGGATTGAAATCTTGTGGTTTATCTAAGAATAGATTTTCTTTCGTAAGTCGTAACAGGGCAGTACCTATCTATTTTGTTTTATGATTTGAATGTTGAATGTGGCAGATGTTCCTTCAAAAAAAAGTATAAAAATAAACTTAGTTCTTTCCGTGATCCAGAACAGGTTCGATCAAACCGGTACGGACGAATTGTAAATGAATGACGTCATGATCAAAATTAGCCCAAAGGAAGGTGCTGTTTTTTAAAATGTAACCTATTGCACTTTGCAATAATGTAGCATCTCATTAGTGAAAGAGTATTCGGAATCGGTTCAGTAGTTCCGAAGATCTCCTACGCTCAAACTTTACCTCTTTGTAATATTAGTGACTCTGTGCAACGCTAAAAAGGATCAGCAAACTCTTCACGGTATCCTTAATCGAGATCTTTAGCAGAATAAACACCTATCGGCTGTATCAATAGCCCGTCCATAGCCGTAGCCCGTAGCCTCCCGCCACTGACTTTTCGTTTGTTTTTCTTCCCCCGAGTCCATTGTCGCAGGTGGCGATACCCGTGGTATACAGGATGAAGGAAGACGTGAGGATGAAGGAAGACTGTGAAATTTTCAATTTTTATTGTTTAGCCGTCTTCCTCATCTTCTTGGTACGAAGTTAAATATGAAGTTTGTCGGTTTGAAGAACAGATTTAGGATATTTATGTAGTTTAAAGTTTAATACCTAGGTACATAACTGTATTCTATAGTAGCTACAGTTCTGTAGTCTCTTAGCCATTTTACCCAATTTGCAACAATTAGAACAGAATGCGTCGTTTCTGACCAATACTCATAAGTATAACAAACTTGGCATAAATTCCTTAATTCACCAGTTTACCAACAACCTATACAGTATTTATCTCTCGATATTGAAATCCATAACATACTTTTTAACTAATCTGCCCATAATGCAACTAAAATTAAATAACGGAATAACACCACCCTGTATACAAACATTTACTAGAGCGGGCACCAAACCAACGCTGGACGCAATTAGCAGGTACATTGAAATCGCATTATTGGACGTCGCGCGAAAAGGATCAGCCTGTAGATGTTTTTTTGTAAAAAGAACTTTACTGGGTTTTAGTACGGAAAACTTCGAGTTTTAAGTCAGGACACCTGATGGTTCGTCATCTTTACGGTTTTAGGGACCAATTAGGGATATGCCTCTCATCTCTCACATAATTAATCCATGTTTTAGAAAAGGTTTTCAGCATCAGTAGTGTTTCGTATATAACTTCCCCACTGCTGGGACAATGGCCACCTTTCTGTGAGAGGGAGATACATACTTTTCTGCGTTGCATTGGTTTTTATATACACCTTTAGGGGGGGGTGTTAGTCTTTTATTTGTCATAGATGGCGCTGTAGTAGTTTTTGCACTATGCTGCTGTAGTGCCGCTACACATCCAAAACATTCTTAATATTCCTATGACTACATTAGCAGTGAAAACTTTTAATTACCACCATAATTACTATCCAAACCGTGGCCATTATAAAAATCATTATCTAGTATTAAAGTTTAAAAACTTTTTAGCCCAAAGTTCAATTAGCTTATACTGAAATTTGATTGCAAAGTTTCATCACGACGAAGTTTCAAGGGGCTTAGCAGCAAGTTCTTGCACAGACTCGCTTAGTATCGATTCAAGTAGACCTTTGCCTAGACTCATTGATTATAGTGGGCAATAGATTTTTATGGCTTATTTTATGTCAATCTAGAGAGTAGTAAACGAGTAAGTCGTTCGACTGGCGGCGATTAAGAATGTGAGCTTGACCTCCAACCGCTGCATTTATTGATCTGAAATATACGTTGAGGAATACCATATTAAGGGTGATAAAATTTATATATTTTTGGGCATTTATTAATTCCATTTTAAAGAAGCCTCTTTCTTACAGTTTTATTTTTTTATTTTTTCATCGTTAATGCTACTGGTTTTATCTGATTGTCAGGTCAGCAGATCTGTAATAATTAATTTAACAGCCTTATTTTAACTTTAAAATTTAAAAAAAAAATCAAGTTTTTAGTCGTTTACAAGAATAAATAAAAGTAGTCTGCTCACATATTGGGACGTTACAAAGTTACGACTTAGAAAAGCTATCGGCAAAGCCATCAAACAGAATGAACCTCTCTAAATCAATTGGAAACCCAAGCTGTCAATTCAGTACCTTACAATAAAGACCTTACTTCTTCCTGACACGTTTAATATTCCACTTATACCTTAAATTGTCTCGTTTTCAAGATATATCTGTTGCAGACCTACCTATTGTACCCCGAGGACATACAACTGGCCGTGCACATAGGCTATTATTTAGAAATTAAGGCACAATTGATTTAGAACCTTATTTCAAAGACACTACAATTCAAAATACAGGTCAGAAAATAATCTTTCGGAAGCTTTTCAGCTTCCATTCGAAATTCAAACTTGGTTGTGGTCCAAATAAGGTTCAGTTTCGGTGTTTCAAAGGGTGGGTTGCACCGTTTCATTTTACCACGGTTATCGACATTGGATAAAGGGCTGGCCATTAATCGTACTAAGATAATATCAGTTCAGTAATCGCAGATTGCTAAACGCTCTGTTAGTAACTCGTGCGGTGTCGATGGACCTTAGTATAAGATGATACATTTTGACTTAACGGGTTTTGGGTTAGCAAAAAACCGTTTCGGTTTTGTACCTTTTGGTGGTTATTTTTATAGAACTGGATTTAGGGAAAATGTGTACAACAATAAAATACCATTTTTCTTCCTTAAACCACATTTGTTGCCACTTGCACGACCTAAGTATATGTCGGATATGTCAAGATTTATTCCGTTAGGCTTGTATATCATGTGGGCAGACGATGGGTTTCGTGCTATTAAAACACACTAGGTGCGATACACTGTTTTTATAAACTAACAAATTACTTGACGTTACTATTTAAAACAATAACACGGGGCACAATGAATCGGGTACAGTTCCAGGACGTCTCAACTTCGCTGCTTCACTGCGATCAGACATTGACTGTCCTCCTCACCTCGAGCTGTAAACATCAGGGCTCTGTAGAAACCACGCTGTGGTGTGGGTAGACTTGTAAGTAGGTCGCGAGACGTCCACCAGCGCACTTGCGATTCATTTTATGTCCGTACTAATGACCGGATCCGACATATAGATGTCGGATCCGGTCATTAGTACGGACATATCTATATATTCAAACCAAATTTTGGAATTAAGCAGACAATTTTGAACTGGTAAGATTAGTCCAAATACTAGAATAAGTGCAAATACTCCAAAGAACTTCTTCAAAGCGGTCCTGAGGCGCTCATTTCTTAAACAGAGTTTGTCTATTCCATGGTAGGAAACTTAGTCGGATATTAGACACATTACGTTTCTGAATAATCGGAATTGTCGAATCCTATGGCTATTGCGAATATCTTATCAGAGGATTTCGTAAACTGCATAAGTCGTGTCACGTTTTAAATATGACGGAGATGATCAAGCGAGATTTCCTGCCTGATTTTGCGCCTCATTTTTTCACCCTATATGGTCAAACGACATCAGCCAATTAGCTATAAATATGCTCATAATATAATTAGCATATAACCTTATTTATAACAAGTTTATCGACAAGTGGAAACGGTTCAACATCTCAAACAGGTCGTGACTTGCTCTGGACATGCTCCAGCCTGTCTATCTGTATGTCCCGCCCAATCTACGTAACCTTGAATTGTGGAGAACGTTCGTTACTTATGTTTGTGTAGGTCTCTTTGTGTTTTGTGCTAGGTTTCTATTTTCTTCTCTTTAGCATACAAGTATTTTCATTTCTTTCAATGAAAATGTTTATGGTCTGTAACTTAGAGCTGATTTTACAATATCTGACTGTCGAAAAATATATAAGTAAAACGGTGGTAAATTATGTCAAACTGTCGGATTTATTCTTGCGATGCGATGGGAGTTATTTGTTGGAAAATGAACTCTTATTAAGTCCCTTTTGGAAAATATAGTGTTGTTGTATTGTAATTTCAACGCTTTAAATGATGTGAAGACAGTTTTGAAAAATAAGGCTATGTGCAGATGCTTAACCTCGGCCACTAAGCAGGCAGGTATTTAGAAAAATAATTCTCTACCTATAACACTTAACATTTTTTTTATACTTCTTTCCTTGTATACTTCGTGGAACAGTTAAATTACAGCATCATACGATGCATTTGTGCCTTTTATGACACATGCATCACTGCCTCATTATGTTAGCTATGCCTTGATAAAAATGCGCATCGCATTAAAATACAAATAATTGTATTACCGACTATCGTACTCTTAAGCTATGATGTAATTTATTGAATATTCTGCTTTTAGTAACGTCAGGAAAAATGTTAAACGCAGTTTTCTTCATTTTTACAGTCAGCCTATCACAGTCCACAGCTGTGCATGGGCCACGACCCTGTATCTAGCAACACGTTTTCCCCTAAGGGGAGCGGACGACCTTTGTAAGGTTGATAAAACATTATTTGATATTCATTAACATTAATAGATTGCGAACAATTTTCAAAGCAATTTAATCATAAACTAATCCAACATCGAATCTTTCTCGTTTTTGTTTCATAATATTAAATAATACTTCTCAACATTATAATGTTCCCTACATCAATGCATTAGCATAAAAATCCCTGCACAAAAATATTTAACACAGACTTCATTGTGCATCAGGCTAGGTATCCTGCAGGTACCTGGCACAATAAGAGCACTAGATGCGCCACCAATTAACGTTATGTTGGATTGACAGACTGAGAACACATTGAGTGATTTTGTAGATGACTGGATGTACCAATGTTCTAATTTAATAAAAAAAAAAGTTCGGATCTTAGTTACCGGTTGATGGCAATAGGCTCGTCCCTAATTAAATTAATGAATAAAAAAGCCTTAATTCCAATAGCTAACTAAAAATACATTAAAAAAAAAACACGGTCATGCGAAATTAAGGAACTGAACGGATATTATTCATGAAATAATAGTTAAAAGATGATTAGATAGATTTTTTTTAGATTAGATTTATAACAAAATTATTTAAATTAAAAAATCCATAATGAATTGATTAAAAACATGCAATATTATTCAAATTATACAAATCATGCAGAAATTATAGTAACGTATGTCAATAAACATCTAATAATGATTACACTAATTAGACCCCTTTTCGGGTAAAGGCCTCCTTCAGAGAATGCCAATTGTCTCGATTTTTGGCGACATTTGTCCAGTCTTTTCCTCTACTTCGTCTTTCCATCTACTTCGTCTTTCCATCTACTTCATCTTTCCATCTACTTCATCTTTCCATCTACTTCATCTTTCCATCTACTTCATCTACTTCGTCTTTCCATCTACTTCATCTACTTCGTCTTTCCATCTACTTCATCTACTTCGTCTTTCCATCTACTTCATCTACTTCGTCTTTCCATCTACTTCATCTTTCCATCTACTTCATCTACTTCGTCTTTCCATCTACTTCGTCTTTCCATCTACTTCGTCTTTCCATCTACTTCGTCTTTCCATCTACTTCGTCTTTCCATCTACTTCGTCTTTCCATCTACTTCGTCTTTCCATCTACTTCGTCTTTCCATCTACTTCGTCTTTCCATCTACTTCGTCTTTCCATCTACTTCGTCTTTCCATCTACTTCGTCTTTCCATCTACTTCGTCTTTCCATCTACTTCGTCTTTCCATCTACTTCGTCTTTCCATCTACTTCGTCTTTCCATCTACTTCGTCTTTCCATCTACTTCGTCTTTCCATCTACTTCGTCTTTCCATCTACTTCGTCTTTCCATCTACTTCGTCTTTCCATCTACTTCGTCTTTCCATCTACTTCGTCTTTCCATCTACTTCGTCTTTCCATCTAACTTTCGGTCTACGTCTATATCCGTGAGGGCCTCTCCATAGTGTCACTGTTCGCCCCTAATTATAGGGCATTTATTAAAAATTTGCTAAATGTTGATTTACTAGGCAATGGCTTCATCTCTGCATAACCTTTCGTATAAAAACAGGGGTGAGTATGTTATTTCTATGATGCTGTATCAAAGAAATACATGTTAACCTTTTGTTGTCATTCTTTAATTCTGAGATGAATATAATTATCACATTGTCAAGTGACTTATTCGTAATGCAACGTCCAAGCCATTTGTTTTCCATTCATTTGTAGCTTTTGATAAAGTTATTGTTTTGTATGATACGATAAATATAGATGGTTATATAAAATCATGCATCGTCTGTTTTTAATACATCCTTAATAAATTCAATACTTTTATTTAGTACAAACCGTTTCGCTTCACCTCTAAACTCTGTAATAATTTTAGATGCTTCCTTGCATTGTAGGAAAACTAATGTCGTCGAGTCGACGATGAATGAACAAACCTTAGAATAATGTTGAAGATTTCAGGGTAGATGAGATGAAACAGTAAAGCCAAAATTTACACATAAAAATCACATAAAAATCAATATTATTTCTTACTAAAAAAAACAATGTTATTTCTTACTAAAAAAAACAATGTTATTTCTTACTAAAAAAAACAATCTTATTTCTTACTAAAAAAAAACAATCTTATTTCTTACTAAAAAAAACTTATCAACTCAAAGAAGCCACATCTAGCACGTGTAACTCCGCGCGACTCTCGACCACGTAGGCTCGAGCGGCAAAGACCTGAGGCCAAGGACACGGGTTCGATGCTCGGTGAATAACATCATGTTCACTGCACCCAGCGAACGGTGATGCATTGAAAAATCACGAGGAATTGTTTACAGCACTGAAATGAGGTTTTATTTCAATATTGGTTAAGGGGTTAAGGTTTTTTTTTATTTAAACCTGGTGGTTTGGTGGTGATTGGTCGCAGATTTTTTTTTCTCTTTATTCAAAGACTGATTACAATGTATGTTTTTAATTTTGTTGTTACTTTCTGTTCTTTAAATATTTATCTGCAACAGGGGGGAGGTTGGGTTGGTAGATAATGCACACCCAACTAATTTCAATAAGAAAATATTAGTCTACCTATATGTATAACTAAATCGTAGTGGGCTCAAATCAATTCTGTAATGGTAAAGGTTCGAACTTGTGATACCACAATCGCGAGCCTGAAGCTTGACTCTTGAGCTATAGATGAATATTCATACCGGTTAGAAGATCGTGCTTTCCTTTACCTACACATCATACTTTCTTTGGTTTTCTTGCGAAAAGGCGAACTAAAAACGTTGTCGTAAATTCTTCAGTAACCTGAGCTTATTATACACTACTTTAATTTATACACTACTTTAATTTATACGTTTTTGTAAAAATAAATAAAAAATCTCGTATTCGTACTAAATCTATTTGCTTTAATCCCTCTCAAGTCTTATGACTAGTACAGATTTCTCTTAAGGATCGGATTTTGACCTTTTGGTCGGTCAAAGACTTAGGCCTTACGCAAATCAATGCCCCTTGCAAAGTTAGTGCATCTATATTAATGACTTTTATAGGTATTCAAGGCTGTCCAGACTTGATGATTCTCGGTATTTTGTCTTGGGATGAAGACTTGATTTGCTTATTTTAGATTGCGGTTACTGAACGTGAGGTCATAGGTTCGATGTTCCAGACAATCCAGGTAGAGGCAATGTTGTTATGCATTTTCAAAGGATTTCTTTCTCAAAAGTGTAAGTCTACTTCTTTACATCTTAACCTTTCAGGACAAAAAGTATCCCTGTTATAATGTAAAATATGGGAGCCAGTAGTCCAATAATATTTATTATTTATCATTTATTTATTTATCCTCACACTGGACCGCCAATCTTGCTTGCACATGATGAAATTTATTTTTACACCACTATAAAGCAAGCATACAAGCTTAGGGATATCTTGTCGCTGCGATTCTTCAAAAAATGTGCATGGTGGACTTTTGTGGGGATGTTTTTTTTTATGGTTTTGCGATCAGAACCTTGCTTACAAACAGGTAAGTCGATTTTGACTAATTAAATTGGTATTTCTCGAGGTAGTTCCTCTTGACTATTCCTCTCATACTCTCTGTAAGCTTCCACTCAAATTTACGGGCACACAGGGTCGTCGCACCGCCTATAGAGGGCCATCCCACGCCGTGTCTGGGCTGCATGTCTGCTGCTAAACGACCGAAATCGAGCGCTCGCCGCAAGTTCGGCTTACTTCGGTTAAGTTCGGATCCCGAAGGTCGTGTCATATTCGTAAAGGCTTGTTACATTGTGTTGCATTGGAAAAATAAATCTGAGGCTTATCATCTGCCTAGCCTTTTCTCAAAGTACGGCTTTCAGGTCAACTGGATGCTGCTGACATACCAGTATTTACATAGAGCGACCCCCTATCTGACGTCCAAAACTCAGTTACTGGGTAATATTATGCCCTTTGTGACCTTTTCTGACTTTCGAACTTGATTTTTGGATATTCTGAGGCTAGCATAGCACGTATAATTTGTTGGAACTCAAAAAGATAGAGAGAATGACAGTTCGCCACTATTATGACGCAGTGAGCGAGTTTCATTTCATTTCATTTATTTCATGTAACAATTTTTACATTGTTTCGAAATGTTTCACAAAATTATAAAATTAAAAAAATTACAGTATCAATCATTATTTTAACAGCAACAATCATTATTTTAACAGCAACAATCATTATTTTAACAGTAACAATCATTATTTTAACAGTAACAATCATTATTTTAACAGTAACAATCATTATTTTAACAGTAACAATCATTATTTTAACAGTAACAATCATTATTTTAACAGTAACAATCATTATTTTAACAGTAACAATCATTATTTTAACAGTAACAATCATTATTTTAACAGTAACAATCATTATTTTAACAGTAACAATCATTATTTTAACAGTAACAATCATTATTTTAACAGTAACAAAAAAAAACTAAAACATTTGCAATTCCCCTATTTTATTATGTTATATATCAAAAAAAATGTGGTACTAAGTGCCATACAAATGTCAAAAATCAAAATAATCAATATCATATAAAGGTCACAATAAAAATGGTAAATATATAATTAAAGTCTAGTTGTATTTGTCACAGAGAAACTCGTCAAGGGTGTAGTAGCACTTTTCTATTAAAAAAGATTTGAAATGCTGCTTAAACTGATTTAAGTTGTGAATCGTCTTTAAATGTACCGGTAGTTTGTTAAACAGTTTAACGGATTGATAACCTGCAGCATGAGTTACTACTTTTAGATGAGGTTGTATCTTATTTTGCGTTGAGAGTTCGAATCATATTTGTGTGGTCGATGTTGTTATCTATGTTGTCTAAACGTATCTATAGGCACGTTGGATTAATAATGTGTCAGCCACACTAAACTACTTATTCCACTTCCGTCAGTATATTATATTATTCTACATTTATAATGTAACAATAAATCTAAACCAATATATTGACGGAAAATACAATAAAAATAATATACTGACGGAAGTGGAATAAGTAGTTTTGTCTTACTAAAATCTTAACAAATCCTTCTGGTTTAGATTTATTGTTACATTATAAATGTAGAATAATAAAAACGCTATGGGGAGATAGCAGCCTTGAAAAACTGGTCATTGTTGACATACCGAAGGCAAGAGAGCACGAGGCCGGTCGCCGATACGATGGCCCGACCAAGTAAAAGAAGCTACGTCTTCAAGCAAACAGCAGGTGGTGGTGGTGGCAACTTTGGACCGGAGTCGATGGAGGCAGATTGTCCGTGTAAAGATGACCGCGATCCTCAGTAATGTGGGACCGATTGAAGAAGTGTAGATTGGGTGTAGTCACTCGTAACAGCCATACAACTACAAATCATCGTCATAAGATTTCTAATACATTTTTCAAGGAATCGAATCTCTTAACTTCGCAATCAAAAATGCAACTGCTACCATAATATTATTAATGAACATAAACCCGTTAATTTATAAATTACGGCAAAGTGCCACTTATTTCATAATTAACTTTAAACGCTTCCTTATAGTTAAGAGGAACCGCACTAGTGATATAAAGCACAGCAGGATGTTGAACTGGGGGTTATTACGCCATAGTTATAGTAGGTAATATTAGAAATAGTGATGCCGTCAGGAGTGACGTATTACTGCTTGCCAATATGCAACAAGCTCACGCCACGCGTCACAAGTATTCCGGCTGCCGAAAAAAAATGATGTTGCTTAGTGTTCCACGTCACACCGGTCCTCATCAGCGGTCCTCACGCGAAGGGACCAAATGACACACACACCCGTTTCGCTGACGTAAATGGCATCGCCTAGACTAGACCTAGACCTAGTGAAATATTGGTATTTCAACCAAGCTTCTGTATCTAATTCTTATTTACCACCTTTTTTTTTTGCTGGTTTTTTTTGGCTCGTTGGTCTAGTGGTTGTAAGTATAACTGCTGAGCATGGGTTCCTGGGTACGATTCCCAGGTCAAAGTGTTATTAGTACTTATTAGGTTTTTACATCAGGAATTAAATATGTGTTAGTCCAACAATTTACATAAGGCTAAGTTGACCATTAACATGAGCTTCGTATGTGGGGCCAGTTCATCATTCATTTATCAATTTCGAAAAGGGGAAACTGGCCCTTGTTTCGAGTGGTACGAGTATCCTTCCATAACCGAACGATAATGCAGTTCACAGTCGAGGTAATGGCGGCGGCTACCTAGGCGTTGCTTATGCACCTTCCTGCGAACAAGTTTTCAAATAGTAAAATCAATTAGTTATGCGAATGTAATGATTATGATCAGTTGATTTATTACGGGAGGTTGATTTCATCGATTGATTCCATTCGTGCGTCAGATATAGTTTAATCACGAATAAATTAAATTATTGACGGCAGTAAAAAAGATTCGAGTCATTGTATGTTGGTATAATTACCTACGCCGAGTTAATAATAATTGTGACTTCCTAACGTTTGCAATCATGATAATGTAATTCCTATGGTATATGGGTATATCTGTGGATCCTGAGTAGTCAGAATTATTTATCTACAAAGACGAGGTGCCTTGGTAAATATACAAGGTGGAAGGGACACCGACGCACAAAACGGTTATTGTTCAGTACATCATTCTGAACCCCCTCCCCCCCCCAACATTGAATTACTAGTCTTGTCCGCGGCTCCAATCTGATCAACAGGTAAAACGTAAACGTACAGGTAAGAGTGAAGCCACACTGCTTCGTTGCGACGTCGCAGCGCAAGATTTTCGTTCGACAACGCAACGGAGAAGTATGGCATGTTTTGAAATTTATATGAAAAATGACTCAGCCTCAGCGCTGCGACAACGCAACCGCAGCGCAACGGAGCTGTGTGGCTTCGCTCTTAGGCCAGGGGAACACGATGCGTTGCGGCGGTGGTTTAATGTTTTAATGATGATTAAATCTTCTATAACTGCCATTGTAGAGACCCTCTGTTGCTCATAAAATAGCGCTTGCAAATTCATCTCTAATAACATTTGGCTGCTGTCATCTCTTCCTCTTGAGGTTGTAATGAGTGAAATTCATCATCAGTTATTGCCAATTTATCCTTTTGCCGAAAACCATCCCGATCTGCGACAGAATTGTGTAGGACACAAACATTGCCTTTACAATGTCAGTAGTAACATTATAGAACACAACTATCGGTCTGTGAAAAATGCGCCATTTATTCGCCATAATCCCAAAAGCATATTCGACATACTATTACACTCCAACAGACTGAAACTCTGATTATAATTCATTGACATCTCTAGGTGAAACATCTCAAGACAGCGTAGCGATTTCGCTAATTTGTAATTAAGATTTCTCAAGATTACTATTAAGAAGATTGATTATGATTAGTAAGATTTCCTTTTTTGATCGTTTTGAAAATTAAAAAGTATTATTATTAAAAGAAAATAATTTTCATTACTTACCTCAAAGTGATGCCCTGCATTTCTATTGGCTCCACTGGCTTCCTCACGCCGTATATGTGGTTCTAAAGATTTCAATAAACATTCGAAACTTATCACACACATTCGAAAGAAATTGTAAAACCTCTTTTCGTCTAACAGCAACTACGACAAAAAAAAAAAAAAAAAAAAAAATATTAAAAAAAATATATAAATAAAATTAATATAATAATAATAAATAATTAATTATTAATTTATATATAAATAAATAATTAATTATTTATTTATATAAATTAATAATAATTAATTAATTTATATAATATATAATTAATATATTTATATTTTTATTCTTGGAGAAAAAAAAGGACTGATCCAGTATAGTCGTACGCTTCTACGTCGATTTCGGCGGTGGCGTAATAGGTAGGGCCAACAATAGACGTCTTATCCATTGTTATCCAACGCTGCTGGGGCACCGGCGTCGTCGGCGTCGGCGTCGGCGTCGGCATCGGCGTCGGCGTCGGCATCGGCGTCGGCATCGGCGTCGGCATCGGCATCGGCATCGGCGTCGGCATCGGCATCGGCATCGGCGTCGGCATCGGCATCGGCATCGGCGTCGGCATCGGCATCGGCATCGGCGTCGGCATCGGCGTCGGCGTCGGCGTCGGCGTCGGCGTCGGCGTCGGCGTCGGCGTCGGCGTCGGCGTCGGCGTCGGCGTCGGCGTCGGCGTCGGCGTCGGCGTCGGCGTCGGCGTCGGCGTCGGCGTCGGCGTCGGCGTCGGCGTCGGCGTCGGCGTCGGCGTCGGCGTCGGCGTCGGCGTCGGCGTCGGCGTCGGCGTCGGCGTCGGCGTCGGCGTCGGCGTCGGCGTCGGCGTCGGCGTCGGCGTCGGCGTCGGCGTCGGCGTCGCCGTCGGCGCTGGCGTCGCTGCGACATAACAACGTTGCGGCGCCGCACCGCTCGTGTGCCCGCTGATACGGTGAAATCTTTGCGGTGTGGCGCCGCAACGCATCGTGTGCCCCCCCCCCCCCCGCTCTAAGGTAGGAAAACGTATTTATTGCCGACATGACCTGCCAGTATCAATATTCTCCAAAATGATTACTAGGACACTGACAGCTTTTGGACTTGGTGTTTTGATGTGCTGATGGTGTTTTCCATTTTGTAATATTAGTCTAAGGCACAGATTGTTTTTTTGTCCATTTTAAAATGCTTTCCGAAAAAAAATTATAATAATATTTCACCACTGCAAAGTCATTCTAGGCTTGACTGCACCTTACAGACTCTCATAAAACCATTTGTTAAATATTATTTCTGTATAAGGATCGTTTGATAAATATCCTCGTCTCTGATCACACCCACGCCAAAAGAGGGTTCAATAAGTCGCCAATAACTCACTTTCAACGATTCTTAAAACATCTTTGTTGTACACCCACATTATTGTTAAACTTATGTGTATTACTTAACCGTATAGATTTTAACATTATATTCATAAACGTATTAAAGGTAACGGCAGATAATGATGACTGGGTTCACTTGGAGTTAGGGTAGTGACGCACTAGTTCGTAATATTGGTATTATTGGTATTGAAAAACAAGAAAGACTAGGCGCATATACTGTATTGATTTCAAATGCATGTTGTTACATTGATTGTATTTTGGAACCCAAGTTATTATGAAACAGGCGCTATCTGCTCTAAGTTGCAATCGTTATTCGACGAGGACGTGCCCTGGTCCCTTTTTTTATTTTTTCTTAAGCGGTGAAAAATGCCTAACGCATAGCGCACCGTACCGGGGAGACGGTTTGGTTATGTGGGGCTTGCATCCACTAAAAAACACTGCTGCATGACGTTCGCAGCCCGCCTCCGGACATCAAACTCCTTTGGCGAAGTCCGGGCTCACCTGAGACATCGGCAGCACTCTTGAGGGCCGTGCAATGCGACGACGATAGACTCCCCGATCTATCGCCCGCACTGCCCTGGTCCCTGGTCCAAGCTAATTTAACCTGAATAATTATAAATCGTCGATACGGGAAGATGTATGTCGCTTTATGTTGATAGCTTTGGACACGAAACCAACACCCTTTTGGTAACAAAACCGTTTAAGGAACTTGTTTATAGCGAGCATGTCCACTGTCCGGTCTACTAATCAAGACACTATCGAGAGCTTACGCACTAGTGGATCATCGGCTTTACCTGCGGCCTACGCTCGTATTATAAATTATTTAAGGTCTACCACTCTGAGGCTGTATTAGGCTGATCGTTACTCTGCTGATTGCATGAATGTCTTGGATTATAATAACTTGCATAATTAGTGTCTCTTCGTTGCATTGCACATAATAACTGTGTAAATACTTTGATGTTGTAACTGTTTTAAGTAAAATTAGAACATGGGCGGCATGCTTGTTGATTCTTAAAGTTACTATTGGTTGATATAGAAATAGAATACTTTCAATGAGATTTTACTATTGATTTGGCTATCATTTGGCTATCATTTGGCTATCATTTGGCTATCATTTGGCTATCATTTGGCTATCATTTGGTTGACAGCTTTTAAAAACATTAAAATAATGTGGTTATATTGTTATATTGAAAAAAAATACACTTCACTTTTTGTAAAAATTTAATAATTGAAACAAAAATTAAAAAATAATTAACGTTGAAAACGAGTAAAAAATAAGAATATTCTTTTGTTTTTTTCTGCGTAAAGAACGTTTACCTAGTCTACAATCACTAGTATTGATGTTAGCAAGTATCATTCGTCCATAATCATTACAGATATGTACATTCTGCGAAGGTGCTGCCATGATGCATAAAAATATTTTTACAACTGCATAAAGCACCACTTTATGCACAATTTACACGATTTTTTTCTCATGCTTTAGCGAAAGTCACAACAAAAATTACCCCTTATTTTTAATACCAAAATTTGGAAAGTTCTACGACAAACCAACGTCAGTAGTTATGTGAAATAAAAAACACCGCAGTGAGAAGATTTATGCGACCAATATTCCGGGGGGTTGCAACTCCGGGGTGGTTTAAAAATGTATTAGAAAACTTGTATGATTTATTGTTTTTGTATTAGGTATATTTTTAAGTTTGTCTGTATCGTTTTAGGGTTGAATCGTGAGAATTTGTTTAAGGGTTTGTTAAGAGATTGAGAAAACGGTTATTTTTTTACCTTACCTTCTCCATTATGATTGACGAGACTCTTGTACTTACCTAATCTTTTGTCATGAGATAAAATTTTCCTGATTTTAAGATTCTAAGTTTCTCAAAGATGGAGGCCTATAATATCCCGGGAAATAAAGATGTTTGTGTTAACAAGAATAATAACATCACGCCTGTAATCCCAGAGAATTAGACTGACAGACAGTTAGACAGAGGTGTCCCTAATTGAATAAAAAAGCTGCACACCACTTTTATAAAAATTTAATGAAATAATCTATTTAAAACAAAAATTAAAATATATTAAACAATATTGAAATGACTAAAAAAAATATGTAGATTTTTTTGTGCACTGTATAAAATAAAATAAATAATGAAATTTGAAGTTAAAATAGAAGTTTTATAGAAGAAGCTTCTCGAAATAAAAAGACTTTTATAAATGGTCAGTATTAAAAATGGTTAGAAAAAGTTTATACTCTGCTGTTATTAACTATATTTCGACTTGGAGATGTAAATAGAAAAAAATCCATGTTACCTCAATTTTTATGACGGGTCTGAATTAGTAATAGGTAAATATAATATAGTACGTAGAGACCCCCTTTTGTAAGGTTCTTCGAATATATGGTCTGTTGAGCACATCAACTCAGCACTGGACTCCTCGAAGGGTTGTTTCGCCGAATGAATGTATTGGAAGAAGTGAGAGGTTTCAAACCAAGAAATCTTTAAAACATCACACGCTTATCAATAAATATTCGCCATTAGCCTCAACAACACCAATAAAATATCTAGTAATATTATATGTTTATTAATATTTAATAATTTAGATATTAGATTACATGTCTGCAACTTAACTTCTTCAACGCCATGTTCATGCACTGCTATCACTAAGTCTACACATGTAAAATACCTTGGTGTGATTGTAGATGAAAAACTTGGCTGGCGACAGCACATAGACCTCACCTCAACGCGTATCAGGAAACTCATTTGGGCATTTAAAAAACTAAACACTAACTAAACTAAACACGCAGCCGACTTCGAACTCCTTCGCACAGTGTACTATGCGCTCGTGCAGTCAGTCGTGGGATATTGTGTTACTGTTTGGGGTGGTGGATGCAAGACTTTTATGATTCACCTGGAAAGGGCCCAAAGATCTCTACTTAAAGTCATGACTTTCAGACCCTTTAGATTTCCCACCAAAGTCTTATACGAGAAGTGTGAAGTACTCACAGTAAGACAGAATTACATTCTGCAAGTTGTTTGCAAGCAGCACAGTATTACACCTTGTAATGCGGAAAGTAATAAGAAGCGCACTATAAAAAACGTTTGCCTACCTTTACGCTGTCACACGGCGGCCGCTAGGCGACAGCGGGTATATCTTACCATTTTTCTTTATAATAAGTTAAACAAAATTCTGAACATAAATCCCCTTACGACTCGTGAAACAAAAAAGAAGGTAAAAATGTGGCTACTGACACAGGACTACAACTCAACTGAAAATTTACTGCAATTCAACATAAGTATATAAAGACACAAATAAATTGTATTCACGCACATACACACACACACCCCCACACACACACACACACCGCCCACACACACACACCGCCCACACACACACACACCGCCCACACACACACACACCGCCCACACACACACACACCGCCCACACACACACACACCGCCCACACACACACACACCGCCCACACACACACACACCGCCCACGTACACACACCGCCCACACACACACACCGCCCACACACACACACCGCCCACACACACACACCGCCCACACACACACACCGCCCACACACACACACACACACACACACACACCCACCCACACACACACACAACTACGCCCCCACACACACTCAAACGCTCGAATGCACATTCACATACCTCCACCCCCTATTTCTAATTTAATTTTGTTTCATCCTGACTGTTTTTTAATTTGTTCTAATTTTATTTTACTACAATGTTTATTTTAAAATTAATGTTGTTTATAACTCAATTTTTAATGTTTCAATCCTGATTTTATTCGAATTTTGTTTTTGATTTAAAAAGATTCTTTAACTTGGTTTTAGTCTAATTTTTCTAATTATAGTATTAATGCGTAATTAAATGTTTTAATGTTTAATGTTAACTTATTACGCTTAATTTTAGGTGAAATAATTTTGTTACTTTTTGTTGCATAAAACTTGCCCTATTGTTATCTAAATGGAAGAAGTCACTGGCTCCTGAAATACAGGTACTCTAACCTAGCTCTGGAGCCAGGGTCTCACATTTTTCTGTACCCTGTTTTTATGGCAATAAAGAAATTTATTATTATTATTTATTATAATGAGATTTAGGCATAGTTTCCTTTTAAAAATAATTAGGAGATGATCTCATAAAACACAGCGCACAATTGAAAAAAAAATAAGAAATAATAATGTCTAGTCTATAACATTTTTATTTTTGAATTTTTAGCAAAGAGGTTTTAGCAAAGAGGTTTTAGCAAGGAGGTTTTAGCAAAGAGGTTTTAGCAAGGAGGTTTTAGCAAAGAGGTTTTAGCAAAGAGGTTTTAGCAAAGAGGTTTTAGCAAAGAGGTTTTAGCAAAGAGGTTTTAGCAAAGAGGTTTTAGCAAAGAGGTTTTAGCAAAGAGGTTTTAGCAAGGAGGTTTTAGCAAGGAGGTTTTAGCAAGGAGGTTTTAGCAAGGAGGTTTTAGCAAGGAGGTTTTAGCAAAGAGGTTTTAGCAAAGAGGTTTTAGCAAAGAGGTTTTAGCAAAGAGGTTTTAGCAAAGAGGTTTTAGCAAAGAGGTTTTAGCAAAGAGGTTTTAGCAAGGAGGTTTTAGCAAGGAGGTTTTAGCAAGGAGGTTTTAGCAAGGAGGTTTTAGCAAGGAGGTTTTAGCAAGGAGGTTTTAGCAAGGAGGTTTTAGCAAGGAGGTTTTAGCAAGGAGGTTTTAGCGAAGAGGTTTTAGCGAAGAGGTTTTAGCGAAGAGGTTTTAGCGAAGAGGTTTTAGCGAAGAGGTTTTAGCGAAGAGGTTTTAGCGAAGAGGTTTTAGCGAAGAGGTTTTAGCGAAGAGGTTTTAGCGAAGAGGTTTTAGCAAGGAGGTTTTAGCAAGGAGGTTTTAGCAAGGAGGTTTTAGCAAGGAGGTTTTAGCAAGGAGGTTTTAGCAAGGAGGTTTTAGCAAGGAGGTTTTAGCAAGGAGGTTTTAGCAAGGAGGTTTTAGCAAGGAGGTTTTAGCAAGGAGGTTTTAGCAAGGAGGTTTTAGCAAGGAGGTTTTAGCAAAGAGGTTTTAGCGAAGAGGTTTTAGCAAGGAGGTGGCTAAAATGCAGAGGTAACCACTGCAACCTACATTTTGCCGCCTATGTTATAGGGGGCGAGCCTTTTGCCATCAACCGGGAACAAATGTGGCTGATACTGTGAAGTTCCTGCTCAAGGACCTCATACTCAGCACAAGCGCTGTAGACCACCTGACCAACGAGGCAGGTTGTTAACTTTTAATAAAAGACTATTCACCCCGCAATATAATAGGTACTTCCTTATCCGCCATCTGTTGCTTCAAACAACAATAACATGAAATATTAACATACCCGTAACCACATAATATTGAAGCGCAAATTATAATCAAATAGAAAACAATAGAGTTGTTATGAGGTTTTTTATTGAAGGTCGTTAACCCCGGGTCGTCTGACAGTAACCTCTGTGACGTTAGTCAGGCGGTGTAAACGGTTGTCGTTTTAAATGTGTTTTATGTATATTTTGCTATTAAAGGTTTGAAAAAAATAAACTGACGTGAAAGTGGACGAGAGCCTATTATCATTAATCTAAGCTATAGAAACCCAGACTACCCACGGTATTAATAAACTGCATGTGAAAAGGCATTTGCTTAATTATTGCAAAATAAAAAAACCGTCAACATCTGCCTAGCCTTTTCCCAAGTATGTTGGGGTCGGCTTCCAATTTAACAGGATTTAGCTGAATACTAGTATTTTACACGGAGTGAGACTACCTTTCTAACCTACACAACCCAGTACAGTGTAATACGTCCCCCCCCCCCCCCCTGGTAAGACTGGTTGTCAGACTTTCGGGCCTCTGACTACCTGTAACAACTATCAAAAATACATAGACGACTACAAATGACAGCCGGGGCCAACGGCTTAATGTGCTTTCCGGGGCACGGAGTAAACTCTGTATGTAATGGGTGATCACCCATCCACGAGCCAACCTAGGCAAACGCGCCTTAAAAACCATTTCTCTATATATCTCTGTTCACATGCACCCCACTAGATAATTATGACCTGGAGATTAGGGCTGGGTGTATAAAGTTATCTTAAAGATCATGGCAATTAGTAATTGCGAAGAAGTGTACGTCTCAGATACATAGGTATCACGCTGGTACTGGCACAAGGGAGGTCGCACGAGGCGGCGGCCGAAAACATAACACGCGGGGTTGCGATAGTCGTGGAGAGGATCCGGCAATTGGGTCTCGAGGTGGCATTGCGTCTCGAGGTGGCATTGCGTCTCGAGGTGGCATTGCGTCTCGAGGTGGCATTGCGTCTCGAGGTGGCATTGCGTCTCGAGGTGGCATTGCGTCTCGAGGTGGCATTGCGTCTCGAGGTGGCATTGCGTCTCGAGGTGGCATTGCGTCTCGAGGTGGCATTGCGTCTCGAGGTGGCATTGCGTCTCGAGGTGGCATTGCGTCTCGAGGTGGCATTGCGTCTCGAGGTGGCATTGCGTCTCGAGGTGGCATTGCGTCTCGAGGTGGCATTGCGTCTCGAGGTGGCATTGCGTCTCGAGGTGGCATTGCGTCTCGAGGTGGCATTGCGTCTCGAGGTGGCATTGCGTCTCGAGGTGGCATTGCGTCTCGAGGTGGCATTGCGTCTCGAGGTGGCATTGCGTCTCGAGGTGGCATTGCGTCTCGAGGTGGCATTGCGTCTCGAGGTGGCATTGCGTCTCGAGGTGGCATTGCGTCTCGAGGTGGCATTGCGTCTCGAGGTGGCATTGCGTCTCGAGGTGGCATTGCGTCTCGAGGTGGCATTGCGTCTCGAGGTGGCATTGCGTCTCGAGGTGGCATTGCGTCTCGAGGTGGCATTGCGTCTCGAGGTGGCATTGCGTCTCGAGGTGGCATTGCGTCTCGAGGTGGCATTGCGTCTCGAGGTGGCATTGCGTCTCGAGGTGGCATTGCGTCTCGAGGTGGCATTGCGTCTCGAGGTGGCATTGCGTCTCGAGGTGGCATTGCGTCTCGAGGTGGCATTGCGTCTCGAGGTGGCATTGCACAAGTCCGAGGCCATGTGTTTTCATGGGCCTCGGAATGCGCCACCGTCGGGATCCCTACTGACGGCGGGAGGGGTTTCCATCGGCGTCGGGTCGACGCTGAAGTACCTGGGACTCGTCCTCGACAGCCGGTGGAACTTCGAGGAGCATTTCCGACGTTTGGCCCCCAAACTGGAACGGACCGGGGCTGCCTTCAAGCGGCTCCTGCCCAACCTGGGGGTCCAAACGCCTCCTGCCGGAGGCTCTACGCGGGGGTCGTGCGGTCCATGGCCCTTTACGGGGCCCCGGTGTGGGCGCGTTCTCTGAGGCGGCAAGCCGCCCGCTACCTGAACGCGCCCCAAAAGGGGATAGCCCTAAGGCTAGTCCGGGGGTACCGCACGATCTCCGGTGAGGCGGCTAGCCTCCTTGCCGGATTGCCGCCATGGGATCTGGAGGCGATAGTCCTCGCGCGCCTTCACGAATGGCGCGCGGAGGCACTACGTCGGGGGGAAACTCTGCTGCTGCGGCAAATCGCCGCTCAGCGGACAGACCTCCGGCGCGATCTCGTGGTGACATGGAGAGAGCGACTGTCGCAACCCCGTGCAGGGCACGCCACCATAGTGGCGATAAGTCCCCTCTTTGAGAAGTGGCTAGAAAGGCGCCACGGCGCCCTCACCTTCCGCCTGACGCAGGTCCTCACCGGACACGGTTGTTTCGGGAGGTTCCTGCACCGAATCGGGCGGGAGGTTCCTGCACCGAATCGGGCGGGAGGAAACGCCCGGGTGTTTCCATTGTGAGGATCGTCCGGAGGACACGGTGCAGCACACTGTGGAGGCCTGCCCTGCTTGGGCGGAGCAGCGCCATGTCCTCGTAGAGGCGATTGGCGGCGGCGACCTCTCGCGCCCGGCCCTGGTTCAAGCCATGGTCCGGAGCGAGAGGGAATGGGAAGCCGTCACCTCTTTCTGCGAAGCAGTCATGCTAGTGAAGGAGGTGGCGGAACGTGAGAGGGAAAGAGCCTCACGTCCCAGCCGCCGAGGGAGACGCCCTGGGCGTCGGGGGTCACGTGGTGGCCCCCGGCCACCGTAGGCGCGGGCCTGTGGACGGCGAGTTATGGGCTAGCTCGCCGTCCGGCCGTCTTATGACGACAGGCCGTGTCGACGGCGCGTTCGTGTTCCACGCGCGCCTCAAAGAGATGTCAGCAACCACGTAGGGGTCCGCACGGGCCGATGCCTGCCAGGGCTGCGGGACTGTTCGAAAGAGATACCGCGGCCCTGGAACACAAAGGGCAAAGAAGGAACATGGATGGGTTTTAGTCAGTACAAGTCTGACACTCACTTCCGCTCCGCCCAGAGCGGGGGGGGGGGTCATTTGATGATTTCCCATCCTAAAAAAAAAAAAAAAGATACATAGGTATGAATCTTGAGATTTCTCACAACTTGTATTAGCGTTTTATGATTTTTGTAATGGCAGCAGCTGTTACTGTTATGTAGTTAAGTTTAATTGTAATCATTTAAGTTACATTATTGTTAATTATTGATGTTGACTACTGTGATTTATTTATTTTATCCTTTAAGCATACTAATATACAGAGGCGGACTTAATTTTAATTGAGGTGTCGAAGTTTTAAATAATATCCAACAATACTAATGCTCTCGGAGATTGGTCTGGTCTGAAATTTTTCCGGATTCCACTTACCTTGCCTTAAAGATAAGACAATTCTTAGAAAGCAGTCGTTGACGTTTAATTTAGTTCTAATTTTAACCTTAACCCTTTACAGAAAAGAAAAGAAATCCTAAAATCAACCAATTATAACAAGAATTAGTGATGACACACACTCCAATAAATTATCGTTATCGATACTCCGCACGCTCGGGGACAACGTATCGACAGCCGACAGCAACACGAATACAATTTGTAAGATAAAATAATGTTTTGGGTTGCGAAACGTTGCGTCACGAACCGACCGAGAAGCATGATTAAACTTGCAAAAGCAAAATACAGCCGAGTAAAGGTTAGTCGGCGGTTAGTGCTGGAATACGATGTCGATGAAATTAATGTTGAATTAGAATTTGCGTCCATCGAGTCCGTTTATATTTTCCCGAGTTAGCTTTGCTGAGTTTCAATTAGTGCTGTAGTTAGAATCTCAGGTATTTTAATTAAAGTGTGAAAGCTTGTTTAGTGTTCGATATTTTATTGTTAAGCAAAATTGTTGGTAAGTAAGTACTTGGGTTATTTCATAGTGGAAGTTCTATAACGTCTATTTATGTCTTATAGCTTAAAAGCGAAAAATGATGACTTTGTAGGTATTCAAACGTTTTCAAATTTAACATTTTTTTTTTTTGATAGCCTGTTTGAGTGTTCCACTGCTGGGCAAAGGTCAAATTTAACATAAGGTAAAAAAATAAATAAATAATAAATCTACTGGTCCTGTACCTGGTATCAAAATTTAGCATTTAACTAAATCATACTTTAATTTCCCAAAAAAAATGTCTATCTATACTATCTAATGTAAGACTGTTCATCGACCCTCTCCCATCACTAAAATGGCACGGTACCGATCATTGTCAATGGGTTCGTGATCAAAATATACGTATCCGCTTATTATCTTAATAATTTTGTATACAATCTCGAGCGGCTGACTCATTTTTCAGCCAGCCAAGGTTTTATGCCAAACGATCTGTTTTTAACTAGGCAATGGTTGTTTTACGGTGTGATTTTTTATGGTGAGTCGTAAAATTTAGTATTGATGGTTATGATGGCATGTTTCGTAAAGAGTGCTTTTTAATGTGTGGTCGATTCGTAGTACAGTAAAAGGTACTTAACCTAGCTTCTTTGAACGTGTCATGTGTGGGGTGTCTGATGAATTCTTTATGCGTTTAGTTGTTTTGTTGTTGCTCCAGTTGTTACATGTTGTACGGTTCAGAATTCTTAACTTTTCTATCACGATTGATCAATTTGTAAGTAGGTGTGTCAGTATACATTTTGCTTAATTGTAAGTTTCGTGTTTTTAAAAAGATCTCCCTTATCGTTTTTTCTTGTTTCTTTATTTTAGCTCTTGATGGGCAAATAAAGTTCAGGTAGAAAGTAAAGTTAGGTCATATCATATTTAAAGCAAATTGAGAGCTTCTTCAATTACTCAACTCCTGAAGGATTATCTACAGGCTTTTATGAGGAATTTCTCTACACCGAAGTGGAGGAGGAAAAAAGAGCTTATTAACTAAATAATGTTGTCCTCTCTTTCTTTCTCTATAATATTGATAAGTAAAAATTGGTGTTGGCTTCAAAACAAATGTGGAGGCAGCCTGATTGCTAACTCGATTACTTCAAATCGAGTTAGCTGCAACCCTCGAGACGTTTGCAGATAGAAAAGAAACTCTTACCGTTAGTGACGTGCGTCTTAAAAAATTAAAAAAAAAAACTGGTATAAAGACGGTAAAGGCTCTACTTGAACAATCTTCCTCTTAGGAAAACCTGAAATGAGTCTATGAAATCCTACTCGTACATTAGGATCGACATAAAAAAACAAAGTTCATTGATTTACTTATTAATTTCATTTTAAATATTTCAATACAAAAAAAATCCCGAGTCCGTATCAAAACTTGACTAAATCGGGTCTTTTTAATTCAACCGCCTGACCAAAGTCTCGAGAAATATTGAAATATAAAGCAATTCTTTCATGCGCTGCACACAACCACAACCGCAAGCAGCAGGGACCCGGCTCAGGGCAGCTTGGCCGTAAAATCCCAAGCTCCTCAGTGGCCGGTCTCTCCCCTGCCAAGGTACAGGTGTTGGCGACGCTGGCGGCGAGGCGGAGCTGACCGACGAATCCAGGGAGCTCTGGTTATCATTCTGTTTGTTATATAATACTATGTTTCATGTTATTATTATTCGTTTTCGTATTCACAACGAGTATATTAAGAGTTTTTATTTGGTTTGCCAATCTTTAGGTAGTATAAAGTCTATAAAAAAAAATTATAAGAACTACTGTTAAAAATCTTGGTATTAAATTATGAATACAGATAAAACTGCATACCACTTTATAATAAATTTAATATTTAAAAGAACTAAGGATAATATTAATGTTTTTTTTTTATGTTACTTTGTATAAAAATATTTAAAAATGTAAAATTATATGTGTAAATAAGAATAAATAAAATATTAATACTAACTAAATACATTATTAATTAAATTAAATAACCTAATAACTAACAACAAACTATAAAAGGGCATCAAAAAACTCCTCCTCAACGCTGTCAGAGCCCAAGAGCCCAAGAGACTGGCGTTACCACGTTGTATGGCAAGCCAGCCCTTCGGTCACGGGAAGCGTCAACTGGGCGCTTCGAAATTTCCTTAAATTAACAGGCTTTGAGTGCTCGGACCCCACGACCCCAGAGTTTCAACTCCAAACGTCTCGAAAATAGTTACCACAAAGGTTTCTATATTTACGCCGCTTGAGGTTCTCTGCAGCGGCAGCAGCGGCAGCAGCGGCAGCAGCGGCAGCAGCGGCAGCAGCGGCAGCAGCGGCAGCAGCGGCAGCAGCGGCAGCAGCGGCAGCGCCAGCACAGCACGGCGAGCTTGGAAAATTATATAGCTCAAGAGTATCGACGTATGTTCTTAAACAGCTGGAACGCCGACGGTGACAAGAGCTCGTTGGATGATGTCGTTTATGTTCGCGTGCCGTGCAAAACGGCCCGCACTTCGGTTGCATGACAGGCCGTGGTGACCGAGGTTATTGACAGCTACACCACAGTGACAGCGACGAGGAGAACAGCAGGCAGCACCAAGGCGTAAAGAAGCAGCGAGGCGGAAGGTCATGTCGTCGAACAATGTGCTTATGCTCAACGAAGGCAGTGAGATTTGTAATATAAAAGAAATATTAATTTGATTTAAGAAATTTTAGCCGAGAAGCTATGCTTATCTGGCTTATAATTCGGATTTCTTTTTTTTAAATACGGAATTACATGGACAAAATGGCTAAAACAACATGAAAAAAAAAGCTACCTTTTAAACGTCAAAACATCATTAGAATCCACAACTTATGTATTTCACTGCTGCTGACTAAAATCGAGTTAGATAATACCTCGATTCGGAAGTTTTTTTAGAAATTAGGATACAGCTCAACAAGTTGCAACGTCTCGTCGCTCCTTTTGGAATCCCTTCTAAAAGCGTGCGTCAGGAAAAGCGAACGCGCAACCAACCTCGCTGACGCTGATCCGAAGAATTACTTGAGTTTTCAGATTGGAAAAACATAAATAAGGGCCTGAATGGTGGTTACCTTAGACCCTAGACCCTTTCTTCTACTGATTTTTAACTTATAACAAATGAAATATTCGGTTTAAAAACTTAGTTTTCAAGGCCAAGGTAAAAAAAAAAAACTACGATAAATAAAATGTTCAATTAAAAGATTAATACGTGCACGGAAAAATGTATCATGGAAAAGACCAACATTTTTAAAATTCCATTGCCATTAAGTGTGATTAAATCCTCCGGTCAATTTTAATCCTCCGGTCAATTTTAATCCTCCGGTCAATTTTAATCCTCCGGTAAATTTTTCTTTTTCAATTTTTTTCAACATCACGGTTGAAAACTGGTACACGAAAGATGACAAAATAAATAAGAAAATCCATCTGTCTAAAATATTTTAATTTTTGAATTTAATATTGACAGTCAAAAAGAAGAATATGGCTTTGGTTTTAGCAAAGAGGCTAAAATGCAGAGGTAACTCTGCAATATGAATTAACCGATGTTGACATACTCGGTACCCAGAGCTTATTTGTACACGCTTTTATCTAATTATTTTCTTTAATATGAAGAATGGTGGGTGTGCTTCCTGTTGCTTGACCCCGGCGTCTGGCCAGCATTGGTGATACATTGTATTCGTTACTTCCCATACAAGTGTTCTATTCCAGTTTAAAAAAATCAAAATCTGATATTTTTTTCTTTCTCATTACCTACTTATTATTCCTCTTCATGGATTTGTAGAAAAATAAAATAAATTCCGGTTTGAAAAAAAATCATCACGTGGCTTTGACACTCGGGCCACAGTTATTAGTTTCTATCAAAAGTAAAAAACTGACGAATAACCCAAATTACTATTAAAAACGATTAACGACAAACTATAAAGGCCATCGAAAAAGTCTTCCTCAACGCTGTCAGTTGTATGGCACAACACTTTGCTTCTGTGGCCAAGATCAAAGCTAGCCCTCGGATAACGGGAAACGTCAACTAGGCGGCACGGCACCAGCCTTTAAACCCCAAACGCCCCGAAAATATAGTTTTCCACAATGGTTACTATTTACTACGCTTGAGGTTCTCCGTAGCCGCAGCAAAACAGCACCAGTACAGCACGATGACCTTGGGAGATGTGATGGCCCAAGAGTATCGACACATGTTGCGTCTCAACTGAAGACATAGCCAGTTGACAGCTTCAGCACAATGACAGTGTTAAGGAGAGCAGCAGGCGGCTCCAAGGCGTAAAGAAGCAGCGAGTTGGAAGGTCGTGTCATCGAACAAAGTGCCTATGCTCGACGACAGCAGTGCGTGAAGTCAAAGACCCACAGCCAGCAGATGCGCACGCTCAGCAGTAGTAGTAGACGTGTTAAGTAAGTTGTGCTGAACTACTGTGCAGAGCGGCTCGTCCCACCGTCTCTGGGAAAACGGATTGACGGGTTCTTCAGAATTCGAGCAAGCGAGTTTTCAAGCATCGATAGCCTCGAAGAAGCACGGCACAGCAAAATCCATCAGTATGGAAGTCAGGATATTCCTGATTAATTTCTCAGTGCCGCGTGGACCAATGATATGAAAGCCGGTAAACTAATACTAGAAATTTTGCGGACGCCGAGACTTTCCATACGAATGGAGACAGTAGCTTGTACACCCAAGCTCGAAAGTCTAAAGCCACATTAAAATTGCTGTTGTATGTATTGTGGAGTTAAATAAAAAAGCTGCACACCAGTTTTATAAAAAGTTAATATTTAAAAGAAGTGATGACGAAATATAATAATTTGGATTAATTAAAAAAAGTACCGCCATCAAGGTACCATCATCAAGGTACCAAACGTTAAATTTGGAATTTAGCTGTCAAACAATTTGGTGGAAAGGTAAGCTAAAAATTACTGGCTCGTGGGAGGTTACCTTGTTGACAGCCAACAGCAGATTTCAAAAGGTAACCAAAATACAATTTTTTTTACGATTCTTCAATAGAAAAGATTTTCGTGGAGTATTTTTGAGGTGCAAGAATACTGTTAATTTGTATGAGATTGTTATGAAACAATGTTTTCACATCCGTGTCGTTCATTGTCCACATCGACTACGTAACAATATGTGACTGGAGTTTTAATTTTTTATAATTGTTGATTTAGTCATATAATAATTTAAGTATTTTAATTTTAATTGATATTTTTAATTGATACTAATTGTAACACTTTGTCTCAAATGTATGCATCATATGATCCTTAATGGATTGAATTAAATGATTTTGAATTTGAATTTGAATTTGTAACTTTAATTTTATCTATGGTAACATGTAACTTGTTCACTTTTAGCAGGATTGGAATAGACTCTTCTTCAATTTAGTATTGATTTATGTTACAGACAGACATTTTAATACTTTATTGAAAAAACAGCACACCACTTTTGAATTAAAAAAAAATATATTTAAAAGAACTATAGCTAAAGATAATATTATTTTTGATTAAAATTAATAAAATAAGGTTAAGGGTACGAAAAATAAAAAATTACATCAATGTTGAATTTCAAAAATAACCAACCCGCACTGGGCCCGCGTGGTGGATTATAGCCCATTCCCTCTCATAGAGAGGAGGCCTGTGTCCCAGCAGTGGGAACATTATAGGCTGATTATGCTAACATATAAATTTGAAATATAAAAGAGATATTAAATCGATTTAAGAAATTTTTGTCAAGAAGCTTCTAAGCATAAATGACTTTTTATAATATCGGATTTAAAAAAAATACAAAATACGGTTAAAACTTCATGAAATATGGTTCGATATTTAAAAAAACATGAAAATACCATATACGCCTATCTCTTAAACGTCCAAAGATGTTGTCTTCACTAGAATGAGATCCTTGCAACAAACTATACTAAATACTTACACATTTAATTCGTACTTAGCAAAAATCTATCTGGTAATGGTAACCCTCGAGAACATCCTTAACAAATTTAGGTATAACAGAATATTGTAATCCATATCTACTAACTAACAATGCCGTTTTTGTATTGGGATTTTCAAAAACGTATCCGATATCTATTCCATGGTCATAATTAACCTTGTTAATTATTATTTTATTTTCGTGAAATAATTTCTAAGAATTGTGCAATTTGAATTTATTTGCACGTAAATCCACCACTGATAACGCCAATCTACTGGTATCATAAGGATCTAAATCCTTTTCCTATCTAACGTCACACTTTCAAATAAACAATGACGTTTCAAATAACGTCGATGATGAAATTGTTCTCCAATAGGTAAAAGTGAGATCAGTGATGGCTCTGCAGTAACGGCCCCGAATTCAGAGTTCCAGTTCTAACGCAGGACAGCACAAATGCACAGAGGCGGGATTAATGCGAAAGGCATTTTCTAACAGTCAATCTTTGAGTGATGCAGAGACAAACTACTCAATTGCTTTCCAAACGGTGAAGGAAAACCTTTATAGGGAGCCATGTCTTAACCCGGAGACGGGCTACCAGTCCGCACTGGGCCCCCTGAGTTTAGATTAGGTATGACCCATTCCCTGTCATAGAGAGGAGGCCTGTGTCCCAGCAGTGCGAGTATTATAGGCTGCTTTTGTGGAACAAGTTAAATAACACGTAGGCTTTGATTATATTTTCAAGATTTATTTCTATTGTTCAATTCCTGTTACTCTTGAAAATTGTTTTTGTGAAGCTAAAATGTGTTTTTTCTGAAAATAAAATGTATTATTTTTATTTCCTTTATTCATCTATAAACTTATTTTAAATATTTTTAAACATTTCTTAAAAAAAAACATATAAAAAATATTTAAAAATATAAAAAATAGTGGTCCGCCGGTAGCGGGAGCAGGGTCCAAGCTACCGGTGGTTATGGCTCCAGAGACAGGAACCTCCTCACAATACGAGCCGTATCGAGGAGTACTGCCTTCTGAATCAGGCCCTTGATCCAACCACCTAAGGAGAGCCTCGAAAGATGGTCGTCGAGGCTCTTGGCTATAAGGCCATTGGCCGTCACGACGATCGGCACAATGATAGCCGAGTTCACATTCCACATGTCAACAACCTCGTGTGCCAAGTGCCAAGTCGAGATTTTTTATTTTTTCAGTCGAGATTTTTTATTTTTTCAGTCGAGATTTTTTATTTTTTCAGTCGAGATTTTTTATTTTTTCAGTCGAGATTTTTTATTTTTTCAGTCGAGATTTTTTATTTTTTCAGTCGAGATTTTTTATTTTTTCAGTCGAGATTTTTTATTTTTTCAGTCGAGATTTTTTATTTTTTCAGTCGAGATTTTTTATTTTTTCAGTCGAGATTTTTTATTTTTTCAGTCGAGATTTTTTATTTTTTCAGTCGAGATTTTTTATTTTTTCTCTTTCTCATCTTTCTCATCTTTCACGAGGTTCTCGTCATGCGGGATGGTAACATCGACTATCATTACGCGGCGCGCTGATCGGTCTATCACTACTATGTCAGGCTTATTGGCGACAATAGTCCTGTCAGTAATGATAGACTGATCCCAGTACAGCGTGACATGGTCTTTCTCGAGAACTGGGTCGGGCACATACTTGTAGTACGGTACCTCGATTCCACAAGTTTATATTTCAAGGCAAGTTGCTGGTGAATAATCCTGGCGAATAATCCTGGCTACTTGATTGTGCCTGTGCAAGTACTCGCCGTTAGCCAGACGAGAACAACCAGAAATAATATGTCTGATGAAATCACCCGGACGGTGGCATGCCCGACACACGTCAACCGTCCCGTGGCATGCCCGACACATGTCAACCGTCCCGTGGCATGCCCGACACATGTCAACCGTCCCGTGGCATGCCCGACACACGTCAACCGTCCCGTGGCATGCCCGACACACGTCAACCGTCCCGTGGCATGCCCGACACACGTCAACCGTCCCGTCCTTCATAATATATTTCCGATAGTTGTTCGTCAACATAACTTCGTCCATAATCGCACAGACAAAACCTTCAGTTTCTCCAAAGAGGTCGCCGAAACGTAAATAGGACACGGACGCTAGAAAATCTACATCGGGCCAATGAAGAGCCCGGTAGAAGCGCCCGTGAAGCTCCTTGCCTTGCCATACTTCCTTGCGGTCATCGGTAGTAACTACTACAGGTTGGCGCCAGTTCTCTTTAGCCATGGACAGCGGGGTGAGTCCCTTGTCCACTGCAACCACATCTCGGTGCATACCCGCCTCGACTTTTAAAAAATATTCTCTGAGACTGCACATCTCGCGGTTGTGAAGGGACTTCGCGTTTAAAAACCCTCGACCCCCGCACTTCCGCGGGATATACAGCCTCATCACTGATGATCGTGGGTGATGCATCCGGTTTGCGGTAAGCAGTGTACGAACTCTCCTATCCAGGGCATCGAGTTCGGTCTGAGTCCATTTATTATTATTTCCTTTATTTAAACTTTTACAAATTATTTTACATTTTTAAATATTCCTTAAAAAAATATAAAAAAAACATTTAAAAATATAAAAAATTGTAGCCCACCGGTATCGGGAACAGGGTCCAAGGAACCTTCTAACAATACGAGCCGTGTCCAGAAGTACCGCTTTCTGAATCAAGCCCTTGATCCAGCTGCCTAACGAGAGCCTCCTCAGGTATTGGTCGAGGCTCTTGGCAATTAAGCCATGGGCCGATACGACTATCGGCACAATGATCGCTGAGTCCACATTACCAGTTTTCATCAAAATGCGCAATGTATACAGAACTATGAAGACTAGTTGCATTATTTGTGCATAATGTACCTGTCCCGACTTATCGAGCAATACGAAAAATGTAGCATTGATGACAGTTTCAATATTTTTTTCTATACATTGCTCGTTTAATTCCTGTTACTTTCAACCGAATTTGATTAGAATGCGCAATGTATACAGAACTATGAAGACTCCTTTTATTATTGGTATGTAGTGTACCTATCTATCCTTACTTGTCGTGCGATACGAAAAATGTCAGCATTGATTTAATTTCAAGTCCAATTCTTTTCAACATTCAGCCAGTTTTGATCAAAATGCGCAATGTATACAGTGCAATGTATTATTGGTGCGTAGTATACCTGTCCGGACTTGTCGAGAGGGACAACTCACGCATATCCAATGACCTCGGATACTAAGAGGAGTGTCCACTTTAATGTTTTAACTTTTAAAACACGTTAAGTGTGAATCATTGTTATGCAAATTTTAATTCCACATTAATTTACGATTTGGAAGCAAAATATTCTGCGGTAAGTGCGCTACAGTGCGTAATTGAATACAAGTTAAAGGTTGACGAATTCTATTCCTTCTTGTGGCAATTTTTGCTTTGAAATGGGTGACAGTGTTTTTGTGGTGATTTTTAGGTCCATGGTCCTAAAATACGAATGATTAAGGTGTTAGGTTTGTTTTTCCCATAGTTTTGCCTCATTAATTAAGCTTCTTGTTGACATTCTGTTGTTCTTTTGTTTATCAACCACGTATTATGTGCTTACTATTTTTATTTTTGTTGTCTTTAATTTTTTTTGTAATTAATATTTTCCTCGTTTATTTTATTAGTTAGATATATTTCCTGTTACTAAGAATGTATTATCCAAACAAGAATTTTTCAATTAAATAAACAAACTGATACAGAGCAAGATTATTATTTAAATGGCAAGTAAATCACAACCAATTATACCTACAAAATGCCAGTAAGTAATCGTAATGTAACTACCATTATTGCGAAAATGACACCTAATGATACATACAGAAGTAATAAATTGACCTTTCATCTTAACACTATAAACCTTCCAACATCATTGGTACACTGACTCACCGCTGTCCGTTACCAATGACTAAGAAATAATTAAATCTGCAGTAACCGATAATACAACATTACAAAGAGAACTCAACCATAAATGTAACAGAAAAGATTTCAGAATCGATTGATTAAGATCTACCGTTAGCATCTCACGAGGGATCGGAGAAAATCGCGCCAATTTAGGATTTTGTTTTAGTTGTAACTGTGGTTTTAAATTATTTTGATGAGGTAGGGTTCGATAGCCGGGCCTAAAACCCGTGTTTATGTAAAGGAAATTAATTTTAAAAGGTTTTTTCAAAGGTAATTTTAGTGTGGTCACGATTTAAAATGAAGTTTTTGCGCATTGCCTCTTAGTGAGTTGTTGGGTTGGCTGCAGTTATCTCAACAACACCTACAAGTATTATTGTGAATTATTATGCATTTTTTTGATATCAATCAATCATAAAACACTGATAAATCTGATATCTAAAGTCCTCGTTTTTGTTTACCTCAATCAGATAAATCTAAAATTTCCAATGCCGATTCTAGCAGCGCACCCATCGAATTAGCGATGCCTAATCAACAAAACTAGTGTCTTTTTCATAATCCAACAAGTGAAATCATTGCATCACATTCCAAAATAACGAAGTTATGATTGCAATCGATTACAAGATATTACTTCCTCAAGGAGACATTCCGATTCTTGACTAATATCAAACAATGCTACTCGTATCTTGTACAGCAGTCCCGATAGAAGTAATGCAGAAGTGGCCGTAATGACGTCATTCGATGTTTTATCTAATCTCGGGGCAATTTGTAAGTAGGATTGGCAGACATTATGGCGATGTTTTAATCAGTAGGTATCTTAAGGCGTAGTTTCGTGTTGAAGGATTTTCCAATGATGATTGCAATTCTTTGATTATTTTTGTTTTATGCGAAAGTTCATCATATTTCGTCTCTTCTCTCGCTGTGATACGAACTCATCGTCAATCACTTGCGTTTTTTTCCAATCAATCAGCAGCTGCCTTGATCCTTTCTAACCATATCTGTCTTTCACACTTTCTATCGTATCTTTGGTATTCCCCTACTTTTTATACTTTAACTTTGTACACGATATTCCTCATGTTTTCAAGAGCTAAACGAGAACACGGTTTAAATGGGACTGGGCGGGGGTGGGTCACATTTCCAGGACGGGTCACATTTCCAGGACGGGTCACATTTCCAGGACGGGTCACATTTCCAGGACGGGTCACATTTCCAGGACGGGTCACATTTCCAGGACGGGTCACATTTCCAGGACGGGTCACATTTCCAGGACGGGTCACATTTCCAGGACGGGTCACATTTCCAGGACGGGTCACATTTCCAGGACGGGTCACATTTCCAGGACGGGTCACATTTCCAGGACGGGTCACATTTCCAGGACGGGTCACATTTCCAGGACGGGTCACATTTCCAGGACGGGTCACATTTCCAGGATGGGTCAGGACAGTTGGGCCATAATCGTCACACAGTGGTTGTCTGAAGACGGCCATGGTCATCGAGGCAGGCCAAAGAAACGCTGGCGTGACGAATTGGATTGGTTCGTGACTGATTGGCCAGAGCAGGCACAACACTGGGAGAGTTGGAAAGGAATAGGGGAGGCCTTTGCCCAGCAGTGGGACAGAATAACCTAATGAAAAAAAGAAAACAATTATCATACCATGTCCTAAAGATTAGGTAGTTATCAAGTTTTATTTTCATGTTTTGTAATAACTAGTACCAAACCTTGAGAATGTCTTCTTGTTCCATACTTTTTTCTGTATTACTTGTCATCTCAGCAGTCACCTCTTTTAATTAATTAATTTATTTATTTAAACTTCATGTACAAGAGTGGTACATAGGCGGACTTAATGCCACAAGGCATTCTCTACCAGTTAACCTTTGGGTCAAATAGGATAGCATTGTGATAGAGTACAAAAAAATAAATAAGAAAAAAAATCAATTTTTAACATAGATTGATATACATAAATAGGTACATACCAATACACATATATACAGTAAAATGAAATAAACTAATATATATTATAATACATACAAATAGTCCAAATACGAGAAACCTTATAATAATTACTATGACTACTAACTAATATCTAGCTTGTGAGCAATTTAGTCTGATTTCAAATAGTACTTCCGAACTGTTCTTTTGAAAGCCGTTTTGCTTTCAGCTTTTTTAATGCCAAGGGGTAGCGCGTTCCAGAGTTTTATAGTTGAGACAGCGTAAGAATTGGACATAAAACCAGTACGATGTGATGGAATTTCAAGTAGTAGGTTTTTTGAAGCTCTAAGCTGGCGACTGTGAGAACTGCCCAACACTTTGAAATATTCTTTTAGGTAATCGGGAGCACATGGATCGGTCAAAATAGTGAAGAGCATACAGAGAGATCTGAGGGACCTCCTGAGTCGGATAGGCAGCCACTTAAGCTGAGAACGGTATTGATCGTACTTACGAAGAGATGTGATCGTACTTACGAAGGCCAAAAACAAACCGAATACAATTATTGAGAAGACGATCCAATTTGCTTAAAAGTTCTTGGGATAGATCAGAGTAACAAACATCAGCATAGTCGATAATGGGAAGCACAAGTGACTGGACCAAAGTTAATTTAGTGCTAGATGGGAGAAAATGTTTGAATCTATACAGAGACCGCAGCGAGTAAGTGACTTTCTGGCTAACCTGTGCTACCTGCTTATTCCAACTAAGTGTTGCGTCAATGTGCAGGCCCAAGTCTTTTAAGTGTGGTGAGAGAGAGATCACAGAGTTGTCGAACATAAGCGGCATTAGCTGGCTAGTATCCAAATTTCTCAGGTAGTACGTACTACCTATGAGGATGGCCTGGCACTTCCCGACGTTGACAGCAACCCCAAGTTTACCAGACCATTCTCTGATAGTTTGAAGATCTGCATTTAGTAATGCAATTATCAAGGTTGGCAATGTTGGATTGAGCGTAAAGTTGCAGGTCATCAGCGTACAGATGATAAGAGCACTTGAGGATAGTAGTCATGGAGTTTATAAATAACGAAAATAAGAGAGGAGAAAGTATACCGCCTTGTGGAACACCAGTTGCCAGGTCGCACCAGTCGGAGTAATCCTGATCAGCACGCACCGCCTTTAATCATATCATCATTGACAAAATCCATTCAACGTCTCCCGTCCACATGCTCAAAACATTGCACGTTCTTTCTTTATTGCTTTGCATTGTTTCCTTTATTTGTAAATGATAAAATGATAATTACTCAGAAAATTTTAAGTATTTATTACCAAGAGATGAGGAGGAAAACTTAACATAAACATGAATTTATCGAGAACAAAGTTTAATTACTATAAACTTAGATAAGCAAGAAAAAAGCCTACGTGATGATACAGGCATTGCATGTTTTAGTTTTGATTGATCTTTGAACCTAATTATCGTGTGATGAGTAATTACTGTCACCTGATTCTTACTATCATGTTCTTTGAGAAGATGACCTAAGCCTCATGGCTTTGCTATCTCTTTCCGTTTATTTTCTTGGTAAAGTAACTAACCCTCTTCTTCTTTTCAGTTTTAATATTATCCGCTCTTTAATATTAATACCTTCCCTAAATGAAATTTGTTTAGAAAATCATCTTGGTTTTGCATTTTTTTACAGATACGCATATGTAATTTCTTGTTGATGGAACCTCATGACTGTAAATATTGTAATATCCTTACAATTGAACCAACGAAATAAACTGCAATGGAAAACATGTTAAAAAAAATATTTTTTGAACGTCCTTTGCGGAACCGGACAACGTGTAGACGTGGTACAGTCCAACGACAAGTCTTTGGTGAACAGGCAGCTAACTTGTCCAAATTTTTCAACAACGTTGTTGTTGTTTATGCTGAAGTCCATAAACTAGCCTACACTGGAGTGTATATATACATTTTTTTTTTTGTTAGCCTCAAACGAACGAACTGCAAACACAAGCCAGTCACAACATGATTAGGCACGTGGACGCGGCGGAGTGTCCTTTTTGGGCAAAGGGCTCCCCTTTCTCCTTCCAAACCTCTCTATGCTGTGCAATATCTGGCCATGTTCGCCCCGCAGTGTAATTATGTTTTTCCACAAAAAATTGAAAGTGTCCTGCTGACCGCTTGTCTGCACGTTACATGAACTGATGGGAGGCTACTGAAGGTGTCACTAAAATTGTACCTCAAAGCATTCCCACAGCTGGGAGAAAGGCTTCGTTTCTACGTAAGTGGCTGGGCTGTAATCATGCTGTAATCCATCACGTGGGCTCAGTGCGGGTTGGTGGATTTCTTCAAATTTTTGGTTTCAGGGCATGCCGGTTTCCTGACGATATTTTGGCAGGACTCACATGTCCTGCACTTAAGTATTTTATCAAAGTAGAGAAATATCGAATCTGACATCATACTATCTTTACATGCGTTTGTTTTGTTTTTATAAAGATAAATAGTAAATGCCTACGTGACGCTACCGGCATTGCACTTTGTTTATATTTTGTATTATTTTCGTGGACTTTTGACTCTTTTGCGATGTTCAAAGAGTAAGTAAGCAGTTATTGACTACACATAATTTGTAGGTTACAAGGATTTAATATACCTACCAAATAATCTATGGTTTTCAAGGCAGCTGCTAAGTCATATTGTAATCGGATTAACTAATTATTTGACATGTACAAAATGTTCGATGCGTACGAAATTATCAGAGAATTTCGTTCTGGTGATAGAATACGCCTTTTTTTTCAGCACGGTATCAAAATTTTGGTGGAAAAATCAGCAATCAAAGGATAGATAAATATCTAAAATATTCAGTTTTATATTGGGTGGGTACTTATCGAGTACCAAATATAAAATAATTTAGATAATATGTCCAACAAAAATGTGAGTATCTCGTGTTAATAAAGTACGAACATAATCTAGCATAGCACCTACATTTATACTTAGGTATTTAAAACATCTTGCATATAATGCATTATATACCTATTTTATAATCTTAAGACGTCACTCAATATAGACGTAACAATACCGGCGTCAGTAAAAACAACGCAATTCATTGACGCCGACAACTGGTTCTTTCACCCTCTTCAGATTAATACCATGTGGGGCGTGTACCCACGTGGGGTCAAATCACCAATTATGCGTCATCTGAATCTCGATACCTACGTGACTTAAATCTTGTAGTCAAAATATCAATCTGCGGTTATGTACACAGTACCTTTGTTACTGAGTGAAGTGCCTTAATGTAATTTATATATTGCACCTGTTTTACCAAGGATCTTAGTAAATAATGTACTTAAAACATTATCTGTACTTAGAATTCATTATGATTAGTTATTTGATTTATTAATTTACATGATTCAGACACTGGCTTCCGTTTGAAATTATTACTTGTAAAAACGGAAAAAAAAAATCAAATGACTCGACTTTCAAATCTTTTGAAAGTCGTTATATTTTGTCGTCTTATGTTTTCAAAGCAGAATGCAGCGAAAAGCGAATGTTCCCACTACTGGGACTCAGGCCTCCTCACTATGAGACGAGTGGGCTGTTACCCACCACGGTGGGTCCAGTGCATTGGCAGATGTTACATGTCTTTGAATTTTGATTGATGTGAATTTCAAACCATCCATCTGCTTGCAACTGTGGGCTTCCAGTCTAACCGGATGCAGGATGAAAAATGATTTTATGCGCGCTTACTTGCGCCTTTGACGTTATAACTCAATCCAAAACCAATAATAGTAATAAGTTGATTCAATTAATCGACTGATAGACAGTCTTCGATACCCTTTATGTACTACTGCTCGACCGAACCTAACCCAAAAAGCTAAATGACGTGAAGATACGATAGCTGGGATCACTTGGGATAACGTACGTAACTCATAATACAATACATGGGATGGGGCTCCAGGACTATCAGATCTCTATTGAAATTAGCAGTATCTTAGGATCAGCCCGAATCATTGAACCTAGGAAAGTGGGGCAAAAGGACTGTGATTATGTGCTTGAATAAACAATGCGGGATAGCCTCTAGGTAGCGATTATTGCAGAGTCTTACATATACTATTATAAAAGCGAAAGTTTGTGAGCTATCCTAGGATAGCAGCGCATTAAAATGATTAAAGGGCTGTCAGTATGAGGAGGCAAGAACATATTTGCCCAGTGTCCGGTTTCCGTATGTCGGTACACTGACACGTACAAAATGTCCGGTGTCCCGAGCGACGAACATGTTGCTGAAAAAACGTTGGTTGACTGATAGAGATTGCCGTGTGAAGTTGTGCGGCTATGTAACCACTGCAGCCCATGTAGTAGAAGTAAATAAATGCTCCGCAATTTTAATCCTCGGCAACAAGGCTATATAAGTGACCGCGACATGACGTGAAGTTATTAAATAAACTACGTAAATTAAAATAAATGGCTAACCTTGACAGGTCACGGACGTTTTAAGGAAAACCTATTGATATCCTTGGAAAGTTTCAATGGAAATGTTCTTAAGAACTCTGCAAAAAATATGATAACTAATAAAATTTCGTAGAAGTTTGGTACTTACATGAAGTCATTGTGAATTTAAATATATACGTTATGTATATTTTTAACAATACTTTCAATGTTTCCGAGAAGTATGTTTGAAACCTATGCATGATGAGCGGTTGTATTTTGGGTTTTTACTATTTACCCCTTTTCTTTTACCTCTTGTTAATGTTTAGCTTCTACATTTTCGGAAAGTATAACCACATTTAATATGAGGTTAAGGTTTCATCATTGTCCTTACAATACCTTGAAAGTTAGTCTATATTATTTAATTTGACAGAGGCCCTTATAATGCAATGTTGCGTGGCTAATTGGTTTTGCCTTAAAGTTGTGTCATCATCGTTAAAATGTTAAACTCAACCACGGAGCTGGGGTATAGACGTATAGACAATGATAATATTATATTGCAAACGAATTAATGATAGACAACAAGACGCGATTATAATCTTAATCTACCTACTTGCCAGAACCAACAGTCGCTGTTGCTACAAAGGTGAAAAACTCGCCAATTTAAGCCCAGCGCACTCTGGAAACATTTTATCTGTGTGGTAACGTGGTAACAAGATACAGATTTTAATGTTAAATAACGTTTTTATTGAACAGCTTTTACCTAAAGTTTAGCTACAATTTCGTCCATGTAGCCCATTGTTATCCTTTGGCTGTAAAAGATCTTGCTAAGTGCAGCTACACCGTAATCATACTTTTAATATATCGTTACTCCTTTTCCTACCTACCGATATAGATACAATAAAAACACTAGATAGGTACGCAAATGCCCTACAACAACATCAATTATAGCGCGGCAAATATTAACGTCAACCCGTTTATGTGTCAAGGGTAGATAGAATCAGAGGTAAACAATAAGGCTGTGCCATTAGGAGTAGACACGCCTCTACGTATTGTCGGCTAGCGATTTGCATTATCAGTGGTTACTGCTAACTCGCTAGTTAGTGCTTTAGTTATTTAGTGCTTTTTAGATTGTTACAGAAAAAACATAGTAGATATGTGAAATTGAAGCTAATTCTTTTGTTTTAGAAAAGAAATAAAATAAATAATATCAAGCGTGTAATCCCCGAAGGGTTAGGCAGAGAATGCTACTATGTCCATGAATGCTACTGAGAATTGCTGACAGAAAAATGACAGTTCCCGACCTGGGAATTGAACCCAGAACATTATGCTCAGCAACATTATGAATTACTAGCACGTTTTTTTTTTTTTTTTTTTTTTTTTCTTTTTATTTTAGGGACTTTTATGACGCACAGCGCATGCCAGTCCCATCGTAACCTAAAACAATATAAAAAAGAGATCAATGTATCAGGGCCATAAAGTCGAACAACTTTCTTGCTTCATCTGAACTCGGTTTAGCTAGTAATCGGTGAAATGTACCTATGTCGTTCTTGTTCAATTTTAGAGCCCTAAACAACTTGCTCCTATCAGCCTCATATCGGACACATTCCATTACTAGCACGTTGTAAACAAAAAGGAAATACACACTAGTTCACAATTGGAAGGATAAATAAGAAATGATCAAGGGGTGCAGGAATGACATGTGAAAATATCATTCTTTATAATAATTATCTGAATTAATCATCTTAAACGCCTTTTATTTATACAAACATACAAATCACTACACTCATACGATCAGGTTCCTATAGTACCTATTACAAGGGAAAATATCAGTATCATTCTTTCAGTACCTATCAAAAAGGGCAAAAAATTGTGTGGTCACAAAACATGATTACACTTATCCAAAACTGAAAACTCCTGGATAAAAGGCTGGCCGTATTTTCAGCGAGAACTCAAAGTCTTACAACCAGTCTTAACAAACTGGATTATGGTGGTCAGAAACGTAGTCGCTTCATGTAAAATCATCATGGTATGCAATTGTGACTGGAAGTCGACCCCAACACATTTGGGAATTGACTTTTCCGACAAATATGTGATAAACCTCACGTATGTATAGTGACTACTGAGCAGTTGGTATTTCTTATACCTTCTTGTCATACAGAAAAACATATTTTACTACTGTAATTACCAGAATAAGCCAAGTGCGCCTCGATTAGAGTATACATTTTATCAATTTTGATCGAACAGCGAATGGGGTTTGAAAGCAAATCAAAAACCTGTCCAAACCCGAGGGTGACCCCTGCAATTTGGCAACGCTTTTGTTTTGACAGTTTAACAGTTTCAGTTTTGATGTTTATTGAAATAATTGATCAAAACAAGCATTTTACGACTGACAAATACAAGTGTTTGGGTTACTGAATTTTAGAACTATTTTATTGAGCTCTGGTAATGCTTCAGTTTTGGATATCAGAGTATTCTGTTTTAATGATGGAAAGCATTTCACTATTGCCGAGTGCCGTAGAACGGGTTTTGACTGACTTGGTACTAAATTTGTTTATTTTTTTGGTGTCTTACTATCTACGAACCTCTCTCACTGCTAATTCTATTATAATATTCTATAGTTATAATATTATATAGCTATATTTGTTTATCAATGTACTCTCAAGTTTGGAGAATAAATTTCCTTCAAACCAGTATGTACTTATAACATCAACATGAATTTTAAAATGACAGCAAAGCTTCTGCACAGCTTAACTCAGTAACCCTCTCGCTTACATCTCAGAAACTACACCTCTCTATTTTTACTAAGCCGCATACTAAACGATTGCCTAAATATTATTATTGCACTGTTAGAACCCTAGGCACTGAACTGAATGATGAAAATCCAACAAACCACTTTTATTTAGGCATCCATTTAAGTGTGCTATAGTGTTAGTGAAATCTGGCATACATCTTCGCTCAGTTTAGATGCGAGCGGCGCAATTAACCAGCGTTCAAACTGAACTACGAACACACGTTAAAGTTTAACTGCATGTCTCATAAACTGCTTTAACTGAACTAGAGATACGATTGTTTTACTAATTACTTACTTACTATTAACTATAGGTTTATCGATGCTTTGGAGCTGTCGTTTTGAATTAGCTGTAGTGTTTCGAAGAAGAATAAAAATGCATGAGTACTTACAAGGTTAATTTTTGACATCGATTGCAAGTTTGACCTGCGGACGATCACGATAATGATGTAACCCAGAAGGCCTATCCGGTTGCAACTCGTTCGTCATTATCTACCTGCCTTTAACCGGATGCAGCTAAATACCAGTATTTTACAAGGAGCGACTGGACTATCTGACCTCCACAATCCTGTTAATACAATACCCCTTGGTAAGACTGGTTCTCAGACTTTCGGACCACTGACTGACTACCTGTATCGACCGGCGAAGATCTACAAATGACAGTCGGGACCAACGGCTTAACGTGCTTTCTGAGACACGGAGGAAAGTCGGTATGAAATGGGTGGCCACCCATCCACAGACCAACCTAGTCAAGCGCGGCTTAACCTAAAGATTGATCCGAGCGGCTGTTATTATTTAGCTCAGAGCGGCTGTTATTATTTAGCTCAGAGCGGCTGTTATTATTTAGCTCAGAGCGGCTGTTATTATTTAGCTCAGAGCGGCTGTTATTATTTAGCTCAGAGCGGCTGTTATTATTTAGCTCAGAGCGGCTGTTATTATTTAGCTCAGAGCGGCTGTTATTATTTAGCTCAGAGCTCCTATCTACACATATCATTCATGACACAACACAAACATATGATAACATATAACGACAAAATATGGATGGATTATCCATATTTTCTTTGGTCTTCCTCTCCTTCTCCATCCATCAAAATAGGCATTCATTTTGGTAACTTTTTTTAGTGTAAGCGGACATATAAGTATATGTATAATGTCCTCACTATTGGGACATAGTCCTCCTCTCTCTGAGTGGGGGTGGACCAAAATCCACGACGCGGGCTAAGACCTCTTAGTTCTTTAATTTTAGGCTTTAATTCTAAAACATTGTAAGGACTAAAAGGCCCTGAATATAACCATATGCCAATAATTAAGTATATTAGCACCGATCAGAAACACGTGTATACTCATAACAAGTTAGCTAAAAGCACATAATTATGATAATGATATTAGAACGAACTTAATTTATACTCCGCGCATGAAACAAGGGGGTATTTAAGTATGTTATCGGGTGTTTATCTTGTAATAAGGCTCATTACAGTGTTCAATCTCTTTGCGAGTTAAACACGCTTCTCAGTTCTGCCGTTTTTCTGGATTGTTGACCAGATTTTAGAATAACTGTTTCTTCTTTATGCAGGATTGAAAATTTTAAACAAAAAGGATTATTATAATTAAATCTGCACGCATGTTTACTGAATTTTGTCTACATAATGCTATTTTTCAGTTACACTATGCGAACGACTAAAAATGATGTCACAGTTGAAAGTCCTTATTATTTAATCAAGGCATTCAGTCATTCTACAGCGCTTCTATACTCATGGCTAGGTATGATCAAACCACGAATAATACTCGTATAGAAATGCAAATGTCCTTTCTACAAAATAAAATGTTAGTTCCAATGAGAGAAAACAGCTGCGAAGATATATTTACAAACAGAATTTAGTTCAACCACAGAACATTACTCAGTAATAAAATGCAACCATGTTCGCAATGTATCCCGCGGTATATTTAACTACAGTGCGAGCCATTTTCAATATCCCAATTTAGATTTGATTCATTTTTGGTGTTGATTATTTTTATTATAAAGTAGTAAATAAGTCAATTTTCTACTTGTTTATAGACTAACTATTAAATAAATCTCTGATCTCTGCCTAACCCCCTAACAGCTACGCTGGTTGGTACAGGTGTGTTGTTATGTTATGTAATAAATATGAACCCATACTAATAATCTATTGATAATCCTAACTAATATTATAAATGCGAAAGTAAGTTTCTTTGTTACCTTTTCAGACCTGAACTACTGATCGATCATCCTGAAATTCTGATCGATCATCCTGAAATTTTGTAGTACACGGTGTAAGGGACAGCCACATCCACAAACTGACATAGGTGCATTCATTCAGCTCCTTATTTTGAATCATATTCCACTGGAATTTTTCCTCGGGAAAATTTATTTTTTACTATTCCTTAACATCAATGTAAAATTACATTCCCTGTACGCAGCACTCCGTTTAAGTAAATAATATAAAAATCCAACAATGGATGTTGAAATCCGTCATCTTAGCATGATATACTGCATTCATTCTAATGTATATATCTTATTATATTAGAACAACAAATCCTACTTATATTATAAAACCGAAAATTTGTGAAGATGGAAGGATGGATGTTTGTTATTCTTTCACGCAAAACGAACGGATTTGGATGAAATTTGGCACAGATAGTGTATAACCTGGATTAACACATAGGATATTTTTTTTATACCGGTAGTATGACCCCGTGGGACAATTATCGAACTCCATGCGAGCGAAGCTGCGGGTGGGGGAGGGCATAAGCTAGGGGTAGAAACCTTGTATTTAAAATTTCAGCTACGCACTACGCATCTAGCTGTGCGTTGCATATCATTTGCTATTCTTACTAATCGTTTATAATTGCTAAAAACGTACTGTGTTTCATACCAAAAAACTGATTCTTCATGATATACTTTTTAATAAACGTGTACCTAAAATTTGGAATTCGTAGTCATTTTAGCTACAGCATATACATAAACATAGTAGATACCATAAGCACCAATGCCTACATGAACAAGCACGCGCGTACATTTAAACTTGAAATTTTGATGCAATACTTTTCAATAAACCTGAAAGTACATACAGCGGAATTTCGTCTTCATTTAACTACCAAGTTAAACAGAAAAATAGTAGGTAAACTACAAGCCCAATACCTACCTAAAACACCTACATAAACAAGCACATACCTACGCAGTAAAGTGCAACAGATCTGCGCCTGCGCCGCGCTTCCAATGCGTTCTCCCGCCATTTTCAGCCGCCATATTTACCCGGCGCGGTTCGTCGGCCGGGCGTCGCACCAATGGCCTTCACCTCGGGCCCAAGGTCCCTTCCCGGAACAGACGGTGATGATTAATCATCGTCATGATCTGCATTCGGACTGTTTTGTAATGTTTCAGCTTTTCAGAATTTGTGTTTCATAGAATCTTGTTACAGGAAAATAATGTTGTGTGGCCTCGGTTTGTATTGTGTGTACTATTGTTAATAGGGGCTTGTGTTGTTTTATTAAGTGGATAAACAGAAATAATGAAGTGCAATAGATCATGGTATACAGTCTTCAAAATTATCATAGTGTACAATTCTTGACAACTTATGCTTATAACTTGATCTATATGCAACAAATGTTTCTTCTTAAAAACGAAGTAGTTTTTTGTAGCCAGCAGTCATGTCCCTAGTTTTTGCAGATCCTTGAGTGTCTTCAAATAGGATTAAACTATGACCAAAAAGTTTGTTTGCTCAGTTTGGCAACACCAATAGTCTCAAAGTCAGCATCTGTGGCACAAGCACAGAAGTCTCGATTCTAAAACATTGACACGTCCCTCCCAAACCAACAGAACTTCGTAAACAGACGTGACCAAACATATTTGATTTCAATCTCAAATACAAGTTACAGCCACGTTAAGGCAGAACAACAGTTTATAGAAACAGTTCAAATTATTACTATTACGTACGTAGTTGTAAATATAGCTCACCTTGTCAATAATGGTAAATAAACAATTCGTCATTTATATTGTCATAAGATACCTATTTATAGACATAGAATAACAAATAATGGTCTCCTTCCTTATTCAAAATTAAATAAAATTCAAGCCACTGAGTATTTAACACTAAAGCAATTATGAAGTTTGATTAAACAGCACTCGGAAATCAAGTATATTAACTCGCTGCATTACATTTTGAATAAAGAACAATTATTTAATTTCCCACTGTCACACTTCAACTTGGCGTAAAACCACGAACAATCGGCCACTCCGACATAGTTTCTGCATATCATTATGCCATGATTGGCAACAGTTGGCACAGCCAGTGACCTTGCAGGTCCCTATAAACCACTCACCTTGACCTGGCCGGTGATCGCAAGGTCATTGTCACTTGGCAACCGATGAAGGTATGGCCAGGAAGCGTCGCATGGAAATACATTAGAATCTAATGCTGGGGTCGCACAAATTTCGTAAAAATGGTGCCCTGTACTAACATTTCCTTCACGGGGGTAGGCACTAAGCAGCCCCCACCAAAGATATTCTAGAATAATTAATTGAACACTGTATTTTAACAGAAAAAATGTTACACACCTAGGGAATCATGTTTCATGTATTAAAAACACGTGGATTAAGTATGCCATGAGTGTTATTTTAATTTAAATATTAGATAGAATACAAGGGAAGATAAAAAAGACTTTTTGAATTTTAAAGGATTGCCACGTGGATGACTAGCATGGCATTATGGTCCTTTTTATTTTAAAACTAGAACTTTACGATTTATGTGTAGATAAAAGTTAAAGTTAAGTTCACGTTTCGGGCGATGCGACTGGCGACACGACATGACTGTATCAAGCGAAAACGGGTGACGCACACCTATTTTCGCCTAGATCGCTTTGCAAGTGGCGTCACTGTGGTTGGCGTTTTCAGGCTGTTTGCGTTTTCAGGCTGTTTGCGTTTTCAGGCTGTTTGCGTTTTCAGGCTGTTTGCGTTTTCAGGCTGTTTGCGGATTTGCAGTCGTTGTCGCAAGACGCGTGTAGCTTGTGGGCAAGACCTAAGTGACACAAGATAATTTAACTTTAGCCTTACTATCGTCCTTGGCTCGTGTCGTTAAAGCTATGCTAATCTCAACTTAAGTTACAGTTCATGTTAATGGGTTAGATTCTGTGGAAAATTGTGGAAAAAGAAGTTTCGAAGTCGGGCTAGTTTATTATAGAGGAATATTTAAAAAGGATTTTCTAGAAAATTACTGTTTAAAAGTCTTTCTGAAATCTTTTGAGCCGGATAGTTAGGAACCTTAAAGTGATGTCTTTCAAAACTAAGGACGCACACATTGTTTTGTGCGAAAAATTGCTTCTTTTGGGTATTTCTTATCCCCCCCCCCCCGCTCTGGGCGGAGCGGAAAGGAGTGTCAGACTTGTACTGACTAAAACCCATCCATGTTCCTTCTTTGCTCTTTGTGTTCCAGGGCCGCGGTATCTCATTCGAACAATCCCGCAGCCCTGGCAGACATCGGCCCGTGCGGACCCCTACGTGGTTGCTGACATCTCTTTGAGGCGCGCGTGGAACACGAACGCGCCGTCAACACGGCCTGTCGTTATAAGACGGACGGCCAGCAAGCCCATAACTCGCCGTCCACAGGCCCGCGCCTACGGTGGCCGGGAGCCACCACGTGACCCCCGACGCCCAGGGCGTCTCCCGCGGCGGCTGGGATGTGAGGCTCTTTCCCTCTCACGTCCCGCCACCTCCTTCTCTAGCATTACTGCTTTGCAGAAGGAGGTGACGGCTTCCCATTCCCTCTCGCTCCGGACCATGGCTTGAACCAGGGCCGGACGCGAGAGATCGCCGCAGCCAATCGCCACTACAAGGACACGGCGGTGCTCCGCCCAAGCGGGGCAGACCTCCACGGTGTGCTCCACCGTATTCTCCGGACGATCCTCGCAATGGAAAGACCCGGGCGTTTCGTCCCTCATTTAATATATCCTTGGGACAGATATTTTGACATTGTCATCCAACCTTACGATGTTGTTACAGAAGGCTGAACACAGTATTTGGCTTGAATTATTTCCTATTATGTCTGTTCCATTCACATAACCAGTTTCTGACACCATATTCCAACTCTAGGTGGTTTGTGAATCTTAGTGCTTCTATTTCTTCCTATTTTTATTTGATTCATTATGATTCGAACATTATCCTCAGATTTTCCGATCAATTCATAAAATCGCTTAGTAAAATATCTTTTGCAATTATATCTCACTTGTTTCAATATTTTCACCTTCATAGTTTCAAACCGTGATGTGAAAAAACCGCTATATTTGAAAGAATAAAAATTAATTAGTTCATAGTAGTTCTATTAATGCTTATATTCAACAATACATCACCATTGTGGACTAAAAATCCTTTAGAAATGGCGCTTTCAAATGGTGTGTCTCGAAAACTCTTTTGGGCTTGGGGTAAAATTTGATTCCTTCCTTCTTTTGTAAGTATTATTTCATAACCTAACACACCTTTAACGAATCTAGTAAATTTATTTTCATCGGTACTAGCCATCACTTTTATAATGATAATCATTAATTTTGATGGACTTAACTAAATCCCTAATTGCGTGCAAAGGTAAATCATTAAGTTCGCAATATTTACATATCACATGTCTTGGTTCAGCCTCAATATAGAGTCATTCAAATTATGGAGGAAAGTTCTACAGGTAGAGGCCAAAACTGAGATTTATACAAACACTGGTAATAGCAGTTACCAGTGTTTGTATAAATCTCAGTGACTCTATATTGAGGCTGAACCAAGACATGTGATATGTAAATAAAGCCAGGATTTAATCCAGGAAGTATTGGAAGATACTTCATCCTGCTATCCATTTGGGACTGGATATAATTTAGTAAGTTGGGCAGCTTCCTTACATCTAAATTGCTCTCATTTACAATTTTTCTCACTTGAGCTAAATAATATTCTGGTATATCGTAATATTCTATTATGTTGCTCAGTTCCAAGGCATGAAGAATTGAGGGCTTTACTAATTCTTTGGGAATGTCTATACTGTTTGGATTAACAGGGACCAATCATCTTGATAATGAAACAGCTCCAATTTTGAATCGAGCTTCCCCTGATCTTACAAACTCGACACAGACACGATTATAAATCGCACAGAAAAGGTTTCCAAAGGACAGGCTGCAGGGTTATTGCTCAGCAGTTAGATTTCAATAGAGAGAACCAACTATATCATTAGAGTTTGCTAAGTTCTTTAAAAGGAAAATACTAGATTTTGTTTCTGAAATATTTAAGGAATCTTATTCGAGTCTAATTAGCGGTAATCTATTCAAACAATCGGCGGATCTATCTTTGACTGATAAGCTTCTCAAGAACGCTATTATCCACGTATTAGAGGTCAATGATCCTTTGTATGGAATTGTATTATTTAGGTAGTATCTAGTTACCGAGTTATTTTAATATTTACAACGTTTATTTTTGTTCTGGTTTCCTGTGGAGGAAAATTGCACGGATTTTTATTTGTATATGAACGTATCAAAATAAATTGGAACTGGCCAGTGTTTTAAATAGAAAAACTTTTGTCACAAAACAATCTCAGTGCCCCGGTACTTGGGGCTTAGTATTGGAGCTGTCACATTTTCGCGATAACGATAAGTATTCAGAGTAATATTAGAAGAGGTGAGCCTAATGCTCTTTATTGGACACAGTTCCAAACTATTGCAGGTCATTTTTGGCTTGGGGATAGAACACTAGAATATTTACTAAGATCAGTGAATTGTCGTGCAATCGCACCTCAAAACCCTAAGTACGGTTTATCGGTAAACGTAGTTCAAATATGGTTAAATTTCTGTCAGTTATTTTAAAATGATAAAGAAAGCATGATGTTTATTGTTAGCGTTAAATGCATTGCATACGCATATGCAATGTTATGTGTACGTTGCATATGTTAGCGTGAAGGAAAACATCGTGAGGAAACCAAATCATACCTGAGTGATATTTCTCGACGGCATGTAAAGCCAAGTCAGAGGCCCATGGGCGGCATAAAAACTCTGTCACCAAGTTAGGCACTAATCACACCATGAAAAAAGAAGTTATAACGCATTTAATGAGTAAGCGAGCCTAAATGTTTTGAAGTAAATTTGGCCAGCACCTCATATTCAGAAGTTTACCGGGTTAAAAAAATGATGGTGATTTTTATTATCATCAAAGTTATGTGCACTTCAAGAGAAATTACTGTGAAAGACGAATAATTGTCATTCCTGGCGTACTTTCTAAATAAAAACCCACTCGCCGTTTTCTTGGAAGAATTATCAACGACTCGCTTTTATGCAGGCGGGCCTCGTTGACAAATTACTTTGACAATTCTCTGTGAAGTTCCCTTTGATGTAATAATTTGTTCTAAAAATCAATTATCGAAGCACATCATAATCTTTTGTTTGCACCTGTAAGATGTTTTAGGAATGTTTCTATTTGAGTCAATTCAGTGGAACCGATTACGTTGTTGAGTGTTGACGTCATGACCTAAGATGGACGTAGTCTTTTAAATTTGAGGGTATATATCGGTTTGTTTTGTGGTGCCATAAAAAAGCACCATTATGTGCGTCTAAACGATGTTTATAAAATATTAACGTTACTATTTACTTCTCTAAAAACTAGTTCACTAGTGTTGAAGAGTATTAACTGTTCATTGTTCAGCTGAAATAACATGGTGTTATGTTCGTATTTAGTTTAAATTTCGTACTTTTCAACCAATTTTGAGTTTAAACAGTATTCATATACAGATACAATCAGTTTGATAGTCATGCAATGTTAATTCTGGGTCTTCGGAGAACCCAAATCTTAACTAAAAGTAGCCAAAAATATAATCTTTATTTTCCTACATCTAACGATACACAAAAATAAAGTACTGCCTGTTGACGTAATTTCTAAAATCGTATATTTATATATAGCAATTCAAGTGTTACAAATTGCGTAGTTTAAAACAATAGGAACTGATTGCATTCGTTTCGCCGTTTTATTTGAAAACAAGTTTGTTTTTGACTTTGACTTTAGACTAAAAAATATTTTGTGATGTTTCAATGCCTATGTTGGACGACGGTAGTGCTTGGTCAGCACCTTTACCGAAGCATCAACTGCTTAGCCTTTTCCAGCCTGCTGCCTGTCCATTGAAGCGAAGCGAGAAACTGAGAAATATTAACCAATAGGATTGCATAAAATCTCCGTTACGCTCCTGTATGCAATTCTATTCTTATTCTCGCTCCGCTTTAATGGACAGGCAGCCCAACTGGATGCAGCTGAATACCAGTAAATTACATGGAGTGACTGGGCTATCTAACCTCCACGATCCAGTTAGTACTGACTACAACGATATTTCTTGGTAAGACTGGTGGTCTGGTCTACCTGTAACGATTGTCAAAGATTTATAAATGACAGCCAAGACCAACGCAACGGCTTAACGTGCTTTCCGAGGCACGGAGGAATCTTTCTATTTAGTGATTTGTCTATTTTGCTCTTCGGTGGTTATTTCCCTTTATTATTTTTAATGCAAGAACTTTATCATCAGTTAATCCTAGTGTTCTTGCGAAGTAGACTATTCAAAAGGTAATTTGAAACAACTGTTACACATTTAGAGCTTCAAATCTGATCCGTTATCTAATTGCACTGGAGATTTGGCGTAAAATTGAGATGTCTGCAAACATTTACGATTGCCTACTGAAATATAATTTAAAAAAAACATTTTTTATGCCTCCATTCTAAGAAAGAAATAGTTATCTATGCAATTTGGCGATAAAATTGATGGCATTTCAAATGCAGCATTGTTTTAGCAGTACGGTTAAAATAAAGAAAATTTTGTTTGTGGAGTGCGAATCAGGCCCAGTCGATCTGAAATAGATTTTTTATACATAATTTTGTTACCTGATGATTATTCGGTCTGCTGGCTTGAATATCTAAAGCGAATAAATAAAGATTGACGGGCTGATATGAAGCAGGACTGTTTAGGTAATCAGCGCTGAAGGTTGTTGAACTGATCCTTTAGGATTTAGTCTTCTACAATTTGCCATTGCTCGCAGACTTTGGCATTTATTATTTTTAAAGGCAATGCTATGGTATATTGTAAAAAAGCGTGTGTTACTACATTGATGTACAATAAAGTATATTCTATCTATCTATGCTTCGGTCATTGTTTTATTTCGGGTAAGACCGACCTTACTTTCTCGTTGAATATCTAAAAATAATCCTAGTCTGGGAATAATCAGCCTTATTTTTAGACTTAGGACGTACGTAGTAAACAAAAGAATAAAAAAATATACAAGTTTGACGTGTGTATTTTGCAAAACATTCGATGCAATATCTGTTGAAATGTCTATCAAACAATTGTACGATTTTCTTTAACGAACAGGGAAGCTTTATCCATTCTCTTTCTGAGTTGCTTCTGAATGTGGTTTTGCGACACTTATTCTCCTACTTGTAACCTGTTGAGAACTTTTTTCGTTAAAAAGTGCTATTTACTATAGTTTTTTCATGCAGTATTATCTAAATTCATAGCTGATCGTTTCAAATATCTAGACGCAAATATAGAATTTATTCAACACCTCCAATTTTATTTTCAAATTGAGCTCTAGCTGAATCCTATTGTTGATCAATAGCCCTATCAAATTGAATGGCATCATAATCTTTTATATCTATCTCTATACGTAAGGGAATCGGTTACGCCCGAAAAACAAATGTTAGGATATTCGTTCCGAGTTTTTAGGAGCTGAATTTTATTGGTCCCAATTATTTTTAGCTAATTGTGGGGCTGGGTTGAAAAGATTATGGCATAATAGCAGGGCAGCGCAAAAAAGGCCATGACTGAAGTTTAATTTTAATTTGGACACGGCTCAGTTCACTCAATTTAAAAAGGATCTATACCTAACACATACCTAATACCTACACTGTTCGGGACCCCGTTTTTGTGAAGATTTTTTCTGGTTTGTCCTGATTTTTGCTGGAGTAAACCTTTTTTTTATGTACTTGTGATGATTCATTATCAGTGTTACAAGTTTATTTTTTAATAAATCCTGCGGTAATCGGGTCGATGTTTATTCTTCCTTCGTTTTTAGTAAGAGTCAGTTTCTAATTATTTTTTTCTGTTGTGCTAAAAAAGTTTCCTTATGAAGAAACTTCATAAGGAAACTTGACGTCTGATAAATACATGATTTAAGGGAGTGACTATTTGTAGTAGCTGAAACCCACGTGTAAATGTTCAAATTAACCAACCTACAGCTATAGCTAGCTAGCTCCATTTCCAGTTTTCTTTTATAAGTCAATAATATGTGCCGTAAAAGCATTTGTTGTTTATTAATAAAAACGAAATAATTGCAAATCCGATTAAACGCCTTTGGTAACAATTATTACATTGGATTTAGAGAAGCTTCTTGATCTCATCGTCAGCAAACTTGCTTTGATGATGTAAATGATGCATCTTACTACCTGCTGTGGACTTATATTGAAAAAAAAAACACTTCACTTTTTGCAAAAAATTAATAGAAAAAGTAAAAAATAAAATGATTAATATTTTTTCTATAGTGCACTGTATATAAATTGATCTTCTCGTGATAAAAAATCTTTTATAATAGAACGGTATTAAAATGGATGATTAGGGATAATTAAAAATAATATCTATTAATATGTTATTTTAAATATAGTTCATAGTTTAATTCTTCAGTATCTCTGCAATTATTAAATATATTTCGTCTTGGACAATTTATATATAAAGAAATCTATGTTACCTCATTTTAATGAAAAAGGTTAATAAAATAATGAGTAAAATATCACGTCGAGTTCTTTAAGTATATAGTCTGTTGAACAGACAAACTCTGCACTCGGGAGTCCCGACGGGTTGAATCGTCGAATTGTTGGAAGAATCGTTCCAGAAGTAAATTTCTTCAAATTTTGGAATAGGGTAACCGGCTAAAATGCAAAGGTAACTCTGCACTGCGTTCGTCCCAAGGGTTTTTTTTAGAATGGTTCATAATCTAGCACGCGGATCGGTGCATGTCACGTCATGTCTTCGAATTTTCCGTTCTTAGGACAAACGGCGATCGAATGATTCCCAATAAGTGCCTGCCAGCAAAGTGGGTTCAAATTTACTACTTACAACACGTAAGTCAATACCATGGGCACCTTTCAAGTTTTTTTTTGGTGATTATAGTAATTACACTAGTTTACAAATTTTTACTTATTTTGTATACATTGTAAGACTTTGTTTCTAAAACCAGACCAACTTTCAGCTGGGGTATCAAAATCGTGTAAACTAGTGTTATTAATTCATTTGTCTGCTCCATCTTTACCCTATATATTTTTATATTCTCGGCCTCTCATTACTTTTATCGTTTGCAATATTTTTTCCCATTGCATCGAGTGTTTACGTTGGTACGTCGAGGCAGAGTTGAAGGTTAGAGTTGGACGGACGCTCGTGGTCAATGGTACCCGGTGTGTGGTGGGCGCGACGTCTGCGCCGCTTGGCCTTAATGGGATTAGCAGAGTGTGTGCTGATTGGAAATGTTTTCATACTTATGTTGTGTGTTACGTCTTTATTCAAGGGTGTTTTAAATAAGTTTTTCTTTTTTTGTAGTGTGTTTAGTGTGGATGTTTTTTTTTTGTTTTCGTAGCTTATGTCCAGTTTTTGAGACTTTAAGCTTTTAGTGGACTTTTTGGTTTGAAGTAACACTAGATGACACCTATTTAAAGTCTAAATATAAGGCGCACTGCTGGATTTTCATCGCGCGGCTCAGAGTCGAATATCAAAACCAAAAATAATTTATTCAAATTAAGATGAGAATCACCACTTTTTGAACGTCAAAAAATACATAAGGTAGTCTAAACGCACGCCCTCTTACCCACTACCTAGTCCGTCAGTTGAGAAGAAGGGGCAGAACAAACGCCCCAGCAACAGACGACACATAGCTTCTTAAGTAGATTTAATGCCAAGTTGTCCATAGCTTATCTGTCGAAGTTATAAACATTTCTCCGAGACGTCTTTAACGACTTCTCCTTTATGATAAGCAGTTGATATCATTCTGTATCAGCTGTTTTTACTTCACATGTCAGTATACAGCTTTTTACGACTTTACTATCATCTAATTTGTTTTTACTAGTGATAGGCTATCGTTATTAAAAGAACATTAAGATTGGATTGAATGGCTTGTTGGTCGGGTCGTCACAAGTGGCTGCTGACTGGTCCTATTTTCGATTTCTTAGGGTACAATTATTCAGTCGCAGCTTGGAGTGATTTTGTGCTCGGTTTTTGCAATAGGCTCATTCCCAAGTGCTTACATGGTACTAACACCATTATGAGCGCTATTTGGGTATTCTGACAGTTCTGTCTACCTCCCAATAGAGGAAAATGGTTGGAACTTTCTAGAAGTTCTTGAAAGTGGTTTTTATTGACGCAATACTGGTGTGATGACAATAAGTATCATCTTCAGCAGCAGCCTTGTTCCACCCACAGCTGAGTTTGGGCCTCCCTCTCGCGCCAGGCTCCCCTGGTCTGCGCGAGTCTCCACGAGTCTCCACGAGTCTCCACGAGTCTCCACGAGTCTCCACGAGTCTCCACGAGTCTCCACGAGTCTCCACGAGTCTCCACGAGTCTCCACGAGTCTCCACGAGTCTCCACGAGTCTCCACGAGTCTCCACGAGTCTCCACGAGTCTCCACGAGTCTCCACGAGTCTCCACGAGTCTCCACGAGTCTCCACGAGTCTCCACGAGTCTCCACGAGTCTCCACGAGTCTCCACGAGTCTCCACGAGTCTCCACGAGTCTCCACGAGTCTCCACGAGTCTCCACGAGTCTCCACGAGTCTCCACGAGTCTCCACGAGTCTCCACGAGTCTCCACGAGTCTCCACGAGTCTCCACGAGTCTCCACGAGTCTCCACGAGTCTCCACGAGTCTCCACGAGTCTCCACGAGTCTCCACGAGTCTCCACGAGTCTCCACGAGTCTCCACGAGTCTCCACGAGTCTCCACGAGTCTCCACGAGTCTCCACGAGTCTCCACGAGTCTCCACGATTCTCCACGAGTCTCCACGAGTCTCCACGAGTCTCCACGAGTCTCCACGAGTCTCCACGAGTCTCCACGAGTCTCCACGAGTCTCCACGAGTCTCCACGAGTCTCCACGAGTCTCCACGAGTCTCCACGAGTCTCCACGAGTCTCCACGAGTCTCCACGAGTCTCCACGAGTCTCCACGAGTCTCCACGAGTCTCCACGAGTCTCCACGAGTCTCCACGAGTCTCCACGAGTCTCCACGAGTCTCCACGAGTCTCCACGAGTCTCCACGAGTCTCCACGAGTCTCCACGAGTCTCCACCAGGTCTTACTCGCGACCTTCTGAATGTCATCCACCCGTGGGACTGTTCGTCTGCCAACACTTCTTCTACCATCTCTCGGTAACCTATCAGTGAAGGCTCTACTCCACCTGCCATCACCAGGTCTTGACAAGTGTCCTAGCTTACCCGGTCTATTCGTCAGCATTATATTCTAGAACATACAGCATAATTTGATGCATTACTAACATTTCTATTAGCTCATCCGACCAAGATGAATGTTCGGGTTCGCAACAGTTCAACCGGGATTTGAACCCACGACCTTCTGACCGGGACTTGGCATTGTTAGTTTAATAATAGTCTATTTATACTTGGTCAAACAATGTGAGAATGTGTGGGTATTAAGACTGCTTCTAACTGCATTATAAATAAAAGTAAAATATCACGCCTGTTATATCCATAAGAGATTAGCAGAGACTTGTTCTAATATTTTCGCCAGTCCAGTTAGATCTATGCCATTTACCAAAAATATACGATTTTTTACGAATGCACTCTAACCAGAAGCATTGCAAAGTGGAGGAATAAAAGAGAAAATTGTGAGTACCGAACTCTCGTGATAGTCCGCCGTGGTTTTAATAATACTACCATCTCGCTAGACAGAAAGCAGAACTATCCTTGTGCAGTGTGTGTGGGGTAACACCTTTTACTATAAGCTAGCCTAGTGTAGTATAGAATTATAGCAGAATAGGAGACCAGCCAATACTGGCTGTTTCACCACTGACGTCATGACGTGCAGCCTTACCGAACATTATCTTCCTTTATTTATTTTTTCAATATGTTCAAAAACACTTTACGGATGAAAATGTAGGATATGCTTACAATGTAGGATATGCTTACAATGTATTTACGTGACATCCCACAAGTTCCGCACGACAAGCCGGCACTCAACATTTTCCTTCATTCCAAAAATATATGCTTTTCCGTGTTCATAAAAAACTCGCTCAATTAACCTGTCGATGGTAACATGGCAAGAGTCCTGGCGACGACACGGTACACTAAAAACGTGATGTTTACGACGCATCTACGTAACCGTCATTTTTGAACCCCAATGTACTACATCGAGCAATTTATTTCCCACGAAAAACGGGAAATTGAGATTTTTATGTGGAGATATTTATAAAAAAATGTGTATTCGTTTGACGAACGCATTCGCCTTTTGCGGTTGAGTTAGGTAGGAACGCGAACATATTTTTGGGGTGAAATCTCGATAAGACGTCACTAATATTTCTTTGCTGAATCGGGAATGAAGGAGAAATGGGGACGGCTTCAAGGTAAACATTTTGATTCTTGATTGCGAAACTGATTCATTTTAGGTGTCCATATTTTATGGAGTTGGAAAAACAACGATGAGACGTAAAAGGGTTGTGCTATTATTCTAAGTTTTTTAAACCAAGGTGAATCGCCGCCTACCTGTAGTTTTAAATGCGTTTGCATTCAATCGAGTGACAACTTTCACGCCTCTACTCGTAAGAGTTTTGAACCAAAAGTGTTTGGCACACACAGATACTTAGTCTGTGATTTGTATGACATATAGACCTACATTAGACAGATGATGCTATGTATCCTTATCAAACTAGAGCTACCTGAATTAAAAGCAAGCGCCAGCAAAAGTTAGTATCTGCATATACATCCTCATTTATACATAAACCCTTCTGGTTGTTACGCAAATAGCCACAGTTATTACAAGCCGGTAAGTCTCTCCTAACTTTGGACTTTACCAAATTACAAGCGTTTAAAATTCAGGAGTTTTGCTCGCTAATCTCTTACTAGTTCGCACCAACCGCGTCCGATGTACAAATATTTACAGGGACGACCCAGCTGAGGTCAATTTTCCTACTAACCCGCAACTATAACATCGTAAAAACCACTGGAAAAATGCAGCAAAATCAATGTTAACGTCCCAATGTTAGGGTTGAAATTACAGTGACGGTGCATCAATCGTAAAATTGAAGACGGGTGCAACATAATCTACGAAATCGAATTTTAAATTTAGATTGCTAAAGTTCATTTTGGGTTGGTAGCATCGTAAAAATCTTAGCTAATCCAAAACGATGTAGGATGAATGGACTTGCCAAGTGATTCTGGACTGTGTATTCTCGTTTCAGGGTGTGTTTTGCAATGTTTTTCATGAGATACAAGTGCAGTGCACTTTGCCTGCGGTTCAGTGATGCACCTCAGAGCACGAGACTGATTTATGGTTATAATAAATATATGGGTGTTTAATGTTCAAGATTATCTATAGTGAGTAATAAAAGACGGTGTTTGTGTGTAAAATCTGTATGCTAATGTGAATTTTATGTCTAATATTATTTTGCCCGGAAGTTGGAAAAAAATATGTGACATTGTCGCGATTTTGACTTTAAGAACTGGCCTTGAGGTCTTTAAACATAAATTGAATTACAAGGCCTTGGCTTTACTTAATCTTTAAAAAGGTCAATAAACTGCTGTTTAGGTCTCAGATGTTTGGGTAGGTATTTTTACATTCGTTGGTATGTACTTACGAAATTCTGCCATTGGATAACTTTAACGTCCACACACACCAGTTTTATAATAATTAAAATAGAATAAACATGATTGAAATGTGTAAATAAAAAAATAATGTAAAATTATGATTTTTTTGTGTACTATATAATAAAAAAGGTGAAATTAGGAGTTAAATTAAGAATTTTTTCTAGAGAAGCTTCTCGAAATAAAGTTTTTTATAAATGGTCGGTATTAAAAATGTTTTTTAATATCTAATTCGTAATTTTAAATAAATACTGTTCCTAAATTTATGTTTGACTCTTCGGTATCCAATTTTATAACTCTGCTGTTATTAATAATATTCCGTCATGGACAATTAAAAAAAAAAGTATGTTACGTCAATTTTTGACGAATCTGAATTAGTAAAAGGTAACTAAAATATATTCAGTAATATATCGCGTAGACCCTTTAATAGGATTCTTCTTGGAATGTTTGTGTCTGTTGAGCAGAACACGTCATCAACTCAGCACTCGGAGTCACGAATCTTCGATATTGGACAGTATAGCGTAACCGGAAAGATTTAAAATTGACAATCAAAAGGAAGAATATGGCTTTGAGGTTTTAGCAAAGAGGCTAAAACGCAATATAGTAACTCTGCAATATCTACCTACTTCATGGGCCTTCGGGAAAGATTTCGAAATGTAGATGTATGTGGCAACTAACGAAACATAGGTGTAAACAAACCCTTGCTTTAACAATCTTCTAAATAAATCAAAATTATTGTCTAGAGTCTTGTTTAGGCACTTGTCCATACAGAACTGGTGTTTTCCATTGATATAAGCTGGATTGAACTGAATAACTGAGTAAGTAAGTCCCTAAGGCTACTATTTCTTCTTACAAAAGAGTAAGTAGAAAATAGTGGTCTGGAAATTTTCCTTATAAGAATATTATTTCCCGCGTCCGACGTCATGTTTCGAAACCTATGTATATCAAGTCCCATATAATACATACGGCCGTAATTTATATTGGCTGATGTACGTAAACAGAGTGTGTTTATTTTATTTAGCAATGGTTTACATTAGCAGTGCATGTGATTTCAAAATCACCTTGGATGCAACGAGATGTGTGCCGGGTTCGTTCAACATTTTGTTTAGTTTTCGATGCAGATATTGCTGGTTTCTGTTAAAATAGCTGGTGAATTTGGTAGTGATACAGATTGTGTGTCGGATGAATAGGTTATTAATAATTTTGCTTTACTTTGATGGGGTGTTGTTTTGCTGTTTAGTAGAAGATTGTACAAAAGATTTTTTTCATTCTTAAAAAAACCTGTAATATAAAGTAAATTGTATATATAGATACCCCTTTGCGATAGAACTATAAGTGAGACTATTAAGTGTTCACTACTCTATCTAAGTTTTGATATTCTTAATGTTTTTTTACATTTCCCTATTTGACTATTTTCTGTGAAGCAACTTATTCCTGAGACTTTAAGATGTTTAGGTTATAGCTAGGTAATAAGCAGTAATTGATTGCGTATGAAGCCATTTCCCCATAGTTATCTATGGAAAAATTGCTAGAGTAGAGACATCAATTGGTAAACAAAAAATTGCTAGCTGTTAAGGCATCGCTTATTTCCAGAGCCATGTATAAAACCCAAGTATTGGCATCCTACCTTACTCTCAAGGACCAAGTCGTGAAAATACCCCAGAAACCAACCCGTATCAGCACAGATAGCTATAAAAGTTATTTTCGCCTCACATTTGCGCGAAAATGTGTTGTTTATATGTAAGGACGGGCGGGTCAAAAGCCGAACTGTTTTACTCAAGCTGTTATTATTTCAATTTGCCCAAATTTACCAACGGCCGAATATTTATACTTTTATAGGCACTTGAAAAATGCAGGGAGGAATGCACTGGGAAGTGTGCGTACCTCAGGATTTTTTGGGTGCTGATGGACGCCAAAGCTTCAAATTCACCTAGAGTATAATTTTGCTTATTCACTTCTGATATCTATTTACAATAACGTCGTGCTAAGCAATATCTAGTAATGCCAAATGTGGACGGAGGGATCCCTAAGCAACTACCGTTTCATCATTTGTTTTTCAGTAGTCTTCTGCTGCCGCCCATTCCTCTGTACTTCTTTAACCTAACTCCATCAGAAAAGAAGTACTCCCCAAAGCTGAAAAGTTTTTTTTTTGCGCTATGCATCTACTAAAAGCATATAGTTGTGAAAATATGTATTAGTCAATCCCTATAATCTGAGAATCTTCAGATCGAGAAACAATTCGCGTGGGGTGATAAGCGTACACTATCGTAGACCATACCATCATTTACCATCATGCAGTTTCCTCTGAAATCTAACCAAATATCATGTCACCACTTTCTTACCCCGAACACTGCAACATTCGTACGATTTTCAATAGAATAAAAAATCATTCAACTCCCACAACATGATACACAGTTTTCCTCGTAATCTTCCATCTAAACTCGCGAGAATTAATACTACAAAAAATATAAAAATGGCTTAGTATTTATCATTTCCAGTGAGCCGAAATCTGTTCGTCCGTCTGACCGGAAGTTCGTCATTATCGGACGGATTCTTGCTCTCTGGTACGGAGCCAAGTTCACGGCTGTCCACGTAATTCCGAAAAAAAACAACACTTGATTTTTTTTGGCAGATTGTTAGGAAAATCGTCTAGCGTTTGTTTTGACTTTTGTATCTGCTTTAACGTATGACAGTATGAGCACGTTCAGTAGTAGTTGGAAGATGTAGTCGTTTTTTTTCTGCACTGTTTCTCTGTACTACGGTGACATTCTATAATCTCATTAGCATTGATCATGACAGTGATCGGACTAAGAGAGTGAGGGAAAACAATGAGTGAGGGAAAACAATGAGTGAGAGTGCAGCAATGGTTGTGCACGCACTTTTGGACTATTATAGTATTGATGACTAGTCAGAAAAGGGTCAGCAGGACTAAACTTACTTTTAATTTGTATCTAGCCACTGCTGATCAACATACTAGAATACTACCTGCTCTGCAGATATTTATACGTCTTGTAAAAGCGATATCCATTGAATTGCTCTGAGCCAATATCAAATCTGCCACGGCACTGGATAAGAAATTGGTGCCTGTCGATATTTACATTATTCACATTATTTACATCAATAAATATCCACTATAAATAAATTGTTTTATTTGAGACAATTTTTGTTAGTACACACCTTAGATACTGCATTTTTTTTTTTCGATTATGCACTAGGATTTGTAACAAATTTACAAATTTGAGATGATGAATTTGATTATGATTTCTAAGAATATCAAACAAGTTAGTGAGTCATGTACTTATGAGGTATTTCATGCGGACAATGATTCGGCATGAGATGCCTCAGCACAGGAGCTCTCGGGTCCTCAGCCACGTCTTTCAGGATGCTATAGCTACACCCCCCAATCCTCCTCACAAGCGATGCGCCACCTTTTTCCTGATGATGGCGTGGAAACTATCAGTACGCGATTGGGCAAACATCCCCGAGGCACTACAGAAACGTGGGAGTTTCAACATCATCCTGAAAACATTGTTGTATTGGACGCGGAAGGCATTTAGTCCCCCGTGAACAGCTGAACCACACGCTTCCCGTATACAGGCCTTGACAGTACGCTTTAAACAAGGTTATTTTGACCTGATCGGTACAGCGAAAAAATCTGCGTGCCAACAACATGTTTCCGCGGACCGCCAACGCCCTGCGCTCCCTCTCCACGTCATCATCGTCTTTATGTCGCCATCCTCATCATCAACTAGCGTCACACGTCCGTCCTCCTTGAGGAAATCTATCATAGTGGCTCTTCTAGCCTTTGATGTTGATGGTGTGAATTCCAGGTTAATAGCCTCAGAATTCATTGCCAAAAGCTCAAAATTCTTCTGGATGGTGGATAGAAAGGGAGACAGGATTCTCCTGAGTAACTTCTCGATATGAGGAGCAGATGAGTCATAACTGATCTGGGAACCCCTTAACTAATATGAACGGGGTATAATACTATTGGGGTATCCACATAATGTTCTAGAACAGCGAACAGACTGAACAGAACGTTATTAAGAGTCAGTAACGGTCTGGGATCAAAGGAGTTTCGAATTCCTCTTCTTTTTGTGATTTCTTCTAGTATCCCCACTATCCCAAGAGAAAGAGCTTTGTCGTCTCTAAATACAATAAGACCAAATTTTGGGTCTTTGGGAAATATCTTATTAAAAAAATCCGTATACGGCCAAGCCATACAATTCTGAACTAGCTTCCTTATCACTTCACTGTTACATATTAACTACTTCACTGTTACATATTAACTACTTTATTGCCTAATGATTAATACCTAGTAGGTAGTAGTCACTCATTCTATCTGCATACCTAAATACTTGCCAGCGACAGTTGGATGGGTGCCCGATTATAAACGAGGAAAATACCTGAGCGGAATATGTACTTTGTGAATACTATTATTGTGAAATTGTGAGGAGAAAAAAAATCACGTACTACATTATAAAAAAATATTGGTACGATGTTACTCAGTTGGTCGATTGTCCATTTTACCTATCTACCGCATTCTAAATATCTCTTTAATGTAATCTGTTGAAAAGAGCTTCTTTTAATTTTGTTATTCGGTTAATAACAATATTACTAGTTAACTGGATTTGATAACAAAACAATCTTCAATCACTGGAATTAATCAAAGATCTTTTTCAATAAGTTTTCAGGAAAATAAATTTGGTGATTTAAGAGTACTTGACATTATCATATTGCTTACTATTATGTCTATAATTCGAAATAAAGCCAAGAGCTATTCACTAATAAAAACACATACCAGTGTTTCTAGCTAGATGAATCTGAATGATCGCCAAGTCCTGGTCTTTCTTATCCTAAGATAAATTATGATACGATAAAAAAAACATAATGGATAAGTCAATAATCCTCCCCCTACTCTGTCAACTAGTCTATTCGGTCCAAGCGTGATATTTCTACTTTCTCAGTCGTAAAATAAATCATATTACAAAACAGGACACCGGAATTGAATGTCATAAAGTTTATATGTATCCCTTTGTGAGTTGAGTGTTGACTAATCTGTCTGTCTGTTACTGTAGGAGAGAGGGAGAAGATAATACGATAGAGAATAGGTACACACTGCAGAATTTCCCACCTAAAGCTATGATAAATAATTTACAAAATCTTGATAAAGCTAATCAGGGGGTTATGTATGACGAAGGTTCCATTCCATTTTCATGCAGGGTCTCAGCAGTCCCTTTCGACCAGTAATGATATCGATTTCAACACAGCAGTGATTAGGCAAACAAATGGTTGCAAAAACTTCTATAAGGTGTATTTAGAATATCAACATTAGCGACAACATGTTTCTGCTCACCTGACTATAGTTAAATAGCGGGACTTTATTTTATGTAGAAGAAAATTTTCTCTGCCCATAATTGATAACACTGCCATCTTTCGATTTTGCTTGATACTAGAGCGAACCTTGACCGAGTAGTGGGGGTCGTTAACCCGTGACGTGTGACGCAATAACCTGAAAAGTGCGCAGGAGTCTACGTGTTTTGGCTATAAAAATAATGGTCTGTGGATACGCTAATGAAAATTTCATCATATTTACTTTGTTGCCATTTTGTAATGAGTAATGAGGCCACTGTTGTTGTTACCGACGTTAATAACAATTTGTAAAAATATAAATAAAGGAAATAATAATTTTGTTAAATAATTAATTTCAATTATTGTGTGGTTTATAGGTTCCGTGTACTGTATAAATCACCATTATATTTCTAACGATCTTTTTTTAATTTCCATTTTGAATGAGTCGAGGTAATCGAATGAAGGAAAAGTAATTATTTTGTCTTTCTGTCGCATTACTAGCCCAATACTTACTACGTTAAAATCATTATATGACTCGTTGATAAAATCCGTTTTGGAGATACTGAATTGAATATCTTTTCTGCACTTTCTTTGTACTAGTGAGGTCAGCAGTGCTGAAAGTTTTTCTAGTTTTATATATGATGTTTGTAAAGATTTTTAGACATATGTTGATTATCAGTTTGGTTTTGGTCCATCCCGGTGTGGCCCTATCTTCTTCTTTTATTTGGCTCGTCAGGGGTCCTGGTTCAAGCCATGGTCCGGAGTGAGAGGGAATGGGAAGCCGTCACCTCCTTCTGCGAAGCAGTCATGCTAGTGAAGGAGGTGGCGGAACGTGAGAGAGAAAGAGCCTCACGTCCCAGCCGCCGCGGGAGACGCCCTGGGCGTCGGGGGTCACGTGGTGGCCCCCGGCCACCGTAGGCGCGGGCCTGTGGACGGCGAGTTTTGGGCTAGCTCGCCGTCCGGCAGTCTTATGACGACAGGCCGTGTCGACGGCGCGTTCGTGTTCCACGCGCGCCTCAAAGAGATGTCAGCTACCACGTAGCCGCACGGGCCGATGCCTGCCAGGGCTGCGGGACTGTTCGAAAGAGATATCGCGGCCCTGGAACACAAAGGGCAAAGAAGGAACATGGATGGGTTTTAGTCAGTACAAGTCTGACACTCCCTTCCGCTCCGCCCAGAGCGGGGGGGGTCATTTGATGCTTTCCCATCCTAAAAAAAAAAAAAAAAAAATGGGTCCTCATGAACGCGTCACATTTCTCCGATGCGGAGGCCTTCCCTGTGGCTAGAGTTTAGTACAGGTTTATTTAGTAAGTTGTTGTGTGTGCTGTTGTGTAGTTGTTCTAAATATACAAAAAATGTTAAATTTGAAGGATGTTACAGATATTTCTACTGCAGGACACAGCATTCAGATTTTCTTTTGGTTCCTAAATAATTATGATGAAAGTGAAGTGATCAACTATTATTTTCATAGGTTTATTCTGTTTTCAGGAGTATTTCAATGTTATGTCTAAACTGCTAACAGAGTTTCCTTGCAGACTGTACTACTTAGAACACCTACTATCCGTGATCTAACTAGAGATTAGCACTAACTGTTGTTGATACTGGTGTTTTGAATTTAAATGCATTGGTTGTTTACAGTATTTATTAAGTTGTTGGCACCAGTTGTTGATGTATTTATTTTATATCTTCTAAGTTATATTGCTACAACACGTCTAGCTTGGTCGTATTTATTGATAACTAGCTTATGCCCGTAGATTCGCTCGTGGAGGTCGAAAATTATCCCACAGGAAATTCCTATAGAAAATGTAACATATTTCATTAATTCATGGTAATTAAAATTTTTAAAGAATTATTTCATTTGTTTTGAGCCTTGGCTTGCGGCTTCACTTATGGCTTCACTTGTCTAATTATCTCTTTCAAGTCTCTATGATAAAAAGTATTTCTCGCGCTAATGATAACTATCCGAGATTGGTTGTGAAGGATGACAGTCAATACTGGTTTGTAAGAGTTTTGTTTCATGTTTTTGAAGTGTTTTCATCATTTTACGAGAGATCAAAAGTTCACCTGCCTCTCTCTACACGGATTATTACTCACTATACTGTTTTACATTTCGTGCCAGTTTCAGCATATATGTATGAACGTTTCTGTGAAATGCAATTATTTTCTTCACTGTATTTTTCCTTTTTCCTCTTCACCAGGGTAGCTCTATTATTTAATATATTAATAACGATGCAATATATTTTTCATAATATTCAAAATATGGCGTATTTTTTTTAATGCACTTGTAGAATTGGTGCCAAATTTTTGTCTGTCCACGTTTTAATAAATAGGCCCCAGGAACAACCATTAACCAAGAGACCAGACATTCCTAGTCGGTTTAGTCCAATAGAAGGTTACAAATTTAACATCATTTCATCATCGTCTGCCTAGTATCCAGTCTAACCGGATGCAGATGAATGCTAATATTTTACATGGATCGACTGCATCTCTAACCTCCACAACCCAGGTACTGGGTATTACTCCTTAGTAAGACTGGTTGTTAGACTTTTGAGTCACTAACTACTTGTAACGTCTGTCAAATGTGCATAACACATCAACCGGACACGATCCTAGACTCTGTGGCTTCTATAAAAAAAAACTTCTTCGGCTTCTATAGAAAAACCCAATAACTGGGAATCGAGCCCAGGACCTCATGCTCAGCAGTCGCGCTTGCGACAACTAGACCAACGAGGAGGTCATCTCATCCGTCAAAATTTTATTTTTGTGAATACAATGGGCCTGGCAGTCCTTCTCGGTTTTATTCCGTTATTAGAATGCAACTTGCACATTGACAATGCAGCTATTTCGATACCCACAATTGGTGACCACCTACTGAATAATAATATGAAATGAGAGAAATCATTTAATCAGTGCAAGAGTTGATTTCTTTCGTTTGTGTCAATTCATATCGAGTATAAGTATAGTCGGATAGGCCTATCGTAATTACAGTGAAAATTATTCTTAGGCAAGTTGTTGTACTGTTGTACGCAGAAGTGTCTAATAGTTTTATTTTTATTTTATGATACTACTCAAGCATGCATAGTTTTTCGAGAAACTGTAGGCCTTGCAAAATAGAAACGATATTTTTATATACCACAGTGCACTCTTCTTTATATAAATATAAATTCTCTTCTGTATAAATAAAAATTTGTGAATCCAAAAAACAAAACACGAAATTGCCTTATTTTTGCCACCAAGCGTATATAAAGTGGAATTATTATGTACGATTATACGCATATTTTGTTAGATCTCCAAGAGCAGTCTTCCGTGCGGAAACAGGATTTTAATTAGTTTCAAGGAAGAACGCAAGCAGTTGTTCAAGTTCATAGTCGTGCATACAGGCTAGATGCGGAAGAGTGAGGATTCAGTATGATACTGCTACTTGAGACTAACCAAGACTTTTTTGGCAATATCTACCACCGAGATCTATATATCGACAGTAGTGAAGATAATTCGAAAGTACGTCTTTGTCTGCCTCGTTGGTCTAGTGGCCACAAGCGCGTCTGCTGAGCGTGAGGTCCTGGGTTCGATTCCCAGGTCGGTCAAAGTGTTATTGGGTTTTTTCATCGGGAAATTCTCAATTACAGCCACGGTTGATGGCAATAGACTGACTTAAACATAACTGGCAAAATGTGGGTGTACTATTAGGTACAGCTCTGCCTAACCCTTCGGGGATCACAGGCGTGATGTTATGTTATGTTCTTTGACTAAACCTCACTACTGTCAATTTCTTATACCTGTCAAAGTGCACGACAGAGACGGGACATGTGTTAGACAACACGCGCTTATTACGTAGATATGGTTTATAGATCTCAGCATCAGTGGTTTCGCTGGTCTTGGTCTTGTACAACGTAAAGGTAAATCTTTTGCCATTCGTTATCAGGGTCCAAGAATTGAAAATAAGTAGAATTTTAAGTCTCAGTAAACAGCACTTTTTTCAATTTTTCAACACTTTTCCACGTATCTCTCCCACGAATCGTCCGTTCCTCTGACAGAATATATAAATTAGGCATAATGATAGTCATCAGCCTCTTCGTTCCTCGTTTACATCATTCTACAATCACATTACATATAATTTGTATGAAACCACTTTGGATAGTTAAATGACGAAATAAATTGTTCTCGTATTATATTGAAAGAGTTGCGTCTATCTGAGATTGTTGTAAGTGGAATAGGAAGGCTTGACTTGTAATGCACTGCCAATTTTACTCAAATATACGTGGTAGTATAGTTTGGTGCAGAAACCATAACAGCATTTTGCAACTTGGATTCTAGCTTTAAGGGTTTTGTTAACATTTTGTTGCAGAGAAATATCTAAAGTTCGTTGTACTGCGGGGTATGAAACTGAGGTAGCTTTGTTGTGATTTTAAAACCACTCTGCTAATTAACAGTAATCTGACTCGAAATGATGTATTACGGAAAACATTTATTAAGAATATATTACTTAAGGCTATGATTTATTTTTATCGTTTATCGTTCCAAGGATAGTTTTTTTTTATATACACTGACAGAATAGACAGAAGCGCACGATGAACATTGAAGCGTTAAAATTTAATTCCACGTTTTGCTGCAACATCCTGCATTCGCACAAACAATACCTCTTTTCAAAATTTTGATTGCCAAGTCATTCAGATTTTTGAATGGTTTTTTTTCCTGTCATCTAGTCAAACACTCAATCTAATATACAGACAACCACAAATACAGCTTACCCTTTTAAACAAATAATAAAATGTTCAGCGTAAACATTAAAAGTTGGCTATTTAGCTAATTCTTGAGGATCAATATTTGGCCATCATCGTATATCATATACTGTAAAGACACACGGAATAAGGGAATGGTAAATATTTGCTAAGAAACAATATTATTTTCTTTCGCTACGGCTTCGTAGTCCGCCCAATTTGTAGTCGATATGGGTTCGATGGACAAAGAGTAACAATCATAATTTGAACAGACATGACGGCAGAAACGTCCGAATCAGAATCAGAATGTTTATTTGTTAACAAAGGTAGTTACAAAGTGTGTGAGAAAATAACGATGTTAAAGCTGATTTATTGATGTATTTACTTCTAAGGTAACTATGAAATTGAGTACACACAAATAAAGGCCCTTTCGAAAGGTTAAAGTTATTGTGCCTTAATAAAGTTTGCAAGACTGCGAATAAAACTTTAAAGTTTTTGAAATATTTTCTCTTTTCCAAAAGGTTTTGATGATTTTACTTAAATAAAAGTAATCGGTACCACCCACATAAGAACCTTAACCTGTATACCTACTTTTAATGTTAAATATAAAATGATGTATGTACTGTTGTGTATAATTTAAGGCCGCGAGTATTGCTTTGCGTGATGTTCGCGACCCCTCTGGCTTTCGCTGCATCCTCCTTAATGATGTCCTATCACCCGACTCACATAAGCACATTGTGGAGTTACGATGAAAATTAAATACACAGAAGTGAACACTTCACTTTTGTAAAAATTTAATGCTTAGATGAATTGATGAATCAATTTTGATTAATTAAAAAAAAAAGGAAAAAAATACATTTAGTTCAATATTAAAAAAATAAAGTTTAGTAATCGTGTACCATTTAATGGTATTTATTAATAAAAATTTAAATTGTTTGAAGAAATTTTTGTTAAGTAATAAGCTTCTTTACAAAAAAATACTTTTTAATTTCGGATTTCGTTTTTTTAAAACATAATTGCTAAAATCAACGTAAAATATATAAAACTATCTCTTAAATGTCCAACGTCTTCATTAGAATGCACAATTTATGTATTTCACTGCTGCAGATTAAAATATGGTGTTAGATAATTCTTATTGTTAAATAATACCTCGATTCCAGGGATATTTTTTTTTAAATTTGGATCCTGCTCAACAACGACTCGTCGCTCCTTTCTCTCTGAATCTCCTTCAAAAGGCTAGCATCAGGAAACGCAGGACGCGCAACCAACCTCGTTGGCGATTTTTAGTCGTTCTGAGCCATATATATATATTTTAGACGAGTTTCCAGATAGGAAAAAATAAAATAAAAGGGCCTGAATTGGTTATATGAGCCTTTCTACTGATTTTTAACCTATAACAAATGATATGAAATATTCGGTTTAAAAAAAACAGTTTTCAAGGACAAGATAATTAGGAAGAGAAAAACACTATGATTGTATAATGTTCAATTGGAAGATACAATTATCAATATGTACCAGGAAAATAATGTTATAACATCACATGAGTGATGATAAACAGACGATTTCAATAAATTACCATTAGGGCTTCAAATTATATCTTCACCATAACATAAAATCATAAAATTTTGGTGTATTTTTCGAATCAAAACATAATTCTTCGAAGCTTGGTACACGAATGAAAAAATGACAAAAAGACCATCTGTCTAAAATAGTTTCAATTTGAATTTAAAGTTGACAATTTAAAAGAAGAATATGGCTTTGAGGTTTTAGCAAAGAGGCTAAAATGCAGAGGTAACTCTGCTACGTGCAACGCGGAGTTTCCCCGGTCTACCGCCCGCTAGCTCTGCCCCAGCTTCATCCAGGATTTACGTTTAACACAATCACTCCTTCTCAAACGTAGGCACAAACCGCGCACCTCTCCACCACTTCTGCCGCCCCGTCACATTATCTTTGTCAATTTGTCAACAAGTCAGGTCACGTAGGCTTCCGACCGACCACCGTAAGCTCAGTTAGAGCGGTGCATAAAAACTAAGCTTTGCTTTGAACTTTGAAATTCAAATGTATTTCGATACGCCAATACGTCTGCCTTGTGTATTTTGATAGCGTTTTACGACAACACATATTATATGGGGGTGGGTATCTGCTACAGTGGTTGTGTCATGGTGGTTCTGGCAACTGACCTCCACGAGTATTTATTAAGCTAATGGCTGGCATGTTTTTGTGAAACACTCTATTTTATCTTTAGAATAGAAAATCTGTTGGGAAAGCTGACAGCGCCTTTCGATGTGTGAAAGAAGTAGATTTAATTGAATAGGAATAATTATTCTCTAATTCATACGCCTTGATATTTTATGGTCTACCTACGAAAATGTAGATCATAACTTTTTGACTACCTACTTTTTGCGAAGAGATCTCTTGGATTTTTTGGACTTTTCCACACTTTTGTGACTTTTAAACACTTTGTGCTTTTGCTTATTGTTGTGGGTAAAAGACAAGTTATATAAATGAGCCCACCTTGATTTAACAAATTCATGTCCTAAAAATTTCTCCACCTTGATTTAACAAATTCATGTCCTAAAAATTTCTGTAATGCCAAAAACCTAAGCTAAAGCATCGGCATTTATTCTCACAATTCCTAGGTCTTCTTTTTATGACAGCTATATTCTGGCACGGAGAAGAATTTACGTCGGGATCGTAAAAAGGCATGAAATGAGTGGATTTTGCACGTACTTTGCCTTACTCGTGAAACGCGGACGATTATTCTGATCACGCGCTGAATATGGGATAGTTTGCTGTGACATTGACTGCGCCAAATGCAAGATTTGAATCAATCTTGATTTTGAGATTTATGTAAGTGTTGGTTCGTGTGCAAGTTTTTGGACTAGTGTGGTTGAAATACCGAAAAACAAGACAGATTAAATAAAATGACGGGAATAAAATTTGTAGGAGCTGATACCTAAACCGGCTTCAACAGATATATCTTGAAGCCCTTTTCATAATAATTGTTACGGAAAATTGGCACCAAGAGGTCTTCAAGTTAGGGTTAGGCGGTTGTAGACTGTTGATGGCGTTCCGCTTTGTTGTTGAGTTTCACCTTATATGCTTTATGCGGTTCCAATATTAAAATGATTATCTTTTTCATAAGCGGCGCCTTGGTGATTTCAGACTTAAATAAAGACTCAGTTTCCTCAAATGGAAGTGGAATTTTCTTTAACATAGGCGAAAGAAAATTCAACTTCTTCCATTCTCCATCCAAAGTGATGTTCAAGATACACTAGGAAAACGTACATATTAATTGAAAAACTCACATAGAAGCGAGGCCTTGACCATTGGCTCATCTCGACAACAATACGTAAACAATTCAAAAATTTTTGCAACAAAAACAAGTCACAAACTCACAGCCAACGAGGTTTTTTTGCTTTAATTTCGAGAATAATAAGCATTTTGTCATCGCCGCATCAAAATTGCATCAATAAAAACGAAAATTATTCTCTTGAATATAAAAGTCAAAACTGCTTTCATATAAAATTCTTGAGTCGACATCTTTGGCAGCATTGGGTTCATCAGATAAGTAGGTATGTTTTAGCAGACATGGCAAATTTCCCAAGTTCTCCTTCGCGGCCTCGTAAATTTTCATTACTATACGAAAATGAGAGAAAAAAGCATTTTTGGAGAGCACCGCGGCCTTCTGAATGTCAACCCAGGAAATAAAAATGTACCAAAATTAAAATAATTAAATTTAACCTGTGAGACGGCTCGAAGGAGTTCACCTAACTAGTTGTATCTATGTTATTTTTGATTTTCATTCTATTAAAGTTTGTGAACTTCCTATTTTGCGTTGCATTATTAAATCTAATTGTCAATATAAAATCCGAAATGAATGTTAGGCCTCGTTGTTCTTCTAGTGGTCGCAAGTGCTGAGCAATGAGGTTCTGGGTTCGATACACAGGTTGGGAAAATTGCTATAGGGTTTTTCCATCCGTTTCTCAGTAGCAGTTTGGATTTGTGCCCGGTCGATGGCTATAGACTCGCCCTCGGGGAATGGTACACCTCTGCCCAACTGGTTAATTTATGTATGGGTAGGTACCGCATTATTTAAAAGCTGCTTCAGATAAAGACCGTCCTATTTTTATTTCCCCGAACTCAAAAGTCAGCCTTAAAGCATTTTTAAATTAGTAAAAAAGTCTTTCTTTTGATACACAATCTGACCTGATTTACATAAACGAATTATGTGCTATAAACAGCGATAAAAGAAAATAAGTGAAAGCTCTTAATGTTTTAGCATTGTCATAATGTTGAGTTCAACAAGTTTATTTATATGAATTGATTTTATCGGTAGAACAATAGCTTTGCAGAATGGAGAGAGAGGGCGAGGGGGCTAAGGTGGTCAGTTCCTAAGAACCCACAATCCTTTTCATATTAATATGCAAACATATTGAAATGAAATTACTTTCCCTATTTAATAATACAAGGCTACACCCCTAATGTGCACTGTCTCAATGCTCGACTCGTCGCAAGCAATAATATTTATGATTTAATAATTTTAATACCTCTTAATAAAAATGAAAAAGGGCATACATACAAAGTTCAAATCAATTAAGATTTATCGGAAATGGTCTAATTCATAAGTTTTGGAATATTGCGCCTGATATTCTCGAAAAGTATCAACACTATTGGAACAATTTTGGTGACCCAGTTCATATTGACATTGACACAGTGGTCCGAATTTGGCTCCCTGTGGCACTCCAAATGCGTAAAACATTTACGGTAAATAACTTAATTTACTCTTAGCCTATATAAAGATTACTGACTGTCTAAAAAAAGAGCAATTTATGAATCGGATTTTACCAATCTTTTACTTAATCTCTCTGTGATTGCCATACATTCATTACTGTATTACTGTACATTCTTACAAAATAAATGTCTTTAATTTTCATAGTTCAATTACTGGGCTGACGAATTTTTCAAACCTATGAACTTTTGAAACCATTGAAAACCTTTTTTATAACGATCTAAGAGGGATATTGTTTACCACATTCCTTCAACTTCCAGCAACAACTTACTTTTCTTTGGGACACTCACATTATTAATTTAATAGTTGACACTAACATTGAAAAGCAAAAAAAACTTGTGCAAATTGTCCACGAAATTGTTATCGCAACTGTCCCCAGTCAAGGCCATCACCTAATTTACCAAGTTTATTTTGGATACAAATTTAGTCGTGCGCTAGTATTTGTGACCTTGAGCGTAGTAACGTATGTACATAAGAGATTAAACTGTCACAGTATATAGTGGTTGGCCGTAGCCGACGCGTGATGAGAATTCAGAACAATTCTGCTGAGGTCAATGCTGCACGGTTGGTTCCTTTAAGAATTCTTGCAATGGGCTGGAAAATGTGAACGGTTTCGTCGTGTTCCTTTTATCGATACTTTTTGGTATTGGAGTTCTATAATAACGACTTTTTGAAACAATACAATACCATAACAGATGTCTGAATCTTCTATCGGAGAGTCTTCGTGTTTGAGGTAATTGTTTACTTTTGTGCCGATAGATGGCGTTGTACTTTCAGCGACGAATTCTACATCGCGGTGTTAAGATCCGCAGTGGATTTACCTTGGTCAAAATTATTGTCAAGCGAAAATGAGCTCAATACACGGTTGAAAGTATTTACATGGTTTTAATATCATTATCTTCACCCCTGCTAAAATAAAGAGTGCTGCAGAAGTGTCTTTCTGTGAAATTTTGTGACGCCTAGTAAACGGGTTGTTCATTGGTCCTTCGAGTCGGATCTGTTTTTGTGTATCAACCTTGGTCGGGCAAGTGGATCGCTTGCGATAACTGACCAAGCTCATAGCATCAGTGAAGTGCTAGTGGCATCAGCATCAGTGCGGCGGTGATAATCAGCAGCAACTCTGGGAGCAGCAGCAGCAGCGCGAGAAGCGAGCTACTGCAGACGGTGCCGGGTGAACTACATCTGCATCGTCAGGAATCAGCAGTAGGGTGATCTCTGGAGCTGGAGGAGGTGTGGGACGTGCGTGACTTCTGACGTCAATCTACCCGTGGACTCATCAGGTGGTATCAAATGAAGATATAGCCGTGAGTGAACTTTTAATAATAACTTAGTGCAGTTGTGATTTGATCTTCATAATTCGGAGTTTTGGGACTTTATTACTTCGGATTTAAAACTTTATTACTTTAGGACTTAAAGTAGTGTGTTTATGTTTATTATAGTAGTTGTGTTTTAAAGACTTGCAATTTTAAACATAAATTGTGGTCTCAAAATTTATAATTCCGTGTTATTCTTATAAGTTAGTTTAGATATAATTTTCTCGTTTCAACTTGTGTGCTGTTATATATTTAATAGATAATTGTCACTGGTTTTAATTAATATATAATTATGGAATCGTTAAGCAATAAATTAGAAGACAATTGTTCAAGAATAGTCAAAGCTTATAGTAACTTTAAGAAATCTCCTAAGGATCGAATCACACGTCCATATGTTAAAGTAAGATTGGAAAACTTAGATAAATTGTGGCAACAATTAACAGATGGTCATAGTCAATTATACGAAGCATATGATCCGCAGGAGTTAAAAACATGTATTTATGTTAAACAAGATTGTTATGATCAGACTGAAGAGCTTTACATTCAATATAAAACTGAGTTAGAAACTATTTTGGAGTCATTTCAAGAAAGCCAAACAGAATATCCTAAATATGTACAAAGCAATGTAAAACAGTGTCAGGTTAAATTACCAAAAATTGTTATCCCAACATTTTCCGGGAAATATACTGAGTGGGTAACCTTTCGAGATTTGTTCGTATCGCTCATTCACCATAATAAGTCTATAGATAACGTACAGCGGATGCAATATTTAAAAGGGTATTTATCTGGGGAAGCGGAACAATTACTTAGACATATTCCTATATCAGAGTCCAACTATGAACGGTGCTGGGAACAACTTAACGAGCGATACAATAATAAGAGATACTTGTCACATTATATACTGAAAAGGTTACTTAGTCAGAAGAATATGAATAACGAATCAGCTGTTAGTCTCAAAGAATTAATTGATAACACTTCCGATTGTTTAAATGCTCTAGCTAATCTTGGTATCGATGTCGGTAATTGGGACCTTATCGTTGTACATATAATCTCTTTGAAGTTGGATCCAGAATCCCGAAAACAATGGGAATTACACGTCACTAGTGAAAAATCGTGCAGCGATGAGATTCCAACCTTTGAGCAATTTAAAAGTTTCTTGACCAGCCGATATCGCGCTTTTGAGTTTTTGACCGCTGGCTCTAATGCGGGTAGAGGGAAAAACACAGAGACGCCAAAAGCCTTTCACGCGGCGACTGATTCTGTATTAGAATGTAAATGCTGTAAAGAAAACCATAAAATTATACATTGTAAAAGTTTTATAAAAATGGATGTAAATACCAAACGGGAGTTCATTAGACAAAACGGTTTATGTTTTAATTGTTTAGGGAACAACCACTCGGCTAAGCAGTGTCTGAGTTCAGCTGTATGTCGTATTTGCAAACGCAAGCATCAGTCTTTGCTTCATCCCGCGGGTCCAGTTCATACCGATGACAGTTCCGATAATCAAAATAGTAACGTATCTCAAAACGAGAATGAGAGAGACGCGGCGCAAAGTGCTAAATCATCCGGAAAGACTAACTCGGACACAGTGGCCACGTTCTTCTCGGCTAACCAATTACATAGGACAAATCAAGTTTTGTTGGCCACGGTTCTAGTTAACGCCACAGCTAACAACGGTAGTTATCGTACAATAAGGGCGTTGCTAGATCAAGGGTCCCAAGCCTCATTTGTAACCGAGGCCACGGCACAGTATTTGGGGCTGAAAAGGACGCCAGTAAGGGGACACATTTCGGGATTGGAAGGTAATAATAAAATTATATCAAAATTTATGGTCGAAGTTACTCTGACGTCCATACACAACCCCAACGTTCAGCTTAAGGTTGCCGCATACATACTAAAGAACATAACCACTTTTCTGCCTGGCAAGCAACTTGTACCTGTGGGGTGGGTTTGTGATTTCCCGTTAGCGGATCCGCATTATCACACACCAAACAAAATTGACATGTTGCTAGGGGCAGAAATTTATGGGCAAATTATCCAGGAAGGAGTAAAGAAGGGACCTCAGGGTAATCTCGTTGCGCAAGCGACTTCATTGGGTTGGGTTTTATCGGGGGTGGCGGAAGAACCACACCAGCCACATGATAATGTTTTAGTCATGCATTCGCATGTGGAGGAAACAGACCTCATGAAACGCTTCTGGGAACTGGAGGACAACATGATGAACAGGCACACCCTATTATCCGAGGAAGACAAACAGTGCGAACGTTTCTTCGCTGCAACAACACGAAGAGACAGTGACGGGCGCTATATAGTACGATTGCCATTTAAAAGCCAAGATGCAACACCTATAGTAAGAAATTCTAAAAGGATAGCTGAAAAAAGATTGTCTTCATTAGTCACAAAGTTAAGTAAAAATACAAACATGGAAACGAAGTATCAAGAGGTTTTGGAAGAATACTCACTGCTGGGTCATATGGAGAAAATACCTGAAAAGGAAATAAATAACTGTAAAGGAATTTACCTACCTCATTTTGCGGTTGTCCGGGAGGATAAGCATACCACGCAAGTGAGAATAGTATTCGATGCATCCTGTAAAGGTGAAAACGGCCTTTCATTAAATGAGCTGTTAATGATAGGTCCTACTTTACAGCCAACGCTAAGGCACATTTTACTAAAATGGAGAACATATCCAATATGTTTATCTGCGGACATAGTAAAAATGTACCGTCAAATCAAGGTTGATGAACACGACGTGGACTTTCAGAGGATTCTGTGGAAAGGGACTGCAGATAATCAAACTCAAGAATATCGTTTATTGCGGGTTACTTTTGGTACAGCATGTGCCCCATATCTTGCTGTTAAGGTGCTTCAACAGGTAGCCATAGACGAGAAGAAGAAATACCCTACGGCTGCTGTAAAGGTTAAAGAAGACTTTTACATGGATGATCTGCTTACGGGCGTTGAAACCGTTGAGGAAGGAGTCAAACTGTATTCTGAAATGAATCACTTAGTAGAAAAAGGAGGGTTTTCGTTGCAAAAGTGGTCAAGCAATAGTGAGGAGCTGTTGAAAAGTTTGAAAACTATAGATAAAAATACTACAGAAGAAGGAAAGAAAATCAAAATAGATGAAGTTATGAAATTATTGGGACTTACCTGGGATCGAACAGGAGATGCGTTCCGCTACACAGTGACCCTCCTACCGACGAAGAAACCTGTAACAAAAAGAATAATTATATCGGACATATCACGTTTATTTGATCCACTTGGATGGGTTTCTCCAAGTGTCATAGTTGCAAAAATAATCATACAAAAGCTGTGGTTATCAGGTATAGGCTGGGATGATGAAGTTCCCGAAACAATATTAAATGAGTGGCTTACTTACCGTGATGACTTGTGCCAGTTGTCGGAGTTGCAAATACCTCGCTGGATCAATACAAAACGTAATAACACACTCGTTGAATTACATGGATTTAGCGACGCATCCAAGATGGCTTATGCAGCCGTGATTTATCTTCGGTCCATCGACGATCAGGGTCACGTATCTGTAAACTTGATAACATCAAGAACAAAGGTGGCACCAATAAAACAAATATCGATTCCACGTTTGGAGCTCTGTGGAGCAGTTCTTCTGAGTAGGTTATTAGTTGAGGTAGCTCACACATTGAGAATTCCGAAGGAGAACATTCATGCCTGGTGTGACTCCACCGTCGTGCTGGCCTGGCTTAATAGTCACCCAAATCGGTGGCAAACATTTGTGGCGAATAGGGTATCTGAGATTTTAACCACTTTAGACGCACAACAGTGGTCTCATGTACGGTCCGGCGTAAATCCGGCTGATTATGCGTCAAGAGGACTCAACCCGTCTGATCTCAGGAAACAAACGGCATGGTTTAATGGTCCTACCTTTTTAAATTCAGAAAAAATAGATTATAACAAACCTAAAGACATAGATACAGACTTAGAAGCTATAAAAAGGGTGCACTTCTCGGGCACAGAAACAAACTTATGGGATCGGTTTTCAAACTTAACGAAACTAGTAAGAGTGGTAGCGTACTGCAGACGTATGTGGATAAAACGAAAGAAGGATCAAGGTGAAAAAACAGGATTATCAGCGCAAGAATTAGCGGAAGCGTTACGTGTTTGTATCCGACAGTGTCAAGCAGAAGGTTTTGGAGAAGAAATAGAAAAGATATCAAAGGATGGTTATTCAGCTAAGTTAAAAGGACCTTTAAAATCGTTAAACCCATTCATAGACGGAAACGGAATATTACGAGTAGGGGGTAGGTTACAGAAGTCGGAACTAAGTGAAGATAAGAAACACCCAATGTTGTTACCAAAGAAGTCAAACTTAACCAATTTAATCGTGGCAGACGCTCATAACAACACCTTGCACGGGGGACCTCAACTCATGTTGGCGTATTTGAGGACTAAATATTGGATTTTGGGGACCAAGGAACTGGTCAAATCACACGTTCGTAAGTGCGTTAAATGTGTTAGACATTCGGCAACTATATCGAACCAGTTAATGGGGCAATTACCAGCTGCGAGGGTAACGCCTACAAGACCCTTTAAATGTACTGGGATTGATTATGCTGGTCCTATAAATATAAGGACTTCCAAAGGTCGGGGTCATCATGCTTACAAGGGCTACATTTGTTTGTTTATCTGTATGGCAACGAAAGCCGTACACATCGAGGCTGTAAGTGACATGACTACTCAAGGATTTTTAGCAGCATTCAGGAGATTTGTCGCTCGCAGAGGCCATTGTTCGGATATTTGGTCAGACAATGGCACTAACTTCGTAGGAGCATCAAGGGAGTTAAAGAAGTTATTCTCGGCGGAGCAAGCTAGTCTAACAAAGGAACTCGCCGACTGTCTAGCGTCTCAGGGAACGAAGTGGCATTTTATCCCTCCATACTCGCCGAACTTTGGTGGTCTTTGGGAAGCCGGAATCAAATCGATAAAATTCCACCTTCGGCGAGTGGTTGGAGATTCAACCCTTACTTACGAGGAGTTATCAACTATCCTGACACAAATTGAGGCTTGCTTGAACTCGCGACCACTGTCGAGGATGGACGGGGATCCAGATGGCTTAGACGCATTGACGCCAAGTCATTTTCTGGTGGGTGAGCCATTAGTAGCAGTGCCGGAATATAACTTCGAATCTAGCACTTTGAGTAGTCTACGCCGGTGGCAACTGACCCAACGGATGGCGCAACAGTTTTGGCGACGATGGTCGCAGGAATATTTAGTAATGTTTCTGAATCGCTATAAGTGGAGTAAAGAAACTCCAGAACCATCGGTCGGTATGTTAGTTTTAGTTAAAGAGGACGACTTGCCGCCTTGTCGATGGCTGCTTGGTCGTGTGGTTGCTAAACACCCTGGAAGCGATGATATCACTAGAGTTGTATCTATACGTACAAAAAATGGTATAATTAAAAGGTCTATTTCAAAGATTTGCATCTTACCTGTAATGTCCACTTAGACAAACAGATGCGTTTATTTAGAATTATAAGGTTTAATGTGATTAATTTTAAGGATTTAACTCTATAGCAGTAATTAGTGTTTCATGGTGGGCGGAATTTTAACGGGAAAATGTAATGATAGGCCAAATTTGTTAATTTGCCCTTGGTGGGCGGAATGTTTGAGGTAATTTTTTACTTTTGTGCCGATAGATGGCGTTGTACTTTCAGCGACGAATTCTACATCGCGGTGTTAAGATCCGCAGTGGATTTACCTTGGTCAAAATTATTGTCAAGCGAAAATGAGCTCAATACACGGTTGAAAGTATTTACATGGTTTTAATATCATTATCTTCACCCCTGCTAAAATAAAGAGTGCTGCAGAAGTGTCTTTCTGTGAAATTTTGTGACGCCTAGTAAACGGGTTGTTCACTTCGAATTGACAGTCAGTCGCTTTGGTGATATCTTCCAAAACACGTTGTTAACGAAATTATTACGAGGCAGATTTAAAGGGATATTGAATTCAATGATAAAGTTTGTGGTTCAATCTGGTCCCTCGGTCTCTCGGTCTCGGTCTAAATCTACTTATATGATTATACTATTGTACCGTTTTGATAGCATGCATTCAAGTGACGTTTGATGGCCCACAATGCCACGCGATGCCATAGCACACCGCGTGACGATAGAACGTGTGAGCTCATCAGGCCTCGTTCTTTGAGTAGAACTTGTCTGCATCAAAGATCACCTTATACCCTTCTACAATCAAATCCTTTCGTCGTCAAACTTTAAAATTATCACATTTAAATATAACCTATTATTCACCAAAGAACTTTCGAATTGGATTGACACTCACAGGGATCAATTAGCAAGTGATTATTCTGCAGTTGTGAAGCAATTGGTTTCAATATTAATTGAACTGGCTTATTATTGTTTATAACCCGCATGTATAAATTTCTACGCTGCAATTTTCATGTTTAATCGGAAAATAGCCCCCATTATGCAATGTTCCACCACAACACAGCAAACGATGCCGCAATAATAGTGTTATTCAATCCATCGTGTCACATAACTTATTCATCATCATTTCGCATGGCAACGAGCAACTACATTGCTATATGCTTTATTTACCCCTTCTTTATAACATTTGCAAACCCATTTTACCAGCCCCGTTACGCTCAATAGCATCTATGTCGTTGCCTTAAGGTTCAGTTTTAAGCTTAACATCTTTGAGCCTCTAATAACCGTCTATTTCCGCCGATAATTGCGACGGAGGCATATCAAGTGTGCGTTTTCCCTCGCTCGGTGCGCCAAGACATATATTTATGGAAGTCCTCTATAATGGACAAAATTTTCGCCCTTGCATATTTCATTTGTCTTGATTTTAGTTTTGTTAACTTTGTGTTTTTGTATTCCAGTTTGGTATTTAGGGAGTTGAGAGCATTGTGAGCATGAGGCTGAGATGAGAATGCTAAGGAGGATGTGTGGTGTAACGCGAATGGACAAAATAACGAATGAGTACATAAGAGGAAGTTTGAAAGTGGCGCCGGTGACTGAAAAGTTGTGTGTTAATCGGTTATCGTGGTATTGACATACGATGTGGAGGAATGAGGAAAATGTAGTGAGGAAAATGTTGAGTATGAATGTAGATGGCTATAAGAGTAGAGCAAGACAAGACCAAAGAAACGATTGGTGGACTGTGCGAAGGATGACATGGCTAGAAAGGAGGTGACTGGCTGAGATGACGAGTAATAAGAGAAGTATGGAAGAAGACATGCTGCGCCGACCCCAAATGAATTGGGATAAGGGCAGGAGAATGATGATTTAGGGAGTTAAGACGTTTCGGGAGTTGGAAATTACCTACTTGAGTGATAAACTGCAGGGTGTTTCTTAATTTATAATTATTTTGGGTGATAAACTTGACTTTTGGTTTGCACTGTGTCAATGGCTTTTTGAATGAAATGCGTCTGTCCTTTACGGGGTTTATTGACAACTAAATAAATATAGGTCATGCATCTGTATAAAACGATTAAATTGGTGTTAAAATACTATGATATTCCTTTCAAACAATAATTTAAGTTACATGCAAAGTATCGCTAGATAGGTTCGTTAAATTATCTCGTCTGGTACTGTATTGTGTCACATATCGCTCGGTTATACTGTGACCGCTCTTTACGCTATATACCCGTCGGGGCCGGGTTGCTTGTCGGTTATGCGTCTCATGCACCATTTTTCCGGCGGGAGTTTTTCTTGCTAGATAGCAATATATCTCCCTTTTTAAACTCTTCGCAATTTAACCATTTTGATCTCTGTTGCAGTCTCGTTAGGTATTCTTTCTGCCATCTCGACCAGAAGTCATTCAACAATTTTTGCGTATATTGTCAGCGTGTCAAATTACTTATTTTAGCGTCCTTTGTTTGGGTTTGGGACGGTGACTGGGCGCTTCGTGGTGTCGTCGTCCATTGGAAATAACGGACGCTAGTTCACACATGCTTCTATGAATCTATCTATTTCCTAATCGAGTCTATCTATTTCCTAATCGAGTCTATCTATTTCCTAATCGAGTCTATCTATTTCCTAATCGAGTCTATCTATTTCCTAATCGAGTCTATCTATTTCCTAATCGAGTCTATCTATTTCCTAATCGAGTCTATCTATTTCCTAATCGAGTCTATCTATTTCCTAATCGAGTCTATCTATTTTCTGCATCTTTAACAATTTTTTCCAGGCAAGAGCTGAGCCATAAAGTAATGTCTTTCTGATGGCTCGTTGGATGTGGGTCTTCGGGCATACACTGTCTTGTGTTCAATAAGAGTGAATTTTTTAACAGTTTCAAAAGCTGCACGATTATGTTGTCCGGCGCCCAAAGCAAATTTTTTGATACTAGGGGTGCGCCAAATCTTGTAATTGTTTTCCAGAAAGCCAATCACTCCGAAACTGGATCTGGAAACATTCTTATTTGAAACCAGGTTAGTGACATCCCAGATCCCACCCAGTGAAATAATTATATGCAACTGAATCCACTGCTGTAGAGTTTTTTAAAGCAGATCTTACCGACCGAGCAGGATTATGATATTCTATTAGATTTCGAACTAAATTCTCTATGAAGTTGTAGTGGATGATGGCATTTATTGGAGAAACGAAGAAGTGTGCGACAGTCAGTGCATTTGAACTGACAGTAGATAATACATTTCCTAGGGTGGGAAGTTGATCATTGGGTAACACAGGCAACTCTGGACCACCGTTTGTGAGGACCGATCCGGCTCGAAGGACCAGATGTTTTGGGTGATTAGCTTCACAAACATTTTCAAAATACCGTTTTAATTTGGAATTTTCTTTACGGTTACGGATGACTAGAGGTTTTAATTTTATTTGACCGCCTAATCGTTTTAGTCGTTAAAACTTAAGTAATTTTTCTATCCCGGTTTCACTGATTTGAATCCATCGTTTATTTGTTGCCCTGTGTTCAAAATGTAATTGTATTTCCAGCTTAAGCTAATTACAACTTACATTCACAAATCAAATGACTTTCCAGAAATATTAGTTCGCATTTCTTTCTTTCCAGCTATTTAAAATAGATCGGGGACAGTAAGTGAATATTTAATAGTAACCGACTGGCGGCGGTCTTTATTAGAGCCGACCGTTTCGATGAGCCTAACAACTTAATTGTGATCTAAGGCTGTGGGTCAAGGTATGAGCTTTTAGTGGGCTGGTGTAATGCGGTGTCTTGGGCTATAGGGGCTGAAGCCCAGCAGCATTACTATGGTCATACGAATGGTCAGCATATATGTATGTTTAATTTATTATCTTAAGAGGTTACTAAGCGATTACATATGTGGAGTTATAATAAGAAAAGCTGCACTTTACTTTTGTAAAAAATTAATACTTAGATGAATTGATGACAAAAGAATAAATTTTGATTAATTTTTAAATAAAAAGGTAAAAATACGTTTCGCTCAATTTTAAAAAAAAATATGAGAAATAAATTTTAATATTCGTGTACCATTTGTTAGTATTTTTTTTTAAATAATAAATTGTTGTTCTTTGCAAAAATGACTTTAATTTCGGATTTCTTTTTTTTAAAACAAAATACGGAATTACATTGACAAAATGGCTAAAAAAACGTAAAATATATATACTTATCTTTTGAATGTCCAGAGATGCTGCCTTCACTAGAATGTACAATTTATGTATTTCACTGCTGCTGACTATAATATTGTTAAATAATACCTTGATTCCATAGATATTTTTTTTAAAATTTGGATCCTGCTAAACAACATCTCGTCGCTCCTTTCGGAATCTCCTTTGTTGACAATTTAAAAGAAGAAAATGGCTTTGAGGTTTTAGCAAAGAGGCTAAAATGCAGAGGTAACTCTGCAATTCGTGTAGCTAATAATGAAAAAATAGCGAGAAAAACTGGCAATATTCAACATTACAACTGCTACTTATGTGTTCTTTCTTTGTCATTTTATTAATTCCACTCTGGCTTAAAGTTTAAAGAAACTATCATAGTTTAAAAAATATGAGTTTTAGGTAGTTTTGTAATAGCTCGCTTTTCTAAACAGATTTAAACGTTTTTCATCCACTTACACCACACAAAGACGCAGCGATTAACGATAAGTAATTTCCAAGGCTGGCAATGCAGTTTCGAACTTATTTATTGATAGGGGCCTTTGATTGGTCCATTAAATTGATTATTATGTTTTATACATTAGATAAATAATACATTTTATTGTAGCACGTGGAGAATCCAGATTTGAAATATGTGATTGTTGACCTAAGTTCCGAATCAAGGGGCCAATTAATTAAAATGAGATGAGCAGCAATTACAATTTGCCCTACAAACGACGTGTTGGAAAATATTGGGAAATATTGGGTGATTATCATCCGTAGATTATAATACGCGTTAGTCCAATTAAAGATTTTCTTTACTTGTCAAATAACTTCCAATATTTTATATGAAAGAATTCTTATTCTGATTTTTTTTTGATTTCTCATGGAATCTTAATGTCTCATCTAGGAATTTTAATGGTTGCAACCCATTAACGCAACTTTTTTTTAGATTATTTCCTAATATTGTGAACGGCCTAGCCTAAATTTTCCCACTACTGGCCAAATGTCGTCTTCTCCATTTTCTACACAATTCTTTATTTTGCTAGTGTTGACTAGTTCTTTCTGTAAGAGGCAAGGTCATCCTGTCGTCTTCATGGTCTGCCGCGATGTCCTCCCGCGAATTCCTCCACGTTGTTGCTCCTCATTATTCATTCCGTACTTTTTATTTAATTCTGTTTCTTAATATACCTTACACATTTGAGTGGTGACGCAGTTTCTGAGTTCGTCGTTTAGTCCTTCCTCACTTCGTGAATGTACAATGTCATAATATATCTTCATCTTCATCCTAGTGTATTCTTGGCCCTTTGCCACCGTCCGTTTTACTGAACATTGGGGAAGTCATATTTCTGGAACATGTTGCCACAACTATTTTAGGTAAATGCTATCAATAATTTCTTGGGTCTCTGTTATGTCAACACTTGCACACGATATTTTGTAAGTCGAATAATTTATGATTAAAGATGCAAGTAAATTATGATTTTTAAAAAGAAATTATATTGCGTTTTTTTAACCCCGAAACGGTTAAAAAAAATCCAAAATAGGTGGAGGTGTGCTTACAGTACATCCACATTTCTCCAGTTATGTTTAGCTCCCATGAACCGGGCACATATCCAGATTCTGGTCCGTCTCCGAGAAATTCCGCGTTGGGCTAGTAGTGGTCGCTAGAGCTTTTGCCATATATGGTCTTCTTTCCAATTCCCAGGTGAGACAAAGTGTTTATTCTATCAGAAATTAAAAAAAAATAACCTATAATTACATTAGCCAATAATTGAGTAGATACTGTGAGCCATAAACGTCGCGCTATCAGAATCATTCCTTAAATGATTTCAGGTCAGAAGTTCAATGCACAGGCGATAATTTATTTACCACTAAAACAGAGAATCCTTTTGAAGAACAATGGCCCAATAAAATGGTGTTATCGCGGTATCGGTCAGCAAGTTTATGGTAGCAATTGATAGTATTATCTGTTTCATTCTAATTTGCTTTCCTTTTAATGTTGATTTGTTTGCCAGTAGCTCATTGTAGGCCTTTTAAGGGAGTGCGGCCCTTAAAGGAGCAGCAGGAAAAAAGTTTTTTATTCAATGACGATGAAATTATTGGCATTGCAAATAATGACAATTGCAAGGGTATAATGAGGATTAACTTTGATAATTGAAATCCCAGAGGATTCCCTATAGGGAAGTGTCAACATCATCATTTTTCTGACGCGATAAAGGAAAGTCGCTATACAGGACGAAAAGCCCTATTTTTGTTTCTACTCTAGTGGGTGTAAAAGTACCCTTAACGAAGCCAAAAGGCTCCCCCCGTCATTGTGATATTTTTTTTGTTCTAGACCATACCTGGGAACCTTCTAGGTTACGAAAATATTAGGGGTCAAAGTTCCAACTTTCTGACAAGTTTTTTTTTGTCTACCGTTTATTGCGTAAAGTTTATTTGGAAAAATCTTTTACCAAAACTGGTCATAAAAATTACCTACCCCATTTCTGTTTCAAGATCATCAGACCACCTGACGAACAGGACAGGTGCCATGTCTCACAGTACATACCCTCACTGGGGCATAATTATGCACATACTAAGTCCATGGCGTGACAAATAGTCACATTGTTCGTTGTTCTGCATACTAGTGCGTGCGGCGGGTTTGTCTGAGCTTTATTAGTGGTGACTGATTAAAATTTTTGATGGCTAGTAAGAGAACGACTACTGAGATGACGACTTACTGAAAAGTATGAAAGAAGAATTTTAGGGAGAAGGACAGGAGATTGATGATGGATTATAACTTTTAACTGTATTATGGAATTATTTTTGATTTCTCCTTCTGAGTTTGTTGATAGGTGTTATTGACAAACTTATATGTATTGTATAGTATTCGTCTGTAGTAGGTAGGTATAGGAGGTAATTTGAGATCACAGGGCAACGGCTGCTACCTATGAAATTCAAACTCTACAGGCAACCGTTCTTTGGATACTTCCTGTTACTTTATAACTGCAGAATCCATTGATATGTTTCCCAGATTTTCACGATTCCCTCCAAAATGTGTATAATAATTCCGCTTGACGAACTTACATTTTTTTTATTACTAGATGCAAAACATTGGCAATGAACGTTCAATGTCATGCGGGCTGGAATTCCGTTCGTGGTGTAACGTTGAAAAAATCCGGAAGAGCGCGGCTTGAGTGCGCAGGAGCATGTTTTATGCTAATCAACACATAACTATGACAGAAAGCATTTCTATGTAACATCCTTGTGACGCTGGCAGGTTGCCGCGTTCCGGGTTTGTTATAAAGATTTAAATGATTGTAATGTTGCCATAGAAAATAATGATGAAAAAATACACACAACTCTGAAACGAATGACTTTTATTGATAAAAAATCTTAGAAAAACTCATGCAAAGGAAAAAGCTTCAAACGTGAGTTTTTAGCTGGAAAAAAATACTCTCGAGATGATCTTAACTGTGAGAGTGTGAATGTGAATAATATGAATAAGATTATGGATAGGTCTACCTCAGACTTGTAACAGACTCAATAACAAGGCTGAAGAGAGGAGATAAGCTGTTAGCAAAAGGATGATAAACGATGGAAAAGGTGATGAAATATAGCAAAGGGGCAGCATACTATGAAAGATCTTGGCAACGTTGGCAATTTGCCTGTTTCCTGGTTTTAGTAATATTATTTGTTTTACGGAAATGATATAAACACAAACAGTAGCAGTCTGATATTTACAAAACAATAATTTAAATACAATCTAAAGTATGGCATTGTCTTTTAAGAAGACTCTTGTGAAACAAATGCCCTTTTAGAAAAAAATACAGAAAGTGATTTTACCGACTAAAAATTTCACGAATTTAAATAAGCAACTTATTGCTTATTAACAGACTATCAAAAGCACTAATGACTGTAAGTTGCAGCATCTGCACCTAACAGTACCATCCAAAAATACACATTTATAAAAATATTACCGTTATACCGCAGAGCACTGTAATAATATTCGTCATTCGGTCAATCACACTCAAGAAAATATCAAGTCAAACATATAAATAACACAAATTCATCTCCGGCCGCATCGCCAGCAAAATAACGATCGCTAATTTGACAAATGTCAAAAAGGAGGAGTGCACACAACCTTGGTGAGCGCAGTTTACATTATGATCCAGAAATAAACGTGCTCACTTCCTTTTGATCTCAGTGAGACATGCTGCACTGAATATATGTGTCCGTAGCTTTACACTGACGTTTTAGTGCTTTCGAAATATGGCCGATATTGCACTCAATATAGTGTGCCTAGTTCCTGGAAATGAGAGAACTAACGCTATCAAAACAGTGGCGATGCTCGATGAAACGAAACATATCATTTAGACGATCATGAAAAGATGCTTGGTTGTAATCTAGTAACTACGTTAAAAACAAAGCATAAAATCTCCCAATTTCTTAGTATTGTCTCTCGAATTTGTAATCCATCAGAAAATGCCACAGTCATCATGAGTCTACACGAGTCTACACAAAGATTGTGTCAGTGACATTATCTTACAGTTTAGTGGAGTTAATTGTGTGTGCGCTATTATTGTACAGCCATTAACTACATTACTTTCCAACGCATAAATCTTTCGACTTGAAGCGGCAATAGCCTGACTTAAGGAGAAGGACTGGCGGGAAACTGATCGTGACTTCTGTTCCCATCTCTTGCACGACTACCTGTATTTGTACCTGTGTCTTAGACACTTTACCCGCCTACCTTATTGTCATCAAATGCCATGAGTGTCTACTCAGTTGCATAATAAACAGCCTATAATATTCCCACTATAGCGACACAGAACTCGTCTCTAACATCAGGTAAAACCTGCCCAAAATCTGTTTCTGGAATCCTCCAGATCTTCTTTTAATCTGTCAGAGCCACTCCTCAACCCTGAGGGGTCACCCACCCTTATCCAATAATAATCCCAGCGAGGTCGTTTCACTTGCGATCATTTACGTTGTAAACGTTAATAAGCTAAAGTTTTTTTGTTTCGTCTGCCGTGTATCCTGTGCGAGCTATCCGTCAATTTGTCTGTCTGTCTGTTCGTTTAGGTGTTCGTTATGGGTGCTAAGAGAAGGTTCGTGATAAATGTAGCGCGGTGATGTGGATGGATTTGATTTTGAATGTTGTGTCACAACACTTATTGGTAATGATTTTTTGCTCTTTTCGTTTTCTTGTAAGATTTCAAACCTGCAGTTTCATCTCGAAATTCAACTTTGCATCAAGAGGGTCGTTAATTACAAGATTGTGTGTTCAGAATGTCAATATTTTGGTAATTAATTGTTATCAAACAAAAAATAAGGCCATGGCCATTTGAATGTTGGCCATTTGAACGTACTTTGCCATCAATCTAGGTGAATGATAAACATAGAAAGTGTTTAATAAAGTAACCCACAGAACAGATAGTATATTTTTGGCCTACGATACCCACCTACCAAAAACGTAAGGAAAATACTCAGGAAATACGTCTAACAAGAAATGGGCGTGAGTATGTCACTCAACAAACACCAGATAGGTGTATGGTACAGAAGGTGCACACAAACACAACATTCAATAAAAAAAAACTGTCTTTCCATATAAAAAATAAAACCGACTTCAAAAAAATAGCTTCAGGAGTCGGTGACTTTTGTTTGTTTCAGTTTAATTTTTTTTAGCCACCGACTTCCATTTTGTTTAGTTGAAATAAATCGTAAGCAAATATTTGCGCACTACTCCAATGAGATAGCGAGGTTTCGGAGTAAACGAAAATATCATCGATAAAATTTAAATGGGACCGACCACCTGGGAAGTATAACCTTTTAAACAAAAAAATAAAATTCCAAATCGGTTCAGGCATCTTCGAGTAATCGGTGACCAAACATAAAAAAAAAGATTCCGACGAATTGAGAACCTCCTCCTTTTTGAAGTCGGTTAAAAAGAACAATTCCTAGGTTCTCCAAAAAGGTCAGGTGCGTAGTAGGCACTCGCCGACGTGCATGTATGACCGACCAGATGTATGACCGACCAGATGTATGACCGACCAGATTTATGACCGACCAGATGTATGACCGACCAGATGTATGACCGACCAGATGTATGACCGACCAGATGTATGACCGACCAGATGTATGACCGACCAGATGTATGACCGACCAGATGTATGACCGACCAGATGTATGACCGACCAGATGTATGACCAGATGTATGACCAGATGTATGACCAGATGTATGACCAGATGTATGACCGACCAGATGTATGACCAGATGTATGACCGTGGTCGAGGCGAAGGAGTATGTAAGGATCTTAGCAGGTGACGTTCTGTAGTTTCTGCCTATCCCCCCAGGGGAAAAGGCATGCATTTATGCGTTTATGTATGTATGCAATACCTAGTACTTAGTCAAAATATGTATTATGAAACGGTTTTTTTTTTACCAGCCGATTTCGGCGCAGGTTGGTGTGTATTGAATCGTCTAAATAAATGGCTTATATTTTGTATTTTAATGTCCCTTTCATAATCAGTTTATAATGTTCCTAATCCTAGGAGACAGGCCTCTTTTTTATGGGAGAAAGTAGTGGGTCATATTAGAGCTGCCGTGAGACGAACAATATTTTATATTTTTTGGTTTAAATTTAAGTTTTTTTTATGTGTGTAAGTATCTATTGCTTGTGCCAAATAAACATCTTTTTTCTTTTCATTTTTTCACCACGCGGATCCAGCACGAGTTAATAAATAACTTGGTGGATGACACAACCATGTCTTCGAAATCAAATTTTTGATATTTTTGTTGGTCTTCTGTAATTTCTTATTAGTAGCGTTGACAGATAATGCCATCCATCTGTCACATTGGTCATGAACTGGCCTCAGTGCCAAGTTCGGTAACAGTCCATTTAGTAATTCTGCTTACTGCACAGGGAAAACGTAGTAGTATGGTAATTTTAACTTTTTCTTAGTATCACTTATTGCACTTTCATTTTTTTTAAACCAGTGAAGGGAAATCAGCATCCATTTTGCCTTTCAGCTTAATTGTACCTAATAACATAGTTATTACTACCAGAAGCAAAAGGTTCAAGCTTCAGTATTATGCTTGGGTTGCTTAACTAAAGGATTTTCAGTTTAAACCCATGACATCTTTATTAATATAGTAGTCTGAGATTCCTCTCATCCCGTCTCCTAACTGCTATACGCAAGAAGAAAAAGAAATATTTTTGCTATTGGCCTCGTTTTTTGAAAAAATCCAGTTGATGTTGAGCTCTTCTCGAAGCAAAACATCACATATCCAGAGATATCTCGTTGAGTCGTCAAAAATCTATAACATGTCCAGAAAATTCTCCCGCAGCAATTAACTATTTACAGAAACTATCTTTTCACCGCACATACCTTTAAAGGGTCAATCCAGACCCCGAGACAGTTAACAATGTAAATGCACAAAATTAATCCGGAGTAAAATTAAAGGGTCCGGGGCGCATGGACGCCGGAATCCGGCACCGGCTAATGCGACGGCGAGTTGTTCACGCGACGATTTTGGCAGACTCTCAACTGTCACACGCATCGTACATGCCGACTCTTCGGTAAAGTTGTGCTGTAGTTAAGGAGGTGGGATATAGAAGGATTTATTGTGGATCTTGTGATCTTGATCTGCCGAATATCTGCAGTATTGTCTCTCGTGTCTACCTTTAATCCAGGCCAGTAAGGCATCCTTTCAATATTGATTTACCTCTAATAGGAACAGGGCACGGTCATGTACTAGAATCAAAATTACGAAGACATCTACCCACACTGGACCCGCCGCGTGGTAGATAACAGCCCACTGGCTCCCACATAGAGCAGGCCTGTGTCTCAGCAGTGTGAACCTTATGTCAAGAGGAGTCATCCTTCGTTGACAAATAGCTAGTATTTTACAGCACCAACTTCAAACCACTTTATAGCTTACACTACAGTTCCACCCTAAGACGCGTTGCAAAGGAATTCCTATTCAGCGGGGGTCATATTAATCTCTTTCACATTTCCGCGCTAGACTACGGAATATTGCCAAACGTAGCAGCTAATAGTCGGAATAGTTCTGTTTTAATTAATACGTCATACGCCCAGATTTTGGATTACTGCAGTCGTTTTAAGTGTCATCGTTTATTTCGATTTTATGATGAAGAATTAGGATTGTGTGGTGGAGAAATGCCAGCTATTACACTAAGGGAGAATTTCACCTGTGTATATCTGAGTCGATAATGATATTGAAAGCTCTTTGATCGCATTCAATTTCATTGGAAAAAGTCACCCTTTTCTATCAAGTTTAAAATAGACAAAATACCTTTAGAATTAGATACCATTTATTTATTGAAAACCCACAACTATGAGGAGGGGAAGGGGGGGCTCCATGAAATAATAATAAAAATATTAAATTTCTTGTAAACAGTAAATATATAATGACACCTAAATACACTAATCAAATGCCAAAGTAAAAACTAAAACCAAAACATCTGAAAATTGCCACAATTATTTTTCAATCCCGAAATTAAAGCCTATTTTTTAACCACAATTGTTCCGACCTTTCGTATCCAATTCCGGTTGCTACCCACATCCAAAGCTCGGAAGGAGGTAAAGCCGCAAAACATGGGCTGTGCTGAATGAGTGACAGCTTAGCGTGCCCAATAGTTTTCTATTGCACACGCACGAGTTCTAATCTGTTTCCTTAGGGAGACCCGTTTTGTTTTTTTTTAATCGTTGTTACATGCGATTTGCTGCATTTTTGTTAAAGTTTTAAATAATACGATGATTATGACTTAGATCAAGGCTCTAATTGAGGCTCATTAGTCATTTCATAAATAAGTGATTCTGGTTGTCTCTCTTCTGGCCTATTATTTTCTCAACTCTATACTTTAGTTTGTTTACACTATCATCTTCTACCAATTTCTGCCGCCAATCAAAACTGAATTGTATATTTTTTTTTTGGTTGCCCGTTTTAATACTTCAATACTATAACTTAAGTTTGTGTCATCAAACTGCAATGGTCATTCTAGAAATCTGTGAACCGACTTGCGGGCTCGACTTGGCTGCAGCAAATACAATCAGGCTAGATGGGGTTTAATCGAACCATCTCGAACACAACACAATGTGTCTATGGACCCCAGCGTAGGATATGCTGCACCTTCTATTCAGATTCTCGTGCTAAACTACCTGCACCCTCCAAGACTTGAGGCAAATGACAGCGCGGACAATGTTTGTCATCGACTCGAGAAGTAGAACAGTATTATAACAGTAAAGTGTTTTGAGTGGAGTAGGTGAAGTCGTCAACCAGAACTAGGGCAAGTGTAGTTGGACCTGGAATATATACGGAGTGTGACATAGGCATTGTAGTGAAGTAAGTCGTTTCTTTTGATTTGTGATTTGGTTCTAAAGTGCTATGAGCTGCTTGTCAGTAGTGAGATAGACGCCCAGCTCAAATCTCAGTGCTGCAGAAACACATTCTGTATTCCAATAACCATGGTTGCGATAAGGCATATGCATCGACGGGGACGACTGTCCACTTGTTATCTATCGAATCGAGTGTCGAAAGTGTCTTTAAATGAAACGACTATTCGCTCTACGTCAAGGCAGGTCATGAGCCAATTAGTTCCAGTAATGTGCCATAAAACAAAGTTTATTAGAAAAGCCACAAACAATATTTACTACAAAATTATCATATTACCTCGATGGCGGTTCTTCGAAATAATAAAACATTGCGATGATAAGCAGAATTCAGTGGAAAATGAATCATGGAGGCGATAGCTTGGAACCGAGGTCAAGAGACCATTTTAATAATTATATTGTAGGGTTTTGGCATAATAGTCATATTAGTCTGTGAGGCTAAGCGGGCTAGATGACACTGAGAAGGAATGACTTAAATGAGGGATTATTTAACTGAATTTGCAGCTATTCTTTTAATTTGACTGCTTTGCCCTGCATTCGCAAGGCTTACCATTGCGATCTGTTTTTACATAGTTCGTGTTCGTGTGACGAACTGATGTTATATTTGTGTGACGAAAGAACTCCTTTTTTACAGAACGTAATCCCGAAGTCAAGCTGGCGCTCTCTTCTTTCTCATGGTGCGCCAAGGAGCTTGTTTCGAGTTCTCAGCTTGTTGATTTTTGATCCTGCCAGCTTGTATCTCCACACCCGGCATCCTAGAAATTATCTTTGCAATTAGATTGAGCAATCTTTAGCATCACTAAATGTTAATATCATTGTTAACATTTTTTTTTCAGTGAATTTCCTGAAAAGTTATTACTTTAGAGAAGCGAGTCGTGTAAGAATTGTAAGTGTGGATTTAACGAGCTCTTTAAAAAATGTTGCAATATTGCAACCTAATCTCTAAATAAGTTGTCTTTCTTAATCCAACATCATCTTTAACTTATCGTCTTCATACTACAAAATTGTATGCAGAGAACCCAACAACACGATTGTTGTCTAATATTTACCGAGAAACTCCCTGTTTACAATAATTATTCGGCAGACAATTACAGACTAAATTACTAATAGTATTGGCTCAGCATAGTTCGCTGTTTGCTCAGCGAGAATTAATTCTCGGCTTTCGGCGACGCGGATTTACTTTGACTGAAGATTATGAAGACGTAAGACTACACGTCACCAGATAGGTATACAATTCAAATTCAGCTTGTTAAATATACACAGTACAGCGTAATTATACGTTTTCTTATAGAAAGTGAGGAACAGCGTTGATTGCAACGCTTTTTAACTGCAATATAGTGATATCACATTATTATTAGTTATATTATGTCAAAATGAATTATAATACAATAATCTGTTAGTGGTATCCAGATAGGTTGACCAAAGAATAAGAAAGAAGAAAAAACCATGATGATCATAGCTTTTCTCAATCTACAAGATGGGTTGATTCATTTTTGATGATAGATTAAAGGAGTAGAGGAAGGCCATTAAACGATCGATTAGCTCTGTGAAGGATGATATGGCAAGAAAGGAGGTGTCTAATGAGATGAAGACCAATGGAGAAGTAAAGAATAGAAGACATACTGCGCCGATAAATTGGGATAAGTGCAGGAGAATGATGATGATGTTGAGGTGAATGGAGGAGAAGAATTAGTGAACATTGAGATGATAGCTGATAGAAATTATAGTATGGAAGACTGCTTCGGCGACCATATATTGTTTTGGAATTGGATAAGGACAGTCGGAGGATTATGGTGATTCAGTGGTATCCAAGAAAAGTATAAATTACAACGCAGTGTTTAAGAATCATAAAGTTCACAGTTCAAGAACACAAATCCATAACCAGCGTATCGCATCCTAATTCTCGGAAACATTTATCGCACGCACGCTGCGGTCAACTCTTTTGTGTGGACAAAAAACCAGTGCGAAAGAGAAGAAAAAAAAATCGCAATCATTTGTCCATCAGGTACAATGGTCCACCGTTACCCGTTATAATGCAGGATGCTAAATAATTACACATTCATACTCAAATGTACGGTACTGTATTGAAAATGGCACACTTACTGCCGTTTTGAAGAGCGTTGCACTGTGATCTGAGCGTTTGAACAAAGTGTGGAAAAATTCTGTGTTTTGTTTTTTTGTTGTTACTCAGTGCAACGTCTGTAATGTAGGTTGAGATACGAAATGTCACAGTTTGTGATTGATACTGGTATATCTTTGTTTTTTTTTCGATCTTTGTTGATAACATCATAAGTCAGTATGTATTCTAATAAGGTACTGTACAAAAATGACATTGTTATTGCCACATGAGCGTAAACGTATTTCTTACGATTCTGGGCTGCTGAATAGCTGCACCAAAAAAATTTTCGGCCGTCCTATCTACATCACTTTTCGGCCGTCCTATCTACATCGCTTTTCGGCCGTCCTATCTACATCGCTTTTCGGCGTTAAAAGTTTTCGGATTTGATGCAAAAATATATCCACTAATTGATAATTTAACTAATATTGGTAAAAGGATCAGCCAAACTAACCGATGAAGTTTTTCTAAAAGGAACCTTCAGCCTTCACCATTTCTGAAAACATCCCAGTGTTCAACCAATAAAGAATCAATCTACCCATTATAACAGTTTTCAGAATAGCCATGCATATAAAATCTACGAGAATATTGTCTATTCGTGTGGCGAGCAAAACGTCCGCTCGGCGAGTCCACGTCAAAGGATAATTTGACAGGCAACGCCGCGGCATGGTATCTTCTATATATGCCCAGACATGTTCTGTCTCGCCACCAAGTTAAGCTATGGATGGAGTTTTATAGGTACAATTTGTGGTTGGTGTCTCATTATTTAAAAACATAAAACACGTTTTCAGTAAACAACGAGAATTAATTATAATATTTAGAAAAGAGCGAGGTCTTTTCTAAATATAATTAATATTGACAATTCTTAATTGTAACATGATGGTTGTTTTTCTAAGGCTTGTTTCTCAGACAAGATGAGACACTGAGTGACTTTTATTCGGATTTTTACGACATAAACACGTTCACCCACGACGGCTAATAGAAAAAGGTAATTCATGCATACCGCTCAAAATACTGCACAATCCACTCAATAAAAACAAAACAAAAGCTAGCCTTGAGTTCTACCTAGGCTGAAACAACAAATGAGTAGTATCAGATTACTATTGCGCATTCTCCCTTAACTCAGCTCTATATTAGACATAATTGCTGGCTGCTTTGTTAAAAACTCGTATCAGTAATTTTCCTGGCTTTTATCTCAATTTAGCTCATTGGATGAGCTATTATTAGCTAGTTTATTCACATCATTGTTGTAGCCTTTACTTTGTGTTTTTTACGATAGAGGAAAACAGTTAACTAAATAAGAAAAAAAAAACAGATAAATAAAGAAGAGAAAAAGAAGATAGAATATAGCAAGTTTACAGAACACCTTAACTACTACGAAATAAAAAACAGTCATAATTGTCTCTTGTCCAATGAACGTTTGGCCGAATGTTCTTTTGAACGATTTGTTTTTGGTCGAAGGAACAATTGACTAAAGGACATTCGCTTACAAGAAGATTCCTATCCAGATTTTTTCCGTAGTGCTAGACTTTTTTCTTTTGCTATTTTTGGCATACTTTCATCTATAGCCTTGCTTCACTCGCCCCTTCCGTGTCGATTCATTATCATAACCAACATTGATCCCAAAAACCGAAATCATTTCAGGCAGTCCCGAAATACATACTTAAGTAAACCATAATATATAAAATACCTAGAACTTTCTTATCTATTTAACAGCTCATACGTAATTCCTTAACAATAGAACATGAGGTCGATGAGGCGCAACCTACACCAATTAATTGTCAAAGCGAACAAAAGCAAAAGCTTGTACGAACCTTATTATCGTAATAAGTCACTCTACCATCTTCATTGACCCCAGCGCTTCATACTAAATTTTTGGCCCCAGAGTCCAACTTATAGTTGTCATAAGTTACTACGCAGCGCTGTGACTATGTTGAACCCTATTATCGTAAGAATCGTTCGGAAAGAGAGCTCTAGTTATAGTTGGTAAGTCATTCACTACGCAGTATCGTCACCCATGTTAGTTTCTGCGCAGTGTTTGCGTATTACAGGGAATGCAGTAAAACAATTCAAAAGTATAACCTCCTCATCTTCATCTTTGAGTTCACTCAAATCTAGTCTGCCCAATATATAGCCCTGGCCAGCTCCCGACACAGCTCTGGCACTGGGATCCTTTTAAACCCTTGATGATGGTTGTGCTAGATGTGCAGAAAAAGACGTGGGGCAGTATCTCATTAAGACACTACTGTTGTATCATAGATACTTCGTCTTTCTTTGTCAAATGCTGGTTTAGTTGTTTTCTCTCTTTGTAATATATTATTTTGAAAATTTACACAGAAGGGGGGGGGGGGGGGGGCCTGTGTAAATTATCAAAATTAATATTTGTTGAATTGAACCTTGAACGAGAGCAGGTCTTTTGCGCTTCATGAATATCGTCAGATTTCCCTTCATTAGCATCTTCAGTCGCTTTTTCAGGCGTTGTCGATTCGATGATTGAATTCGGAGGTAACAGATTAATGACATGTTAATGGCTCGTCAGCCATCGAACTTAGCCTTGTCCAGTAATGTACTGGTCGCCTTGGTCCCTACTAAAGTATTTTATGACTAGTACTTCTGCCTACACGTATACATAGTAGCGAGAGTGCAGTGCGCGGGCGTTCCCTCGTTGCACTCATTATTAGATAATTCGAGTTAATCTGCGTGTGCGCACCAATAGGTGTGGGGTTCGCTGAACTGCTAATAAATTGGACAAGTTGTTAGTTTAATGGCGTCATGTTTGGAGCTTGTTAGTGCTGGGAACTTGTGTTTGTTTGTTAGAGGGTTAATCTTAGACGTTTTTATAAAAAATAACTTATTATTTTGCTCGTTTGGTTTACGATTTCTTTGGATTGTACTGACACTGAGTCAAGAGATTTTGGGCTGGTTTCTTTTTAACTTATAGGCTTTTAATTAATTCGTACGAGTACTTACTTTATGTTTTTTGGAATAAATTTTACTCTTTCTGTCTTGTTATTTTTCTGCTGTCTCAAAATATTAACCACACAGCACCAATAAACCACAAAAACATCTTTCAACTTTTTCAGAATTCCTAAAATGTAACAAAACAAACGTATTTCCAAAAACTATATGTTAGTTCACATAAAACGCACACCACTCACAACTGCAATTCACGCCCAAGTTTACGTTTACGTTTGACGGCCGTACAAATCCGCTTACATTTCACGTGTTTACATTACTGGGTACGCGCTATTTGTTCTGGCTATTTGCGATTATTTATTGCGGATTTAAATGAGTGTTCTCTTAAATTCGTATGTTCGGGTCTCATAGAAATTATGTTGTGCGTGTGTTTGAGCTTTATTTGGCCGTAAAAGACAGGGTAGAAGTGTCGTCCGGTTCTTCTGTATCAAGAGTGTGATAATGACTTCCTTTCTTGATTGTTCTTGTATTTTTCGTGGTTAGTTTGTAGTCAATGTTGTTTAGAAATACATTATTTTACCCAGGTTGGCGTCCGTTTTTGGCTTGTAGTAAGTACTTCACTTATTTCGCCTATTACCTTCAAACCCAATCTCCGTATCGCTCTGCCCGAACTCAACGCGATACTCTGCTATTACGACTCTTTGAAGATGCGCATGAGTTTGTTTGCGCAGGCCTCCATCCAGCGTCGCCTAGCGCCTGCCACATCGAGATCTTGTGCTTCTCGCATCCCGCGGATTCCCATGGCCTCCACGAAGTCATAGGATCACCTTGTAGGAGACCTTTCAATGCTGGAACTTCCGTTTAGCGGTCTGCACAACAGAACCATGATAGTATAACGAATATTAGAACTATAGAAATACTTTGAGTTTTCAAAGAATTTATTTTAAGTAGAGCAATTGCAAGCTGTCAATATATCATTCTGATGAAACCATAGTTCCTTCATAAGGCATAATAACTGCTATAGGACTAGTTGCCCATTCCAAATTAGCTCTTAAACTACTAACTCTCTAACTTACAATACTATTGACATGAAAAAAATCAACACAATAACATTAAATTCCACTAGTTTTCGTAAATACTTCACCGCATAACTTAAATACGTGCGCGAAATAAACGCAAAAACGCGCACCAAACGCAGATGCTACGTTTTCAAGATGGACGCAAATAAACGGACGCACACAATTTACGACAACGCTCAGCGCACGTGGCGTTTACCGAGTTTTTTTATTGGCGCAGTAAGTGATGGTATTGTTTCGTATTTATGCAATTAAGTGTATTTATGTCTGCGGATTTTTTTTATTAGTATGCGGGATAGGTGAACTTTGGATCAACTCATGGTTCTTAATAGGTGCAATTTATTTATGATATTTTGAAAAACATTTCAGTTAGTCTATGAAAAACTTCACAGAGGCCGTAATTTCTTCGTCTTTTCTTTTAATCACCAGCCTGTATAGTTTTCTTTATTTTTCTGAAATATGTGGTTTAAAAACTAAAGACCTACATTTAAATTCAGATTTTTGCGACACCTTCGCAAATCAGCTTGGTTCTATTTTGTGTGTATTAAAATTTACAATGACGTAATCACCTGCACCCCAAAGCGCTGGATCCATAGCCTCCATAGTTATTAATTCCACGCACATTGATCCACTTTTAAAGTGCGGAATCAAAACCCTTAGCCTCCATAGTTAATCACTCTAACCAGTCGTTTGCACCTGAAAGATCATAAAATGAAATCATTGCCACTCGTAAAAAAAGCTAACGCGACAGTAAAAATATATCAAAAAAACATTTTGCCAAAAATACTTTATTTAATAATATCTTTGACAGTGTCAGATGTAAACTCAACCAGTACACATAATAAGTGTCTGTCTGTCAGTCATCAAACGATTTCTCGGAAACGTAACACGACAAAGGGATTGTCACTTTGTGCCGAATTCGGTTTTATGGACGATAAATTATATGAGAGCCGAAATTGCGAAGTCGCGAAGGAATTAAAAATAATTGTGGGGCTTTAGTTATTGTGTAGCTTAAAACAGATTCGGCTAACTGTACTTTTACGTTACGAAAATGACGATGTAAAAATGGAATACATTTTTTATGACTGTTTTTGACGTAGACATATTTTATGGTAAATATTCGATTCTGTTTGTTACAGCAACGAAGAAGTTATTCTTACAACAGTGTAAAAATAATATGAATCAATCGGTACCTACATAATTGGTATCTCAGGCGACTACTCTAATTCAAGTTCAATTATTCATTACTACTACTGAAGCTAGGGTTCCCTCCAAATTCCGTAACAATATTGTATACGGGACCCGGTTCCTATCGTTATTTTCCAAACCTATTAAAAGACATGAACGATTTTCTCAAATTAATTTAAAATGAACCTGGAAATATTTTTGTCAATCGACACAAGTTAGAAGTGACGGTCTCCGTCACGCTACTAAACGTAACCTCACGTAACAAATTGAGTTGTAGGAAGCGAATATATTAAAACAGAGTTATATTTTTCGTGCGTCCAAAGTTATACATGCAGAAAATATTTTGTCTAACAAATTTACAAGCGGTTCCGCACACGTTATGATTTAGTGTAGGTATATGATTATTCTATTACTTAAAACTAATAAAATAATTAGATTAAGAATAAGCAATATTATTAGCACCAAATTTTTTTTTGTGGGTACTACATTTACCTACAATGTACCAACTGATACATTTGGTACTTAAACTTCAGAGGCTACAGTACCGTTACCCATAATGCTATCCCATAAAATACTCGGGGCCTAAGAAAACACGGCTTTCCATTCAAATTTCACACTTAACAAAATGCAAATGATGAAGTAACATAACATTTGTATTGTAAACAACCAAGTTGTAAGCTATTCTTCGGGTTTCGACTCAAATTTTAAGCAAGCTAAATAAGTTGTAAAAAGTCCCGTTTGCTTTTTAAACGTCATTAGCAGGTTGTCGATAATATTACTGAACATTATGAGCCTTTCACTAACTTCCTACTAAAAGGCTAAGTATTCTTGGTGATGACGTTTTAATAGACGGCTAGAACAGGATGCGAAGATAAATTAAGTCACATTTTTTTGAACGAAGAATCCCTCGGCTGTGGTTTGAAAAAAGACCATTATTTCGAACGTGTGGAACCCAAAAGCAACCGGTGCAATGTAAACTCGACATCGTGACGAATCGCAAAACGTTCAAAAATTTGACTAAACGCGGCGCTTTTGATGTTTTAATTATTATTTTGGTTTATTACCCGTAAACGGTTATTACTTGTTGGTTATCGCAACCTTCCTGTTTTCATTAGTTTGTGTCAGTAATTTGAGTAACTGTTCTGACTCCTGCAGAAGTCGGTAATAAAAGTTGAGGTTGAGGTTACGGAATTAGTGTAGAAACGCTGATGCTATAAAGAAGAGAATTTTTTCAAGTAATTACGAAGGTAACATGTATGTACTGTGTTTTTATAAACACGTTGTTGGACTAGCGTTATAAAACTGAAATCTTACCTGATAAGAGAAATAAAATTTAAATCTATTGTTTTTAAAACTTTTTACTTCTTATATTTAGTTTTATTTCGTCTCCTGTTCATTGTACTAGAGTCACAAAGTCTCGTCATACGTCAAAAATTAAGTGCGGAAAAAAGAATATTGAATGAAGTACAACCTATTTCGTTAAAGTACAATTAATAATACCAAAAGTTTCGGGGCTTTCATATATGTGTAAAATGAAGCTTATCAATGTCATCTACGAAACAGTCTTGAATGACAGTGACGTCAAAATTCTAGATTTGTCAACATTTTTAATGCCATGAAACACTAACAAATCAGGAAGTACGGTGAACAATAAAAGTGGATCATCAATCTAACTTAACCAACTAAAATAAAAATAATTTCATTTCATATCATCATTTCATTTCATTGCGACTTTTGTTACAGACCTTTAACTAATTTAATCAAAAGTATCGGTGGTGCAAAGCATTTCCTACATACTTGTCCGATGATTTTATGAGCTTACAAGATACATTGTAAGCTCATAAAATCTCTAATATACAGGTTCGTTAATACAATTCCTTTGGTATTTCTAGAATCTTTAATAAACAAATACCAATTGATTTACTCCACATTTAAACAGGAGCGGTCTCATCATCGTCCTACGTACACAATTCATCTTCAATTGACGCTTACAACTTGCACGCGACGTCGTTTACAATTTTATGTCTTATCTGGCCCACATCTGCGGGAAAATTTCCTTTTGACTCATTTAGTGTTTCATCTGAATCATACGTTTCACTTTTAACCTTTATTGTAGTTAGAACTTCAAGCGGAACTAAATAGTGTTTGCTGTTCGTACTTACTAATTAGGAAAATACCATCGATGCATTATAGAGTTGTATATTATGGAACGCATGATGGTATTTTCCTTTTGAAGTATCCTAATTTCATTCAAATTTAAATAATTAAATCAAAATCAAAAGTCATTTGTCCAAATAAAGTTGATATCAGCACTTTTTTAACTTCCAAAATTGAGAATGTGACCAAACGCCCGCCCTTCGCCACTTAGGTATGATCATCATCATCATCCACAGACCGAATTCACCCACTGCTGGGTATAGGCCTCTCTTTTCTCGTGTCAATCCCCACGGTCCGGTGCCAGCCTCATCCAGGTTTTTCCCCCGATGGCAACTATGTCGTCTGCCCATCTCGCCGCCGGACGACCCACGTTTCTTTTGCCAGTTCTTGGACGCCATTCGGTGACAGCCTTAGTCCACCTGTTATCAGGCAGCAAGGCGCAGTGCTAGGTGTCCTGCCCAACTCCATTTGAGTTCCGTAACGTATGATAACATTGAACTATTGCATAATTTGCGTATCACAAAATTCTCTGTAGAGTCCCCTCCGGAAAAAACTAGCATTTTGAGTCTTTCGCATTGTTTTGTTTGGTTTTTGAATTGCATTAGCCTACATACGTGGCAGACTTTATCGCCTGCTTGCGAAATTGCATCAAGGAATTGACCAGAATCAATCTCTCTGGCGAATGTAAGCCAGCCTATATACCCTAGGCCCTAGAGGATGTCTCATATTGTTATTCAATCTAAATTCCCGTGACGGAAGTGACTGTCTCTCTAATCTCTGTCTATCTTTCATAAGATTTATTTCGTTACTGTGAGTGTTTAGCGTGTGTGCCAAATGGAATGCTTATGATTTCTGTAACAATCGGTTTTTGTTTTTGCTCGACTCCTTAAGGGTCGTAGCGTAATGATAAATAGCCTATAACCTTCTCCAATAATTGGGCTATCAAAACAAATTCGGATCTGACAATTCCTGAGATGAGTGTTCAAACAAACAAACTCTTCAGGTTTTTATTAGCAAACATATAGATTTTATGGGCTGACAATGAATCCAGGGAAACTAGTTACTTAACTCACTTTCATCCCATTCGAGGAATTACTGAATATAACGCAATTACTAAAACGAGTATGATCTGTGTCGTGTTATCACTCGTTAAATAGGGACACGCGAGTTTTTTCCACGAAGTGTCGACTTCAGTTTTCCTCGTTCTGAAAAAAGTGTGCGGGGATTCCGATGATGAGTCTAATCACATATGATAGTGACTAAACGGAGGCAGTGTTGCATGTTATTGCTCAGTAATGAGAGATTTCCATTTAATATTATACTTACTTTGTATTTTATTGCACTTTTTCCTCGTGTGAAATGATTAGGTATTAAATGACGCTGCATTTTGTAAGGTCAAATATAAATTGTATGCAATTAGGAAATCTTATGTTGGGGTGGGGTAGCAAAAAATTAACGTAGAATATAAACAAAACATAAAACTTGATAATAAGATCTGATAAAACAAATAAGTACTGATTAATCGCCATTATTTATTTATGTAACTTTTATTTTTTTCAGAAGCATTCGTGCCTAGCTGGTATACCCCTATTATACGATAAAGGGTTCGCCCATTTAATAAGCATGGGATTTGGACGGACATGGCGAAAAACGTCATATAGTGTCATATAGTGACACGTCTGCCTAACCCTTAGGCATGATGTTATGTTAAAAAACTTATCTTCGTACTTATCTGCCTGATACAAGCCAATTAAGTCCTTAGCATCAATAACGAAACTCATAACACGTAACTATCTTTTAACCTATGCCTCTTGACACTTGCAACGATTATAAAAACTCAAGTACCAAGTCTAAAGCTAAATGCTATAGCCATTACGAACAGTTTTTATTTAATCACTTAATGTGTAATTAGGTAGGAGATTGTTTACAAGCTTGTTATTAATTCCATAGTTTAATTATTACCAATTACAACCAGTAGGTATGTTACGGCTATTGTTATGAATAAATATACTATTAAAACTATGTACCTATTAGCTGAAATTATAAGCCTATTGATGTGCGCAGTTATTAGGTAAATATAATTAGTCGTAAGAGAATAAATTGGTTTAGTATAGTGTATTCTATAAAACATATAGCACTAAAATGGTTGCAAACCATTTTTTATATTGATTAATAAAATAATCAAGTTTATGAATAAACTTAAAATAAATCGAATCTGAAATATTTATTTTTCTAATGACCTCGTAAAACGAAAAAGATACAAGTGAAACATGCATATTTTTTTTTATTCCTTATGTTGGAATAGTGATAGGTATATAAAAAATATGTATTCTCATCAATAGTACCTACAAGCAGAGTAAAAATTCAAGTTCACACGGAAGGACCAAATAATACTGCCAACGCCATCTACCGGCCATCTCAAAAGACCAGCTTTATGCACATAATTGCGATTTAAACATAATAACGAGTGCGGAAAGTAAACACTGGTCGACCTCGGGTTATCGAACCCGTAGTACTACGGATAGGTACCTAGTGCGCTGGGCTTGTACCTACACATTGAATATAAATATTGTTGTAGGTACTTTGGTAGGCATATATATATACAGGAAGGTACTTATTCTGTTTTTTAAATTTACTAACTTTATATACACCAACACGCCTGTAATACCCGGAGAGTTAGGCAAATATGGACCAGTAATAACCCACATTTCGCCTGTTCTGTTTAAGACTTATAGGGGTCGAGCATATTGCCATCAACCGGGCACAATTTTAAACTCCGAGCATTGATCAATTTCGTTGCAGACCCGCTAATCTCTTTCCAATACGTTGTAATGCAGAAAAGTGCTCTGTAAGTGGCGGAAATTCATTCAATTCGAAGCCAACAAAAATTGAGTATTTTAGCGTATCTCCTCTATTGCTTTGTCAGACAATTATAAAGAAAGCCTACTCATGGAGTATACCCTATATTATATTCTGGTTGGCAACCTAACCTATATAAACACGATTAAACCCACATACGGTTATATACGTGCTGTAGTTGTAGATAGCTCAAGAATGCGTCATACATCAGCAACTGAGAAAAATTGAGATTTGCACGCAATTTTATGTTGTTATTGAGCCGTTTGATTAGGTTCAAGGATTTTGGTAAAGGTAATCGATGATTACGGTTCTAGTGTTATTGATTTAACGTAAAAACTAAATAAATACATTTGAACGACTCCTCTTTGCTTTGAAAAAAAGTTTGGGTTATGTTCATCAAACATGTTTTTCAATTTATTACCTTTGTGTACCGGTAGTCATATGAGAAAACAAAATGATCATAGCAAGTTGTAATCATGATCTTGTGGTTTACTCCATACATTTCTTTATTCCATCTACACGGATAAGTTCAAGGCATTACTTTCACATCTAAAAAAATTATAAAATATTCCTTCCACGTTTAGTTTTGATCTGATCATCTAGCTATCCTACGATTCTTGTTCTTACTCCACATAGTGGTCACAAATTAACGAATCTTCGGCTTCTAAAGATTTTGTATGATTTGTTTAACCCAATGTCCGCTTGACAATCGCACCAAACCAACTTATTAAATAATAACTGAATAAATCACAACAATTAGGTAGACAAATCATTTGATATTGGTGCGTAAAATCATGACTAGATCCAATTAAAACCTGCGTGCTCCTACGCAGTTAATAGTTCTATAATACAGATCGTAATGGATCGGGAACATTCGTGTAGATTCGGTAGGTATATTGTATCGAGAGGTCTTTAAAGTGCACTTGCCCTTATTTCTGCTCGTGTAAGTAGGTACAGTCAGGAAGTCAAAGATACTACCTACAATATTTAGAACAATAGGAAGCTGGTGGCTGGGTGAAGGAAAACATTATTCTCCTGTCCAGATTGTCTTGGAACCAGAGTTCAGATAAATCAGCTTTAGATTCAGCAGATTACAGCCCACAGAGAGGATACCTGTGTCCCCCAGCGTTGGGAACATTATAGGCTGAATATGCTATGATATGCGTAGTAGGTAAGCATGGCATAATCAGTCTACAATATTAAAAAACTTTTGTAAGAGTGGGAAGTATTTTTGTCCACTTGATTAATTAAACGAGCTTTCAAATTGACTGTAGGTAACATTGTTGCTGTCCGTACTATTGAGAACAACATGTTTTCAATGTTAAAAAAAATAAACACAATCTAAACGCAACGTTTCGTTGCGTTTAGTACCTACAATGAATAATATTTGTGATACCTACTCGTTGATGTAAACATTGTAAAGCTATTGACTTGTTGTTTACTAAAAGTTCGCGTATTAGCAATGTTTTGATCTGCGTTTCGGTTTTACGTAGATATTGTATTGAATGCTGAAGAAACTTTTTTACTTTATTTGTTTTACTGTATTTGTTTTACTGACTGAAAGTGGCGCCAATGACTGAAAAGCTGTGTGGTAATCGGTTATCGTGGTATGGACATGTGATGCGGAGGAATGAGAAAAGTCCTCGTCGGAGGTAGGACACGAGCCATATTGAGTGAGTGTAGATTGTTTGTGAGTGCATTGTTTTTGATTGCTTATGACATGTAACTGAATGATTTTCAGTTGCTTACTGTTTTTTTAAAGTACGGAATTAAGAAGTAATTGTTAAACCTAGGAGAGCCACATCCACGTCCTCACACTCTGTACCACTACACAAGCGAAGAGTACGGAAGGACATACACTGCTACAACAACGTCATAATGTCACCATCAGAACTCTTAATTCTAGTTGCTAGTGTCAAACTCTCGAAAGTGTAGACACAGCCGACATATCATAGACTGCCGTGTAATAATACTTGCAATTAGAGCAAATAGCAGTTGCAAGTGTCATCGCTCGCAGACGCTCTACACGCGTAACGTGACACTTGTCGTGTCGGGCGCTGCACGCCGGGTGAAAATGTATACGGGCGGGGACAAAAAAGAAAAAATAATGGTGATTTTTTACTTGTTTGCTGGTTTTGTGGTATGAATGCGGAATAAAGGTTACGTTATCGCTTTTAATTTAATGAATTGTGAGGGGGGACTCCGAGTATGTCTATGAAATGGGTATCGACCCAAAGCAGTGTTAATGATTGTGAAGTAATAAAGAGAAATAGAGAGAGATGAAATCTCATAATGATGGTAGGAATTCATCTTACTACTATTATAAATGCGAAGTTTGGATGGATGGATGTTTGTTACTCAATCACGCCAGAGCGGCTGAATGGATCTCGATGAAATTTAACACAGAGATAGATTGTATTGTAGTATTTATCCCAGTAATAAAATCCCTTGGACGATTACCGAACTTCACTTGGGGAAGCCGCGGGCATAAGCTAGTACTGTATAAGAGGATCTTTAAATAAATAATTTTGAAACAATACACACACAGACAAAAGCATCAGCAACGTTATGATTACTTTTAACACAACATAATTGAAATAATAATTTGTCTACACAATTCCTGTTTAAACAATTAACACACCTTTTACAAAGAACCAGAACAAAATTCGCAAAAAAACCTTACACAACATTAGTTTTAGTATATGCGAAACCTGAAACACGTGTCTTGTATTTTATAAATCTATGTACAAAATTACAAAACTGTATCTCGAAAATCACAAAGTTATAAGCTTGTTCTGTGACCTGGTTGTCCGCACAAAAACGTGGTCACCCCGCTGCGCCTCCGCGCTCACCCCTCCAGCGGCGTCTTGAGCTCATTGATAATAATAATTTGGTAGTAGGTACCTAAATGATTGCGATAGGTACTTAGTGTCGCTCGGTGTCCAACTTGTAGCCTTTTTTTAATATTTTTGGGAAAAAATATAACATGGTTTAAAAATTATTGGAATCGATTCAGTTACTTATTCTGAAGTAACTATATTCAGGTTTCGCATATACTAAACATAATGTTGTATACTCAAAACTAACACAATACACAGTTCATACAGCGAACAAAATTTTCACTTTCAAACGAAACAAAAGCTTTACAAGACATAAAAATAAATGAAAAATTCCTCTTTTTCCAAACACATGTTGTGTGGCGCACTGTGCGCTCGGTCTCTAGCGACGACTTACGCCATAATCTGTCTTGCTATTCAGCTCAAAGCTGGCGTGTTCAGGTACATTCTTGAAATTCAGCCGCTGAAAGTAGAATTTCAGAGGACATTTGCAGTACTGGTTTTACACGATATTTCTTTTTTTTACCTTGTATCTTGACTCTTTTTTTAGCTTCAAGAACTTCGAGTTTACAAGCAGAAGTTGTAAGGATAAGGGCTTAAAAGGATATAATATGTACAGAAATTCGTAGCTGTATTTTAAGGTTTTAGCTTTACCGTCTGGATGCCTAATGGATTCGCCTGGGAAGTTTTCTATAACTTGCATAATCGTAATCTTGAAATTATTGTTTAAAGATCATTTTCTGAGTTACCTTACAAAATCCCACGATTGGTGATTGGCAGTTTCGATAGTTCAACAGTCATCCTTCACACTTTCTAGCCAAGTCATCCTTCACACAGTCCATCCATCGTTTCTTTGGTCTTCCTCTACTCTTATAGCCGTCAACATTTGTGAGTTTTAGCCTAATATAATTCGTAGTATAAAGCCTAAAATGTCCTTACACTTTTATTCTCATACAACAATAATTCCTATCAAAAAAATAATTCGACCAGCTTTAGAGTAACCATTGCCCCGACTTTAGATAATTCCAAAGTACAGCCGTGGACTATGATCAAGTACCTATAACTACCTAAACTGATGCAAGCATACAATATTATGTTATGATTAAAATTAACCTCATATTTATACAATTATTTCCATATTCCATTCTCCTACACATAAACAATAGGCATGTGTTGTTGTTAATTAATAAATGGAACGTATTTTGTTTTTACAGCTATCAATAATTATTATTGCGGTTACCAACATTCTTACTGGATAGGTATTATATGGGGCTACCGGCACCATCAAAAGCATACCGACAAAGAGCACGAAACGAAATAGATTTGATATGTGATGTATATTTCTGGAATGTTTTGGACATTTACATTTGAATATGTATTTAGATTTTTAAGAAAAGTTAATTTAAAAATGATCATAAATTATTCTTTTACGCAACTGCGACGGGATCTTTTGAAGAAGTTGTTTTTTTTTTTAATTTATTTTTGTTAGGGTTCTATCGATGTTGCCATTGATATTTCTCGAAAAACCTAAAAAAATATGTAAGCATAATAAATAAAAGCTTTTCCTGCTTTAGACCGTCAGCAAATTGTATATATATTTTTAATTTTTTTTCCATGCTTGATCTTCTTTGATCTCTACCACAGATTGATTTCTGAGTAAAACATCAGGATCTACTGTTAAGACGTTCTTCGAGCATTCAAGTTTCTGTTCACCGTTAGAACTCGCGACTAACTCTGTCTGCATGGAAAATGCCTAAAGCAAAAATAATAATTTGATTTTCACCTTATTACTATTGGCTTCTGACGGCGACGTCGTCCGCGTAAAAGAAACAAAGAACTCCTATGGCACTCGTCAATAGTGTAGTTTAATAGTAAACTCTGGTTTCACTTTAGAAGTGAAAGAACTTTTGAAATCTGATGGATAGTTTCGGAGATTACCTCCTACATTAACTGTAGACAAATAATGATTTATGGATCCGTCGCGAGCATCTTTGATTGGCTTGCCTATTGTTCTAACGTATTTTTTTACCTTTTCGGGCATCTGAATTGATTCTGATCTGAGATCTGATTGTAAATGGATAACCCATTCAATTGAAGATCAAGATTTTAGGATTTCATTACTTCCATCTGCCATCTCTTCGTTGTCACCTGATTCAGCTCTCAACTCAGCGCCATCTTCAGTATACACCTTGCCGATGCTGAAGGTATGAGAGTAAACATATGCCACGCAAGAGGCATTGAGTAGAATATATATTCTTGGCCTGATTATCACAAATATGTCTTGTGTTCATAGATCTCGCTTATTTCAAAATTGCACCGATTAGATGTACCCATTCAAAGAAGTATGGATTGGCTGACGCAGAGAATGCTGACTTAAGTACTAACCCAAACTCAACTTGATACGGGAAGTAAGAAAAATCTTGGTCAAGTTCTTCATCATTATCCATCATCCTATCTATGTCATTACCGATTTGCTCAAGAAATACCCAGTTCATCAAATGTGTGGTCTGTCCCATACCCAAGACGTTGAGTAAGTAACCATAAGACGTTAAGGCTGAACGGTCTTTGTTGCCCGAACCTGTAGTCGCAATCCTAATGTTAGCTAAGGGATGCATGGGGGGGAAGCGGTGGAAATACATATCATATGCGGCAACTAGCGTGTTGAATACTCTATTGTGCTCCCAACCTTGGTATAAGTCCAATGCATCTGACATTTGTGCAGCATCCGGATTTAATGTCTTAAGTTGGACGGTGATTCTGTTTGAGATCGCTGTTTTGTACTCCGACATGGATGCACGGATCATTCTATATGTATATACTTAACACATAGAGAGCCAATATTAATTAATTAATTAATAATTTTCACTTTGGTAGACACACGTGTACCAATTTTACACGTGTACCAATTCTTTATATAGACAGATCAAATACTTTTCTACCTACACCACGCCATTATACAGTCCTGTCTACATTAAATTCTTGGTCAGCAAGTCAACAAACTGACTCACTACACAGCTGCGGCCCAGCCATATTAACAGATAGTCATTTTAATTTAAATCTCCACACGCATTTGTTGGAAAACTGCGGTGTCTGTAATTGTTTACATTATTACATCGGTATTGACTTATCTCTGCGACCTTATTATCTCCTGGTGCTATTTATTGCTAATAGACCAGCCCATCTTGTAATATATTTGCTGTAAAGGCATTTTGTATTTTGTATGTATGTGTCAAAACATGGGCTAATCTAAAACTACAATTGTAAATAATGCTGTCTGCTTTAGAGTCATTAATTAGGAAAGATAAACAAGATGGTTTTAAACTGGTAAGTAGTTAAGAACTATATATAACTGTATAATAAATTAATGCCTTAGGATTATGTTTCGTTTTCAAAAATAATATTAATTTGCTTTAAATACAATACAACTAGCAAATACCAGCCGGCTATGATGAGCTAGCTGTCGTAAAAGGAGACCATGATATATGATGTGTGTGTCTGTGTGTGTGTTTTGACAATTAATTAAACAGTTTATATCGCGACCGATACCAAAACCGACACAAGTAATAGGTACCAGCGTCCTTCTGTCTGTTAACAAAAACATTGCAATTGCCAATCTGTCTACCAATACCAACTGCGATGACTAAGACATTCGTTGTTCATAAGTAGGTACAGTCACAGTCTCCGCCATATTATTCAGCCTCTGGATGATTACACGAAACATTAATAATCTATGCTTAATATTACAAGGTGTAAACGGACCCATCACGAAGCCGTTAAGCAAGCATTCTGTACATCAAACTAAGTAACTCTACGCAAAAATTATTGCTGAAAAACGACTTTTTTACTGGGGTGAAAAATCACGTTTTACGATAGGACTCGATGGCACTCAAAATAACATTAAAAACTTGTATTTAAAAAATAACTTGTGAAAAAGGTTCCCAGGTATGGTCTAGAACAAAACAATGATCGCAATGACGGGGAGACCAAGCGCCTCTCGGCTTCCTTATGGGTGTATTTACACCCTCTAAAAATCTAAAGTGGAAGTTATGGGGAGAAGGCTTTGGCCAGCAGTGGGATGATGCAGGCTAACAGTATTAAGTTTGGATGTAGCGGGTTATCTTCGAAACTACTGATGCGATTCCGAAAACTCTTTCACTAATTAGTAGCTTCATTATCCCCGAGTGCTATAATAATATTAGAAACGTTCCCTTGATATAATTTCCGATTATAACGCGAGCAAACCTGCGGGCAGAAGCTAGTTAGCAATAAATCTTGCAACCATAAGACGCCATAGGTACTTGACTGTTGCTTACCTCAAATTGTAAAACCACGAACCCATGGCGCGGTGCTAATTTAGCAAATGAAATCTAAACTCGGTCAGTCCGTAGCCGTAGCAGCGTGGATTACTCACGAGCATTACTCTCTTGTTGTGCAAAAAGGAGCAAACGGGAACTTAGGACCAAGAGACCGTTTCGGTATTAATGGCGCGCCCCGATGTGAACGCAATTCGCGGATTTTAATGATCGTGAGTAAGGCCGGTGTGGCATTGCAAATGCTGTTAAATGAGTATTTCAATTGCATGATAAGATTTTTTTAAAAGGACCTTGTTAAATGTTTGGAAATGATAGCAGATCCAGTTACAAAATCAAGGAATGTATCAAGAAAATTTACTAAAATGTTTTGATCAGTTAAAAAATGGCTTTCGAATGATTCATTCCTTTAGGAGCTTTCAGAAAGGTATCAGTCTAACGTTGGAACTGCGTAGATTTCTAAAAATCAGCTGTCATCTGTAGCACCACCACTAGGACATGCAGAACCGGTTCTGGTTTAGTAGTAAAATCCGAGAGAACCGGTTCTCTCCATGCCCTAAACATAACGCATTTCAAGGAATGCACCAAAATATCACCGTATATTTTGATAGAATATGGGAGAGATAATCTTTAGTTATCAGTACTATAGGCTATTTTACCTTTCTTTATCAAATAAACTGAGTCCTTCATTAAATGTGGAAGTTTTCCATTCAATTATCATAGAATAAGAGTTGAAACTAGGGCATAGTTTCATCTCCCACGGGAAGAAAGGGATGATTTATTTTTAACCAAGGACAATAAAATACATGTACAAGTATGTGTGTGTCATTGTGTGTGTCTAATTCCTGGATGTTAACTGTTTGTGTGTCAGGAAGATAGTGGCGAACGTAATTAGTGCCAGGTGTTTAGTTTTCTTAGAAAATGCGAGTTTAGTTAGCTACTGTTACAGCCTTGTTGTGATTTTCCACGCTTAGAAGGGGAGAAATAAATTATTTATGACGATCGTATCTGTTGATTGTAATCAAGTGTGATGTTAATCCTATTATTCTTTGCTAATGTTGTAACTCTTGCTTTTTTGGTACAATCGCCATGATGCTCTTGATTGCTTCTTCTGATTTTGAATAACGCCAACCTAGAAAAAAAATCGTCAGTTCAGTGCATCAATTTACAAGTACTAGGTGGCCATTCTACATCGAAAGTTCTCTCGTAAACAAAGGTATTGATTTTTTTTTTTTTATGAATCCAAATGTATGGCCAGCAAAGAAATTGGCGGCTTGACACAATAATCAAAACACTTCATTAAAAACCGGCCTAGTGCGAGTCGTACTCAACACGCACACAAGCATCGTAGCATCAAACAATATAATAAAAATAAATATTATATATTTTGAAAGCTCATTCATATTATATTGATTGTATTACATTCAACAGCAAAACTAAAACAAAGTTACCGCTGCAGTTTGATGAAAAAGTCCCATATGTCAAAAACTAAACATCAAATCATCTTGCTTTAGAAATTAGAGAGGGGGGGGGGAAAGGACATACATTTTACCACTTTGGAAGTCTTTTGGAATCTTTCAAACGATTGACTTTGAGAAAAAATGATTTTACGAACAGGTATGTTTAACAGGTATGTGTAACCCCGCAGGTATGTTTGATGAAAAACAAAAATTTTTAGTTACAGTACAAAAATCGTAAAGCGGATCACAGAATACATCTACCTAACAAATTTCAACTGCGTAGTTTTAATAGTTGCCGAATAAAGTGGCTGTGACATACTGACGGACAGACAGACATGACGAATCTATAAGGGTTCCGTTTTTTGCCATTCGACTACAGAACCCTCAACAGCTTTATAACTGGTCACAATAACTTGTGGTTATACCGTCAGACTGTTAGTTTTCATCAAGTATTTTCATATTGTGTATATTGCAAGTTTTGTTGCATACCATACAAATTACGCAGTTTGATAAATAATTAAGCAGCTGTCAAGATCTGTTTTCCGTCACAGGGATGATCATCAAAACAATCGGGAATTATACCGACATGTTAATGTCATAAAGAAGGATTAACTCCATAAATAAGTTGGCAACGTTTTAAAGGATTACTCACACACATGCAGCGTGTGATTGTGTGCAAAAGGACCAGTTGAGTTATGCTTTATTTGGTGTTAAGGAAGATTATAATTGTATGCCGTTTTAGTAACGGTTTAATTTAGAAACTTAAATTATTATTATATATATGCTGTGGATCGACTAATTACTTTATAAAAAGTCGATCCACAGCAATAATTTTTGCGTAAAGTTACTTAGTTTGTTGTACAGAATGCTTGGTTGACGTTGGCTATGTGAAGGGTCTGTTTACACCCTGTATATAGGTATGTAATACTATTTATAGTCGGGTTTTTTGATACTTTTAATCAAATGTTATTTATTTATTGTTGTATTCGTAATCGTCAGGGCAAGGTTTTGATGAAAGAAATATATTTTTATTGCTAACCCCAGTTTTCAGTTTTTTTTAATTTGAAAATTACATCCGAGCGAAACCGGGGCGGGTCGATAGTATCAAAATTATAACACTAATTTGTGTGCAACTAAGGATATTATTTAGGAATAAAACTAGTTTAAAATAGACCAACCAAAACTGGAAGTAGTGCTTAACCTTGGTTACAGGCAACTTAGTTGGTTGGTGGTTGATCTTCTTCTAGCTACATAAAGGTCCGGTCTAATCGGTGCGGACAAAGTCCGGACGTGACTCCGGACAGTTCGAATTTTAACATTAAATGTCGCCGCGCTCACCGAAGGTCGACCACTTTTCACCCTTATGCCCTGAGTAATAAGGTTGAAAAGTACTTACTGAACTATGACTGTCAGTAGCCGGTCATCAATCTGTGCGTCCTGTTTGACCGCACCTTAAACGACCCATCACCTGCTTGCTTAGCCTTTGTCCAATGATCCCCATCATTCGGCTTCCAGTCTAACCGGATGCAGATTAAAAGAATACAACCGGAAAATACATAAACAAAAAGAGGCCAACTCATAAAATCTGTCCGAAAAACATTTTTGTTGTTCCTGGCTGACGTCTTTCGTATGTAAATTTTAATTTTTTCGCCAAAACCGTTTCTCTTATTGGGAAATATTTCACCTGTTTTCGTAAACTGTAAATAAGAGACTTTAAAATATTCGTTTTTTACAAAGGAATTGTGAAACTGAAACGTAACATACAGTTGACATTATGCCTCCTTTTGGGCCCTATTATTTGTTTGATTTAAACGTTAGGATACCTATAAATAAACCCATGGTAAGTACTTCATCATCATCATCATCATCATTTCAGCCGAAAGACGTCCACTGCTGGACATAGGCCTCCCCCAAGTGTCGCCACATTGACCGGTCCCGTGCGACTCGCATCCAGCGGATCCCTGCAACCTTCACCAGGTCATCGGTCCACCTAGTGGGAGGCCTTCCAACGCAGCGTCTTCCGGTTCGCGGTCGTACTTAAAGGAAATACATATCTACGTACACAAAATCCAAAAAAAATCTAATAATATATAAATATATTTTTTTTTTCTCAGAGATTTAATAAAATGTACATTATTTTTCTGTATGAGATAAAAATATGCTAACTGATATTACATACTCGTAGATTGATTAAATTATTTATTTAAAGACCTATCTGAGTAGTTTGATATTCAAACATAAATTTCTACCTACCTCAATAAGTTTAACATAAAATTATACGTATTAAATAACATTCTACCATACTCATTTGCCTTTCCAATGAGCATCAGATCGATTTGCTAATCCATATTCATACCAGGAAATATCATAATGTAAGGACCAAAATGACGCATCGGGGACCCATATTACGATACGATAATTAAATCAGAGTACGAGCCTAAGCGGTCCTAAATGCAAGGGAGCAGGGCAAAGACTCTACCAAACAAATATAGTGCGCAGGAGTTGAATACTCGAGAATATTTTATTATCTGTAAACATTCACACACGCGTACGTAAAGGAGGACTGAGTAGTCTTAGTCAATTGTTTATTATTGTTGCAGAATGATAAGCTCTGTGCAATTATTTCAAGGTTATTGGGTATAATAACTAAGAAGATTAACCGATGGTTTTTCATGCAGTTTTTTTTTCAGCGGCTCGGGTGCCTAGTGAATCGACGGTATTCGTTATACAAGTTTCACGAGTCTACATCGTTTACATAAATCCATACTAATATTATAAATGCGAACGAGAGTTTGTTTGTTTGTTACCTTTTCACGTCTTAACCAAGGAACCGATCATCCTGAAATATTGCATGTAGTTCATACCATCCCCAAAAAAAGTACTGTTCTCGAGGAAAACAACAATAACGTTCTTATGAAAATAGATGGCGCCACGTGTCTTTCGAATCATGATTGGATTATATTATTACAAGCGGAGTAAAACCCGAAATGATTGTCAAATTCTAAATTAACGTAAGCGAAGCCGCGGGCAAAAGCTAGTGTTTTAATAAAATGTAGTTTACTAGGTAACCTGTCCTTTAGGCGTTAGTCAACAAATATAGGAAAATTTACAAACAAATAAATTACCTAATAACCACAAACCACGCGATACTCGCGAATAAGCATCATTGTTTTAAATGATATAATAATAATAGTGGTTTTCTTCACTGCCAATTAAAAATAATGAATCGATTCATCCCTTTATATTTTATACAGACTACTGTTTTAGTTGTTTAACTAGAAGTTATCAAGTAATATTCAGCCTAAATTGAAGTAAAACATTGGTAATTGAAAAAGTTTTGTAATGAAAATAGTAATTACAGTTCAGAGAAAACTGTTCTCCCTCTAAAAATATTTAGGTATTCAAGAAATTGTATTTGTTTTAGTTTGATTAATGATAACTCCAATATTATGAGATCTCAGATGTTTATTACAGACAATCAATTTTAGTATGCGAAGTAAATTAAATTAATAATACATGATTCATCTGTCTGGCTTAAAGATATTTTGTTCTAAAATAAGATTTAATACAATTGATTGAAAAAAACCCATTGGAGTTTGACGAAAAAAGTTTATCAAATAAATAAGTGTAGCATTACTGATTTTGAATTAACTCAACATTAGTAACGTTCTACTATAAGACACCCTTGTCTATAACATGTTGCTACCACGTTTGCTGATCTTTGCATGGCAACTAAAATCACAAACCTTTTTAAACAAGATCAAGACCGACAAAAAAGTAAAAATGAATAGTATGTAAGGATCGTAGCAGGTAGTGTTCTATAGAACCCGCCAATTCTTATGGGAAAAAGTGAGTTTATATAAGCCAGATTTCATGCATACCTATGTATGATGTAAAATATCGTTGCAAAACGATCAAAACTATTCATCGCGCTACACCTACATTTGTGTTGATGTAAACAAGCCGTCGACACGCGCACACGCACACACTTCCTCACCCATGTGTGTGTCGCATGTACGCGCGTAGCATTGAGCCAGGTCGTGGCTCCCGCGCGTGCGCAGGGTTTATTTGTACGTTTAGGCGCGCGTATCTACGTTAAGCCCGTCACACATGGCAGCTATAATGTATAGTGCATCTCGGAATGTACATTTTCAGGTACTTTATATTATAGTACTGTACATAAAAGGAAGATAATTTGTAATGTATGTCTTTTCTGATCTTTACTATTGTTATGGTCAAATTGCACACATCTTACATAAATAATATTTCTTAATTAAAATGAATCTATCTGAACCTTAAAGAGAAAAATTGTAAAATATATATTTTCGCTGCCTTTGAGCTTCTGCAGGATCTTCTCGCAAGATCTTCTCGCAAGATGTATAATAATATAACTATCAAGTTGACCCGCACCAGCTACGCGTAATGAGGGATGGGATTTCACACAAAAATTTCAAGCCCTATTTGACCACCTTAAGGGTTGAATTTTCCAAAATTCTTTCTTAGCGGTTGCCTACGTCATAATACATATGTGTGCCGTTAAGCCCGATCCGTCCAGTGGTTTGAGCTTGAGATTTTATAAGCATAGAAAATAGATGAAAAGATATCTTGCTATACTTTTTTTTACAGTACAGCTGCCGTGTGTGACGGCCTTAACAAGTATATAACAACAGATTGGTTCAGTGATTGAACTTATTACGATATAATAGAATACTGGATTTTGAAATTGTGATTTGATTAAGGGCGCTTTGGTTTATTATCTGGGGTAATTGTGATAGCAATGGTTGCTGGTACAACAAGTGTATGGAGAAAACTGGTTTCGAAGACTTTCTGACTTAACTGAGATTGTAAGTTAGGCAGCTAGCGCCATCTAGTTTAAAACCAATAAACTGACTGTAAATGCATTGTTTACAAACATTTTATAGTAGTTTAACAGTTTTTTCAGAAATATTTAAGAGTTTTATAATTTGTTAATATTTTTTATTAATAACTAATAACAAACGCAAGGTCGTATCATCTGTGGATCGTTAAGCTTATTCATAGAAACAATATAGTTTAACGGCTCATAGCATGTATAATATTAGTGAGCAAAATGATTTGTTATAGATTTCATGGTCCTGCTTCGTTGTCGGTCGCAAGCACAAGTGCTTAGCATGGGGTCCTGGGTTCGATTCCTAGGTCGGGCAATGTGTTATTGGGTTATTCCATCAGAGGAAGGCTGGATTTGTGCCCGGTTGATTGCAATAGGCTCGCCTTTATTACAGTAATTGAGGAAATTTGCAGTATTGGTACTATCCTTACCCTTCTGGGATTACAGGCGTGATGTTACGTTATCATAGTCATGTGACCTTGTTAATGCATTCGGAAAACGGTACATTGCAATCAGTGACACATTGCCATTGTGGAAAGATACTACAAAGTTAAAATATATATTTTTTTGTAATTATTTATCAACTCAGTTTTTGCAGGCGGTAAATATGTCTGACTAATATAATATGGTTTTCCTCAATCATTGTATTGAATTGCATATTATTTGAATCTAGTTTATCGGGAAAATAGCCTAGTTTAATATTATTAACATAAACGTGAGTACTGGGAATTGGTATTTCAACGACATATTGGAGGGGCATCTAGACAATTATTTTATTTATCCTTGAATATCAATACACTGAATCTTGTGTGTAGGGATTGACAACTTTCCACATGCCAGCTGTCTCATTTTTTTTTATGTTTTTACTTAGTACTCTGGACATACTGCCCCTTATAAAAGTTAAACGAATATGAGAGCAGAAATTTATAAGAAAATATCATGAGCTCAGGTCTTAAATGTTGTAACAAGACTCCGTAAGGCCTGTAATCCCCGAAGGGTTAGGCAGAGGTGTTCCTATTAGTACACCCACATTTCGCCAGTTGTGTTTAAGTGTCATGTAATAGGGGGCGAGTGTATTGCCATCAACTGATTTAGACACCGTGTCTGTTACTCAAATACCCTGCAATTGATGAAAAAACCCCATAGTACTTTGCCCGACTCGGAAATCGAACCCAGGACCTTATGCATAGCAGTCGCGGTCACGACCTTTTGACCAACGAGGCAGTCAATAGATAGGCTTTAACATAATCAGCCTGTAATGTTTCCACTGCAGGGACTCTAGTCTTATCTCTGTGATAGTGGGCCCTTGAGAGGCTCTCTCTTCTTGAGAACTATCTACATAATCAGAAGGTTCATACGTATGCATATACGTTTATTTACTTTACTTCCTCCAAATTAAAGAGGAAGGAAACCCTCATGTTTCCTCCGGAAGAGGAACTTTATTATAAATACTGAATTATGTTAAAAGCTGATTCTTTGTTAGTAAAATAATGTTTCCTCCTATGGGCAGCGTTATTTTATATTGGTAAACAAACATAACATGGCTTTTATGAACTTAATTAGTATTAAATGTTAAGCATTTCAAATTCTAGACTACGTCATGCCTATATTGGCAATCGAGCCTATTTAAGACTTGATGATTTTGTTGGCATTCCTTAGACCACCATTGCTTGACAACAGGAGGCATAAACCTCTTTTTTGTTAGGTTACTAGTCATTGTCACCTATAAAATATCGGCACCCTCCTCAAAACTTCGTTAAAATCTCAATACTTACCAAACTGATGCAGTGCTTATTTTCATACAGTATCAAGGCCATCATTAGGTACACCTCTGCCTAACCCTTAGGGAATGACAGGCGTGAAGCTATGTATGTATGTTGGTATGTATCAAGATCACCATTAAGTCAGTCTTTCAAGGACTACCAAAGTCAGATTTTTCGCATTTAATTCGCTCCGCGCGGATCCGTTTTTTGGATATTTTTTACACTGTGACTAAGATTGAGCGAACAGATCGACGCGAGCTAAATGTTGCGTGAAGTAATCGGTTTTAAGTGCATTCGGTTTGATTTGGTTTAAATGTTGACGCCGTTGGTCAATTTTAGAATTTGAAACCTATTCAACGTTATCATTATTTCAAACCTCAGTCCGCTACTGCTAGAAGAAAGTTGTTGCACTATCTGGCTTAACACAAAATACACATTCCTGTGACTGACTTCAAGAGGACGCATTTGTCCCAGCAGCAGTGAGAACATATTAATCATTTCATATTTAACTGATAACATCAAACAATGTGAATGTCCTTAACATCTTCTTCTAAAATAACTGATCATCTTTACATGACCTAATTCCAATACCACATGCAATCATGTTAACACAAACGAACAGACAAACAGACATGCAACATCTATCTCGTGTCTAACGTCACGCGGAAGACCAACGGTAATTAGAATTCTGCTCACGAGGAAACAATTGAAAAGGTCATACATACGCTACACTGTACGGTAGGAACACCTCACGGATAAGTGGAGGCCGTGAATATTCACGCCTTCATTATAGAAGGGTAGGGCAGTAGGTGGACAATGATTGTAGGTATAAGAGCTCTGCCAAGCAGTCGTGTCCATAATCATTCTCCTGCCCTTATCCCAATTTATTTGCCACATATCTTCTTCGGCGCATATCTTCTTCGGGACCGGTCAATGTGGGCGACACTTGGGGGAGGTATATGTCCAGCAGTGGACGTCTTTCGGCTGAAATGATGAATGATGATGATGATATCTTCTTCTTCCATGCTTCTCTTTAATGCTTCATCTCAGCAGTCAACTCCTTTCTAGCTAGGTATCATCCTTGGCACAGTCAAAGTATCGTTTCTTTGGTCTTGCCTCTATCTGGAAGAAGATGAGTCCAGCACAATACCAGCCACGAATTCTAATCCTCGTAGGTGTAGTGTTCACTAGCGCTACTGCAGAGCTGTTCTGAAATCAGTTTCTAAGTAAGTTTTATTGGGTTTTCCAGCAGATTCTCTCAGTAGCAACCAGGCGTCTGGATTTGAGCCGGATTGATGGCAATAGGGTTTCCTTCCGTTACTTGGGACATATAACTAAATAGCGAAATATATATGTGTGTGTGTGGTACTAGGTACTATACACCTCTGCCTTACCCTTCGGGGGTTACAGGCGTAATGTTATATGTAAAAGATATATTTCTGTACGGCCGTTAAACAATATAACGCTTGTTAGTCTAAAAACTGCAAATAGAGGAAACAATTGTAAAGGTCATGCACGCCACATTAGTAACACGGTACGTGGACCTAAAATGGTATGTTTAGAGATTCTGTTCCGCGTTGCCACTAGATATGGCGCTGACGGAAAAGTAAGGTATAAGTTATGTTGTGTCTTTATAGTAGTTAAACACAGAGATCATGTGTTATTGTAGGAGAGATATGCTATGGTTTTTAATACTAAAATGACAGTCCAAGCTTGGAAACCTGATTGCTGAATTCTACCGTATCAATCATAAAAACTAAATGAAACACGCCAATCCCTCCGTCCCGTTGTATTTATAAATATTTGTTATGCGTTGTATGTTTATTGTTAACTAGCTGTTGTCCGCGACCTTCGCCCGTGTAAAATTATTATAAAAATATTAGAATCGGATTTTGTTAACAATTTCAAGGGTTTTAAAATCTTCAGTCACAGTGCTGTTAGATGGAATCAATCAAGACTGTTGCAGTATCAGCACCTCTTTGTTTCCAAACAATTAAGAAATCAGCTTGCCGCATATCTTGTCCTTAGACAATGATGGTCGATGTCTGGATGGAGAATGCTTGTGCAATTCGCGAAAGTGTCAATTCTTTTGACCCTAGTATATGCCATATACTTGGGCTTTACGCCTCAAGACTGCTCCTCCGTTCGGGTCACATTGATCGCGGCCTTGGTTATGTTGTTACCATGCTCTAAGAACACGTTAGATGATGTGTCCTATTTTGACTAAATGCCAAACATATCAAAAAACAGGTCATCGATCTTGCCCGTGCTATGAGGCTCTTGTGATAATGCTTGCCTGGGTGCAGGAGCTGAGGGTGCAAAAGTGAGGTGTGCTTTCTAGAGGGGCTGTATTGGATACGTCCAGGCTCAACGTATTCATGAATCGATCCCTGCGAGCAGACTGAAGAGACTCAATCCTGCTCTGTTAACTGTGTATCCATGGCGGACATCTTGTTTACAACAGTGGTCTTCAAATCATCCACTGTGTTGGCCAATCTTTTTATTTCTCTGAGGATTTCTTGCTGAGTCAAAAATGAAAAACATTAGATCACTGAGGGCATGCTTTTTGTCATAAAGAGTGGTTTCCATGCACGTGAGTTGTGGTACGTCCTCAGGGCCGGCTGGATTTTCCGTGACCTTTTTTAAGGCTGGCGTGCTCTTCTTGCAGTTGGCCCATTGCACATCAGTTAACACCAGCGCGAAGTCGGAGTGGAATTTTGCAGGAATCCTCACGTTCTTGAACGCACTGCTGAGTTCTTCATTTGGCTTGAAAAATGAAAGAAAGAAAGAAAAGATCTACAACTGGCTGCAAGATTGATAGTAGAAATTAACTGACGTTTTTACATATAAACACCGCCATGCTTTTCACGCATCAAAACCTGCACCTTTAAAGGCTAGGCCCTTCAAGCTGCAAGTTTGCTTCCATCAACAACGTCTTATCAAGTGGTATTTTTAAAGCTTACCATAATCGTCAACTGCCTCGTTACCCTAGTAGTAGTCGCAAGCGTGACTGCGGAAAATGAGGTCTTGGTTCAATTTCCGGGTTGGTCAAAGTGTTATTGAGTTTATTTTAAATGTATTTGATTTTAAATTCCAGGATTTTTTTAGTAGCAGCCGCGGAGTCTGGATTTGTGCCTAGGCACACGCACTATTACATGGCACTTCAAACATACTGCTGACGAAATCTTCTTCTTTACGTGTCTATGAAACTCAAATGGTGTTGGACCTGTATGTAGAGCCACCCGCACAACCCTAAAATTTTTCTGCACCTATCAGGATAGGTGCAGGTGGTTGTGTGGGACTGGGTGTATTTGTAAGTAATAGTGGGTGAAGTGTGGGGTTTGAATAATTCCCAATAATAGTGGAAGGAAGAAATTCTATTTTTAACGCACAAAGTTCACATAAAATAACCAGTTCCATAAGACAGAAGGAGTGACAGCGAGAAAGTCAGATAGAATAAAGAAAATAATGAAAACTAACAAGCGTGGAGGTTTTATACAGGATTTAAATATATATGAAAAAGTTTGTCTACGTTAGGTACCCCCTACCTCTACCTAACACTTCTTATATCTGTGCTGTTATTAAATATATTTCGTCTTGGACAATTTATATAGAAAAAAATCTATGTTACCTTAATTTTTATGAAGACTCTGAATTTGAAATAGGTTAATAAAATATTTTGAGTAATAATATATATCACGTAGAGTTCTTCGAATATATGGTCTGTTGGGCAGATCAACTCAGCACTCGGGAGTCTCGAAGGGTGGTATCGTCGAATTATTGGAAGAATCGTTCCCAGAAGTAAATTTCTTCAAATTTAGGAAAAGGGTAACCGGAAAGGGTCAAAAAAATCTGACCTTAATCCACTGGTCTCAAACCTAACACAAATGAAAAGTTTAGTTAGAAAAACCAGTTTTTTAAGGACTGAGCTTCCGGAAAGAGAAAAATCGATAAAATGGACTTTGCAAAAGAAGAATCAAAAATTAACAATACTTACCAAGAAAAAATTAAAAATCACACGCTCTTCAAAATCAATATGGGCTATTTGCGTCAATGACACTGATATCCAGTAATAATACATACTTAGCAATATTTAATATTCAGATTTAGGCATAATTTCCTTTGAAATAATTAGAAGATCACCTCTTAAAATACAGTGCACAAATGAAAAAAAAAGAGATATTTTTGAATTTAAAGTTAACAATTTAAAAGAAGCTTTGAGGTTTTAGCAAAGAGGCTAAAATGCAGAAATAACTCTGCAACGCGTGATGTTATTATAACTGTCGACAACAATCAAATATTGTGAGATAGAGAATCGAACGTGATCCTACCACATATAAAATAAGTAAGGTAAATCGGAACAAAGGGGAAGAAAAGTCACGTGTGTATAGCAAAATTTTCCGCGGCCAATAATCGGATGGGTGACCTAGCAAATAGTTTACTTGACCTCCACTGTACATTTAGATGCAAATAAGTCTTTAACAATGCAATGGCCAGGCAGTTATGATAATATAAATTCCTTTGAGTTGATCTCATAATTGTATGCACAAGTTTTCATGATAATCCAGGGATGAAGGAAGAAACGCTTTGTATGATAGACATTTGTTAATTTGTTTATATTCTTGAATAAATATGATATATTTCGTTGTTTGTGTGATTGATTAACTATCTAAAGATTTTTTGTTATCTGCAACAACGTGAAAATCTCTTGTCTTCTTAATTCAATGTTTTGAAACTAACGGCCACTATTTTAAGTATGATTTCGGCTGAAAAACGCTTTTTCAACAATATCTTCCAAGGTCCTATTATATCGCCTATACTTTTAACTCTAACTTTAAATTATTGATAAACCCAGAGTCAAGTTTCGCCAAACTTAAAACCTCGACAAATGTAGGTATGGTTAAACTATCATCCCAGAGCTGTAACTTTACTTTTCGTATTAACAGTTTTATGATGAAATGCTAAACAACCATTGAGAAAATTGTACAATTTTCCACTAGTAATAGATCAAAAAAAAAAAAAAAAATCAAAAGTCATTTATTCAAACTAGGCTGAAAATCAGCACTTTTCGAACGTCAAAGACATACATCATACTTATATAATCCTAACCGCAAGAGCTAGGTCTCGAAACCAGTATTAACACACGCTACATACTTCCGATGAACGTACATTTTCACACAATAATATACAATTATTAACTTTAATTACAATTTAATTAATAAGTAATCTAGTTCTTTTTCTCATCAAAATAAATGGTGGAAATAGAAATCCCCGCTTGTATTATATTCAAATTCGGTGACCGTGAAAATGGTACCACGAGAGTTAGTAGTATACGCAAAAACACGGATGCTTTTTTATGTGTTATGTGACGGTCCTTTCCGATTCCAACTAAAGTACTTTCACAGTTATTATGCCTATAGCTAGACTGTATTTTAATCTTCTCGTTTTTGATTATTTATTCTGCCCGTGACTGATATTTTTTAAATAAATTCATAGGTTTGACGAAGCATCCGCCTTTTATATCTGGTCTTGACCAAAAGTCGGTCTTGGCTATAATAGTCCCAGTCAGTTCAAGATTGTGAAACCGATTCAGCATCTAGTTCCCTAAGTAGACTTGCATAACGGATTTGCTTTGTTTTTTCCACTAGATATATCACTTTTCTTTTAAAACGTTATAAATACTAACTACTGTCGCTACAAGTATTTAACTGGTACAATGATTTATGCAAAGACTTTCAGAGGTATAACCGTTTAGTAATGACATATAAACGAACATAAACTTATCTTATTATCAACTAATATATTATCATCTAATATATATTATCATAACAATCCTAATGACGTCTATAAATTGATTTAATAGCCATTGTTCTTTTATGTGCAAACCACGCGTATACTATACGCCATGTTTTTTTCCATTGTTTACATTTTCATCGGAAGCGTTCGTAAGTGTTCGAGTTTTTCCAGTGTAACTGGCTTTTGTTAATTATTTGTTGATTTATTCCGGTTTATGGAGAAAATTGGCGGAATTTGATTAATTGGCACAAGATGAGGGTATAATTTTCTGATGTGCTCAGATATAATTGGCGGTTACATTATATCGTGGAAATACATGTAAGGCTGCATAGTAAATAGGTATTATGAGTTTATCTCTCTATTTTATAAGTATATACGGGCTTAATGGCTTCCGTATTGTCTTAGATATGGTATATTATAACTAACTATGGTATATAACTTTAACTTTTTATTTTTATGAATATTTACTTTATTATCAATAACCAAACTAAAAATAATAATATAAACATGTACATATAGAAAAGAGAAAAATCATTTAAGGTCGTCAAATTGACACATCCACATCGCTGTCAACGGGAACAGTGTCCAGAAGGCTGACAGTATTGCCACGTTGGATGGCAATGCTGATTCTTTGACCGATAAATAGACCGTGAACAGAAGGCTGGCCGCCTTCTGTTCACGGGAAGTGTCGACCAACCGCTTGGCAATATGCCGAAAGACTAACTGGGCACTCGGACCTCATGGCCCTAGTGTTTCAACCCCGAACGGCTCAAACAAAGAACGACCAATAAGATTTTATTATTTGAGTATTTGCACCGTTTGAGGTTTTCAGCACAGGCAGCAGCCGCTCCAGCACAACTCGCGGTGCTAGGACGATGGGATGGCGTAAGAGTGTTGACACATACATCCCACACCAAAGGTCTACCCAACTTCCAAGGCATCATAGTCATACTGTCTGGTCTCTCACCATCGTCACGTGCAATGCCATTGAGTTCTAAAATAGCAGGGGACCCAGGTGACAAGAGCACGATAGATGGTGTCATTAATGCTAGCAGGAAAGGCCATGGTGTCCGAGGCTGTCGACTGCTTCACCACATTGAGAACCGCCAAAACGCAGGCAAGTAGCGAGCCAAAACGTGGTGTTACCCGTCATAGTCCCTGATGTTGGGTGACGGTAGTGCCTGAAGCCAGAGGCCCGACTCCTACTCTCCTATAGCCACCAGGTGGGCACGCTCCGCAGTAGTCTAGTCCTTTATAATTTACATAGACTCTAGATTTTGTTGGACGTTTTTTTTATTCCAAATAGGTGCACCAACTTAATACCCTCAATAAAGGGTAAGTAAAGTAACCAACAGAGACCAGCGGTAGCCCGGTGGTATCGGCCCCAACTAACGACCTGTAGGCCGTGGGTTCGAACCCAAGGAGGTGCATTACTCGTATAATTTATTACGTCACCACTGCTTTCTGCTAAAAACTTTTTGAGGAAACATCCTCGAACAAAAAGTTCGGAGACATGTGACATCTAACAACCCACACTGGGCCGGCGTGGTGGATTGCAGTCCCCTCCCTCTCATAAAGAGGAGTCCTGTGTCCCAGCAGTAAGTTGACCACCGCCATTGATTAGTTACTGTCTTGGGTTAATTAGTTTGTAAAAAGAACTGTTTTAAAAAATAGTCCTCTGTGCTAGCATCTTTAAAACAGCTATAAAATTAAAGATCCATCTACCAGATAATCTTCTAATACCAGGTTATGCTTGTGCTTCGTTAAATGATCAACAATGTCAGGTTCAACAGCTCGCCAAGGTCAAAAGGACAGTCTTTATACACTTTTATCGTCCGCCAGACAAACATTAAATATATTCTCAAAAGGATTTGACAGACCGAAGTGCAGTTACACAGAGTAGTTAATTTACAGAGACTTCAAATAATACTGGCAGGGCACAAAAAAAATCTTTTTTCTGTGCAATCTTTTTGATACACACAGACGCAGATACATGTATCTGCGAAATCGCGGTGCATACGTTTACACTGCACAGTTTGAAAATGGTAAAATCAGTAGAAACCATGGAATCAGACTAATATCATGGTTTATTTAGATTAGTGACAAAACGATTACCATGTATTCAGTACCATCATCTGATAGATCCCACACACACATAGAAATTTTTCATCGGTGTTAAAAAAAAACAGCTGTTTCCTATTAAAGTGCAATACGTACACGGTCAAAATGTATGGAACAGGATTTTTTTGATTTGATACAAGTTTGGTCAATTTCTTACGGAATTAAATAAAATTTTGGCTGCGCTTTCTTCAATCCACGTTCTTTTTAGTAATTCAAAAAATTTTATTCTATTTTAATAATAAACTTGTGTAGTACATTTAAATGTCTCATCTTACTTGAAACGAGGTTTATCAGCGCGCGCACAGCACTGGCATCGCGGAATACAGCCTCACGACCTAAGTCGCGTGGGAGCACGTCGCCAGCATTGACAAGTCGGTTACGGCCATTAAAAACGAGGCCGGGAATTGAGTTATAAGCAAGAAAGTGTTCAATTCTGTCAACAAAGTTGAATAGAATGGAGATTGGGAGCCTTCAGTCATACAAACTGGAACATGGGGGATATCCCTGGAAATCACAACGCCGAGAATAACTTCCGGAGATTTATTGTGAAGGACGGTACGGTTCAATCCGTCACATTATCTCCGGGTGTTCTAGTCTGGCTAACGGAGAGTACTTGCATAGACACAACCTTGTAGCCAGGATAATCCATCATCAATTTGCTCTAAAATATATTCTTGTAGAATCGGAAGTGCCGTACTATAGGTATGTGCCCGACCCAGTTCTATATCACATTGTACTGAGATCGATCCATCATCACTGACAAGACTATTGTAGCCAATAAGCCTGATGTAGTGGTGGTGGATCAATCAGAGCGGCGCAATGATTGTTGACATAACGTTCCGCATGATGAGAACCTCGTGAAAGCCGAGAAAGATAAGCTAATCAAGTATCTTGACTTGGCTCACGTGGTTGTCGACATGTGAGAAGTGGACTCGGCGATCATTGTGCCGATAGTTGTATAAGCCCATGGCTTAATTGTCAAGAGCCTCGACCAATACCTGAGGAGATTCTCGTTAGGCAGCTGGATCAAGGACCAAGGACTTGATTCAGAAAGCAGTACTTCTGGACACGGCTCCTATTGTTAGGAGGTTCCTCGCTCTGGAGCCCTGACCGCCGGTAGCTTGGACCCTGTTCCCGATACCGGTGGGCTACAATTTTTTATATTTTTAAATGTTTTTTTTTACTGTTTTTTGTAAGGAATATTTAAAATGTAATTAATTTGTATATAAATAAATAAAGGAAATAAGTTGTGTAGTCCCTGTTTCAATTCCCCACTCTGTAGCACCGAAATGCAGTTAGCAGCAAGTCCGCTGCATTCGTAAACCGCTGTACAAATATTGATTTTGTGATTTAAACTCCATGATTAATTATCTGCCAAGTTTATAGTCTCACTGCCTTGTTTGAACAAGAATATTGGTAGTAAGTACTGTGTAAATTATTTGAGAGCGTTGACTCCGTGGCCAATGACAGACTTAGTTTTGGAAAGAATGTGCTTGAATGTTTTTTAGGATCCCCTTCCTCCAAATGCAAAATACGGATTCCTTATACTTACAGGATCACTCGTGTATAATCTGTCTATAGGCACACATTAATTTGAATTTATATGTAGTGCCTTTTCACTTTTACCAGTAAATAGATATGAAGTGACGAGTTTTAAACTCCATTAAACAAAAATCTTTAAATTACGGCCCGAATATTATGGATGATTGTCTATGATGAGCGTATACCGTTTTTTTCACAGAGCCGTCGTTCCTATCAGATGTTTTATCCTGGCCGCTGAATTTTCTGACCAGATTGTCCGAAAAATACCCTGCTGTGGCTTGCGTGATGGGGTTTTGACCTGTTTCGGTCTTTGCCATTTAGTCTTTTGGGTAACCGTAACTTAAACCCATTTCGGCTGTTGCCAAAAATGGCCGCCATAAAAGCCTTTTTTTTCTTCGTTTACGTCTTTAGTTCATAGGTTCTTCTTTTTGGTGATTAAACAATTAGTTAAGTTCCTCTTTTGTGGGTGTGAAATATGGGAAATCAAAATACTTTAATTAATATAATACTAAAAAACTAAAAACACAAACTATTTTATTTCAATTTTGAATCGTCTTCACAGTCGTAAAGTCATATCCTTCACTCCGCTATCTTACAAGTTCTTCTTTCTCACACACACACTCGCTCTCACTCACTGCTGTCATCCCCACTTGAATGACAATAGACTTGTCACCTATTATTACATGAGACACAAAAATACTATTGTTATACAACATTATTTTTAGTATATGCAAAACCTGAATATAGTTTGTTCAGAATAAGTAACTGAGTCGATTCCAATAATTTTTAAACCATGTTATATTTTTTCCCAAACAAAGTTAAAAGTTGGATACCGAGCGACTTTGAGTACCTATCGCAATAATTTAGGTACCTACTGCCAAATTAATATTATCAATGAGCTCAAGACGACGCTGGAGGCACGCGCTGCGTGGTGACCGCGTTTTTGTGCGAACAACTAGGTAACAGAACAAGCTTATAACTTTGTGATTTTTCATGATAGTTTTGAAATTTTGTACATAGATTCTTTACATAAAAATACTAGACACGTGTATCAGGTTTCGCATATACTAAAACTAAAGTTGGATATACAATAAATTATGATATACTATACATACTGTACTCTTGGGCCTTCCCTTTCAGGGTACCGAACATCTACATAATAGCAAACTCATTTATGTAAACTATTTAACTCCAATCATTTCAAAAACCCACTTTTAAAAATTGTCAACTCGAGAACCGAACCCCAGTGCTATCATCCACCGACACTAATGAAACATGTAATTAAATGTATAAATATTAATCAAGCGACAGTGTAAGTACGGTAAGCACGCGAACACGAACGGCGGAAAGTTTTCATCGTAAAGTGCAGGAAAAATTAGGTTTTAACGTTCAAAAATGAATTTGTAAAATGTTTGTTGTGCATGTGTTTTGTTGAAAATAGAGCTAGAAATTAATAAATTAGAAGGTTTTAGTGCACAGTTTACATCCACAAAAACATTTCATAAAATACTTTTAGGCTGCTCGCTGTAAGAATCTTTTTTCTGCCTTTAGTTTGAGGTCATGTTAATAATATAATATTTTATTTTATTATTTTTAGACCAGCGAAAAGTGGTGGCAAGAGCGTAGCGAAGACGGATGAGATCATTAATACGAGCGTGCCGCGCCATGCGACCTGCATCCTTGCTGTAGGAGACGCCATAGTGTTCGACGCAGTCGACTGCTTCACCATATTGACAGCGATGTGGAGCCGGAAGCTTGAGTCAGCGGTAAATTTCGCGTTTTGAGAGGTTAAGGCCAATAGAATTAAATTGCTGTTTGAGTAGTTGTAGGTCATTCAAAACGGTGTCAACATCAACTCCTAGCGTTCCATCACCTCATAGCTTTCCATCATCTAAATACCACACGTTAAATTTTGAATTTAGTTGTTGGATTATGGGATGAATAGCCAAACTGAAAATGACAGGTCCGAGAGGGGGGGGGGTCACTTTGTTCAAAACGTTGTTCTTGTACAGTAATTTTGATGGATGCCTATAAAAATGCCACAAAAAATCAAAAATTTCGGCTAGTTGTTTTTGACCTTCAAAAAAGGAGGAGACGCTCTCAATCTTTTTTTTTCTTCAGCCAACAAAGTGTCCTTATTCAGGGAGTTGAAAGCAGTGAAATACAGTGAATTAGCTCATTCATTATTATAATTATTGCATTTAGAAAAAACGCTGTCAAAGTCAAATTCAATTGATTCATTATTTAAAATAAACCGAATTAAGGCTCTCATAAAAAAAATCGTTTCATTGACAAAGTTCAGAGTGAAAATACAGTGTAGTAGTTCAGCATGTGTTGAATGAAGAGTTTTCATGCAATTGTCAATTGCTTTCGATTACATCTCGATACTTGAGACATTTTGTAGTAAAGTTTGTTTTCATTATCATTTCTAATCTGGCACACGTGGTGGTGATTGCTATTATGACAACATAGTCTGGTTTCTCCAACACCATAGATAGATATATTTCAGTATTACCAATTTAAATTGTCTTTTGGGGGACCAGATAATTTCTGTAGTTTCGGTGCAATCAGTCAGAATTTTATGTTTTTTAGAAAACTGATGTTAACTTCCATTGTTCTTTTATTGCATTACGTCTGTAAAACAAGGCCCAAATTATTTGAAACAGAAGATTTCAATGTACTAACTGTCAAAAAAATCTACGCTTGGGGGTCTAGAATCATGTGCTGATTCTAGACCCCCAACAGTTTGCGTAGTAACTTGTTGAATTGTCGATGTCCTCCCTTCTTGCAGTGTATTGTGTGTGTCAAGAAAAAGGGTATAGCTTAGTACGTACTCAAGGCATTTTTTTAAACAAGTATTCTATTTTGAAACTTGTTATTGACACTTCAAGTCTCCAGACGAATGTAAGGACTATGATACTCATATGCCCACTTAATAGTATTTGAAACTCCCCCAGAATGACTATGGCCTGTGCAATTACGATGCTACGCGGAAAACTCGAGTACCTATATTAATTACTCACACTTGTAATTATCTATGAAACATTTAAAATTGATATCATTGTGATGATGAACTATTTATTTTATCATACCCTTTTGATGGAAGTTCTATCTTTGATATAAGCTAGACGAAAGTACTTAAAACTTACTAATGTTATGCAACAAGAGATAACAATCCATTTCTATAGCTTAATCATATACATAAGTTATTAGTTTGACTGGTAGAAAATGTTAAATAAATACTGAGATTGAAGTGTTAAATAAATAAATAAATCTTCTGTGGTAAAAAGACCGTGATGATTATTTTTGGTCTAAAGAAGTCCACTGTTAACTTTTCAAAAAAACCAATCGCCATTTATTTTGACCCTTGCTTATTAATTTTATGGCTAGCATTAGGCGCATTTATTTTTTTTATTTCTATAAAATATAATGCAACAAATAAATTTTAACGAGTAATGATTTTCATGTTTTAGAATAAATATCTTTTTTTTGTATAAAGTAAGATTCATAATCTGAGGTCTTAAATATAAATGGTTCCACATACTTTTGTATTTTGCTTACTTACTGATTTGTTTGCTACTGGCATGTGTGTCAAATAAAAGTATAGATAGTTATCGTTGGACAAGTGGTGACGTAAGGGTGTCATACAGCAATCATTTATCGACTTGTATCGATTGTGAGGCGTCTTGCTGTCTACTGTCACGTATGCAATCGTGAGGCTCGACATTAGTTATAAGGCAATTTTGAAAACTTACATACCTATGCTTTCATATAAACCAGAAATGTTATCTTTTTCTAACGGTGTAAATGTTCAATTACAATAATTTTACTTTCCGAAATTCCTTTGGATGCAACCATTCTTACCTGGGAACACGTGGGTAATCAGAAGTTTCGGCCACGAGTTCCCGGGAGACCAAACTATTACTAACCAAACGAACTGACCACAGACGGTGGTGGTGACGTGGTCGGTGGGGAGAAATATTCGTCGCTCGCTAGTCGTGTCCAAGAGTACCGCTTTCTGAATCAAGCCCTTGATCGGGCTACCAACGAGAGCGCCTCCTCAGGAATTATTATTATTCATTCCCTTACATTCTATTTACATTTTAAATATTTCTTTAAAAAACATTATTATTTCCTTTATTTATATTTTTACAAATTATTTACATTTTTAAATATTCCTTAAAAAACAATATAAAAAACATTCAAAAATATAAAAAAAATGTAGCCCACCGGTATCGAGAATAGGGTCCAAGCTACCGGCGGTCAGGGCTCCAGAGAGAGGAACCTCCTAACAACACGAGCTGTGTCCAGAAATACCACTTTCTGAATCAAGCCCCTTGATCCAGCTGCCTAACGAGAGCCTCCTCAGGTATTGGTCGAGGCTCTTGGCAATTAAGCCATAGGCTGATACGATTATCGGCACAATGATCGCTGAGTCCCCATTCCACATGTCGACAACCTCGCGAGCCAAGTCAAGATACTTGGTTTTCTTATCTTTCTCGGCTTTCACGAGGTTCTCATCATGCGGAACCGTTATGTCAACAATCATTGCGCGCCGCTCTGATCGATCCACCACCACTATATCAGGCTTATTGGCTACAATAGTCCTGTCAGTGATGATGAATGACAATGGTGATGTGTACAATGTGATACTGCCATTTTCGAGAACTGGGTCGGGCACATACCTATAGTACGGTACTTCCGATTCCACAAGGTTGTATTTTAGAGCAAGTTGCTGATGGATAATCCTGGCTACAAGGTTGTGTCTATGCAAGTACTCTCCGTTAGCCAGACGAGAACACCCGGAGATAATGTGACGGATTGATTCGCCTGGACGGTGGCATGCCCGACATATGTCAACCGTACCGTCCTTCACAATAAATCTCCGATAGTTATTCGTCATCATAACTTCATCCATAATTGCACAGACAAAACCTTCGGTTTCTCCGAAGAGGTCCCCGGAACGTAGCCAGGCTATGGAGGCTGATAGGTCTACATCGAGCCCACGCAGGGCCCGGAAAAAGCGTCCGTGAAGCTCCTTACTCTGCCATACCTCCATGCGGTCGTTAGTGTCAAGCACTACAGGTTTGCGCCAGTTCTCTTTAGCCAAGGATAGTAGTCCCCACGTCGGTTTCAAAAAAATATTCCCTGAGACTGCATATCTCGCGATTGTGGAGAGTCTTAGCGTTTAAAAAGCCTCGACCCCCACACCTCCGCGGGATATGCAGTCTCATAACGGAGGAACGCGGGTGATGCATTCGATATGCCGTCAACAATGTACGGACCCTCCTATCTAGGGCGTCTAGTTCTGTTTGAGTCCATTTGAGTATGCCGAAAGAGTACATCCAAACCGGCATGACCCAACCGTTGAAGGCACGTACCTTATTGCCGCCTGATAAAACACTATTAAATACTTTTTTCAGGCGGCCAAAGAACACAAAGGGCAAAGAAGGAACATGGATGGGTTTTAGTCAGTACAAGTCTGACACTCCCTTCCGCTCTACCCAGAGCGGGGGGGTCATTTGATGATTTCCCGTCCTAAAAAAAAAAAAGGCGGCCAAAGAAGCGCTCCTTCAACGATTGCTTCATGTCAGCAACATTGATGCCCAGCGCTTCCGACATACCCAAATACTTGTAGGTTTCGGTTGCTGAGAGGGATCTAAGATTTATGGAATCTCTTTACATGCATGACCGCACATTTGTCCACACCAAATTCCATCCTGATGGCGCTACTGAAAGTTTCAGTTACCTTCAGTAGCTCCATCAGTTGCAATTTGTTGGGGGAAAGAGTTTCAGATCATCCATGTAAAGAAGGTGAGATATGACCTGACCACCTCTCCTCAACCGGTAGCCTAGACCTGAATCCTCCAGCAATGTGCTTCTGAGCACATTCTGAGGATTCAGGGCTAGACAGAACCATAGTGGGCTCAGACTGTCGCCCTGGAATATTCCCCGTTTAATCCATACAGGTTCATCGTTCCCCTGGATCTGTCGACATCCTGGATATCGAAGGACCGTCCTCCATTGCCCCATACACGACTCAAGGAAGGCGCGTAGAGTTGCATCTATCTTGTATAACTCCAGCACCCTCATGAGCCATGTATGTGGCACCGAGTCGTAGGCCTTCTTATAATCTATCCAGCATGTAGACAGATCCTTGCGGGATCGACGAACCTGTTGGCTAATGGCCATGTCGATGAGGAGTAGGTCCTTAGTGCCGCGGGACCCATTCCTACATCCATTTTGAGAGGCAGACATAATGGAGTTTTTGTCAATGTGTGTATTAATTTTAGCTCTCAAAATGGATGTAAGAAGTTTATAGACCGTAGACAAACACGTGATCGGTCTATAATTTTTGGGTTCCGCGGGACTACCTGACTTATGGAGCAGGTGGGTAACGCCTGTTGTTAAAAACTGCGGTAAGGACCCAGACTCTAAGGATGACTGGAATTGGGATGCCAGGCAAGTGTGTGAACTACTAAGCCATTTGAGCCAGAAGTTGTGCAGTCCGTCCGGTCCCGGTGACTTCCAGTTCGGTAACGGACGAACTGCTCTGGCTATATCTAAAGGTGTAATCAAAATTGGCTCCATTTCTGGGATAGGTTAACACACTCGATTGACATCACGCATCCAGTCAGCCTCAGTATGACAGACGGGCACCGACCAGATGCTGCGCCAGAAAGAACTCGTAGCAGCATCATCCGGGCGGCACACGTCTGTCATATTTAGCTCGGGTCGCTCCCAAGCTCTGTATACCCACCTCTCATCGCTCTGGAACATGCGATTCTGTGAGTATCGATCAACCCGCCGCTTATACCTCCGAATACGGTTCGCCCATGCATAAACTTTCTGCTTCAGGATGTCGATGCGCTCTGTGACACGGGACATGTATTCTTGAGGACTGATTCCAGTCCCCGAGAATGCCCGCCTCACAAAGCGCATCACACGTGGTCGTGTATTGCCCTCCCTGAAGCAGTGTAGTTTGCCGATGAGTACCCTGGCCCCGTCGATGCGGCGCTCGATCCTGCGCTGCCAGGCTGGTACGGCTGGTTTTGGTCGAGTAGCTACGTCACAATTTGGGAACTTGACGTTAGCTAAACGACATGCCGCAACAGCCCCACAGTACAGGATCGAGTGTGTATCAACGAGGTTCTCGCTACTCTCGAATATATTCTCTAGTTGCGAGTCCAAGGCACACACCAGCGCCCTATTTTTATTATGCATGGGTAACCGTGGTAATCGCGGCCTAAGTTCGGTAGGAGTGGATCGATATTCACGAAGCGCATCTTCCAGAGCGATCCTCAATCGGTCGTTGCACTGGCTACTTACCACAGCAACCCTATCATCTTCCTCTACAACAGCTGGGTTGAACCGCGGCGGGGTTGCGTCAATAACTGACGCTTGCACCGCGGTTTGTGCCGGAGTTAAAACGATACGGTTGCTCAGTACCTCTGAGCGCAGCCTATCAAGTACGGCGTCGTCCAACATGTGATTGCGTTGGATGACCCGCACCTGATCCGACAGTCGTTGGGCCGAAACGTTGACGGTTGGTTCAAGTACCTGGAACAGAGACAGCATCCCAACACGGTACGCAGTGAGGTTAGTTCCCCCCTCTGTAGACCCATAGTATGCGCGCATGACGTTCTCGTTAATGGAATGAGTCCATCTCATGCGCTGCACACAACCACCGGCAGCGGGGACCCGGCTCGGGGCCGGATGGCCCCTAAGTCCCAAGCTTCTCGGTGGCCGGCCTCTCCCCTGCCGACGTACAGGTGTTGGCGACGTCGGCGGAGAGAAATACTCGTCGCTCGAGCTCGACGCAACTGCCACTGCCGGTGTCACAGCACTCACGATGGGGCTGGATTCCGGCGGCGGCGAGGCGGAGCTGAGCGACGGGTCCGGAGGTGGTAGGCGTGCACGTCTAGCTGCTGCTCTGGTCAACATTTTAAGTCTTCATTCTTTATTTTCAAAATTTTCTTCGTATGACATGGCTGTCAAATTATGTCAGATGAATTGGGTATTTTTTTATATGTATTCTTTTCGGTTATATTTCTCATTTTGTAGAATATTCTTATATTTTAGTAACAAAACTGCTATTTTAAAAGTGTGATATGGTTTAAAATTTCCGGTATATTGTTTTACTATATAAATTTAAGAAAATTTGATAAATTGGTTACGAAGACGTTTATTTGACGTTAGTGTTGCCAGATTATTATTATTATCTTTATTTATTTTTTCACATATTATTTACATTTCAAACTAAAGAATATAAAAACATTTAAATATAGATGGCCCATCGCCCATCGGCATTAAGAACTGGTCGGGGCCGAGAGAAAAACCTCCTCACTATGCAAAAGCAGTACTGCCGGCACCGCCGGTTCCAGGAGTACTGCTTTCTGAATCAAGCCTTTGACCCAGCCGCGCAATGAGAACCTCCTAAGGTGTTGGTCGAGGCTCTTTGCTATAGGTCCATTAACCGTTATTCATTAAGAGCAATAAGTAAATTTAATGAATTTCAAAGAGAATGTTCTCTTATACGAAATCTTTCTTCCTTCACTATCTTCAAACGCTAGTTCATAAGCAAGCTAAGTGAAAAAAAAATAGAATGTGGACCTAATGAAAATGTCCCAACCCAACAGAGACAAAGTCAAACATCAACCTCCACTATTAATCATTTAAAACCCACCTCAAACAAACAAACCGAACCTTAGACAATGCATGGAAGCCTTGATTCAATTACTCGATATAAAGTAAAACTTGACCTCGAATCAATTAATCTGATTCTAAACGATTCTCGATTGATATTCGGTTCTCGTGTTGAGGCCGGTCGTGTTGAGGTTCATCGCCCATGGCAAGGTTATTAGGAAGAACCGAGCTAATTGGTGCAATAACCGCTAAATACAGTCAGGGAAATTAATTGGATATCAAACTACATCAATTCGCCTGGGTATGGTCATTCCATAGGCAAAGAATGACAGCATTATTTCGTATATAACAATTTAAGTTTATTGTTAATTTGATAAAAAGTAAACTCTCCGACTTTACACACTTTGAATATTTACATAATTATGCTTGTGTTTATTGTTAATTAGTAGTTTGTTTACTAATTATGTGGTACTTGAGTCATTGACAAACAAACACTAAGGTGCGAAACACGTGTTCATAGATTACTGTGATGTTGAAGGCTAAACACTTATACACGTTTTGAAATTATGAAATTGGCTTGATGGACTATTAATAAATTTATTATAATCGAACCCGCATTGTGTGTCACTACTAAAGTCTTGGCCTCGCCCTTGTGTGCTACATGACACTATTCTCCACTTTCCTCATCAAGTCTGGCAGATACACACTCACTCCAGAACTCGTTTGCTCCATCAGCCACCAGTTCCCTGCCACAGGCCACTTCTGTTCGCCTACTCTGCAAGCTGTGTCTGTACCTAACACTTTATCCGGATAATTTCATTCAACCATCAGACTTAGAATTTAAAAAAATATTAGTGTATTAAACACCTTTGCCCACCCCTTAGGATAATACAGTCGTGATATTATGCGTGTATGTGTAGTGTAGATATCGGTGCCGATACCTGCCTGCGTGTGTGAAGCATCGTAGTGAAGGTTACGAGGAAGAGACGCGAGGTGCTGCAAGGTAATTGGTGCAACAACCGCCAGAGTACACACCTACAATATTAACATACATGAATATGTCAGTAAACTGCGGGTTATTATGTTTATGAGTCGTGGAGACTTGCTGTCTATTGCGAGTATAATATTTAGTTCTGAAATTTGAAATGAAACTCTGTTGTTGTCTGCAAATTTATTCACATAAAATAAAATATTGCGCCGGTAATCCCGGAAGTATTAGGCAGAAAAGCCTAATAAAACTTTGCCCAACCTGGGAATCGAACCCAGGACGTCATATTCAGCAAACGCGATTGTGTCTACTGGACCAACAAAGCAGTAACATTCACATATCTGGGTATGAACGTCAACCATCCTTTGACCCCTCACAGGAGTGGATATTAACCGTAAATGGATTGTTGAGGTCAGATAGACAGTTGCCGCAGCTATGTATAGAACACTGGGAGCCTATCCCATAGAAAAAGACAAGGCTGATGGCTGATGATGATCTCGAAAGCTATGACCGAATGGCGTCCAGGTACTGGCAAGAAAAATGTCGGTCCTCCGGCGGCGGGATGGCAAACGTCATTGTTGCCATCGCTGTAATAACCTGGATGAGGTCTGGTTATAACGTGGAGCTTGGCACAAGCAAATAGAGGCCTATGCCCAGCTGTAGGTGAAGTCGAGCTGAGGATGATGATGTTGTCAGTGGCTGACTTTTTTAGGATTTACCTTAGTGGTTAAGATTTTACTTAGCGGTACGGACTAATAAGTCATTCAACGACTGTTTTATAGTTATACACTTCTATAAAAGCGTCAGGGAACAGTATGATGATTAATTTGTTTGACATTGATACGAATATCTGTCATCACAATAAGGTCAAAAGGAAGAGGTGTGATAATCGGTGCAATAACCGCACCTGAGTAATAACGCACCTTCGGAATTAACATATGAATGTATCGCTTTGTTACTGTTAATTATTTGAATTGATATGTATCAATTTAAAGCGTGAGTTTAATAATCATATGAAACGATATGTTGCGAGGTTTTGGGCAGCCGCATTTTAAAATAAGATAAAGGTAAGTAAAAATTGTGCCTTTATACAATAGCTTGTTACTTAGCAGAGCCTGATGCACTTTATAACATCGATGTCTATTAGGATTTTGGGCTTTCTTCATCTCTTAGGAAGACAAGAAAAGTTGAAACTTAGCAAAGTCTCTCAGCGCTAAAGATTCTTTAAATTTTAATGGACACACGTAACAATCAATTAATAAGACAATATTATAACTAGACAGGTTCTGTCAGAACTAGAAGGAGGACGCGCAGGTTCACAAGAATGGGAGCAGTGGAGGGAGGCCTTTGCCCAGGAGTGAGACGGAGAAGGCTAGGAAAACTATAACCATTAATATAAGTCGTGATTGGAAATTATTTAAGGTATTTTTAATGTGTAAAAAATGATGATTCGATGAATAAGAAGATATTGCTGAGTTTTGTTACAATCCAAGCTAACCTAACCATTTTCTTGCATATCCCAAACTTTTCATAATCAAAATAGAAGTCTGACTTTACTTGAGGGGGGTTTTCGTCGAATTTGTTCTCTTAAACGCCGCATAACGTAACGCTCAAATAATATTCTTTATTTTCTGTTTGACCTTCCGGCAAGAATTCCGAGTGCACAACACCGCAATAGTCAAGGAAAACGGTCAACATGACTTTGACTTAAGCCTTTCGGCAGGTAGGTACATACCTACGAAGCACTTACATATTATTAATTGTTTACATGCTACCATTGACATGGAAACATCATAATTAGCCTATAAATAGACAAACAATAGTTATTGTTTCTTACGCAACCCACCACGCTTGGCAACAACGTGACTTGGCATGACATTTGCTAATGAAAGGAAAAACATTTGTACATGAAACTGTATTATTATCAGATGCAACTTTAATGTTTTCCAATGTCTTATTTACAATCACGAAAGTTTTACAAACACTTGAAATATGTCAGGGGGAGAAGAGGTGCTCGAAATAGCAAAGCCGTTGGACCCAGCTGTCATTTGTAGACCTTTTACAGTCTTTACGAGTACCTAGAATCCCGATAGTCTGCTGACATCCAGTCTTACCAAGGGGTTTCGTATTACCCAGTAACTCAGTTGTGGAGATCAGATATACAGTCGTTTTGGGTACAGATTTAAGTTAGCAGAAAATAAGACAGTCAAAAATACTACTATAGAACCAACTTAACACTCTGACCTTATCTTATAAACCTCACGACTTAGTAGACATCTACGCACTTAAATCTCATAAATCACTTTATCTACGCACTTCTATAAGCCGTTTGATTAATGTTCCTTTATGTTTCTATCTGCTTCTGTAAATAATAAAATACAGTAGTTCTGCTGTGCATTACGAATGCTGCGACGAATCAACGAACAGACAATAATATATTCGGGGCGATCATTTCTTGCCAACAGCTTATTGACGATTGACTGAGAATCAAGCTTAATGATTGTGAAATTGGAGCAGTCGATGTCCAGCAGTGCATTTCTATAACACTGATCATCAACCATCCCCCCTGCCCTATCATCACTATGATAGGGTTTTAAACTTAAACTCTAAGAGATTTGATTAATGAAACTGAACACGATCAGACATAACAATCACCCAAACAGCAGTCAATCTCCCTTGACAATGATGAAAATGACAACTCGAAACTCGTCAATCATGTTCAGTTTCATTGGTTAATCTTACCATTAGTCACCTAAAACAGTATGTCTAAAGGCACTCCGTCACCACGAGCATTCACCTGTAATGTAACAGTCCAGATTCACTTATTTTTGTACAAAATTGAATCTTGGATTGCTACATTACAGGCGAATACTCCCCATGTGCCTTTACGAATGTTTGAAGTTTGCATAATTATAATCTATTTATAAGTTGCGAGCAACAACTAGCTTAAAATCAATATTATCATAGTGTTATTTCCCTATTCATGTTTATAAAGTGTTTAAGGATCTTCGTTCATCAAATTAATGTTTATATACATGCACAATGTATGAAAGGAAGGTTTTATTGCTTTTAATAATTGTTTATGTGATTGTATTAGAAAACACTAGGTACACTGTCCCTTACCTATATCACAAAAAATGTATTCAAGGATTGTTTGATTTCAATATTTTGCTTACGGTTAATATTAAATGTTATTATTACTTCTTTGCTAGCACTTATAGACTAAATTTAGTTTGCAAATCAAAATACTATTTTCTTTGACTGAAAACAATTTGAAAAGTCGGGTTTTTAAGATTGATTGGTCAATTCATACCAACATTCAACATTGGAACCGGATACAAATCCTTTACTATTTCACTATCATCTTTAAGATAATCATACATAAGTATGAAAATGCATTATTGCAATCACATACAACCTTTTCGTCTCTGCACTCACGTTATTACAACAGTAAATTATCAAAGGACTGGATCTGAGTGAAATCCTCTGCATGCAATTAGCACAGCAGACGCTAAAAGCATCGGTTTATATCGTTACAATGCATTCGTGAAGGATTTTATCTTCACTGCAATCTGGGGCGCTAAAATGTGCTGTGGTAACTTCTGAAAGGATTAATTGAAAAAATGTGTAGGTACGGCCATGACTTCAACTGAAGCTGATCATACAAATCATACAATGTTCAGCATTATATATTCAGTTGGCATGACTGCATGCTATAGCTGGAGGGTAAATTCTGTTCATTGACATCGAACACTAGGCTATTTACATTATTATGTTAACAAAGATTAAATTTCATCATCATAATCACTTCCTGGAAATATGCACTCCGATAAATATTCTTAAACGAAATATTTACTCTATTTAATCAGCTTGTTGTATTCCCCTTTCGGCTTTTTTTTTACTTGTTCCCTTTTTAGAGCATCTATTTGATTCCAATCCTTTAAGATAAGTGTGAGTCCAGTTCAGAGTGACCCCGATCAATAAAGTTTAATAAAATTAGGAATATTTTTAACAGAATCGTTTCAGTTAAACACGAAGATAGAAAAAAATAGAAAAGAAGATACAAAAAGTGAGCTTAATGATTTCCAGGCAAACGAAATGTTCCCTACCGATTTAAAAACTAAATGAGTCTGGCCCTTTGTCCTAAAAGTTTATCTGTATAAAATGTTAACAAGATAGCTCGCGCCCCTTTCGCCGAGTCACTCGTATCCCTTTCGCCGAGTCACTCGTATCAGCTGTTGATTATCCTCCCTAAATTGAGACACTGTATTAAGGGAAACACTTTGTATAATATTAATAACCGGCGAGTCGAATTTCCCAGTTCAGAATTTTACGTTAAGTAATTCGGCTGATACGTGGTTGGTTGATAGGATAGCTTTGGCCCCGATAGTGTGGTGCCTTGCAAAACAGGGGAGGGTCGCAAATCTTTTTATGTTTTGTTATTAAGGGGTACTTTTTCACTCGTCAGAACACATTTTAAACTGAAAAAAATTAACTGCGGTTAAGTACTATTCTCCATACCAAACTGGTCAAATCACGACATTTATTCCTAGGATGAAAGTTATTTGACGTTTCAAACATCTGCTTTAATACAGAAAACATGTAATATACTATAGATTGTTTTATCACACACAATGGCTATATTAAAATTTTGGTTCAAAATTTAATATTGTTATTGTGTACACTATCACATTAGGTAACCCTGTAGAGATAGTCGTAAGATGGAGAAGAAATAAATAAATAAAAAATGTATAGTTTTTAAAACTGTTTTAGCAGGGCGTAGTTCAATACTGAAAATGAACACGATCAGTTTGGCTGCAATTTAATCAGAACTGTGGGTTCATGGAATTAATTCCGCAGGACTGAGTGAAGGTCCTTATATGGCTGGCAATCCATCCAGAGTAATAACAAGAGGTTATTTTTTTCAAATTAACACAAGATAGATCCCCATCATATTGAGAAGATCGGAGCCAAAGTGATATACTTTGTTTCATCTATGGACAAGCTATCAGGAGCTATCTTAAGATTATCCATCCTGTCCTGGATGGGCTCTTCTATCACTACATATTCGTAACTGAGTAATATTGCAGAAAGTGACCTCTTCGACTCCTAAAACATTAGGCCTACTAGATTGAGGTAAAGTTCAAATATAGCTTCTTCTTGTAATTCAACCTCAACAATTGCTAAAACAAGCATATTCGCTGTGATAACATCTCGAGTTGCTCCATCAGCTGCATCAGATTCTGGTAAGGTATACTAGCTAAATCCCCGGGCAGGTAAATGAGGTCCTTTAGAGACAAAACTCATATCGCTTATCGATTCACCTACGTCGAGAATCTTCATAGTGTCCTTCACTTGTATACTTATTCTCCGTTGAAGCATTTCAGGACCATCGTCCCTACTTCAAATTTTCATCTAAGCCGCTTTTAAGAGCTGTCTGTGTCAATTTTCTTCAACAAAGACGATATTATTATGTATGGCTTACACGACAAGTAAATCAATACTGCTTAATATTGTTTTCCAATTAATACAAGATATATCCCCATCATTGAGAAGATAGGGGCCAAAGTGATATCTTTTGTGATATCTTTTGTGATATCTATGGACAAGCTATCAGGAGCTATATTATGATATCCATCCTGTCCTGGCAGGGCTCTTCTATTATTATATATCCGTATCTGACTAATATTATACTAATATATAGCAATAATTTGGGTTCAAGAAAACGCCTGGTGACATTGCGGCAGATCCAGGCGAAAGTGTAGTGGAAAGAGCTTTGAGTAAAACAGAGACGAGTGGAAAGAGAAGAGGGAGGTCGTTGTCCTGCATTGGAACGACACAGACTGAAAATAAATAATAATATGAGAAAATAAAAACATCCCGTTTTTTTCTCTGACGTTTGCCCTAAACATATCGGCTCATCATCATCATCATCATTTCAGCCGAAAGACGTCCACTGCTGGACATAGGCCTCCCCCAAGTGTCGCCACATTGACCGGTCCCGTGCGACTCGCATCCAGCGGATCCCTGCAGCCTTCACCAGGTCATCGGTCCACCTAGTGGGAGGCCTTCCAACGCAGCGTCTTCCGGTTCGCGGTCGCCACTCCATAACTTTTCGGCCCCATCGGCCATCCGTTCTGCGAGCAATGTGCCCTGCCCACTGCCACTTCAGTTTGGCTATTCTTCGGGCTACGTCGGTTACCTTGGTTCTCTTGCGGATGTCCTCATTTCTGATTTTATCACGCAAAGAAACTCCGAGCATAGCCCTCTCCATTGCCCTTTGGGTGACTTTAAGCCTTCTGATAAGGCCCATTGTGAGCGACCATGTTTCGGTCCCGTAAGTAATCACTGGAAACACACACTGGTCATAGACTTTCGTCTTGAGACACTGCGGTAAGTTGGACGAGAAGATACCACGCAACTTCCCGAACGCTGCCCAGCCGAGTCGGATTCGACGATTGACCTCTTTCTCGAAGTTAGACCTACCTAACTGGATCGTTTGTCCCAGGTAGACATAATCGTCTACAACTTCGAGTGTAGAGTCTCCGATCTTGATAGGAGTGGGTGTTACATGGGCATTCAACATGATTTTGGTTTTGTCCATGTTCATTTTAAGACCCACTCTTTCGGAAGCTCTACTAAGGTCATCGAGCATTGTACTGAGGTCCTCCATGGTCTCAGCCATGACCACTATATCGTCGGCAAATCGAAGGTGAGAGATGTACTCGCCATTGACGTTGATGCCTAGCCCTCTCCAGTCCAGAACCTTGAAGATATCCTCCAGTGCAGCGGTGAACAGTTTCGGAGATATGACGTCTCCCTGTCTCACGCCTCGCTGTAGAAGGATAGGTTCCGAGGTCTGGTCCTGAAGTCGGACTGACATGGTGGCGTTTTTGTACAAACACTTTAGCACCTCGATGTACCGATAGTCGATTTGGCACCGTTGGAGAGACTGCAGTACAGCCCAAGTCTCGATCGAATCGAAGGCTTTCTCGTAGTCCACAAACGCTAAGCAGAGAGGCAGGTTATACTCTTCGGTCTTCTGTATAACCTGCCGAAGCGTATGTATGTGGTCTACGGTGCTAAAGCCTTTTCGGAATCCGGCTTGTTCGGGAGGCTGAAAATCGTCAAACCTGCGCGCGAGACGATTCGTGATGACTCTTGAGAACAACTTGTAGACATGGCTTAGAAGTGAGATGGGCCTATAGTTCTTCAGCCGGGCATTGTCGCCCTTTTTGAAGAAGAGTACCACCACACCCCTGCACCATGCCTGCGGCGTCTTCCCCTCGAGTATGACGGAATTAAACAGCTTCTGAAGGGCCTTAAGTACCGGTTTTCCACCCGCCTTCAGGAGTTCGGCCGTAATTCCGTCTGCACCCGGTGCCTTGTTGTTTTTAAGCTGTTTAAGAGCCATCCTAATCTCGTACAGGCTGACATCCGGAATGTCTTCGGTATAGTGTCGGGTCAGTCTAGCTCTTGGGTCGTTAGCTAGAGTTGCAACGGGCTTTCTAGTTGAAGTGTACAACTGCCCATAAAAACTCTCGATCTCCCTCAGCAGCTCCGCACATATCGGCTGCTAGCGCCATTTTAGCGCCACCCACCGTACACATGCGCCCGCGCTACGGGTGGCAGTGCGCACTCAATCGTGGTGTTTTTATTAAATTACCTTAATTGCACCTTGGTTAACTGCTTAATAGCTAGGAAATGGCACTATTGTCCGGTAAGTTTACAAGTGATGGCTAACTTTCCTGGCAGCTTCTTTTTCAATTTTAGTTTAAACTATTGCTTACCTCTCAGGTAAAAGTTTATTGGTGCTGTTTCATAGGGAACATTTTTTCTGTTTTGCTAATTGGTTATGTCTTAGGGCCCGTATTAATGAACGTCAGTCAAGACTCAAGCATTACTTAAAACTCGATTCAAGCCATTAGATTAGTTGAAACTACTTTTAAGTAATATTTGAGACTTGTTAACGTTCTGTATTACGGGACTTAGTGCTTTGGCAGTACTTTGGGCGGACCTTGTCACTATACAAGGCTATAATGAATGTCGTATTTCGGCTGAATGGCGTTAACAATATTGATATTTTATAATAAATGTCAGTGGCTCTAGGAAAATATGATCAAATCTCCTCAACTAATCAACTTTGCGATGCATCACCTTCTTCTGAAATTACAGGAACAAGAACCTTTTCAACTTCGAAGTAAATTTGCAGTTAAACAACTAACCATTTTATGTACCTTTCAGATTAAACTCAACACTGACTAATTCATCACCACCTTACACAAATTTCCACAATGAATACCACCCATCTTTGTTACAACAACCATGTTGCTGTATCCGGTTGATAATTAAAAACTAATTCGCAGTTAGTGCCAACAAAAGCCCATTAATAATGCTTGATTGTTATACCAATGTAATGCCTTTACGGACAAAGGATGAGGCATTACGCACTTTTATCGCAGTCGGGTAAATGAACTTGCGCAGTATCTCTTTTGTGAATAGGGAATACTGTGGAAAATGTAGACATTTTGTTGAAGGCAACAGAATGTTAACTTATTTTATAGTTTTGATACTGGACACCTCTACCTATTTGTTCTGGTTAAATAGGAGTGATTTCATAAGTCTTTCACAGTCCTCTATTTTACTTACAATTCTGTAGAACTTTGAATTTGAATGCTTTTCTCTCCCCAAAAATCTATTGCATTTTTATTTAACATAATATCTATCAAAATTGGCCAAAAAGAAATGGTATTTATATTTGAAAATGAAATAGAATGAGACCGTCAGCGGCTTTTTTCCCGAGCTGCATTTTTTTTCCTTTATATGCTTGCTTTTGTCCGTATTTACCTATATAATCGTATAATATAATACAATAACTAATACTGCTTAATATTCTAAAATGTTATAATTGAAGTCATTCCTACCTACCGTATGATGTTCCAATCGAGAATCTCAAGCCAAAAGAAAAACGAAGTGCTCTACGTTTTCAGATTGAGTCGGAAATCTAAATGCATTTTTTCTAAGATTGATGAGATTTTCAGTTCAACTTGACTTATTTTTAACATTCATTCTTTGGGAAATGAGATTGAACGAGTTTGATGCAGATTAAGTTATTTTTTGTTCTAATATAATAATGTTTTGATAATTTTCCCTATATCTTAATCTATAGATACTTTATAGAGGTACTGACAAACCTATTACGAAGAGTTAACCCCTTTTATTTTAGAAGAGGAAGAGAGGTGATGCACGCATGGCTAAGAAAGAAGACACGACTGTATAAGGAAAATATAATTTTTAATATCCGAGGATACTAATTTCTAAAACGACATTCATCCAGTGGAAATCCGTGCAATATCTATAAAAACACATGACATGACATATCTCGAGTAAGAAACGATATGCCTGTAATTTTTCTACCAAATAATCAAAAGCAGTTTGTACTATCATGGAAAATAAATGTGAACTAGCAATTTCTTCTCTAAAATGCCTTCAACGGAGAGAAAATTCTCGAGTTGCTTAGCAACCTCTAAGCAGTTTGAGCTCTGTACCTGGTTACCACTTAAAGGTCTTAGAACTTAAAAGAAAAATCTCTATACATCGTAAAGCTACTCCACTAGAACAGCGCCCCAGCCGAGCGGATAATACTTTAAAAGCGTAGACTATAAAAAAACATGGAGAGGCAAACAGAGATATAAACGGTCGGGCCGCATTTACATACAAATGAGCTCGATGCGAAATTATTTCAGTCAACGGAGGCGGTGCAATGGCGGACTGGAAAAAAAATAGGTAAGCGCGAGCGTGATAAGACTCCTGGGTTTTTGAGAATAGAATCTTTTTATTTAAGTTTCCGTGATCTAGAGCACTACTGCTTCAGACTGGAACAATTAGAAACATTTAAAAAATATGTATATTCCTATCCATTCAGAAATAATCTTCAGTTGTTGTTTCAATAGTATTTTTTTTTTACAAACAGAAATATTAAACTGCACTTACTGCCCCCTTTGATGCTCCAGACATAATTACTATAAAGTTATGAAGACGGAGAGGCGATTCCCGTATATCTATGAACGTTAGCATTCTAATCTGTCCCAATGTTGTGTCAAAAATATAGAGTCGTCCTAACACTGCAACCAACTTGCTTGCTTACTTGCTGTGCAGGCGGGAAAATACAACTCAAATAAATGTATGTAGTAATAGTAATGATTGCTCACACACTAATACTTAAACTATGATCCGGGTTTTTAGTGTCGTCTTCGCTTCCTGTGTTCTCCAGCTCGTTCCTCCTCTTCCTCAGAGTCGGAGTCCTCTCTGGTCCTTCTACGACTCACTGGGTAGCCAAGTTCTAGAAGTTTCTTCTTAGTGTCCTCAGACAATTCTCCAAGCTCTGCTGTTGCCGTCTTCTTCACGTATTTGTCTATCATGACAGTGTGACGGGACGCATGCGACTGGGAGACCTGGAAGTTCGCTCCGATGATTTGATGAGCGCGCGCGTGGGCTATGGCAGCGTAGTAGAGGTCAGGAAAGTGAGAGTGGTGAAGCTCCTGGTGAGCGTTGATGTCCCTCACTCTGCTATAAGCAAGTTGCGTGTCTGTCTGCCTAGCAGCTTCCCACTTGTTTTTGAGGTCCAGTGCTTGATCCAGGACTGTGGGGATCTCAAGTGCCCTACAGTGTGATTTAATGAACTGATCCATATATTGAACAGCTTTCAATGAGGAATACTCCCAGACCATTTTGATCTGGGATAAGACGGCTGCCTCTGCCCCTGTCTTGGTGATGACAAGGAGCCTGTCTACTATCTCTTTACGGAGGTCATCTCGGCCAGTTAGAACTTGGGAAAATTTCCCAGCAAGAAGGAGAATACTAGACCATGATGCGGAGGGTACGAGGTCTTGCACCTTTGCAGAGGCAAGAGCGGCCTTCCACCTTTTTGGGTACGCGGCACCATTTTGGGTGGTGATGGGTTTGGCTAACGTCATCAACGAGGTTAATGTGATGGCTAGAACTCCCTGGTGAGACACCTCAATGGGTTTTGGCGGTCCACTGCTAGACCTGGGTGTGGCGGTGTGAGAGTTCGTGATGCACTGAACCGGTATCGGGGCAAGGTACGCCAACACTAGTGATAGTGCCATCTCATTAGTGTAGTCATCTACTGGAGTACCGTCATTTCCTATGATCACCTCTCCTCCGCTTATGTGGCATTCTAGCCAGTTTGTGATATACTGGTACGTCTGCTGCGTGCTGACACTCAGTTGATGAGTTTGTGGGGGAACAACAAAAACCATGATGGCGGAGCGTTGATCTGTAGGGGGGTGGCCTGTTTTCCGGGGTTATCCTGGTCGTAATGTAATGTAATGTATGTAATAATGTATGTAGTTTGACACACCGATGCAAATTTTCTTGACAAGCAACGCCACCTCGAACTGCACACTTAAAATGGTCATACTATACCTAAATTTTAGACAAGTTTTGGACATTGACTATCCTTAAGATGAGATGGCGTCTAGATATTGAAGGTTTATAACGCGGGAACTAACGAGTAAAAAAACGTTTAAAATCTTGTCTTTCAGATAAGATTAATTATACTATTTTCAGATTTAGCTTCAAGGGAAACTTGTGAAATGGCGTCTAAACACTGTCTTACAGAACCCTAAAACCATATGCTCTCTTTTCACAGACCATTTGGTGTGAAAACGGTCACTCTCTATTTACTATGTTTGTTTTTGGAAGGACTACTTTATATACTGTATCGATCTTTATTGCTTCCAATTCAATTTGAAAGCTTTAATTGTATAGTCGAAATGGGCGGGGCTGTGTCCACCGGTACAGTCAACCGCTGGTCACAGGTACCAGTTTCAGTTTAACAGTGTCTTTATTTTGTAGCAGTAAAGGCGATTTTATAGTTGAAGTTGTACTGTGTACGTACGGTGATAGTAGATACGATTGGAGTGGTCCATGTGAGGAATGATTTGAAATTGATGGGTGGGTGTGTCAATGGGTTTGCGTGGTCCAGTCCAGTAGTATGTGGTCCATTGAACAAGGCCTGCGTGGTAGATTATGGCTCACGATTTCTCGTATAGACGAGGCCCAGTAGTGGGAACGCTACAGGTTCATATGGAAACAAGACCGATGGTTCGTTCAGGACCGAGAAGATTGACTTGGTTGTTTATTTTTTCTACGTAGATATAAAAAATCCGCCCTAGGTCATAAGCAAAATTAAGGTTGAGAAATACCAGTATCAGATACCTGTTTAAACGTCACAAAATAAACCCCTGATAGTGTTTTAATTTGGACTTAAAAAATTGGAAATTCCTCGAAAGTGCCCTTAATGTTCCTGCTATTGGCTGAAACAAACTAGATGAAATAACAATATTTCTATTCCACCAAATGTAACTTTTAGTTAAAATCTTTGCCCAGTTATTTTATTAAGATTGTAACAATTAAATTAGAGTGATTTCAAACTTTTGTAAGTTAGTCCGAAAAGGACTTCGATTACAATTCAATTAAAATAGACTAACTTTGAGGGACTATATTTCTATTAAGAGAAGAAGGTTTTTTATATTATGTATTAATAACTGGCTCGTGTAAGAATATGTAGTGTTATACGAGCAGAGAATATACTTGTACCATATGATTCGAAGTAAAAAAAGAAGACTTTGCCATCACCAAACCAATCAGGCAGCATCTTCTAAAGAGAGATAAGTATCGTCAAATTTAAAAAAAATACAGCTAAAATTCCAAAAAAAAATACAGGGGTAGAACACGGTACCCCGGCAAAATGATAACTACAATTTTTTTTGACAATTTGCATGCTGTGGTAATATAAGATTTCCTTTATTTTCTCATTTTAGTATCGCCGCTCATGAAATCTATGCACCCCATTTCTCATGTATCTCTATAACCATAAACCTTTATAACTCCATTACCTCTACCCAAACCATTTTAATCTATGACCGCAACTGCCCCTTTAAACGCAGCCTCCAAATGGATTAAGTAATGATACGAACCACAAAAGTAAGCCTCGACTCAATTCCCATGCAAATCCCATTAGATTTTTAGTATAACTTAGTCTAACTGTTGGCGAGGCCAAATGTATGAAGTTATGAATGGGGTTGCTTCGGAGAGTGTTTGGTTTTAGGAAGGTACTGTGCAGATACATAAAGAGCATTTCAGACGTACGCAAAATGCGAGCGGTCCGCGTACGCAATCATATTGTTACGTCGGTTACTTTACGAGAACATTCCAGATTACGTGCGAGTCTCGAATGTTCCACTATAGAACTGTCTAGAAGATTCGACAAACTTGTGGAACTTTCTCAAAGGACAATGTTCTATTAAGGAGCTCACTAGAAGATTCGAGAAAGTTGTGAAACTTTCTCGAAGGATGATGATCCACTATGGACTGTGAAGAAGGTTCGAGAAAGTAGTGGAACTTTCTCGAAGGATCCATCGTCATATAAATAGCCGCCGTGTTTGTGGAGCAGTCAGTCTGATTTAGGCGATACAACGAAGCGGGACGAAGTGAACTAGAAGTCTGATATCTAAGCGAATAGTGATCAGTAGTGTATTTGTGATTGAGTTTTAAGTGTTTTGTGATTATTAAAGTTATTTGTTGTTTAATCGGTAGTATATAATTTATCACATACCTGGGTGGGTATGTGATAAATTAAATACTACCGATTACCGTAACAATATAATCATATGATTTTACCAGCTTATGCCCGCGGCTTCGTCCGCGTGGAGTTCAGTAATTGTCACACGGTATCGTTCTACCGGATTAAAAAGTACCACATGTGTTAATACAGGTTATAAACTATCTATGTAAAAAAAAATCATCCAAATCCCGTCAGTAGTTTTTGCGTGAAAAAGCAACATACATCCAGATCCTCACAAACTTTCGCATTTTATATAATATCCGCATTTTTTAAGATATAATATTATAAGGTAGGATATGCACGCAATTTTCTCAAAAATAAGTTCAGACTGAGGTATTTAATGTCGGAAAATTATTAATCGGGCGAATAAAGATTTAATTGGCGACTACCAATATACTGAATGGGTGACTATTGTACCAAGTAAACAACTATTTATCCGGTCATTGCGGTATGGAGAATATAGGAAGCAAGAGCGAGCGAAGGCTGAGAGAGACTTGTGGGCACCCCGCCTCGGACAGGTTAGGTTCGAAGGGGATGGCGGAATCCCCATAGTGTTAGGTTACTTTAAACCCAGCAAACAGAAAACGTCGAATACGCCTCATCTACAATCTAGTGGTTTCACTGTTACTCAAAGCATTTATTTCAATTAGACCATCACAGGTAATTTTGAATGTCAAATAAAACAAAAAAAAATTGCGAAGCTACGGTCACAGTCACAAGGCATAATAACTTGACTAAGTACTGTAGTTGCACATTCCAAAGCGTAAATCTCTATGGAGAAGAATGGGCAAGAAACTCCATGTACACTCTTTTAAATCAAAATATTGTTAAAATATCTTGGTTACATCATTCATGTTGAGATTGTACATATAAAATTATAAATTATTTACAGTGAACTAGTTATGAATCTTAAGTATAGCGTTATTTACGTCGTCAAACTCTTGTGCACGTCTGTTAACCTTAAAAATCAGTGATGTGCCTTGAATAGGTCGCAAAAGATGCCTAATGCATCCTTTGCCTCTTTCCATGCATAGAAGATGTGCTTTAGCAAAGTGACACCGGCGTCAGTAGTGCAACGACCTTCATTACTACTTGGGTTTGCCAATTAACATAACGCCTGTCCCCTCGTAACACAGTTCCGGTCTCTCCCAGGATCCCCCAGTCCAGCCAGCACGCAGTTCCCATGTTTAGTTTCCCCTTATTCTTTTTAACCATCTCTTGTAGGTTCATGAGAGTGAGGGCAGCGATACTGAATCTCCGCTCGAGATGATCAAAAAAGTCATCACCGAATGTTGTTAATAGCTCTGCTTCACTGCCTAGCTCATCGGCGTAATGTTGTCTGCCTGTCGATCTTCTACAGACTGTACTTCGGAGAGTGCGCGCTCCACGATCTGATCCCACCATCAACCTTTTACCACCGGACTAGCAGACGTACTGCGGCGTACCACCTTCACTTGGTTGATATCCCGACTAGTCGTACTCAGTGCTTTTCCTCAACGTTTATTATGCGCACAGCCAAAGTGTGGAACTCTCTGCTAGCAGCATCTGTGTTCTCTCCCACATTTAACACGTCTGCTTTCAAAGTAAGAGTGAAAAGGCATTTTCTGGGCACGCTCGTTCCACAAGTACAAGTATCAAAATGTGGATTGGTACCTATATGTATACAGAACTTACAAAATACCTCCCTCGTACAACGCGACCTCTAGATGATCTATTAATGCCGACCATCAAGCCATTTTAATCTAATTTTCATTCCTTTACTGGCCGTACAACGATACATGACCACAAAATTAATCACTGACCACAGAGTAACACCTCGGTCTAGCCGCGCGGGTAATCGAGCTATACGTTAGCTATGGTTACGTGCTAGTCTGTGCTCCCTTTGAAATATGGAATGTTACTTTTTTTTGTAACATAGTTTATTATGTATTTTAGTGGAGCATTACGTATATTTTTTTCATTTTATGCAATTGGTAATAATTATGGAACAAACCTACACTTATAACACTCCTCTTTTTTCACGATGGGAAAATAGGAGTGTTATAAGTTTAATTTATAGGATCAATAGAATAGAATAAAATTTATTTGTTAGAATATTGTTGTTACTTAGGTGTTACACAAAACATGATGTCCATAATATTCTGCTGTTTCCAGAGTACATATATTTCAGAAATTAAAATTAATAATAAGCCATACAATGTTCATTTTGGCTCTTGTGATACAGGGAATCCTAGTACAAGAGCCAGGGCTACACTGATGTTTGAACAACCACTTGTTAATAAAGATTTTATTATTATAATGTCGAGATTATGGAAATCGTTAACTACTATCAAATACAATGTCTATTGGTATTAATTATAATGTCAAAAATTATTAAATACAATGTCAAGGGTTAGGCTGGCAATGGTTTATTCAAGAAATATAAATAAAAATTAAAAAAAAAATAAAGTAAATATTTATTTACTTTTTTTTTACATTTTTGATTTTTTTTTGACATTATGATTTCACAATGTCAAAAATATAAATCATAATGTCAAAATAAAAATTACAATGTCAAAAAATTCACAATCAAAGTACTAATGTCATATTAATATCTTAATTTACAATATCAAAATGTATGATTTAAAAATTAATTGACGGCGTAAAAACACATGTCTAAGAGCCAAGCAAACATTTTACATTTAAACTTATTAATTGGTAACATTCTCAGGGCTGGTGGTACTTTACTATAAATTTTAATTGTCATACAACTGGCAATAATCTCCCTTATCGAGTAAATACATCATACGCATATATCATCAGGATGCGAGTCGCACGGGACCGGTCAATGTGGCGACACTTGGGGGAGGCCTATGTCCAGCAGTGGACGTCTTTCGGCTGAAATGATGATGATGATATATCATCACGCCAGTTCTGCTCGAAGGGTTAGGTGTGTAGCATACTACTTCATGAACACGTTTGCATATTGAATTTAAAAGAAAAATCGAGATGGTTTGAAGCGCTAGGCAAAGCTTATAATAACGAACCTCATTATAGTAACCTACTTTACAATTTAAGATTAGAAAATTCATTAATATACATTAATATTATAAATATATATAGCCCATGGTGTCCCACTACTGCCTGTAGCGATCGATGGCCGAAACTAACATCGAAATAGGTGCCAAAGGATTTTCATACATGCAGCGAAAAATATATTTCCTGTGTCAACATATTCGTCATATAAAAGTCTGTGACCGACCGATCCGACCGTCCGATGCGAGCAACCGATGCGAGCGACCGATGCGAGCGACCGATGCGAGCGATAAATCAATTTATATCGAGGACGTTGGACATGGATTAGCATACGCAAATGACTCGCACATGCTCCGCGGCGCTGTGATACCATCGTTTTTGGCGCATCTCTTTATTATACGCTGATTTTATCTGCATAATGCAGCTTAAAACTGAGCAGTGAGAGGTACTCTTAGGCCCGCTTGTAAAGCATGTGGGACGTTAGACGTTTAGCGTTAAACGAATTTAAAATATCGTTCTATTTCTGGCAATCTTTAGAAGATGACAGTGACACAGATAGACTGTCTTATAGTTTAAATATAGCTTTTAACGCACCTGGTGGTTTGTGGTGCAAGCAGGCCTTAGCTTCTCCTAACTTTGATGATTATGTTAAGATTAATTTCCGTCTGGTGGTTGATTAATTAAAAACATAGATAAAGTAATTTTTATAAAACTATTCCATTGTAAAAATAACTGAAATAATAACTGAATACTATGATGTTGTTCCCATGGAGAAAATTGTTTAGTTTGATGGTCGGTGCATACATCCTTAAATATATGATTACCATATCTTTCTGATACATGGTGTGTTACACCCTTCATTTTTAAGCTTAATTAACGAAATATTAATTTAATATTGCTAAAAGATTACGTGTTTTATTTTCACTTACCTAAGTATCGAAGAACGAACGAACGTAAACACGATTAAAACTCAAGCGATTATTAGCAATATAACAAGACGTCAAGTTCTGAGGTAACTATTACCGAAACTGTAAACATGACAGTAAACCATTCTTTATTTTTAGAATTGGCACTCCTACAACCAATGCAAAATTGCATCGAAACTTTTCCTTTATTAAATGTCCGCCATGAAAAACCATTATAATAACAGAAAACATCAAACCCGTTAAAGTTAAACTTTCCAATTCAAATTCAAACTATAAAAGTTAAGTATAAGTCACGTCTAGGTGTTACATCTATTGTGGCACTAGCCAAGCGTAATAAAAATAAACGTTTTTCTCTCAATGTGCACGGGACATTACCAGATAAAGGCGAAGTTCACTGCGCGGGAATTTTGCGAACACGCTTGTACACCCACTACTTCCAACCTCGACGCACACAAGACTACATAAACGCATATTCGCCCGCACAGAGGCCCTACCACGAGCCCGCTTTCTAAACAGCACATGGTAAAATACAACTTACCTTAGCATTTTAGTAATTTTTTTTTGACAAGCACTATATAGTCTAAATCTAGTAAATATTACACAGGGCGGCGATTTAGTTAGCAGCAGCATATTTAAAGGAGGTGAGTCTACCCGTCATATAAACAAAAGAAACTTAACCAATTCGTTAAAAAAGAACATATTCCTATGCGACAGACTGTTTTATGATATATTTTATACTAAAAGAGCTTTTTTTCATGCAGGTAATTAAATCCCCACCCTATAGTAATATGTGAAACGAGGAGCTCGTGGCTAAATTATAACAGCCGCTCGGATCGATCTTTAGGTTAAGCCATGCTTGCCTAGGTTGGTCTGTGGATAGGTGACTACCCATTACATACCGAGTTTCCTCCGTGCCTCGGAAAGCACGCTAAGCCGTTGGTCCCGGCTGTCATTTGTAGATCTTTGACAGTCGTTACAGGTAGTCAGTAGCCCAAAAAGTCTGACAACCAGTGTTACCAAGGGGTATCGTATTACCCAGTACTAACTAGGTTGTGGAGGTCAGATAGGCAGTCGCTCCATGTAAAATACTGGTATTCAGCTGCATCCGGTTAGACTGGAAGCCGACCCCAACATAATTGGGAATAGGCTAGGTAGATGATGATAAGTAATATGTGAAACGAGTATCAGTACAGTTTAAAAATCGCTGGTATTGACGCTACGCTTACGCCGCGCACTCGTGCTAGTACCACAGATCACGACATTGTTTCAATGTGTGCGTTTGGCTGCACTTTCAACAGATTTTACTCCCTCTGTGTGTGTCTTCAGCGTACATTTTCGTGAATCTATTGTATTTTTAAGTGAGCCAGTTATACTTTTCAAGCATTACAATGGACACGACGAAACTGGTGTCATATTTTCTTGAATATGAGTATAGTACAATACCGGCTTCCGAGACGGAGCTTCCGTCTTTTTTGTTGTTTATTTTTTATTGTTCTTGTTTTTATTTATTTATTGTGTTCGAGGGTTTTGCTTGAGGTGCAGGTTGTTTCGTGTGATGTATCTAATTAGGGTATGCTGAAGTTAAGTAATATGGTCAGTTTAGGTAAACTAAAGCTATAAGTGATTAAAATTAACTTACTATACCAAACTTTAAATATTGTAATTCGAATAGGTAGATTATAAAAGTTTTGAGAATAACATTTTCTTCCATACCTTGCCTTTTCGTTTCTTAGCGACTCTTTTCTTAATTTGCTGACAGCTTGTTTCTAACGTTTTCTATTGTTTTATCCTTAATGTAATAAAATCATTTGAAAACAAAAATGTAAGTAAATAAACAGTATAACATAAAGCCACAATAAGTGCTATGTTTAAAATGTTTTCAACCATCACAAATGCAGTCGAACAATACTCAAAAATAAAAGATTTTAAGACGTTCAAACCGTCAGTTTTATATGTAGACATACGTATGAACAAACAATTCCCGAGAGGCGAGGAAACAACGCCAACTAAGCTCCAAAGCTGACTTGCTTCGGTCAGGAATCGAACCCGGAACTCTTACCTCCCGAGGGCATTACTCGTTCTTACTTTTGTACGTCCATTTTATTTTGTTTTAAACGGAAAAGAAACGAAATAAAGGCTCCTGTCTGGCGTTTTCATATCGAACGAGAATTTTAAAGGCACTTTAGTTGATTTAAGTTTCAGCGAGTTTTAAAAGACGTCAAAATATTTTTATCTTTAGTGAATTCTTTTATGAAATGTTGGAAATATTTTTCTTGATTAACTACTTTAATTACTCTCCAGTTTATTTTCCAGAGTTTTATTTTAGTGCCAAACTAATAGAGAATAAAAATGACTACCTCAACTTCATCTGAAAAAGAAACTGATTAAAATAAACGAAACAAAAAAACTTTTCAAGAAAAGAGGGAAAATAGGGGCTTTTTTTTAGATCCAATTGTATTCGCCAGCAACTTTGGGTTAGTGACGAAACTCATCACTAACTACTACTAATCTGGCTAAAAGATTAAGTGTGTGCGCGCACATCATTAAAAATATCTAACTAGTGTAGTTTTAGTCCCTACAAAGCTAAGGTAGTAGCATGGCAGTAGAAAACTTCAAAGAAATTCACCACAGACTCATCGGTATCATCATCCTATCTAATGGGTGTAAAAAAACCATTAACGATACCGGAAAGCACTTGTCCTCCCCGTCATTGCGATATTATTTTTGTTTTGGACAATACTTGGGTGGAGGACCTTCTAGTTACGGAGGTATTGGAGATAAAAATTCCAACTTTTTAACTTTTTTTTTTTGAGTACTGTATTGACGCGGTTAGATTTTGGCGGCCCGTGGCGGCAAATTTGTGTTGGTGATATCTATCAAATCTTTTGTTTATTATTCAGTTACTTATGCAAAATCATCATGGAAAGTAACACGATTGCACAGTACCTTCAAATGATAAAACTTTATTATCAAAATGAGTGTTCCTTACTGCAAATGCGCGCATTGCGCCCATTTTACGGCAGACGTGGTGCTCTTCACAGTCGACTCTTCACGTTTGGTGGCCAAATTTAAGTCGATCGGTTCGGTAAATAATCAGCCAACACCCATTCAAGGAACTCAAGATCGGCCGAGAACATCGTCGCGGTTCGTGAAAATGTACAGCAGAACTCGAGGTAGTCGATTCGATGCAGAAGAGACATTAAAAATTGGACCACTCGGATCCGTGCCACCACTGTAAGATGCTGAGGTGGGCATTTGAATGATGTCATATTCTACACTTAATGAAAAACACTTTCAAATAAAGAGTTTTGTTAATACCTCACACAAAGCTTGTTTTATTTCATTTCAACATCTTCCCGCCCTTATTGAAAAACTCTATACAATGCCCATCAATAAATCATACATATCATATCATCATACAATCTTTTGAGTGCGTTACATTGAGGTTTACTGTAAACCGTTATTTTTAACCTCAAATCAAAAGTCGTTTCTAAGCAATAATTTTTGCATAGTGTTACTTGTTTGATGTTCAGAATGCTTGGTATGTTTACACCTTGCATTCTAATTTTATAAAGAGGTTTATAAGTGTGGATGTAGGAGGTAATCTCCGAAACTAATCATCCCGTTTCGTAAATTCTTTCGATGTTAGAAAGCGTACTGAGCGTACTGAGAGTACCATAGGATATTATGGTGTGTGTTGAAACAACAAAATTTCAGCAATAATTACATCATAATTTGACTAGCGACCCGACTCTGCTTGACACGGTTTTTTTGGCAAAAATCGAGTTTTCTTAATCATTTTTGTAACTTTTATGCTCATAAAAATAATTTGTTTAAATGATTGGGGAAACTGCAACGAAACACATTATGCTGTTTAAAAGAAAAATACGGTCACACGGACAGATACAAAAAGGGACTAACAAAATATAACATCACGCCTGTAAACCCTGAAGGGTTATACAGAGGTATAACTAATAGTCTACCCGTATTCTTTACCACTTTGACTAAATAAACATGTTTATCACGACTAGAAATCTCGAAACAAAACACAGACGTATAATACATCTACCAACCCAAGTATACATTGCAATTTTTTTCGACCGCCCTAACTTCTCGACTCAAAAGCACTTTGTTTTACTTAAGCCAGGGTTAACTTGAACTTTAGCTATCTACTATTAGCATAAAGTTTACAAAGACGCTGCAAAGTATTAAAGTTTCCTTGAAATTGATAAGGCTCCTACTACCAGATTTTAACGGAGCTCTTTATAAATTTATTACCCAGAGATGAATCTCTTTAGCATAATTTATAAGTTTTTAGGCAAGTGTATCGGGATTTATTTCAGTGTTTTGGGATGATATGCTTTGTTTTTAAAAGACTAGCTGCGCCCCGCAATCTACGTTCGCGTGAAATAAACGGTGTGAAATATACTTTACGACCTATACCTACAAAATATTCATAAAAATTTCATAAAAACCGATCGAGTCGTTTCGGAGGAGTGCGACCACAAACACCGTGACACGAGATTTTTAAATATAAGAAATATGTAATTATGGACTTAAAGCACATTGGGTTTTCTACTTTGCAACCGGCTGGGCGAAATGAAATCAGAATCAATGTCAGGCCAATATTCTCACCAACACACCTGCAGTTTGCTCTGGACCTCTTGGCCGCTCTCGGCAACCAGCACAATTTCATCGGACATCAACCAGCATACAACATCCCAGCCTCTTCCTGAATATCCGACGTGAAGAAATTAAGACGTCTATTATCAACAGGAAGAGGTACGGCTTAGAGCCGGCCCTTGGTGCAAGCCGACAGCCACATTGAAGCTGCCGGTAGTGAAGTATCATCGTTTTCAATATTCTTTTTTTTAAATAAGATTGTAATAATGTGAAGACGCACATCCCTCCATACCCTTGTAGAAGATGACGCGATCTGGTCGAGCTGAACAAAACCACCGACCTGTGGTCCACATTAGCCATTGACAGATAGCTCCCAGCAGTGAATGACGCAGAACCGAACTCTCACAGTCAGACATTTCCTTCACAGAGTTAAAAAGGAGAACATCAACAATTCTGTAAACAAACACCTATTTTTAAAGCAACACATAATACATTTGTTATCTTAGCCATAAACTCCAAAAGGGTAGGTTTATACCCTTTCCGGGCTAATCCACCGTTGCCATGGCAACAGCCCTTAAGGTTATAATGACCAATTAATTAAATCTCTCTCTTTAAGCCAAGGCCCCCAAAAATATGAAGGGATGATGATCAAAGGGCTTTTAAAAAGTTTTGTCAGAATTAATTTAATATTTCTTAGCAATTAAATAGAGGGAATCAATTTTGAAGTGCCTCAATGAGTTTGGTAGTATGTATTTTTCACACTTTGTAGGCTGCGAAGGGTTCTTTTAACCAACTTTTTTTTTTTTTAAACTTGGAAAGTATAAAACAGTTTTAAAAAGTTACTACAGCTGTTTGTTCAGAGTAAATTGTTTGTTTTAAAGCGCTTTTCAGTAAATTAATGATCCTTTCACTAACTTGTAGCTACTCACTGTTATGAATTTTTTTTTTTTGGCTGCCTTTGTTTGGCTCAATTCTGTCAAATAACATATTTTAAAGAGCTGGTTTACGGAAATGGAACCAAAACACATAATACCAAACTTTATATTCTAGCAAAATGTAAATATTACAGTACCGGTGGAAAGGATGGAGGTAGGCTAGCAGTGGGATCAAACTACACTCAATAATTATGCTAGCTATAATATTGGTTATTAAATATGTGCTCCCAAAATACTGGCGCGGTGGTAACGGGTCTGAATAAATGCAACCGTGTTCTATTCGTGCTAGCCTAAGCAGGAGTACTTCCTTGCTGGTGTTTATTTCTATAGTAGTACTAGCGACCCGGCCTTGCTTTGCACAGTGCCAATTATCGAGTCCAAAACTATATCTAATGTAGCTTATATTTTAAGTTAAGCATCTAGCAGTAGAGCGGTGAAAACTGCGTTCAAATCCATGCAGTCGTTTTTGTGATGCGCGTACAAACATACAGACAAAAAACAGACAGACCAAAATTCTAAAAACTGTTGTTTTGGCTTCTGTTACTCTAATAAAGACCCCCAATATATATTTTTGTTCAATGTCTTCAATGTACAGACATCGGCCTGGAACAATTTTATTATATGTATAGATGTACTACTCTACTCTTCTTCTTGTTCACACTACTGGTCGAATTCTTTGGTGGTCTCCCGTCGGAAATTCATATAAGACAACGTCACCGACCTGTCCGCAATATTTATACTTTAATTGCAAATCTGTTAAAGTTGTTCTTACTCTTCTCAGATTTGACTATAAGAGCTTTCACATTAGTACACTTTATTTATTAGCACTCTTTCATAGGCACATAACTGTATCGTCAGATTCTCAATCTTTCTGTCCTGTTTTACCATCAAAAGCTAGCTTGACTTAATGCAAAAAACTGTTCCGAATGTGTACCCAGTGTCTTGCAAATTACTAGGATTACTTGTCAACTCATTTCCTTCTAAATCAGTATTCAGGTCGTAGAATAAAGATTTTACTGCAGATATGTGTGGTCATGTCGTGCACAGGATCTTTTTTGGTAGCTGAAGAACTTCATGCACAAGTCGTAGCTGTTATCTTCTTAGCTCCGTCGTATAGTCTGGCAACTTCATCCCACATGTCCTTTGCTGTGCTGAATCTCATCACCTTGTGCAGCGTATCCTCAGTCATACTTGATGAAAGTAGTAACTGTGCAGTGTTATCTAATATTTCAAAAAATTTTTACTCCTTTTTAATTTGTCCAATATTTCGGGTATGCTCCTGGATGAGTAGACATTTTAATTGTACCCTTTATGACATCCATTGTACCTGGATAACTTTTAAGCAATCGTGTTATCATGAATTTCCATGTTTGCCAATTCTGTCCAACCAATTTGTTAATTTCGATCTTTACCCCAGCTACAGACTGCATGATGACGATCGTAAATTGTACTTATATTGTAGATACGGTTCGACTTTTATGTGAAATTCAAGTTCCTTACTTTGATTCTGCTATCCACCTACAGAATTTAGCCTCAGGCAACTCAGCGCTCTGCTAACATATTAAAGTAAAAGAAATAGAGGTATAAACAAAATAATATAAGTTTAATTATATTTTAGACATGTATTTTTTTCTTTTTGAAGGATGTCCATGGTTATTTTCATCTATCTGATCTATGAAGGCTTCATAGCGTCACCTGAAGACTCTTTGAAAAGACCCTAATCAAAGAGTTTTGATATACAAACTCTAACAGTATAGATTACACTCGGCCATGTTCTTTCCTTTGTCCGTACACAACTAAACAATTTAAGGTTATCAACCTTAACCAAAGGGGGGTAAGTGGAACCCATCGCTAAAGCTTTGTAAGTCTGTCTACCCCCTCTCAATACCAAGGCATGAAGGTATATTTAAATGTAACATTATATCTATATAAACCGCTTTAGTTACACGTGGTCGGTCATGTATTACTAATGCAGCTCCAAAGTGCATGATACTCCTTTGAACGCAACTCGACCTGGAGCGAATGCCGCTAGCTTTCTGCAAAATAATATTTAATGTAGGTTTCTGACTTCACGTTAATGTAGTAAGAATAGAAATATGGTCAGTTTTCCAGATACAAGATCTTCTGAGAATCAGCATCTTACTGTGAAACTCAAAGTATTCATTTCAATTGAACCGATCTTATGAATTATCAAAGATTCGGTAAAAAAAAGATTAATCTTTTTGGAAAATAGCGGGCAAGAAACTAGATGGAGATTCTTAGATATTATTATAACTCCATCTTTTTGAACAAATACTTACTTTACTTTTGAAACTGTCCCGTTGGTCTACTGGCCGCAAGCGCTCCTTCTTAGCATGAGGTTTCAAATGGTCCCAAGGCTCCCTTTGACAGCCCTGATTCGGGATTTGTGCCTTGTTGATATTAATAGGTTTCCCCCCTTTTAAATGGGGCTTAAACATATCCGGTGATCATGGGTGTACCATAGGTAAACCTCTAACTCAGCATGGAAGTTGTGTTTGAGCCCCAACTTATTTATATATAAGGCGAGCTCATGGTCCTTAGCAGCGTATAAATGCAGAGCCGGAAATTGTACCAAAGAACCTTGCCCAGCAAGCACTGCTCATGACCACGAGACCAACTCAACAGGGCGATACAATACACAAGCACTAGCAGATTTAATCACATTTACCGCAAAACGAAAACCAGAGAGAAAAGAATTACAAGGAAATAAAAATGTCTTATTTTTGCATTTGTATGTTAAAATGATTATAATTAGTCCCCTCTTTGTTCAAGCCGGCTTACACACATAATTCCTAAGAAAAACACGCCGCTTCACCAATTAGACGTGTTGGGAAACGGTAAAAATGTAATAATTCAATTTTAACAGCGTGTACAGGGCATTATTGTTATATGACCATCAGGAATGTAACGGAAACTATATTAAAATAATTGAAGGAACAACAAACAAAGGGCTTTGTTTTTTATATTTTTATGTTTTTTGTGTGTTTGTTTGTGACAATCTTTTTTTTCTGTAAGTTTTTTCTGCTATCAATAAATATCAAAACGAAAGCAACGTTGGTGAGGCGAAAGAAATATATAGATAAGAATGGTAGTAAGTGGCGTTCTGTCGTTTCTGCCCACCGCCATGAGAAAAAGGCGTTAGTATGTATTTCAAATAAAAAGTAAAGTATTGGTAACATCAACATCACGCTAAGCATACATGGTACTACTATTTAGGTTAAGCTATGCACATTCAACTGCAAAAATATAACTCGATCAGCTGATTGCGTTCGTCAACTATGTGCACGAGCCGACGTGATAGCGTTACAGGAGACCTGGCTGCTGCCCCACGATGTGCCCTTCCTAGCGACCATTGATGAAGACTTCTCGTACACTGGGAAATCAGCCGTGGACATCTCTTCCGGTGTTCTGGTTGGTAGACCGTACGGTGGTGTGGCGCTGCTGTGGAGGAAGTCGTTATTTGCGTCGGTATCGGTTTTAAATTGTGCTAGTGATCGAATCGTGTGTATTAAAATAGCGCAGGGCGAGCGGTCTTTGCTAATATTTAGTGTGTACATGCCCACTGACTGTGCCGAAAATCGTGTTGATTTTACGTGTTGTCTTAGTGAGATTATCTCGGTGATTGAGAGCAGTGAAGTGGAGTCGGTTTTTGTGTTGGGAGACTTTAACGCGCACCCAGGGACACGATTCTCACGTGAGTTACTTTTAACGTGTATTGATCAATCATGGTCTTGCATTGATACAGAACTTTTACCACGAGACTCGCATACTTTTACTAGCTCCGCCAATGGTTCCCTCCGCTGGCTAGATCACTGTGTTGTCACTGAGGCCGCCAGACATCTGGTGAATAATGCATCTATTTTGTACGGCGTTTACGTGTCGGACCATATTCCGTTATTAATAGAGTGTAACATTAATCTAATTAAACCTAAAGTTATTGGATCTAATATTTCTTGTAACAAAGTTGTATGGGGTGAGAGAGATACAGAACAGATAAATGAATATTTTGATTACTGTAATAGTAACTTAAAACATATAGATTTTCCGTCAGAATTTTGTAAATGTGCTGATAATATGTGTCACAAGCGTGAGCATCGGGTGGTGATAGATAGTTTGTATAATAACTTAATTTGTATCTTGAAAAAGGGAGCTGAACTCACTCATGCTGGTTCTATTAAAAAACATAATAAAAGAAACTATGTAGTAGGGTGGAACAAACACGTTCGCGAGGCTCACCGTGATGCCCGACTGTGTTATCAAATGTGGCTGTTATACAACAAACCTACTTCTGGATTTATTTATGAAAATATGTGTACATCGCGAAATCTTTTTAAAACTAAATTGAAATACTGCCAAAACAATCAAGAGAAGATAAAAATGGATATGTTAGCATCTTGTCATGAGAGTAAACAATTTAATAAGTTTTGGAAATTAACGAATAAATTAAATCACAGACCGGGGATACCGGTGAGCGTCGCGGGCGTGAGCGACCCCACAGATATAGCAAATGCTTTTCGAAAACATTTTAATGTAAACTCGCGGTTGTGTGGCTATAGCGAACCGTCAAATAGCGGCGCGGGGGTGGCCGTGGCCGGGGCTCCTCCTGTCAGGTTCTCCGCTAAAGAAGTCGCGAGATGTATACAGAACATGGTGAGGGGAAAGTCCCCCGGTCACGATGGCCTCAGCGTCGAACATCTTAAATACGCTGGGATACACTTACCGCGAGTGCTTGCTATGTTTTTTAACTTATGTCTGAGTCATAGTTACTTACCTGTAGAACTTAGCAATACAATCGTTGTGCCGGTAATAAAGAATAAGACGGGTGACGCCTCCGATATCTCCAACTATAGGCCTATATCGCTTGCCACTGTCTGTGCTAAGGTGTTGGATAGACTGCTTGATAATATTCTAGCTAAGCATATTGATCTCGAGGATGGTCAGTTTGGTTTTAGACCAAACTTGTCAACGGATAGTGCAATTTTATGCCTTAAGCAGACTGTCCAATATTATACAGACAGAAAGACTCCTGTAATGGCATGTTTCCTGGATTTATCGAGGGCTTTTGACCTGGTCAATTATGACCTGCTCTGGCATAAGCTCACTCACGACACTACTGTCCCAGCTGATGTGATATCACTGTTTAGATATTGGTACAGTAGTCAAAAGAATATAGTTAAGTGGGTAGGCTCATATTCTGATATGTATGGGTTGGAGTGTGGGGTGAGGCAGGGGGGGTTGAGCTCCCCCCGTCTTTTTAACTTATACATAAACAAACTGATAGGTAGGCTCAGTAGCACTAAAATCGGTTGTCACGTAGACGGTGTTTGCGTGAACAACATCAGCTACGCTGATGATATGGTGCTGCTGAGCCCATCTATCGGTGCAATGAGAAGGCTTCTTAAAATTTGTGAAAGTTATGCGGTGACTCATGGGCTCAAATACAATACCAATAAGAGTGAATGGATGGTTTTTAAATCGGGTACTTTAACCTACGAACAGCTGCCTGTACTCTCACTCTCTGGTTCCCCTTTAGGTCGGGTATCGAAGTTTAAGTATTTGGGCCACTGGGTCACTGATGACTTGAAAGATAATGTAGACATAGACAGGGAGCGCAGGTCGCTGGCTGTACGTTGCAACATGCTGGCTCGCAGGTTTGCACGGTGTACGAATTCAGTTAAAATCACGCTTTTTAAAGCATATTGCCAATCTTTATACACCTGCAGCCTGTGGGCCAGGTATTCGCGGCGGGCATACAGCGACCTGCGTGTCCAATATAATAATGCACTCAGGGTACTGTTGGGGCTGCCATGGCGCTGCAGTGCGTCAGGGATGTTTGCTGAGGCGCGGGTGGATGGCTTTGCCGCTATCGTTAGAAAAAGATGCGCCTCCCTTCTCGCTCGCGTTCGTGGCAGTACCAACACTATACTGGGTGTTTTTACTGATCGGTGGGAGTCCCCCATGCTGCAAAGGTGGGTGCGGCTTCATGCCGTAATTTAAATTTTGTTTTTGCCTATACTAACATTAGTTTTTTTTTAAGTGCATTGTTACTAACAAAATATGGACCTAGTCTGAAATAAATGTTTATTATTATTATTATTATTTAATGAGATAGAATTAGACTAGATACAATTCCTGTATTTTTAGTAACATAACACTTTTAATGTGGCTGCCGCCGAGATGAGCTTGCAATTGATTATGAAAATTTTCTATGGACAACAATTAGGACCGGATGCAAAAAACTGGTAAGATGCTTTAAATGAAATGTAAGTACATTAATCTTTACTGAAATGCTTGGTTCTTCTTTTTCATCATGTGGTTAATGCCTGGTATTAATTAAGCGTACCGTACGCAAAGACGTGGAGTTGCGGACACCAGCCCGTTATACAATACAATAATTAAGTGTATTGAGTATGATGCTAAGCAGTTATATAAGGTTTTCTCGAGGACATACATTATCATTGTATTGTGCCTGTCACCCACAGATAAGGTTGAAAAATGTCATAAACACAACAAAATATGTTGCGTTTATGTTATTCCCCTAATCACTCTTAATACCCGAAGGGTTAGGCAGAGGTGTACCTAATAGTACACCCACATTTTGCCTTCAAGCGTCTATTAGCATCAGCCGAGCAAAGGAAATAAAATTTTGCATTTTTTTTAAAGAAAACCAGAGCTTAAAGCTTATAACTTCAATGAACAAAAGACAGTCATCGCAGGTGGGCCGGAAATCCTCACATCGTACAAATTTGGCTAAAGGCTGTAAAAATTAGCCAACGCCATTTTAATTATATGTGGTTGCATATTTTATTTGTGACTGTGTGTAAATGGGGTTCATGTATTGAGGATACTTTTGAGAATCTGGTCGAGTGCCAACTATAACTAGATCTTTGGCACTGCAAAATATGTTAATAACCATCAGATTTTAGCTGAAAAGGTAATATTAGTCAATCGCTCCCTGTAAAATACTGATATTTAGCTGCATCCGGTTAGACTGGAAGCTAAACCCGACGTAGTTGAGGAAAGGATAATTATGCAGATGATGATAATAAAGGGTTACTGATGACATCGGACAAACTTAATCAGAAAGAGAAATCCCTGTGCCCAGCAGCGGGACAAAGGTGCAATATTGTTTATAATTTTATTTTTCACCTTCATTGTATTTCAGGATAATTACTTGAAAAATATTCAGATTGAAGTACCTATCCAAAACGTATTTTTTAAACAAATGAATAAATGAACTTATTGTAGAACGGCAAAATATTTAACAATTCAAAAGATTTTGGAGACCAGATTCGTGTGCCGAACCGTAATGTTGCCATAAAAAATAATGGCTCTCTGTTTCGACTGCGTTTGACGTAACGATGTGACATGGAAAACGTATTTTCACGTTTTTTTTCGTATAATGAACCAACAAGCCGCAGAATGAAATTTTAATTTCATTTTTGCCGAATTACTTTTTTAATGAGTTCTTGCAGATGATGATTGGGTGTTCAAATATGAATGTGTTGTAATTAATTAGTTTTCAGTTCTTTTCATTCTTTCTGCTTCTTCCTGCTTCTTCCAAATGACGACGAGATTGCATTTCCGCGCGACACCTGTGTTAACTTTTTGTAAGATTCATTTACAACTCGGTTATTGCTTCTAATAACACTACTAGGGCCAAAACCATAGCATCTTATTTAGGCAACAAAATTATAACAAAAATTGTATCTCACATTCACTTATTCTCTTATTCACAGGTCGCAAGTGCTGGTGCTGAGTATCAGATCCTGGGTTCTATCCTGTTTCGGGAAAAGTGTTGTCGGTTGTGCCATTTGTCTGGATCTGTTGGTCTATTACATGGGCTTTAACTGGCTAATGGTGGCTATATTAGAGGCTAGATAAGGCACAGCTTAGCCTAACGATCCAGGTATTTGAAGATGTGTTTTAAATAAGCATACGATGACATGTTGCCTAATGAAAACTTAATCGCTAAAAATCCAACAAGAAAAAAAGAAAGGCCCCACAATAGTTGATTAGTTACCCTGTCTAACCCAATTCGTAACACGTCATGAAACCCTCAAAATCCATCGCCGTCGAAAACGTCCTTATTTGCGCACAAACTAATGGAATATCGGAATATCGAGTGCACATAATGCAGTGTAATGCGTCCCGTATACGTCGCGTGTACGTCGCGTGTACTAGTCGGATACCTGTCGTATGCGAGCCGTACGCCCAGTGCATTAGTACTGTGATGAATAAACAGTTTTCGATATAAGGTTTCCGGGCATAAAAGTGAAGATAATGTATGAGAGTGGGAGTCCCGGAGCATGGTTTTACTACCTGTCGGATCCATTCAAATATGTATTGAGTATCTACACAGGTCACCTGTGGTAGATGATAACAAAATTTCAGTAATAGTAAATTATACAGGGTGTAAACAGATCCTTCACGAAGCCGTCAGCCATTATGTACATCAAACTTGTAACTTTACGCAAAAATTATTGCTGGGAAACTACTTTCTTTTTTGGATGAAAAATCACGATTTACGTTAGGACTCAATGTATCACATTCAAAACATTGTTCTGATGCGTGGATTGCATAGTACGATTGTCGTGGAAGTGTTTAAAGTAAAAATCTTACATTAATAAAATATTTTTTTTTTAAATCTGGTAAAAAGTTGGAACTTTGACCACCCCCCCCCCCCTTCCTGACTTTGACTTTTCCTTTTTTTTTTTATTCCTTTTTTTTATCCTTTTGACTTTGATATCTCCGTAACTAGAAGGTGGCCAGGTATTGTCTAGAACAAAAAAAAATGATTGTAATGACAGTGAGAACAAGTGCCTTTTGGCTTCGTTAAGGGTCTAGTTACAACCTTTAGGTGTCACACTTTTTTGTACGCCTTGTGGGGGGGGCATTAAGTCAGCCTGTGTACCTCACTTGTGCATGAAGTTTAAATAACATAACAGGTTAGGCAGAGGTGTACCTAATTGTACACCAGTTACGAGTATATTGCCATCAACCGAGCTCAAGACCAGACTACGTGGCTGCTACTGAGAAATTCCTGATGGAATAACTCAATAACCCGCCCGAAATTGAATTGCCCGACCCGGGAACCGAACTCAGGACCTTTCAAATTCAAATTCAAATTCAAAATTTTTTTTCAAATTAGGTCTGACAATCTCTACAAATCATGCAATATGCCTCTTATTACGACGGACCCTAAGTATAAGTAACAATTTCCACTTCAGACAACTTTTTTTTCAACTACAACGGTACTACACGATCACATACATTATGATTATGTGACGTAATTTCTCCAGTTAGCTTACTCGTACTATAAATTCGGCTGTTTTTCCTCCCGCGTGGAAGGCCCTCTTGAGGGCGCTAATTAGTGTAACCTTAATTGAAGAGTGTCACAGTTGACGACTCATGTTGTCAAGAGATATTCGTCTGCCAAAAATGCGCTTTGATAAAACCTAGCTCTGTAGACTTTAAAATGTCTACCTATAACAGCAATCTGCATTTTAATAAATATAATATCACGCCCCAGTACTCCCCTTGCGTGTATGCAGAGGTATACAGTACATCCATATGTCAGCAGTGTTAGTCTTCATAATGAAGAATCGTAACATCCACCAATTTGCTGGGTCCACGTTTTGAATATGGCACACCCCCTCCAAGTAATATAGTAGGCTGATTATACCTATGGTTATACCTATAGTTACGCTCTTTATACCGTTATTTCGAAATATTTGTGTTAAAAAGTAGGGCACGTCTTCTGCCTACTTCTTCACAGATGAGCGTGAAGAGTATTATTACGTATTTAATATATTAACAAATTACAATTACGTACAGGTTAAGTGTACGGACAAGTTCTGTGCTGAATGCAGTTCTAGTAATGCGTTAAGTTTGAGAGCCCCGGTGATACGCGAGTGATGGGGTGGCTCTAGATAGTTCTAGATAGTTTTAACATCGATAAAGTAACAGTAATAACTTTATTACCATCAGGCTAACGGTAGACACAACTTGTCTGCTGAACGTAGTTTTGAAGTCTGTAGAAATGTGTTGTGATGCGATGATACGATGGGTAATGTCGACACTCAATGGAATACTACAATAATTATTGTATGCAGTACTGTATGCCGTACTGCATCTCTAGCGCCCCTCATTGACTGGTAAAGAATAAGTCAGGCTTTATTTTTATCCTTGTTCTTTGCACACATAAATTACGACATCCGTAAAAAATGTAAAAAGTTATAAATTAGTTGCGTGAAAAAAGAACTTGGCGGTATGAATTTTCGATTCAGGTCTGCAAATGGGGCTATTCTATTTCTTAAATCTGCAGGCACCCGTAACTACACCATCACTATTATTAAAAAATGATTATCACAAAACTAATCTGTGCAGTTTCATCGACAACATCACATTATCCTTACGTGACAGCACCTCACTAGTAGTTAATAGTAACTCGTCGTCTAACAGGGAACGTCTTTGCTCTCTTAAGACAATTTCCAGGAGTACGCGCCATTGCATCCAGTTTAAGTTCTTCGTTTGCTACTATTCTGGAAGGTAAGGACGAGGCAGTTACTAGATAGGTCTCACGTTTATTTGGATCTTCTGTTCTGATGAAAACAAACCAGTAGAGAAAAATAATTGCTAGACGTACTGCCCAAGAAGTACCGAACAAATTTTAAATTCAAATGCTTAAATTATAACGTACGTACGTATTAATTAAAATAACGTACTTTTTAACGTCAATTTTTACATGGAAAGAGTATTAAATCTGTCACAATTATTATCATAGATATTCGGCCATAAGACGTCCACTGCTGAACATACCTCTTTCTCCTCCAATCTTGACCTCTACGACCGATCATGTGCGTTTTATATCCAGTTGATTACTGCGACCTTCACCAGATCGATTCACTCTGTTGGAGGTGGACCTTTCCAAGTAGCACGATTCACTGTCGCCACTTTAGAAATTGCCCATTATAATATTTCCTAGAGAAAGAGTAGATGTCAAATGTATTGACAATATAATATGTTTTTAATATTTTCATGCGAAGATTTTAGAAGTTCTTGGTAAGCTTTCAGAAACTAGTGTAACATCAGTATGCTTATTTTATACCCAGTCACCCAGGACATCCCTTTCAGCAAAATCTGCAGCTGTTTTCTCTCGAATTCTTAAAAAATAGACTCCAATCCTTGACTCTTTTGTACCTAACTGTTTTCGTAGGTGTCCTAATAGTGTTACTGTTAGCCTACATCATTCCACTACTAGGCAAAAGCCTGTTTTCATGATATCCAGTTCTATCGATTCACGTCAAATGTGGACCACTGATCGATGTCGATGGTTTCGTCCAGCTCGTACCGCCATTTTCTACGATGTCTTCTGCGTCGCCTTCTGACTGATAGTGTCACTGATTTGCTATACTTATTTCAGGTTTCATAAGATTGACTTTCTTCTTTCCACTAAGCTTTTTTCTGGCAATCATGTACCCTAAATTTAAAATACTGCCAAAGATCCATGGAACGAAGGAACAGGCACATGTAAAATGGACCGAATAAGAAATGAAGAACTAAGAGCCAAAACAAAAGTGACAGACATCTTGACCAGAATTAGCCAGCAAAAGTGGCTGTGGACTGGCCACATGATAAGAAAAAAAACAGGAAAATTGGAGCAAAATAGTAACAGATTGGTATCTTAGAAATATTAACGAAACAAGGGTAAACAAAAAAGGAGATGGGAGGACGACTTAAGATTTACTGCGGGCCCTAACTGCAAGAGAGTGGCTCGTAATAGAATACAATTGAAATAGCTAGATGAGGCCTTTGCCAAGTGGCACGCTGAATAAAGAGACATACAAAGAGAGAAAACAATTTAGAATAAAAGGGCTTATAAGATACCCTAAATTTCCACCAGAATAAGTCACCGCTGCATCTAAACACGCAATACCAACACTGGTTTTATCTTCCCCGCCACTAATACAATATTATAGTAAAGCTTGCCGTTCCCACGCCATTCGGAGTATCCATTGATTCTTTATTGAAATACTTTGTTATCTCACATCTCACATGACATTGTTTTCCAGTCTCAAGTCGTGAGGAGAGGACTTTTAAATGCAAGGAGGGGGGAGATTTCATTTTATTAGAGATGTTGAAAATATCTACAATGTGGCTATATCGCTAAGCAGCTTGGACGTGTTCAGAGTTTGGCCGCTGGTGATATTTACCTATTTAATAACAAAATTTGAGTACAAGTGTCCTTCCATACATGATCACAAATCTATCCACCAGCATTTGATTGCCATCAAAGGCGTATCATCCACTCAATATAAATATATTATTATATTATTAGGTGCTACTGTATGTGACAGTGCTATTGTATGTGACTACCTAGATATTTAATGTAATGTGGTAAAATCAAATATTCAAAATATTGGCTATTTCATTTTAGCCAATTTCGAACAGCAGCATTCCCGTCATAACAGACTGTAATGAAACTGAATAGTTCGGATAAAGCCTAAAATTTTGATTAAAACAAACGTGCGATCACCATCAAGTTATTTTTAACATTTATTCGCAGATTTTTCATCCAATATCGAAAACAAGTAGACAACAGCACACACGGTCGTGATTTTTCGTCGCGAGAATTTTGGTAACTAAAGTATTCGTCCAAAATCAAAGCATTTATTTCATGTAAGCCGACACCGTAAAATTAACCGTAAAATTTATAAAATTATTGAAATGCAGAAAAAATGTTGCGTCACATTGACACCATTATTATCACATTGTTAATGTTTATAATAAAATAAAATATAATAGCGGAAGTTAAGCAAGCCAGGCGTCATACACAAAAAAAAAACGATGCTTGTATTTCCCAAAAAGGATAAGTAGAGATGTATATACACACTTAAAATTTCACCATCGATGTTTCATCAACCGGGGGCAAATCCGGATCCAGCCTGCTACTGAGAAATTCCTAATTGAGGGAGCATTATACATATAATATAATACAAATGCGATATTAATTACAGTGTGTACCATGACTAACGCTCCGTATACAGCGGCGAATGTTAATGATAAACTTCGTTAGTCACTCGTGTGTGTCATGCCTTACTTCCATGGGAAAAATTATCTACGGCGCTTTCGCAATAGAAGATAGCTCATCGCATAGGTAAATGTTGTAAAGACTTTAATATAACAACATCACGTCTGTAATCCCCGAAGGGTTACTCAGAGGTGTATCATAGTACATCCCAGTACACAATACGCCAGTTTTCTTTAAATCCCATGTAATAGGAAGTGAGCCTATTGTCTTCAACCGGGCAACTGAGAAATTGCTGATAGAAAAACCCAATAACACTTTGCCCGACCTTGGTATCGAACCCAAGACTTCATGTCCAGCAGTTGCGTTTGCGACCACTAGACCAACGAAGCAGTGAAAAGAAATATAAACAAAATAAAGTCCTGAGAGATTTATCCAGGAAAGTAGTAGGTAGCATTTAGCAACCAAACAATCATACATTAGTACATATAGTACTAGCTGACCCGCACAATTTCGTCTGCGCCACATAAGAGAAAGAGAGGGTCAGAGAGAGTGTGAGTCAACCTTAAAAGATAGACATATGCTATCGCGGACTTCGTAACTTTAACCGTTTACACAGCACAAGCAACGGAGCTCTCAAAACGAATAAATTTTCCCTGTTTTTTGAAACATGTTTCATTGATGCTCCGCTCCCATGGTGTAGCGTGATGTTATATAACCTATAGCCTTCCTCGATAAATGGACTACCCAAAACTAAAAGAATTTTTCAATTCGAAGCAGTTCCTGAAATTAGCGCGTTCAATCAACCAAACAAACAATCTTTTCAGCTTTGTAATATTGGTATAGATTCAACTAGATAACAATTTAATTGAAAATATTTGCATAAATTGCTCAAATATTCTACTTATGTTTTTCCAAATAAGGGCTTCCCTGGACAGCCTTACGTCTTCATCCTTAGACACTCGAAGACAGTCATACTCCAGCTAGATCGAAAGTTTTCATCAAGGTGCATGAAATGAGCCCAAATACGATATAGATGCTGTAAACTCTTGAGGATCTCTTGCAACTGCCTTCCGTCTCCATCGCTAGACCGTCGATGAAAGTCATAACTCCAGCTAGGTCGAAATTTTTCATCAAGGTGCATGAAATGAGCCCAAATACGATATAGATGCTGTAAACTCTTGAGGATCTCTTGCAACTGCTTTCTGTCTCCATTGTTCTGACAATCTTCAGCTTTGTAATATTGGTATAGATTCAAGTAGATAACAATTTAATTGAAAATATTTGCATAAATTGCTCAAATATTCTACTTATGTTTTTCCAAATAAGGGCTTCCCTGGACAGCCTTACGTCTTCATCCTTAGACACTCGAAGACAGTCATACTCCAGCTAGATCGAAAGTTTTCATCAAGGTGCATGAAATGAGCCCAAATACGATATAGATGCTGTAAACTCTTGAGGATCTCTTGCAACTGCCTTCCGTCTCCATCGCTAGACCGTCGATGAAAGTCATAACTCCAGCTAGGTCGAAATTTTTCATCAAGGTGCATGAAATGAGCCCAAATACGATATAGATGCTGTAAACTCTTGAGGATCTCTTGCAACTGCTTTCTGTCTCCATTGTTCTGACAATCTTCAGCTTTGTAATATTGGTATAGATTCAAGTAGATAACAATTTAATTGAAAATATTTGCATAAATTGCTCAAATATTCTACTTATGTTTTTCCAAATAAGGGCTTCCCTGGACAGCCTTACGTCTTCATCCTTAGACACTCGAAGACAGTCATACTCCAGCTAGATCGAAAGTTTTCATCAAGGTGCATGAAATGAGCCCAAATACGATATAGATGCTGTAAACTCTTGAGGATCTCTTGCAACTGCCTTCCGTCTCCATCGCTAGACCGTCGATGAAAGTCATAACTCCAGCTAGGTCGAAATTTTTCATCAAGGTGCATGAAATGAGCCCAAATACGATATAGATGCTGTAAACTCTTGAGGATCTCTTGCAACTGCTTTCTGTCTCCATTGTCAGACCTTCGATAAAAATCATACTCTAGTTAGGTTTAATGTTCTCATCAAGGTGCATGAAAAGAGCCCAAACACGATATAACTGCTGTAAACTCTTGCGGACCTCTTGCAACTGCCTTCCGGATGCAAAGCGCATGGAAAGCGATCAAACACACACTCTACAGGGTATAGGCTATGTAGATTTTCAAAGCAGTGTCATGTAGACTAATCTAAAGTACGCCATCATAACTTACACATTTTTATTCATTAGTACCATTTTGGTTCAAAAGATGTCGCGCTGCATGTATCTTACATATTGATGATAAGTTCTCGAACACCCGGTTTTTTACTGCTACATAAATACCCTTCATAATAAAACTATTTATTTGAATAAGAATTAATACTACGATATGAATGTAATCAACTTTGGTTTCTACCGGAGATCTAATTAAATTTTAGAACACAAAAGCTGCTATTGTGACTTAACTATGATAGTTAGATATATTCCCTCGCGCACTTTTTTGTAGGTAATAATGAGTACTTTAATCATGTAGTACATAGTTTTTAAGTATCATCAATAGTTTTCTCAGCGCACACAAAATAGTGAATTTTATTGGCAAAATTTTGCTTTGGGTTACATTATTGCAATTTTCTTAAGGATCTCTAATTTTGTTGAAAATAAATTATAGCCTATGTTACTTCCTGATAATTTAGCTTTCTATTTGCGAAATGGTTTAAATCGGTCCAGTAGTTTCAGAGCCTATTCGGTACTAACAAACAAGCAAAAAAAAAACGTCTTTCCTCTTTTTAATATTAGTATAGATCAAGATATAAAGTCAGAGAAATTCAAGGCCAAACAAATTGATTACTAACTTAAATTGTTGGTATATATTCTTCATACTATTCTAAATAACAAGAAGTATAGAAGAAGAAGACATGCTGTGCCGACCCCTAATAAATTGGGATAAGACTAGGAGAAAGATGATGATGATGATGATGATGATGATGATGATGATTCTAAATAACAACTGACTTTCTTGCATGAAATGGCTATCACACGGCAAAATAAATTGATACTCAGTGTCAGTTTGCTGAACAATTAATTTAATGTATCATGTTTAAATCCTCACATAAATTAAATCCACACCAGCACTTAGATCATCACAATCTAAGTAAATAAATAAAACTAGCTATTTTTCTCACACGACTCATTACAACTCCTTATAAGAAGCTCACGGCCGCCACAATGTCTGTCAAAGGCAGACGCCATATTGGATCGGCCATTATAAAAAAATGTGGACAAGATGGAGTAACTAAATGTTGGTAGTTCCGCATACCCGGGCTAGTAACGTAAGCTAGCACTATTTATGGATAGGCCTAATTATAAAGGGATTTATTATGCTGAGACATTCATTGAGAAATAGATTGATTGAGATATACATTGTTTTATAAAAAATATATAATTTGTGGGACACAACTCGATGCATGATTAATAAAAATCAATTTTATTTAAATTAAAGTATGATCTTTAATTTAAGAACTGAATTCACTCGCTATGTTATTCCAAGAGGCGTACAAATATATGGTTACAGACGAAATAAAAAAAAATAAAAAAATATTAATCATGCGAGAGGTAAACACATTATTTGGTAGGTATCTCAACATTAATAGAATGATGATAATAAATAACCATAAATTACAATTAGTTTCATTATTCAATTAATAATGTTTTTTGTGTGTATTCTTCAGTCGAATAAATAAATAAGTCTACATTAATTTATCATTCAGAAATTCATCAGTCGTATAATAACATTTTTCAATTTCTGTACATTGCATTCTGTTGGATTCGAGTAGTTTTAAAATGTTACCTCTGATACCGTAGCTTCGCAGTTAGTCTTAGTAAGACGTCGTGCTTTACGTAATCGAAGGCTTTGGTCATATCTGTGCACGAATAGGAGATTTTTAGTCTACTGCCAACTGTGGAGTTAAATTACAAAAATACAGCACACAACTTTTATAAAAAAAAAAAGCAAATAAGTTTAAAATTAAAACTAAAATAAATTAAACAGCATGAAATGAGTAAAACAATTTTTTGTTTGATTTGTAACACAAAAATTTATGAATTAATTCCAAAAAACTTTGTTTCCTTCTACAGGTATAAAATCGGCTTCTTCCCATTTCTCATTGTTCAGGGATTCCCACTTCTTAGTTCCGGCGTGGAGCACGTTTTCAGAGTTTTTTTGGTCAATAAGAGAATCTGTGATCTTTCTGAGCGCAAACTGTAATTGCATAGGGTCGGTATAGTTTATCGCACTTTTTCCTGTTGGTATTCCAAAAATTCTTGTGTAAAATTGCGTTTTATAAATCTCTCTGCTTGTAGATACCGGATCAATGTTCTCCAGACTTTTTGTCAGCAGAGCCTGCGCCATTTTAGACACATATTTAAAAGTTATTGGAGAAACAAGTACTTGAGGTTTCTCAGAATGCTTTAGCTAAACTGAATTCATGTCCTTACGTTGGCGCCATTTCCGGTGAGTTGAGATTTGCTACAATATATAAAGGTTTTCCAAATATGTGCCAAAAATTGCATGAAAAATAGCTTCTGAGGTTAAAAGTGAATACACTCCAGATCTGATACGGAATTGAACCCCTTTTGCAGCTTCTGAGTAGAACTTTTACCGGCGACACTTGGGGGGAGCCTATGTCCAGCAATAAACGTCTTTCGGCTGAAAAAAATTTGATGAGTAGAACTTGAGCATGGGTGCACCTGAAAAACTCCATGGTGAAGTTCCCTTTATCCCGTAAATACAAAGAAAATAGTATTGGAAGATACATTTTTTGTGTTGATCTCGCAGTGGTAATTAATAAGATATCTCCAAGCTCTTCGAATACTTTGGAGACACTTCCTTGACTGTTTGCTTCTTTTAAGCATGATATGATTTCTAAAGTCATGGGGAGCATCTGTAGACTATTATTTAAAGCGCTATTTAACTTTGTGTAATATTTGTCTTCCATAACCATCAAAATTGCCTGAGCTAGAGGTCCTGAGCTTTTTAAAACTCTGATACGATGCCATAAATTGAGATGTTCGGATTGCTAAATCCTTCAAAGATAACACTTCTATAACGGTCTCATATGATAATATCAAATATCCAGGACTTGACAATGACAAAGAACCAATAAAATCATCCCTCACACGAACGCTCAGTAGAACTTTCAGCAATGGCGTCATCTAGAACCAATGATAAATTAAATGGTTCAATATCTCTATCAGAACAAATGAAGTCCACCTTATTATTTATCAAATTTGCTGAACAAACTTGTTCTAGTTGTTGGTGAAATGACCAAATGTTTAAATTGGGGTAAAAGTTAACTTATTCTATTCAACAGAAATGATTTAAATGGTTTCCTAAGAAGTTTATAAATCAACATAGTATCAAATTTAAATTGTTCGGCAAATGTTTCATGTACTAACGCAATATCTCTGATAGTTCCATCGTCGGAAACAGAGTAAGAATCGATCGAATATTATTTAATATATTATAAAATTATTATTATTATAAAATCGATCTAAATTTATCTTAAACTAAGTATCGATCCACGTTAAAGTCAGTTTAGACTCGAATGATGCTTTGTTATATACATATATATCATACAACATTTTTGATTCTATTGGTGTTTTAAAAATTATATCTAAGAGTCTCTGAACTCCCTTATAATATGCCAATTTTGCATCATCTGAACTTTGAAGATGCCGCGTTTGCCGAATCTCCTACGAATCTTTCACCAAAATCGAGAGCAGTGAAATATTTTATCAAATAAATCCGGTATTATTCCCTTAAGCAAGTTAATCAAGTTTCAGGAAATCTATTACCTGAGAAATATTGGGATCCGATTTTAATCAGATTATTCAATATCTCTCTGGTCTTCGTCTCTTCTGGCTTTGACTGAAAAAGGAATGTGATGAGACTGAAGCAAAACCTTAGTCCCATCTCACTGCAAAATCGTTGCAGTGAAAATAGATCATGAGAGTACTTTGACTACTTTCCCATTGTAAGATCCGTCTCTTCGGGTATTACAGGAACTGGATTTCTTATTTCAGGTATCCTCAGAATTCGGTTTCTTGGGCATCTGTACAACCTAAGCACTAAGTATTGATCAAAGAGAGAAGAGAGATACCAAAGAGTTATGTTCCTTAAATAGAATACCGAAGTCAAGTCAAGAAACAATTTTGATGATGGTCGCAACTTAATCAAGAGACCGTAAATTATTACCCTATCAGTCGCATCAGAGATATCAAAACGTAATAATATTGTCTGAGACATAATTTCTTAATCTAAGTAACATTCAAACATAAATTGAAAAAAAAAAACATTACAAAAGGCTTCTGTTAAACTTACCTAATTACATAAGGCATTCCTCTTTTTACTCCAATTTTCGTGTTATACCAGATTTACTTATATTCTCAATATGTTAAAAAAATAATCTTCCCTTTTCGCCAACACTAAATTATATTACAATATCGCTAGCGACGCCAATATTTTACCAGATATGTCAATTTGGTCTAGTCCGCCATTATTAGCTTTAAAGAAAAGCTAACAGAATTTAAAAGAATATTTTCAAAGACACTGCCCGCGCTGAAGCTGAAAAATTCAGTAAACGATTTCTTAAAACTGCAATGTTTTAACTTACAAGTATACCAAAGAGAGGCGTTTTACGATGATGCCCGTATTTCACTTGCTTTGTTGTTAATGTTTATTAGAAATAACCAATATATTTCTTGCCACAACCCGATTAAACGAAGTGAGATTTTTGTTCTATTCTCGTATGCAGCATTATTGCAATTAAGGTGTAAGCCTAAACTGTCCTGATGGCCCAGAGGTTAGGCCTCGCCTCTCATGCCCACTTGGAAGTCTAACATTTAAACATAACATAACTAACATCACGGCATCGATAAAACTTAGACATCTGCCGATCCGAGCCGATCAATGCTCGTGCCTTACTTTATTAGAAGAGGCCTTTTCCCAGCAGTGGGGCTGTAATAAGCTAGTATTATAAGATGTAAGCAAGTCTAGTTGATGAATATCGAACTATTTCTCCCATAGACCAAAATGGCAGTTTTCGTTCAAAAAATTTACTTTTATTCTAATATTGAATTGAATTTTCACATTCGACTAAATGCCGTGATTAATTTAAGTGGCATTTCCTATTTGAACCTATGACCTTCCGTTCACCGCCTAGCCATTTCGCTATTGTCGCTTAAATCGCACAATAACAAACGTTTCATAATTTAACTACGGAACTCTAACCCGTAATTACCATTTGGGTAAGCTACCATGTTTGGTAGAATGCGGTAGAACTATATTATGGTCTTACTCGATAACCAGTTTGTCATTTTATGATTTAATTAAAGTAGACAATGTTGTGAGCAAATGACGTTATGTTGATTGCCTCGGTGGTCCAGTGATTGCAATTTTAGGGCTACTGCTGAGTCTAAGGTTCACTGGATAAGGCAATGTTTTGTTGGGTTTTTTTTTAAGATTTTTTTTCAAGTAACATCCTGAAGTCTGGATTTGTGTCTTGTTTAAGTTCTATGTACGTTGCAACGAGCCTTTGCCTAAAGAACACTTACCCCTCTACTTAGAAGTTGTGCTTGTGACCAGTAAACCATAGCACATTCCATTAAAAGTTGCAGCAACTGCAATAGTCATTATAGGTACTAATGCATTGTCTTAAAAAAAGTGATTAAAATATTTTAGCTGCAGCAAAAAAAACGCCAGTTAAGTTTTTTTTTCTAATCACTATCAGTAGGTTTTTGTATAATGAATAATAAATGGGTTAAGTCGCTGCTTATCGCAACTGCGCAGTACTCCGAAGTTATCGGCTGTCCGTTCTACGTGGACAGATAACATGGTCAGTCGACTGCAATAGTGCAGCAAGAATTTAATTTGTTAAGAATAAGTAATACGGCTTTGTACTGCCTCATTGGTCTAATGGTTGCAAGTGCGACTGCTGATCATGAGGTCTTGAGTTCGATTCCCAGGTTGGGCAAAGTGAAACTTTATTAGGTTTTATCAGTAGCAGCCACAGAGTCTGGATATGCGCCTGGATGATGGCAATAGGATCGCCCCCTACTACATGAGGCTTATTCATAACTGGTGAAATGTGGTCCTCTCTGCCTAACCCTTCGGCGATCACAGGCGTGATTGTTTTGTATCTTATGTGAGAATATGGTCCTAATGTGTGAGAAGTGAAAAATAATAATAGGTGAGATTTTTGATGATTCTAGACCACAGCGTAGAAATTTTTCGACCGTTACAAAAACCACCTGTCTCATCATCATCATCATCATCATTTCAGCCGAAAGACGTCCACTGCTGGACATAAGCCTCCAAGTACCGCCACATTGACCGGTCCCGTGAGTTTCGCATCCAGCCGTTTCCCGCAACCTTCACCAGGTCATCGGTCCACCTAGTAAGCTAGGCCTCCCCCTTCCACCGTAACGTCTTCAATCTGTCTCATACAAAAATTCAATACCTACACGGTCAACATTTGCGTAATTTTTTTTTTTAATAACTGAAAACAATTAGGTGGGACTCTAGGATCTAGTTATAGTTTGAGCGTCGATATCCCTTACACACTGTATTGGTACAGTCACTTAAGCAAAAAAAGGGGTCAACCTCGGAATGAGAGATAATAAGCTGTAAACTCGTATACACCTTCATTTTGGTGATCTAAAAGTTTTCTCAAAAGTCTCATAAAATCTCGTGTCTGCGTCGTAAGTTATTCAAGGTCAAACGTCACAAAAATCAGTTGTTCGCGATTATCTCGGTTTATAACTCCAATGATGTGTGGTATGTGTGGTTCCTTTTAGCATGTCACTGACCGCAGCAAACGGCACACACTTATTATCAACGTTTCACTTTTAATAACTATTTAAACTAATTAATTATTATAATAATATCGCAATTTTGTTAACGTATTAACATAATAATGCCCATTATTATTATGTTTGTTATTTCTTTAAATAAAAAACAGGAAGTCTCATGGCAAAGGTTATTTTTTGCGTCTAGAATCAGATCTTTAAATAAATGTGACTCATTTTGACATTTACAGGAGACGGCGTTAATAATTCTAATTCATGTATATTTCTTATTAAAGTTTGGTAAGAGCTCTTGGAGTTAGGCACGACACCTAGCAAGGCGCGGTGTTAGCAGGTGGAGTATAACTGTGACCGAGTGGCATCCAAGGACTGGAAAGAGAAGTGTTGGTCGTCCGGCGGCGAGATGGCACATGACATTGTTGCCATCGCGGGAATATCCTGGATGAGACAGCACAAGAACGTGGAGCTCGGCACAAGCAAAGAGAGGCCTCTACCCAGCAGTGGGTGAAGTCGGGTTGTGGATGATAATGATGAAGAGCTCATAGTTTAAGAACTGGCCTGAGAGTAGTTTTCACAATCACACCTAGTTGTTAAGCTGCAGTTGCACGAAGTCAAGTTTTTTTCCCGGCAGGGCAGGCAGATAATATTGAACGCCACCTGCTACGGTCCTTACATAGTCCTTAATCACAGGTACATCTTCTTCTTCAATAGGTCCCTTATTACTGAGGATCGGGGTCCAGTACCCCTATAAACGGACAATCTGCCTCCATCGACTCCGGTCAAAAGTTGCCATCACCACCTGCTGAAATTTATTTGAGGACATAGCCTCTTTTACTTGGTCGGACCATCATGTTGGCGACCGGCCTCGTGCTCTTGCCTTCGGTATTGCCAACAATGACCAGCTTTTCAAGGCTGCTATCTCCCCTTCGCATTATGTGGCCGAAATATGTCAAAATACGCTGTTCAAACTCAAAGCATTTATATCAATTAGACCATTATAGGCACTTTTGAATGTCAGAAAAACAAAGAAAGCGAAGCTACAGTCACAAGGCGTAGATCTCTATGGAGAAGAATGGGCAAAAAACTCCATGGACACTCTTTTCAATCAAAATATTGTTACAAGATCTTGGTTACATCATTCATGTGGAGACACATTTATGTGCGAACGATGTATAAAGAAGTACAAGCTAAGAGCGTTAAGAGCAAAATGATATTATCAACAGTTCAAAAATAAACCATGGCAGCTAAGAGATGACCAGTCCCTACTGACAGCGCCCGTTCACGAACATGACGCATGGATCAGCACCCTTCAACTCAACCATTCGGAAGCGAGACATTTGAGTGAGCTTGACATTCTCTCAACCGCCAAGGCAAATTCGAGTCATGTAAATGGTAGCTTTACAGTACATAGTACTCACACATTTTGTGCTATGCAATTACATAAAATTAAGAGATTGAATCTATACCATGCAAAGATATTTTTATAATCTTCTGCAGCTTCCACAATAACTTCACGTGGTAAACAATAATTTGTTTGCCCCTATGGTTGTGGAGCAGGACCAGCATTGAGTCAAGCATTTCTATCATCAATATAATCCCCCAACTTATAATATGCTTGCCTACATAGAGTGCGTTTTATACAAGATTTAAATTTCGTCTCATTCAGTTGAAGAATGTGGGGAGGTATTTTATTATAACATTTAAAAACAGTACCCCATGAAAGATGAGTCTACTTTAGCTAGCCTGAAACCTGGCTGTATTAGTTGATCCCTGTTTCTAGTATTATAGTGGTGTCTGTTACCTCTTTTCCTAAATAAATGCAGATTTTTCCTAACGTACATGATGTTTTCATAGATGTATTGACAAGGTACTGCCATGATGTTAATTTCCTTAAATAGTTCTCTTAGAGAATCGCGCCTACGTAGATCATATATGGCTCTGCTGGCTCTTTTCTGCAGAATAAATATAGACTCGATGTCTGCAGCTCGTCCCCATAGTAAAATACCGTATGACATAATAACCTCACGGTAACCGGTCACGGTAATAACTAGCCTCGCGGTATCTACATCAGTAATTTTCTAACATCATATGCTGCTGAGCTCAGCCGTCCTGCAAGAGATGTTAAATGAGGATCCCATGGTAGCCTTGAGTCGAGCGTGATCCCCAAGAAAAGTTTTATCGAGAAATTCTTTTGACATTGGGTAGAGCAAATCTTATGCACTTCGTTTTTTTCACTAAATTATTAGCGGTGAACCAATTATGAACCTGCAGTAGAGCTTTATTTACGTCGTCAAGATTTGCGTCACGTCTGTTTATCTTAAATATTAAAGAAGTATCGGCGGCAAAACAACACCATTTTTGGTTGGTTTTTAAATAAATGGGGTAGATCATTAATATAGACTAAATTAAGGCTGTAGTCATACTAGACAATCGGGTCTTGATATCGAGTCGTAATTTCATTCTGTACAATACAAAACTTCAATAACCAACTCGACTCAAATGGAATGGGGCAGCTGATCATCTTTTTTCAATTACGATGTTGGTCCCATGGATACAGTTGCTCATTCTGATGGTCTGTCTATATCACACTTCTACCACAGACCACAGCTTTTAACACACTGTATAGAGGTAACCTCTTACCATTAGAATGGGTCACCTAATTATTTTCCAAACAGCAGATAAAAAGTAGATACTACAGAAATACACCATAACATCACGCTTGTAATTCCCGCAAGGGGTAGAGGTGTGCCTAAGTAGTCCAGTTCATTTCGTCAGTAATGTTTATGTTCCACGTAATATAAATTATATCTATAAATAAATCTCACGCGTAAACTAACTTAAATTACATCATCTCCTAATTTACCCCTTGACCGACACATACATCTAACATGTCAAAACTATTATACGTCTTATTAACATGCAGCAGCTGTAAGGTCAAAGTTGCGTCATAAACACTAACAAATTGGCTCCGTAGGAGTAAAAAGGATAATTAGTTTGAAATCAATCAATCATTTGAGAGATAACCCCTAGATAGTTCACACGGGTAAGTTCTAGTTAACAGCTGGGCTTTGGCCGTAAAAATGAAGTGTAGCTGTTTATCTATCAACTCGTTTTCATTTGTTTTATGCGTAGAATATTGTAGGTCACCTGCTAGCTCATGTGCGTGGTTAGGGCTAAAGGTTTGAGCCTAAAGAATTGCTTGTGGCAAACGTAAATGCGCCTGTTCTACCAGCACGCGTAACATGACCACCTAGAAACAGGTTTTGTCGACGGAAGAATCGACAACGACAAAATGAAAGATCCACAAAAGAAATCTGTCATTTTCAATTGTCGATTCTTCCGTCGACAAAACCTGTTACTTCGGTGGTCATGCTACGCGTGCTGAAGTACGGGACGGGAAAGTAACTAAAGAAGTGTACAATATCGTAGCATGTGGCGTTTTGTAACGTATCTGTCTACCACTATAGGTAACGGTAACGTAGGTTAAATCGTGCTTATAAATAGAATTGACTTTACTAGAGTGTAGTTATTTACAGAAATCTGCTTCAGAACAATATTGGATTAAGTTCTAACGTTTCATAGTACTTAGATATTTCACAAACTGATTCCGTGACCTGCCATTCTGTCTCAAGTAAACTGTAAAAATAAGCGAACAAACACAACCAACCTTAATGCCCGTTTAACCCTCTCAAACTACTTAGGTTGCGTCAATAATTTCCGCGGCTGAACATAACCCTACCGCTGCCAATGCTTTAAATTTCACACATTCGCCCAAGCTTATGATTTCGGGAGAACAACAAATTTATCGCGGTAGCCCCTTAACACTACGTCAAATCGCGAAGTTTTTATTTGCCTGTTGATCCCCTTACTGGCCCACGTTATGGCCCATTATGATGTATTTGAACACATTTAAACATTTTGAATGCTTTCCAACTTGCATTAAATGTTTATCGTCAGGGTTTTGAACTCACATTTCATTTTTTCTGAGTTGTTCGAGAGGTGACATCTCAAAACTTTTTTTTTTGTGAAACATTTTGAGATGAAACCGTGAAGTGTTATCGTTTCATGTGCGTTGTACCGTTAAGGTCTTATACTTTGAATGAAACTTTACGTGACACCTCTCTCAGACGATATAAATTGTGTCTCAGGAATGTCATAATTATCCTGATTCAGTCTATAAGTAAAAATACGGTCGTACTTTATAATTGGCAAACCGTTAAAGTGTAATTTTTCATGACTTTCTATTGTAAGCGCGATTGTTCTTCTCTCTCGTGTTGAAAGTCATCTTTTATATCACCTAATAATTCGGGGGCCTCAAAAGAAAGGCTCTTATTCAGTAGATAACGGAAAACGCTTATAGGCTGCGATGCTTCCTTCAAGACAACACCGTTCTGCTTTTCAACCTCGAAGCCCTGCACCATTCTTACTTCAATTCAGGAACTTGGTGAAATGATCACCCACTCTGAACGATGCATCCAGCTTTGTTCACGTAGCTTGATTCGCCTAGCTCCGTTTACCTCGCTTCGTTTACCTCGATTCGTTTACCTCGCTTCGTTTACCTCGCTTCGTTTACCTCGCTTCGTTTACCTCGCTTCGTTTACCTCGCTTCGTTTACCTTGGTTCGTTTAACTCGCTTTGTTTACCTCGCTTCGTTCACCCAGTCTCCTTTACCCCATATAGCTTTTCCATTCACCCAGCTTCGTTCACCTAGCTTCGTTCACCTAGGTTCATTCACTCATTCTCTTCCACCCCTATAGGTTTTCCATTCACCCCGCAGCTCTGCTAAGCGTTTCGCCATATTTTAATGCCGGGATAGTTGGGCCATAAACTCGTTTGATTTATTTTATGATCGCTATACGTGAGTGGTTGGTGTGTCAGCGGGTTATTGTGTTTTTTTATGAACGTTTACTTAAGATATTAATGTAGGTAATTAGGTTCTGATATATTTCGCGAAGATTAACTGTGAGATTTATGATTGGTCTCGTAGACTAGAATTTCGCATTAAAATGTGTAATCCTATGTGTAAATGTGTGTGTGTGTGTGTGTGTGTGTGTGAATATAGTTTGCCCGTGTGGTGAGAAAAAATGTGGCTTTTTAAATAAGTAAGTATAGATCCTTAGAGTTAGACAAAATATATATTTTTTATTTTTGTTATTCTTATATTTATTAAGAGGCTTTTACCCTCAAAGGCAAGTCAGCCTCATCACAACTTAACCCATTTAAAATTAAACTACAAATACGATATAAATTAACAAAACAAATCAGTACGGAGAATTTCTATCTCTGGTGAAGGTTGCGCTAAAACTTGGACATATGGATCGATATCATATTCATTTAAAAGACAAAAACGATAACCAAGAATATCAATCAGTAACAAAACACGTACTTTTATTTTATTCTAGATCTTACACACTATTTTGGATAAGTTTTCTACACAGTTACCAACCACTACGACTCCTGAAAGCCAGAATGACCACCAGAAAAGCGCCTGAAGCTTGACGAGTTCCGGAAAACCGATTTAACGTTTTCCTTTTCAACTGTCTTGGACCGCGGAACGAATTACTTTGAAAAAAGACGAGTTAAAATGAAAAAAAAAACTGCAGCCAGACCAAGCAGGACGATGAAAGCTCTCTTGACCTTGAAAAGTAAATAAGTTTCTTTGACCCCGCTAACATAAGCACCCCTCCTGATAAGCTAGCATGAGCTTGGTCGGGATTAATGGCGCTGCCCTAAAGAAAGCGCTCTTATTAGATAATGGAGGCGATCGGTTAATGCGCTGTTTTAATATTATGTTATACAGTGAAGAACTTGAGGGCGGTACTTAGCCTTTTTCTTGATAGTGTATAAGAACTATCAGTCTTTTTAGGGGTGTTGAAATTCGTGATATAGTGGTTATAGTAGGTTAGTGTTAGTGCAAACGGACATTAGGCATTCAGTTAGATGCCACTTAGTGTTGGTGAAGACGGGCCTTAACCGTCGAGTTAGTTGTCACTTATTGTTGGTGAAAGCGGGCACTAGGGACTCAGTTAGGTATCTATAGCGATTATACCAGTACTCTATATAGAGCGAGTGTCTGGTTCACATCTATAACCCAGTTACTGGTACCAGCACGAAACCTTATAAAACTGGTTTCCAGACTTGGTTTCCAGACTTGGTTTCCAGACTTTCAGGCTTCCCTACCCTCAGTGACTGTCTGTGATCTACGGATGATAACCGGGACCAATGTCTTATGGCTGGCTTCAAGTGCTTTCTGATGCACAGAGGGGTCATTCCATAGAATGGATCCCACCCATCAACGGGCAAACCTCGGCGGCATCAGCCGTGCAGTTGTGATTACCTAGCCACGAGAATGGGAGTATCTATGTATGACATTCTAATAAATTTACATACTTGTGTAAAAGAACCTTTTTAATTTGAACAATATCTATCGTGTACTTGTTACCTTCTGTAGTTAGGTCGTGAAACCAAATAAACTTTGATAAAAAAAACTAGTACAACGTAGGGTTTACTAATACCTAACAAAAAAAAAACTCAGGAACCATAAAAAAACATTACGGATTCTGTCTAAAATTACAACATAGCTAAGTATACAAGACACCTTCATAATAATCCAATTAGATCTAACTACGTCCCACCCACTCTAAAATAATTTAACCCAATTAAACGAGCGTTAGAATTTTAAACGAAAATGTTTTAATTGAAAACGTTATTTTAATAAAATAATGCGTAACAAGTAAAAGGGATGATCCACTTAGTGTCCGGGGTAATCTTAAAAACACTGGCTTAGTTAAACCGGTATGAGTTAACTGTTAGTTAAATCTTCTGTCCCTGCAGGCTTAAGTTTAAAGTTATATTAGTCTGTGGCATTATCTACGAAGTGATATTTCGTTAATCCACGAAACAGGTTGTTTTGTAATAAATGATTTCTACTGTAATGTTCCATCCTAGCCCTTGTAAAAGGGGGAAAGCCTATTGCCATCAACCAGACACAGAGCCAGACTCCGTGGTTGCTACTGTGAAATTCCTGATGGAAATACCTGACAACACACTTTACTCGACCTGGGAATCGAACCCGGGACAGTCGCGCGACTGTCCCGGGTTCGATTGACCACAAGGTTAAATCAAAGAAACTTCTTAACATAATTTATTCCTCTACAGAGATTATAACATAGAGGAATTAAGGAAGATTCTCATGATATTATCCTCTTATCACCAGTATGGTAGTGAATAAATTATCGTTTAAAATTAAAGTTCTCGAATACATTCAGAAAAAGCTGGCAGTTTCGTCACAACGTTAATGTTTTCTTCATTGTTTGTCTTTTTATTTTAGTAATTTCTATTTACATTTATATATGTTGATATATATTTATAGTATGTTGATAAATAGTTATAGTATTTTATATATCCTTGTAGTTTATTTTGTTTTTTTTTTTTTTTTGTAGAAATATACACCTACCACTGTTTGTCTCTGCATCGTCCAAAGGTTGACTGGTGGTAGAAAATGCCTATGGCATTAAGTCCGCCTCTGTACTTTGTGCTTGAAGTGTAAAATAAATAAACTACACATCAAAGTTATGGCAAGTGCTGAAGAAAATATCTAACGTTAAAATCAAGCTACCGGCTTTAAATATTATAATATTATGAAATGTCAAAGTGAATCATCCTGTAAGCTTGATTAAAATTCATGTATTAATTTCTATTAAATATTGTGCATTTTTAAATACCTTTGCTAATTTAAATATAAATAAGTTGTGAATTCTATCAAAACTCGTTGATTTACGGAAGTTTGTTTTAAGTAATATATTAATTATTGTTTATTATACTATAAATTATGTTGATTTTTACTTGTATTTTTAGAATAATCTTATATTTTATTTGTAATATTATTCATAATGTTATTTTAAATTCGTAGCTCAATTTTGACTTCCGATACGGTAACGGCGGGAAAATGTCGTTAGTAGTGAGTTGAGTACATACGTACGGCTGAGAATCATGCTCATGACCATGGAGTGATTCCACGGCAGTCATCTTTGAGCTACGAAGCGAGTTGTTCATGATTATCATATTGTAATACCAATAAAGTTATTTTGAAGGAGAAGTTTTTGGATTTTTAAATAAACGTTCAACAATTCAGAAGTGGGATTACACCAAGGATTCTGGTGCACCTATTGCTGCCACCCTGGTGTGATCATACGTCTACAACAAGGTATGTTATTAGTGCATTTGAATATGATTTTATTGTGTAATTTCTTTTGCAAGTGTTGTGCCAAATTTTTCCGTTGATACCTACCATAAAGGAAAAAAAATCTGTATTGTTGCAATTCTGCTTAAAGATTATTTACTAATTAGATTTTTTTTTGTACATATTGGTGTAAAATACGCTTAGCAAACCCGAAAGTCACGTGTTTTACTGGAAATTACGATCATTTTCTGTACAAGAACGAACTTGAGAGCTGAAATTTCAAAGTTCCAAGCTATATTTTTTTCTCTCTTGTATTTTTTTCTCTTTCCCAACACTGCTTGCTCAATGTTTTTACATTTTATGTAGGTCATCATTTGAGTACTCTGTGTACTCAAATGATGATGAGTTTAAAAAAAAATTAAAAAAATTATATATCCTATGGCTAGTGTGGCCGTGATATAGCAGTTATTTATTTTCATAAATGGGCTAAGACGACCCACTGACCGGGGTTTATTCTTGTATGTTATTGGGATGGTTTGAAATCAACTTTACCACCTGTATTGTAAGTATTTATTTTTCTGCTGTGTGAAATAAAATAAACCACAGTAACGAATTTATGACCTTATTTATTCAATTAATTGCCTAATATTTGAATAACATGTTTGATACTTAGGACAATTATATGAAATAGATACTCGTTGTTTCAATTTTTTTTTCAGTATATTGGACATTGCACTGTTAGTACAATTGGATGATGCCTAGTGACCGGTCCGAGAACAGACAGAAGTCCATTCGAAGTCATCACAGCGTCATGCCGGGAGGGTCCTCGAGACGCAGCCGATCCCGGACACGTGCTCGAACTTCGAGACAAAGTCATTGCTCGTCGGTAGCACCCCGCAGCGATATTCGTTGCTCCGAGCGGCGTAGATCCAGAAGGTCATCTCGACGTGTGGAGTCGCCGGCAAGAAGTCGAAGCAGGTCAGTCGTAATAACGCCATTACCGCATCACAAACCACGTGCGCCACCAACGGACACGCATGCACATGTACCGAGAGCTAGAATTATAGATCGTAGTCTTAGTAGACAGAGGCGTCTGAGATTGCAGACCCCTCGCAGAGAAAGCATTAATAGATCACGTAGTCCAGTCAGCTCTTTTACGAATGAAACCACTACATCTGCGCCGCCGCAGCCTGCATCTACCGATGCTGTTAATAATGAATTACTTAAAATAATCAAAGAATCGTTGCAATCCATTTCAGCTGTAAATCCAGAGCATAAAGAAAGATTTACCAATAGTAATGTAGTTCCAGAATTCGATCCTAAATTGAAAAACCAAACAGTTGTTACTTGGTTGAATAAAGTTAAAGAATGCTCTGAGATCTACGGCTGGGATTGTAAACAGACGGCTCACTATGCTCTCCCAAAGCTAGTAGGTACTGCCAAAAAGTGGTATGAAGGACAGCCATCAATTTTGCTTACATGGGATGAATGTGTCGAAAAACTTAAATCTGCTTTTCCGTCGTACGAAAATTATGGCCATTTGCTTACGGAAATGTTAGCTAAAAGGGCAAAGTTTGGAGATGATTTAGAAGAGTACTATTATGAAAAATTAATAGCTTTGAATAGGTGTGGTATAGAAGGTAGGAATGCGATTGACTGCATTGTTTACGGAATAGATGATAGATCAGTTCGGTACGGAGCAGAAGCAGTAGGTTTTGAGGATGCTGATAAATTGCTGGGCTATCTGAGGGGTGTCAAACATGAGCGATTCGATAGGTTCAATAAGAAACCAGTACGTTCTGTAACCGAAACGCGTAAACCTGTAAAACATGAAGTGGTTAGAGTTTTGAAGTGTTTTAACTGCCATGAAACTGGTCACACGGTACCAGAATGTAAAAAACCTATTGTTAAGTGCCAAAAATGTAAGCGTATTGGTCATGATGATCCTAGCTGTAATAGAAGCGTTTGGACAAAAGCCGAAGTTAAGACATTATGACTAGATAATAGTAGAAATTTAGGGGCAGACAGCAAATTTATCAAAGGTGTTAACGTTAATAATGTCCAGTTGACCGGGTACGTAGATTTTGGTAGTCAGTGTACGTTAGTCAAGGAATCAGTTATAAAAGTAATTGTACCGCGTGAAAAATGGGAGACAAATAATTTGCCGTCTCTTAAAGGCTTTGGTAATACATACGTGAATGCATTAGGTAAGACTAAAATTTCGTTAATGATTGACAATGCTAAAATTTCTCTCGAGGCGATTGTTGTACCTGATAGTAATCTAAACTATGACCTACTTATTGGTCAGACGGCTACGGAACAACCCCACATATGGGTATTTAAATCTGATACAAATTTGGTGATTAATGATAAACGAGTGCAAGATGATTCACGACTGGTTTTGAAGTCTTTCAAAACTGTTAAGGCTGAAGGTTGTATTTCTGTAAAAGTATTTACCGATTTCGAATTCAATGGAATTATTTTCGTTGAAAATGGTCATCGCTTAAACTATAGTGTAGAAATTGGCCCTTACAATATAAAAAATGGTAGTGGTTACTTAACTATTCTAAATCATGATAATAAATCAATTCAATTTAATAAGGGGCAAGTCTTGGCACGTGCTTTTCGAATTAATAATAATATTAAAATCATTAATAGAATACACGAAGTTCAAAATCGCGGCGGTAAACCTCCATTAACATTGGATGACCTCAATATTGATGACAATTTAGACGTAAATCAGAGACTTAAATTATTCAATACTTTGAACCAATATCGCGATTGTTTTGCCAAGGATTTGTCTGAATTAGGTCAGACAACGGTTGCAGAAATGAATATTCAGTTAGTAGATACGGAGCCAGTCGTTTATCGACCATACAAGTTAAGTCATTCAGAACGGGAAGAAGTTAGAATTATGATTGACGAACTCTTAAAATATGACATCATAAAAGAGTCTCAGTCTCCATACGCGAGTCCGGTTCTGTTAGTGAAAAAGAAAACTGGAGATAAACGGCTTTGTGTAGACTATCGTGCCCTAAATAAGAAAACTATTAAGCAACATTATCCGCTGCCTCGTATTGAGGACCAAATTGATCGTTTGGCTGGGAATAGGTACTTTTCTGCTTTAGATCTGGCATCTGGGTATTACCAAATTCCACTTACTGAAGAAAGCAGGCGTAAAAGCTCGTTTGTAACGCCCGATGGGCAGTTTGAATTTACTAGAATGCCCTTCGGTCTAGCCAATGCACCAGCCGTTTTCCAGCGAACTATCAATTTGGTCTTGGGCAATTTACGCTATAATATTGCATTGGCTTATATGGATGATATCTTGGTACCCAGTAGGTCATTTGACGAAGGCATCGAAAGATTAGAAATCGTACTTCAAAAGTTTAGGGAGGCAGGCTTAACATTAAAACCGCAAAAATGTTATTTCTTTCAAAATCATGTTGACTACTTAGGTTTTGAAATTTCCAACGAAGGTGTAAGGCCGGGCTTTAAGAAAATTGAATCCGTTAAAAACTTTCCTAAGCCAAAAGATGTCCACAATGTTCGACAGTTTATCGGCCTAGCCAGTTTTTTCCGTCGTTTTATCAGGGGTTTCGGAGAGATAGCTCGTCCCCTTACAAAATTATTAAAGAAAAACTCTGTTTGGGTTTGGTCACAAGCTCAAGAAGAAGCATTTGTTAAGCTGAAAAATGCACTGATTTCTAGGCCTGTACTAGCATTGTATAATCCTAATCTTGAAACTCAAATACACACAGATGCGAGCAAACACGGTATAGGTAGTGTTTTACTTCAAAAACAAATCGATGGAGTTTTCAAACCGGTAGCTTACTACAGTAGACAGACTTCACCTGAGGAGTCCCATTTTTCGTCGTATGAGTTAGAGACTCTTGCCGTTATTGCTGCTCTAGTAAAGTTCAGAACATACGTACTTGGGTTAAACTTCACCATTGTAACAGACTGTAACTCTCTTAGAGCAACGTTTTTAAAACGAGACATGTTACCCCGAGTTGCGCGATGGTGGAGTTTGATTCAGGAGTATGATTGTAACGTGGTATACAAATCCGGTAAAGGCATGATTCACGTTGATGCATTGAGTAGGAACCCGACTATGGAAAATGCAGGGATAATTCAGGCTATTGACACTTTTGATATTATGACGATAACTGATGATTGGTTAACGACGGTACAGCTAGCGGACTCCGAAATACAACGCATCAGGAAAATTCTTTCTGAAAAAGACTTCGATGACATGGTAGAAATACGTAAGAATTTCGTCCTAAAGCGCGATAGGGTTTATAAAGTAACTGAAGACGGATTAAGGTGGGTGGTGCCAAAGGGTTGTCGGTGGCAAATCCTCCAGAAAAATCATGATGACATAGGTCACTTTGCATTCGATAAGACTTTAGATAAAATAAAAGAACATTACTGGTTTCCTCGTATGCGAAAGTTTATTCAAAAATATGTCAATTCCTGTTTAGAGTGTGCTCATAATAAATTACCGGCGGGAAAAAAGCAGGGTTTCTTGCACCCTATACCTAAAGTAAATACGCCCTTTCACACTATTCATGTGGATCATGTTGGTCCATTCGTAAAATCAAAAAGGAAAAATTGTTACATTTTGGTGATTGTAGAGTCGTTCACAAAATTTATTGTGTTAAAGGCGGTTAAAAATACCAAGTCCACTTCCACTATTGCAGTTCTTAGGGATTATTTTGGTACATTCGGGTTACCAAAACGACTTATCAGTGATAGAGGCACGTCATTTACAAGTTCGAAGTTTAAAAGTTTTCTTACTGAAATAGGAGTCCATCATATAAAAAATGCAGTGGCTTCACCTAGAGCAAATGGTCAGGTGGAGCGGTATAATAGAACAATTTTGGATTCTTTAGCTTCACAAAATCATGGTAAAGACGAAAGACTTTGGGATGACAGACTATTACAGGTACAGTGGGGCCTAAACAACACCCTAAACAAAGGTACGGGTAAAACCCCTTCTGAGGTTTTGTTTGGGCTAAGGCTTACTGGGATTAATGAAGGTAGCCTAGTTTCGGAAATTGATGATGATATAGTTAAAAACACACATGACGAAAGTGAATTAAGCAACTGTTATGATAAATTACGTGAGATTAGGGATGAAGTAGACGATCATACAAAAAAGTCTCAGGAAAAACAGAAGAATCGGTACGATAAAAAAAGAAAGCAACCGCTTAAATTTAAAATTGGAGAGTTAGTGAGAGTTGAAAGAGCAGTACATACTGTAGGGAAAAGTAGAAAATTATTAGCTAAATGCTCAGGGCCATATAGAATAACTAAAGTTTTGGATCACGATAGGTATGAGATTGAAGATACTCCTATTACTAAAAAGAAAGGAGCGTCAAAGTATAAGGGTGTATTTTCTATAGACAAAATACATCCTTGGCTTTGTTTTAATAATAAAGGTAGTGAGTCATCTTCTGGCGAGAGTACAGATGATTAAAATAATATAAGATTAGAGTAAGAGAAACCTATGTTGCGGTGTCTGAATATTTAATGTATGTGTATAGTAATGAGTAAATTTCATAATGATTAAGTTTATTAACACTTTATTTTATTTGTTAAATGTAATGAAACAATTTATGTGATTTGTACAGAGACTAGTTTTAAAAACAATAAATAAATGAATAACTTAGAATATTCTTTTAGGGGTGATTATTAAATGCAAACTTTTGTTACTAAATTGAATACTGATTATTACATTATTGTTAACCTACACTGTTATGAGCTTGAGTGTTAAGTACTTTGAAGTGCAATGTGCACATAACTATATAAGCCGCTATGAGCGAATTACTTTTAAAGTGCAATGTGCACATAACTATATAAGCCGCTATGAGCGAAAGGCTTCTTTGAAGTGCAATGTGCACATAACTATATAAGCCGCTATGAGCGAAAGGCTTCTTTGAAGTGCAATGTGCACATAACTATATAAGCCGCTATGAGCGAAAGGCTACTTTGAAGTGCAATGTGCACATAACTATATAAGCCGCTATGAGCGAAAGGCTGCTTTAAAGTGCAATGTGCACATAACTATGAGAGTCGCTATGAGCGAAAGACTACTTTGAAGTGCAATGTGCACAATAACTGACATAACATTGTCATTTTAGAATAATTAATACTATGAAGTATTGAATGTTTGGGTAATTTTTATTTTTATGTAATATATTCAAATAGTTGTTTTTGCCTAATGGTGTCGTTCGCGGGGACGCGAAATTAATCAGGATGGACGAATTGTAAGCTTGATTAAAATTCATGTATTAATTTCTATTAAATATTGTGCATTTTTAAATACCTTTGCTAATTTAAATATAAATAAGTTGTGAATTCTATCAAAACTCGTTGATTTACGGAAGTTTGTTTTAAGTAATATATTAATTATTGTTTATTATACTATAAATTATGTTGATTTTTACTTGTATTTTTAGAATAATCTTATATTTTATTTGTAATATTATTCATAATGTTATTTTAAATTCGTAGCTCAATTTTGACTTCCGATACGGTAACGGCGGGAAAATGTCGTTAGTAGTGAGTTGAGTACATACGTACGGCTGAGAATCATGCTCATGACCATGGAGTGATTCCACGGCAGTCATCTTTGAGCTACGAAGCGAGTTGTTCATGATTATCATATTGTAATACCAATAAAGTTATTTTGAAGGAGAAGTTTTTGGATTTTTAAATAAACGTTCAACAATCCTGACCGACAGCTCGCTAACTGCCAGGCCCCAAGGGACGTTAGCGTGATGATACTCTGTTCATATTTCACAAGCGCATGTTTATGATGTGCTCATGTCTTAGAAATAATTGCGTTCCCTCTTAGTGCTTTAAAACTTAATTTATGTGGGTAGGAAAATATCGCTTCAGGCTTCTAAGTAACGTGGATGAGTAAAATTTACATTGAAATCCTCGAAGTAATGGCATGCAGGGTTAATATCCAAATCATGCATATATAAACTCACGCCTTTTCTCTTGGCAGAAACAGCACGCCTCCTGCTACTATCCTTACATACTCCTTTCGCCTTGTCCACGTTCATGCACTTGGTCGTATACCAAACCCTGAACAAAAAATATAGAGATTAGTCAAAATAGTCACGAAATAGATTATAAGAAAAATCCAGCGTCTTATTTTTTTCGTATTGTTAAAGAAACTTGCATTACATATTTTCCTTTAAAAAATCGTGATTTAATGATTATGTAGGAAACACAGAAATATCTATCTTACGTAACATAACGCTTCGTTTACTCGAAAGGTTCTACAATAATAATGTTCTTTATTTAACAGACAACATGATCCAGTGACATTTTCAGAAATTTAAGCCATGCAGAAGTGTACCTAACTATATTGGTCTTATGTAGTAGGTGGCGACCCTAAAATTAATCTAATAGCTGCATTGTAAAATACTGGTAGCTGCATCCGGTTAGACTGGTAGCCGACCCCAACATAGTTGGGAACAGGCTAGGCAGATGATGATGATGATGAGCTGCAAATAGCACGTGAAATTAATTATCATGTAATATGTACTTATTTCACTCGTCAGTGCCATAAAACATCGGTGACAGATTTCAACGAATAATTAATTTGAAAGCGGTGACAACAGTAATAATTATACTTTTGTTTATCGTCATATTCTGTTGTAGCCGCCATATTTCACGGAATCACAAACAAACCATCACACATTATTACAATTTATTGCTGAAATAAAATTCTAAATTATGCTCGTTGAACAAAACAAGGTAAAATTAAATAATCTGTATATTGAATTACGTTCGCGCCATAGACGAGTATTTTATTATCTGTCAAAGCATTGTTTACGGCGTCCATTTTAATTCGGATTCCCGCCTTTTTGTCATTATACACCGATACGGTGTTATTAAGTGTCAAACTGACAAACCCTATCGCCATCAATAGATGGTAAAAAGTAATTTAGTGCTACTTAGGTACTTTCATTTATTTAAACTTATTTACAAAAGCGGTACATAGGCGGACAAAATGCAACAAGGCATTCTGTACTAGTCAACCTTAATTGTGTCGAATCACAAGGTTTTACTTTTTAATTTTTAGACAACTTGCAACGATCCAATGATATCTACACACATTTTTACCTTATTGCAGAGGATGAAGATGATGAAAATGATCTTTAGTCAACGCTAAATACATCATAACAGTTTAAAAAATATATGTAAAAGCAACTAAAATAATATACAATGTTTTTCACAAAGAAGATAATATTCGCAATAGCCACTAAACGATAGCAAGTCGAACAAAACACGTAATACCTTCATAGCTACTGTTTCAATGAATGTTAAAATTAACAGTATAAGTATTGGCGATGTTTAATTAAAGCCCTCTTGAATCGTTACACTTTCAGGTGTTTCAGGAATTCGCTGAAAATCTCCCTCCTACCGGAGGTAACGATTTACTATGGTTTGACGGCCAGAATTCAAATAAAGGAGGGCCATCAAAAGTTCATTGGCTGTTTAGTAAAATGTCATAGCCTCTTTAAGGTTTCTATTAAAGAAAAGGTAAAAGGGAGTTGTCAGTGCTTTTATTGAAAGGTGAGATGTTTTGGGAAAGTTAAATCAAAAGTGGAATTATTTGTATTCATCCGTTGCCCTGGCGCCTAAAAAGGGGTTCCTTGGCGTTAGTAAATATGGGCTTAATGCAGAAACATATCTAGGTAACTACGTCAAACGGGATTCTATAAAGACGTATCTTCCTGACGTGTTTTGCACATCTATGGATACTAAAACTAAATTAAATACTTTTCTCAATTCTAGCAGGGGACACCCTAGAAGTCATTCTTCATAAACTGACCTTATTGCTGATGTTCTTAGGTTAGGTGCGTAGGACTCGCAACCGGCGGGCGTGCAAGACCAGATGTAAGAACGTGAACGATACAAAGGGAGGACTGTTGCGTTCTGTAGTAAGCATCCACCCCATCACTCACCCCCATGAGAAAAAGGCGTGAATGTTTATAGATACTAGTGGCTTATAAATAATTATTACAAATGCTTCCGATACTTGTCTGCACAAGCCGTCGACTGTGCTACCGACTTTCAACTTTGTATTGACGCTTGACATTGGTAAATCTTTGGTAAAGGATCGGGGCTTTCTAGTGGATATTGTAAATCAGAAGATAACTAATAACAACATGGCTATTATGTTTTCCCTTACTCCGCTGTTCTTTCTGATTTAGCTTCGTTTTGGGATCCATGACAGTTGAATAATTTCTTCGGGACTCGTCGGGACTCGTCGGGATTCTTCGCCTCGGCGCTTTTCTGGTGTCACCACTGTTGACTTGGACTTCTAGTGGTTGGGTATAGAATTGAGTAGCGAGCTTGTCTCAAAAAGTTGAAAACAAATAAACCGTCCTGTTTTTTTAGGTTAGCTTCGGAAAATCTTAATTTTACCTTTGAGTTGAAAATCGACTAAGTACAAAGAATGAGCTGAGATTATGCTCTACAAACTAAAACATACCATAAACCTGCTTTAATTACTAGTACACGATACCGACTGGTTTCTAGACATGCAGCAAAAACAAACACCACTCTATCCCTCTCACACACACAGAATGACATGCTGCCATCTCGCTCCCACTCACACACGTCATTAGCGATCAAATCGGACACGGGTATCGACAGATCGGTAGCTTACCACTTAATGTGCGCAAGAAATGATAGATTAACATTCATAAAATTATTAACAGATAATAAGATATTATGTTGTATTAATAAACAGTGTGTCAGATCATTAAAATGAGTGTAAAAAGTTTTGTGAGGCTATTAAAAATCGCTTTTGAAAGCTTGATGGTCGATTCTTAGAAATTCATTTCATGGTCGATGTGTAGAGATTTTTTCCAAGTAGGTTAGGCCTTGGTATTTCTGTCATAAATTCTGTGCAAATTAATATATGGGTGGTAGAAAAGAGCATAAAATAACAGGTCTTAAAAATAAAACAGCAATCTGGTGATCATTTCCTTCCTGCTTTGATCAGAGCAAGACTAGAAAAAGAAACAAAAGGAATTCTTACTACTTACCAGTTACTTGATTACCAGTCTTATCATGGGTTAAGTAAGTCGCTGCATAATGAAAGCCTACTCTAACATGTTGGGAAAAGTTAGGCAGAAGGTACATAACATCACGCCTGTAATCCCCGAAGAGTTTAAGCAGAGATATATACCCTTTATAAATTTTAACAGTTATGTTTAAGGCTCATGTTATAGGGGGCGAGCCTATTGCCATCAACAGGACACCATTTCATACTCCGAGCTGCTACCGATAAAACTCCAGATAAAACACCTAATAACACTGTTCTTGACCTAGGAATCGAACCCAGGACTACCGAGGAAGTCCAAAACACGTCTTATTATCATATCACAAAAAATCTCATAAAGCTATTATTCCATTCTTAATCACCATAGCAACATTATCTTTTTTGTAACCTTGAGAAGGATAAACCGCCAAATATAAAGCATATAGTTGCCGTATAGGTATCTATTATATACTGCTATATATACTGCTCGTAATATTTTTTGTCAGCCGTCTGGCGGTCACTGTGTCCCTATAATATATTACATCACATTAATATAAATATACAAGCGAGCATAAATACATTATGTAAGCAATGAATCTATTTTTTATGTGGTGACATTGTGGACAGGTTTTGTTTAACTAGATGTGTCATGAACTACTCTTCGATATATTATCATAACAATTTGAGCAGCACGAAATTGTTAGACCACTAATTACTAGGCTTACTCATTACGTGTTGACCATTTCAGACAACAAAGTCTAAAATCGTTCAAATTTGCTTTCTTGCGAAAATCGTTTTGAATTAAACAAAAATCTTTTCGATCACAATCAAAATCCAAAATAAGTTATTGAACACATAATTACCATGTTTTTTAAGCCAGAAGAACTTGATACTAGTATAAGAAGTACGATCCAGTGCCTTTTAACATTGAAATGTAAATGTTTAGAACAAATGAAAATAAGCAGGCACCTAATTTCTGTACAAACCAAACAAACAATACCCGCCACAAATTTATCATACCTTTGTCTCATCCAGTGCCCGAACATCCATGACGCGCCATGATCAAAGGGCGGCACGGTCAAAGCACATCGGAATCCACTAATTACTGCTCAACAGCCATCGATGCTCATCCCGACAACGCAAACTACACTAGTATTTGTGACATACCCACTATATTATCCGGGAATTCGTACACAGATTATGGTAATTAATAGGAGATATTAATTTGGTATCTTTGGTAGAGCTGGTTTGAAAAGCTTATTGTTTGGTATGTTGGTTATATAGGTTTATGAAAACCACAGGATATTTAGGCTTCCGTACCCGAAGGGTAACCAACGGGGCTCTATTACTAAGCCTCCGCTGTCCTACCGTCCGTCTGTCTGTCAGCGGCCTGTATCTCATGATCCGTAGTAGTTGAACAGCTGAAATTTTCAAAGTATGTGTATTTCTGATGCTGCTATAACAAACAAAAATATAAATAAATAAAAAATTAAAGAAGGCTTTACTACAATGGTACTGGACCCTTCATGCGTGAGTCTGACGCGCACTTGGCCGGTTTTTTATCAGGGTACAATTGTTCGGCAAAATGACTACCAACTAAAATAATCCTTTTATCCAAATCACGACTCGTCATTCTCTGACAGGTGTGTATGTACTGACTATAACACTGCTAATTGACGTAGTGGCAATTTGCTTTACAATTATTTTCTCTGGCGGTATGTAAATTGTGCTACAAAATTGTCATAAGCTTAGTATAAAAAACCTGTTGAATTAACAAAAAAAGTATCCGGAAACCAGAAAATAAGACTATAACAAACAGGAAATCGTTAAAACTACTCCCTGTCATTATTTTTACGATCGATTGGTTTTTTTAAATATAAATAAAATTAACAAACAATAAATAAAATTTTATTGCAATTAAAATGCTTTAAAAGCATCTCATCCTAATTCTACAAACGGTTATAATCTTCAAACAAACAGTCGGATTGAGAAATATTATCGAACAGTAAATTAACATTTAATAGAACATTAGGTCGTAAAATAATTCATAGGACAATAATTTTTATTTTTAAGCTCATTTAAAAACTATAAAAGTATTGAACTCTTCGGTTGATATTGAACTCGAAAAGTCGTAAAATTAATTCAACTGATGAGTATTTTGTACTGTATAACCATATGCGAGTTTTGGGCGTATTTTAGATAGATACGAATTTAACAGTATCGACTGCCTCGTTGGTGTAGTGTTCGCAAGCGCGACTGCTGAGCATGAGATCCTGGGTTCGATTCCCGGTTCGGGCAAAGTGTGGTTGGGTTTTTCCATCAGGAATTTCTCAGTAGCAGCCACGGAGTCAGGATTTGTGCCCGGACGATAGAATTACATGAGAACCCTCACCCCCTATTACATGAGATTTAGACATAACTGTCGAAATGTGGGTGTACTGTGTACACCTTTGTCTAACCCTTCGGGGATTACAGGCGTGATATTTTGTGGTTTATTAATTACCCATATGGAGTATTTAAAGTGTTATTTGTAAAATTCTGTTGTTGGATTACGCTTAAGATGATAAATCTCTGGAAAGGGGGCGACATCTGAGATGACTAATGCTAGAGAAGTATGAAATAAGAAGTGCTGCACTGATATCAAATAAATTGTTCAGGAGAATGTAAAATAAAAGTAAAATCCCGGTGCTTTTAAAATTGGTTGAAATAATAAAATATTGACTGAAGAAAATGTATTCTTTAAGACTATAATCGCTAATGGAGCGCTCCTGAGTACCTTCACAATAAACGCTTCCAAGATGACCTGTTAACGTACCTCATAATCTAGAGGGCATGACACACACGCCCTTCAAAACCCAATAAACAAAATTATCGATTAATTACAGAAAACACTCAAAAATCGATTACCGAAGTAATTGGAATCGCTTCCTTATAGATATGTGCTTTGTACTATCTGAAATACATTTGCGTATTTTAAGGGATTCGGGTGTGGTTTGAATGTAAGCGGTAGCGATTACTACTATTTAAAAAAAAATCTCCTTCAACTCGCATCTTTTTTGGCGTTTAATCTGCCCAGAAACTTCTTTTTGTGCATTTTTCGCTCTTTTTGCAATTATCTCGGTTCCTACCTATGTAAGGTATCTGACAGCTAACGATACAGACGCCAGCAAATCAGCTACTGCAATCTGTCAAATTTCTTTAATAGATTTTTAACTGTATTGTTAAAGCATTAGGTTCAAAGTTGATTGAGAAAATTGTACAGTTTTGGGTAGCTTAATGTACTGGCGTCTGTACATACTGTTTAATTCACGGAAACTCCAAAATAATGATTAAAGCCAAGCCAAGAAACTCCGGAGAGACGGGCAGGAGAGATCCTATGCACCTTCTCTTCCAATACTGAATAGACATATATTATGTATGTTTAAATGTTCACTTCTTACTACGTTTATTGAGTATGTATTTCCACAACCTCTGTCTTTTATATCCTGCACCACACTAGCATACATAATTCATGCGATAAAATACATGCAATCAATTACCCCGCATGTAGATGATCGCTTAAGCGCATCCCTTACGACGCAGCGTCTTATTTTTTATAAGTAGCTGTAATGCCCCTTTGTTTTAACATGTTGGTAGGACTTTTAATTTAGGTACTTGAATAGCATTACAAACGAAATAATGTGGGGTGCAGTTAATATTGTCAAATTGTCAATTTATGACCAAGTATTAATAATATTTTTGTCCATTTAAAGAATTATAAAGTGATTCATATTATTATCCTGTAGGTAGTAATAGGTGAAAGGTGAGATTTGAAATAATTCCCGATAATAGTGGAAGCAAGTTTATTTTAAATACTCACAAAGTTCACGTGAAAAATACCAGAATCATAAGACAGAAGGAGAGTGACAGCAAGAACGTCAGATAGAATAAAGACAAGAATGAAAACTAACAAGCATAGAGGTTTAATACAGGATTTAAATATATATCAAAAAGTTTGTCCACGTTTGGTTGTTTGAATGTATATTATAAAATAAATAAATATAGTAGGTCACTACAATCCGAATATGCCTCTGTCAAAGTGGCATTTTAAGACCCGCAGAACGCTTGCCTAGAGAAAGGAAATTCTTACCTCCAAGTTACTTGCGTCCTCTCCCCTTGTTCTATGGCTTGTCCAATGGGATTACACACACAAACACACACAGATTAAATAGGTAATTCCTTCATTTTATGAGATGTACGTAGCGTTCAGTTCAGAGTCGAGAGTTGTACATATTTTTTTGTTTTCTTCTGAGAGGCCGCATGAATGTTTTGCTTACATTCTTCTCGGAGTTCCAAATTTCAATTCTGAATGCGGCCTTCAGATCGTTGCAGTCGAAAAGCAAGAAAGAAGGTTGTAATGAAACATTCAGTAATGAATGAAGGTTTCTTAGAACCGGTACGGACAACGAGCTAGTGTCCACAGCCGCTTCCGTAGTTGGTCCGTTCCGCAACAGCCGTAGCTGTATATTTTTAAGGGATTTTAGATGTTACGTTTAATGTCTCATCGTTTGAAATTAAAAATATGACAAGGAATTTAATTTGCTAAGAATTGAGTAGGAGACGAGTTTTACAGCCGTCCAGGAAAAAAACAGGAGTAAATAATACAACGACGGCTGACAAGGGAGAATGGAAGACAAAACTATGTTGCGCTAACCCCAAGTGTCGTGAGACGATAACAGGATAATGATGAAGAGACAGTAAAACTAAAGAAAAAGCAAATAGAAAACTGTACGAATAAAAAATTAAACATCAAAGCATAAGATCCAGATTTCTTAGTACTAGCAATTCTACGTCTGCACCATAATCCACTTCCCGACTCTCCTTGCACAAAGCGCTAGAAATCATAATCAAGTAAAGTAAAACAAGTATAAACCGCACGCAAACTGTCGCGAATTCTCGCAAACATTCTCTATACACAATATAACATGTAAATCCGTATGTTCGCTCTCGACACGCTAATATCCTTTAATAAAGGTAATGCAACTTGAATTGCGACTTGCCTGCAAGCCAGGGTTACCACTTAGCTTTAGGAAATTATTATTATTCACTCTAGGTTGTACAGTCGCCAGCACATCAAGCTACCACCAACTGTCAAATTTTTCCAAATGATTTTAAACCATAAAAAAATATTGATAGTTAAGTTCAAAGTCGAATGAGAAAATTTGACAGTTTGTAGTAACTTGATGCGTTGGCGACTGTACTATCTACGTCTGGTACTTGGTAGTTTCTAACTATATCTCTCAAAACAGTAACGTTTGTTCTAGAATTCGGTTTCTAAGAAACTAGACCGTATTCATTTTATTTTAGCTATTTTGATTTTTTACAGATAAACCCCTAAGGTGGACCGAAGATATCCGCAGGGTGGCAAGTTGCAGCTAGATGGGAATTTCCTATAAGATTTGAACTGAGTGGCGTGCAATTGGAGAAACCTAAGTCCAGCAGTGGAGTGCTCTAGGCTGATGATGACGATTTTTATAATACATTCAAGTCATAGATTTGACAACAGGTTATATTTGAATAAACCTTTCATAAACTCAATTCCAGTAAATTTAAAAAACTTTATTTCTAAACTGCAGGACGATTGCACATCCCTAGCACACCTGGACACTCCCCAGTTTCGTTCTTAGGTGCTCGCATTAGCATGCCATAGTGTCTCAAGAATAAAATTATCCATATTTCCACTGGCAAACATAACTACGGTTTTAAATGTCGTATATTTGTTAGTTACTGAGAAATCTTTGAATGTTTTAGCGTGCATTATCTTCGGAGGGAGAAATTCAAGGTAAATTCCGTGTGTGTGTGCGTGTGGGTGTGTGTGTGTGTGTGTGTTATTATGCTCTTTGCTCGTAAGAGGGTTGGAGCTACCCGGAATTGCTTACAGTGGTACAGTTTAATGTTCTGTGGTTTCTGGTTGCTCCACCTTCAGGAGAAAATATTAGAATGTTTTGTCTGTTTTATTTGAATGAAGCAATGCGAGTCTGCAGAAATGATACAAATTGAAGCCTTATTTTCACAGTCTAGCTTTTTACCTAAATAGGAAAAAAATGTTTAAGATCGTTATATTGTATTCATTTCCTAAGTCAAAATACCTCAGCGAAATTATAGAACAATGTAAAAAACAAAACCACGTCTAGGTACAAAGTTCAGCAAGGGGGCAAGCTAACTAATTAAGGTTACCTAATCTCTAGCTCAACAAATAAATTCATCAAGACCAATGAACTTTCAAGGAAAACTTTTCCGATAGTATTAATCTAAATTACGTCACGATTTACGTCATAGTCAATTATATCGCAGAATAGAATCCTGATCAAATATTAAGGGTTCGAATAATCTTGAAACTTATTTGGAACACTCAATTTTCATTATGAAACCGACACTTTTTCATGATAGGTGAATTTTTCGGCCGTCACTCTTAATTTTGAAGTGTCTTCTAACAATTTAGTTCTTTATTTAATAAGCTTAAATTTTAAAAGTCAATCATGATTTTCTAAAGATATGCAAAAGTAGGAAAACAATCTTGGATATTTTGACTAAAAATATAAATAGAATTAATAATTTGATATGTTTTCTTGTACCGGTGGAGCAAAGCTGTAACCAAGTAGCGTCGAAGAACTGGAAAAGAAATGTTGGTCGTCCGGCGCCGAGATGAGCTCACGACATTATTGCCATCGATGGAAAAGTCTGGATGAGGCTGGCACACGAACGTGGAGAGTGGCACAAAAAAGGGCCTATACCCAGCAGTGCGTAAATTCAGGCTGTGGATGATGATGATGATAATGATAATCGTGGGCTATGTCATGGTCTAGCAAAAATGAGTTGATTATGAGTTTTCGTAACAGGGTTTGCTATGCTATACTTATGTATCCCACATGAACAATATTTTAGCACTCTGTCTCAATGAAGTCTATACCTACGGTTAACACCACCCAAATAAAATAACGCACACCCATAAAAACAGCTTAGTGATACATTTTGCCACATAATATTCCTGAACCCGCCACGCATAGGCTAAAAGTGTAGTAGGTAATTAGCAGACAAAATTACGTGTCTCATAGTCCCCTGCCGGTGCCCGTACGCTGCAGCGCGATGGTAACAAAGCTTGCTCATTAACTCCCCGCCGACTGACGACGCCGCTATGAGATGTAGACTATGCCGCAGACGGGACAGAGCGGTTTAAAAACAAGTTGGCTGCCTCAGATTGAGCGGTGATTGGTGGACGTTTTTCGGATTTCGGTACGTTTTAGTCAGTACTTCGTGATGATTCGTGTGTTCTCAAGTATTTTGGTGTAAAAAGAAAGACCTTTAATCGGTAAAAAGGAACTTACAACAATGACAGAAGTACCTACATAATATAACAGCTGCTGCTACAGTTGCTTCAGTTCTATTTAAAATAGGTTTTAATATTGCCATCAAATGCGGCAATGCTGCCAGCCTTCTGGGTATTATTCCCGTTGACAGAGGAATAGACACCAAAATACTTGAGTATTTTGATGGTGGAAGGTCTTTCTTTTTCTTTTTACACCAAAATACTTTTTTTTTTTTTTTTTTGGATGGGAAATAATCTAATGACCCCCCCCGCTCTGGGCGGAGCGGAAGGGAGTGTCAGACTTGTACTGACTAAAACCCATCCATGTTCCTTCTTTGCCCTTTGTGTTCCAGGGCCGCGGTATCTCTTTCGAACAGTCCCGCAGCCCTGGCAGGCATCGGCCCGTGCGGACCCCTACGTGGTTGCTGACATCTCTTTGAGGCGCGCGTGGAACACGAACGCGCCGTCGACACGGCCTGTCGTCATAAGACGGCTGGACGGCGAGCTAGCCCAAAACTCGCCGTCCACAGGCCCGCGCCTACGGTGGCCGTGGGCCACCACGTGACCCCCGACGCCCAGGGCGTCTCCCGCGGCGGCTGGGACGTGAGGCTCTTTCCCTCTCACGTTCCGCCACCTCCTTCACTAGCATGACTGCTTCGCAGAAGGAGGTGACGGCTTCCCATTCCCTCTCACCCCGGACCATGGCTTGAACCAGGGCCGGGCGCGAGAGGTCGCCGCCGCCAATCGCCTCTACGAGGACACGGCGCTGCTCCGCCCAAGCAGGGCAGGCCTCCACAGTGTGCTGCACCGTGTCCTCCGGACGATCCTCACAATGGAAACACCCGGGCGTTTCCTCCCGCCCGATTCGGTGCAAGAACCTCCCGAAACAACCGTGTCCGGTGAGGACCTGCGTCAGGCGGAAGGTGAGGGCGCCGTGGCGCCTCTCTAGCCACTCCTCAAAGAGGGGACTTATCGCCACTATGGTGGCGTGCCCTACACCAAAATACTTACCAACTACTGTAAACTTTTCCTCGGTCTCTTGCAATCATTTGAAAATCCACAGCACTAATTTTTACAGCTATTAATAAAAAAATGTCGAAGAATATCGTGTAAAATTACGAACACGTAAATTGTCATAGGTCACACAATGATGTAGTAAATGGGCGTACTCGTGACCAAACGAATAATTTAAAAATGAGGTTCATAGTAAATTATTTATTCATAAAAAACTATAAAAGCAAAACGGGCAAAAGCTATAATATTGAAGTTTCCCTTACGCCTGATATAGAGATAAAACAAGCACATATACATTTGATTGCGTAGAACTACCATTAATGGTAATACATTTTATTGCAAAGAACTACAATTTATGGTAATACATTTGATTGCTTACAACTACTTGGAACCAAAGTTACACTCACTAGTTCTACTATTCTAGAACATATCTAAACGTAGGACTAGTGAGAAAAAAAATTCCCTTAAGTTCTACCTTAAACTGTGTGATAGAACAGATAGAACTAATGGGACATTTTGGTCCCACTTGTTCTACGTTTTTGTAGCACCTTATGTCGTAGGACTAGTGGGAACGAACCCTTTCTGGGGCCTTTATTGCATGCTGCCTGGTATACAGAATGGTCTACCGCACGGTTATGGCGTATCTGTCAAGTAAAAAGTCTGTTAATCGCCATGTTGTAACAAATAAGTGATTTAAACCTGGACATCTTTCAATGTGATTTCAGATTTTGCATATCAATGCTTTCGATGAATGGAAGAGTCATTTATTATGTTTACATCACCTTCACAATCTTGCAAATACATACCTACATCACGATGTCTGCTCTCCTCTCTTACTCTATGTCTACTTTTGAACAGAACTAGGAAGATGGAAAATTTTAATAAAATATGTTTCCCGCGTAAACGTCTCGCGCGTCACGTCTCTAACAGATCCCTTAAACACTTACAATATTACATTCAACTACCTTGCTTTCTATTACTATAACTGTAAGGTTCAAACTCGCCCGTGTTGAATGCAAAGGGGAGTGATAAATTAAAGCGTCATGAGGATGCACCCCCGATTATAAGGGATATTATTTCGTAGTTGCAGTAAAAATAATTTATTTTAATATGGAATTTAATTTGAAAGGTTCCTATATTTGCGATGTGGTTTTTCTTATTGCTTGCTAAAGTGTTAGAAGTCTGAAGGTTTTTTTAGAAGGTAGGTAGGGTTTCTTTAAGTGAACAACTTCTATTTTGGCAACCTTTGTTTGTTTGATCATTAATTTGGTGCATTGGACAGTGATGGCTTGGAGTTTAGCTGCCTTCGGTTAGAATGGAAGCCGACTCCAACATTGGTGAAAAAGTATAGGCTGATAATGAGATGCTGAGCGAGAGAGAGAGAGAGAGAGACTTACGATTTGTATATGAACGAATGTAGATGACGAATTTGGATTTAAATCCGGGCAGACACTATTTGGTGGGAACTACTTTACATCACTACTGCTCTCTAAACGGTGAACATCGTGAGGAAACCTGCATGTCTTAGAAACGAACATTCGAAGACGTGCGACATCCACCAACCAGAACTGGGCCCGCGTGGTGCCTTACACAGCCCACTCCTTCTCATATAAAGGGTGTAAATAGACCCTTAACATAACCGAAAGGCACTTGTTCTCCCCGTCTTTGCGATATTTTTTTTATTCTAGACCATACCTGGGAACCTTCTAGGATATTGGGGGTCAAAGTTCCAACTTTTTCACAAGTTTTTTTTTTAAATACATGTTTTAATGTAAGATTTTTACTTTACAGACCTCCACGAGCCCCGTACTATTCAATCCATCCCTCAGCACAATGCTTTGAGTGCTTTCCTTCGAGTCTTACCTTAAAACGTGATTTTTCACCCCAAAAAAAAAGTCGATTCCCAGCAACAATTTTTACGTAAAGTTACTTAGTTTGATGTGTGAATGCTTGGTTGATGGCTATGTGAAGGGTCTGTTTACACCCTGTAGAGAAGGCCTGTGTCCCAGCAGTGGGAACATTAATGGCTGATTACAATTAAACTGATTAATTAAGACGAGAATAGTATAAGTAATGACTGCCTCACTAGTCTAGCGATCGTAAGCGCTACTGCTGAGCATAACGTCCTGGGTTCGATTCCCAGATCGGCCAAAGTGTTTTTGGATTTTTCCATCAGGAATTTCTCAGTGGCAGCCACTTTGACTCGCCCTCATCATCACACAACATCACTCCTGTAATCGCCGAAGGGTTAGGCAGAGGTGTACGCATAAGTACACCCACATTTCGCCAGTTATGTTTACGTAATAGGGGCATGACTATTGTCATCCGGGCACACCAGAATCCGTGGCTGCTACTGGGTAAGTATGGGAGTACTGCCTTACCCTTCAGGGATTACAGGCGTAATGTTATCTAGTTTAATGACCATTGAACACCACTTACTAAGCAGTGGGTCGTTTAATGAGTGTCTCCATGTGTGTGCACATTGTTAAAGACCTTCAATTAACAGATTTTTCCTACGATCTAATCACGATTTTATAATAAAGCAACTGACACACAAGAGTCTATAATTATTTAAGTTCATCAAAAATTAACAGCAATAACAAAGGGTGGAAGAAAGCCAGCCAGTGAAAAAAAAACCAGCGGTCAAAATGTATGGAACAGCTGATTTTTTTTAAATTGCCGATGGTAAATTCTATGTGTCTTTCTATATGTGAGGGGTTCAGAGTGTTGTCCTGAATACAACATTATTTTAAGTATATGCGAAACCTGAATATAGTTTGTTCAGAAATAAGTAACTGAATCGATTCCAATCATTTTTAAACCATGTGATATTTTTGGGAAAAAATATTTAAAAAAGTTAAAAGTTGGTTACCGAGCGACTTTGAGTACCTATCGCAATAATTTAGGTACCTACTGCCAAATTATTATTATCAATGAGCTCAAGACGACGCTGGAGGCGCGCGCTGCGTGGTGACCGCGTTTTTGTGCGGACAACTAGGTAACAGAACAAGCTTATAACTTTGTGATTTTTCATGATACAGTTTTGAAATTTTGTACATAGTTTCTTTACATAAAAATACTAGACACGTGTATCAGGTTTCGCATATACTAAAACTAATATGATATATGGTAACCGTTTGTGCGTCGGTGTCCCTTCCACCCTGTATATATCTTGGACTAACTAAATGTTTAATTATTCAAATGTATTGTTTTCTTATATTATGAACTAATGCGAACTTAAATTTATCTCTGAAATGAAAAACACCCCTAATTTATGCTTGAATGTCTTTTCTTTGCTCGCCCCTATATTTTACATGGTACTTAAACATAACTAATTAATATTTGTGTAAGTCGTTCTTATTATAATAACTTTTCCGCCTTTTAACGACACTTGCAAGTTGTCTAGTTTTCCATGTGAATTAGACATCTTTCTTAACCTTACTTAGTGAAAATACAATTTAAAGAAAGAAACAATAATTATTTACTTGTCGCATAAAAATGACGCGCTTTCAAAAACGAAAAAAAATATTTTTCAAACTCAAAGCATTGATTTCACATAGATCCGACACTTTTGAATAGTCAAAAATAAATTAATAATAAGTAATTTCGAAGTCGACCATAGGATACAAATAATGTATAACTTCATACGTCAGCTTCAGTATAAAACGCAGACTAGTACCGTATGTTCCTAGAACTTAGCTTTAATGATTTTATTAATTAAATAGATCGATAAAACATTTTTATCCACATTACATCTGTATGCATCTCAAGACTGTAAACCATTTTTGTAATAAAGACATCAACTCACTGGATCGTAGCATCAGATAAACAAATTATTGTTTTATTATCAGTCAAATGCAGTCGAGTATTTAAAATTGCATTTTCAGCTTAGTGAACATAATGTTATACTGTGATTAAAGTAAATAAATATACTGTTATAAAGAATTTAATGGCTGCCTTTTATACATTTTTAAACTTTGCAAGTTTTTTTACTAAAAAGTAATTGTTTTTCTGGCGGTTTATCTTTTACAACTTTAATAATACCTAGGAATCTACAAAAACAAATGAGAATTACAGAAATGCTCTCGACTTACATATATTACCATTGGTATAACACACAGTTTACTGGTATATTTATCCATTTGGCCAAAAATTGCAAACCATTCCTATTTGATATAAAGCTCTCCATCGTTGCTAGCTAAAGTTCAAATAGTGTAAATTGAACTTATTTAACCTTTGATAGAATAAGAGCGTGAACATTCAGTGAACATCAGCTTTGTGCATTTTATTGCGTAATCGTCTGATATCATCTTATCAATTTGTTTCCATGCATGACAGTGAAATCATTCGTGTAGAAATACATACCAGTAATTTGTTTGAGTAAATAATGTTTTACTAAATAAATGGTTATGAAATAGTTTCACATTTATTGAGTAGAGTTTGAAAAATAATAGTAATGGATGATATATTATGTAGAGCTTACAGTAGCTTTTTAACCGACATAAAAAAATTGTTTGGATTATTTTGATTTAAGTAAATGACGGTGAGAGCGATGATGGGACCATCACCATCCACCCCGATTTACGACTTGGTCGCCGCTTCGAACCCTCGCGTTACTTTGTTTAATTTATTTCATCAGGGTGAAGGAAATCAAAGTGAGGAGACCCGCACTGGGTCTACGTTGTGGATTATGGCCCACAGCCAGTCACATAGAGGAGGCATCGGTTCCAGCAGTAGTAACTTTATAGAATCAAAATCAAAATATTTTATTTATATTTTAAAACTTATTTTGATTTTGTAATGGGCAGTTATAAAACGTCGACAAAAAGGTGCACGGTTCGGGTTGATCGTCTCTTATGGAGAAGAACCGAATAGAGTGTGTAGGTATGTGTGCAAGTTTATCATGTTGTTTTGCATTGTTTTCAGAGACTTGCTATCGTTTTTTAGAGTCCCATAGTTAATGAAGTCCATAATGTTGAGAGATGGAGCGGGAGAGGAAGACCAAAGAAAAGATGGATGGATTGTGTGAGGACAAATATAAAGGAAAAAGGAGTAAATGATAGCATGACGACAAGGGAGAATGGAAGAGGAAAACGTTTTGCGCGGACCCGAAATCACACGAGACAAGGACAGGAAGGTGATCATGACTCAAGTCTATAAGCATTCGCACATTTTTTTTTAATAATTAAATTTTAAATGCCACAATATACACAAAAGTCCTTCGTCTTTAAGTTTACTTCATAGAATGCTAGAAATAGCGCTTCAATACTATAAATTCCGGTGGCCTTATCTAGAATATCTGATAGTTTGAAGGTCTTAGGGACCTTGGCGGAAGGTCCCTCGTTGCCAAGGTTACGATAATCTGCCAGGAATAGTCTTTGTCTTGTTGTATGCAGATAATCTTATGAACGTAACTTGAACAGCAAAACAAAAAAGTTTGTAATACTCGTAGAACATTGCGCATGTATTTGTGAAGAGATTAGGAACAGGTGTAGTTTTTATTGAAGATGCCAACGTAACGCATTTTTTATTTCGTTTAATGAGAAGATAAGACTTAAAAAAACTAATTTTCACCCACTTGAAGCTTCTTATTTTGTATAAAACATAGTATTCGATGGCACCCAGACATAGTTTAGCTTTCTATCATTGAAAGAACTTTTAAAAACGGATGAAGTAGTTACGAAGATCATCATCTGCCTAGCCTTTTCCCAACTATATTGGGGTCGGCTTCCAGTCTAACCGGATGCAGCTGAATACCAATATTTTCCAAGGCGCGACTGCCCATCTGACCTCCACAACCCAGTTACTACTGGGTAATACGATACCCCTTAGCAAGACTGGTTGTCAGACTTTTTGGGCCTCTGACTACCTAACGACTGTCAAAGATCTACAAATGACAGCCGGGACCAACGGCTTAACGTGCTTTCCGAGGCACGGGGGAAACTCGGTATGTAATGGGCGGTCACCCATCCACAGACCAACCTAGGCAAGCACGGCTTAACCTAAAGATCGGCCCGAGCGGCTGTTATTATTTAGCCACGAGCTCCTCAAGTAGTTACGAAGATAACCTTTAAAATTTGCCTCTTCATAATATTATTATATTAGTGTAGGTACTCGTAGAAAATGATTTGTAGGATATTATATTCAGAAAATATTAAAGATAGATGACAAAAGATATAAGAAAATTAGATATCCGTTTCGACTGAGTTTATTATTTAAGTTTTGATTTTTCTAGGTTTTTCGAATCCTCAAACCGTAATGATAGAAATCATCGGAAAAAGATTAAGAAGCAGCACTTTCCCGGAAAAACTTGTTCACTAGGAGGCTAGGAGCTTTACTATTAGCTACTAAACTTAGTTGTAGCTATTAGGAGTCGAATAGGTATATAAAAGTGGAGAGATGCATGCTATCTTGTGCCTTTATTATGCGAGGTGTTTATTAATGCCCCTCTCCCGATAGCCATCTAAATGGCTCTCACGTAATTAAATCACAATCATTAAGAAAAAGCCTCACAATGTCTTTTTCATTGTCCGTCGTTCGCCATAATATTTAATTAATGTACTTTTTAACTCGAGTATACAATTAAACTTTATCGCTTTGTGTCCGAAAATTTGGCAGAAATTATCATTTGGTTTGACGATAACTTTGAACTCACATAACGCGAATATCGTCCTAATTTTGTTGGGACTAAGGTTGGAATTCGCAAATGATTTCGTGACTAATGTCTTCCGCTAAATTATAATCAAGTTGTAATAAAAAAAATACAAATAAATCATTTCCCTTTGTCCGCAGGGGCGTGGTCAGTCTGCCAAGTTCTGGTCGCAATAATTAATATTTAATTCGGATGAAAATTTTTACTTTGTTAGATTTTTTGTGGGCCACGTCGGACGATGATTAATTCCCTGTTTTCTGCACATTTTTCTTCGAATTTAATAAACTTTGGGATGTGTTCAGTATGCTCTATATGTGTGCGCATGGTGCTTTCAGATTATTTTTATTTCACGCAATTTATAGGCGTGGATTGAAATAAATCTTTCAGTGGAGCTGAAATAATATATTGTACTGATTAAAGTATTTTTAAATTAGACTGTTTTTCATTTTAACACGAAATGTGTGACTTGACACTTTTTATAAGCCAATATCACATTGTCATAATGTTGACATTCAACAAATGACGTTTGTAATCCCCGGGGAGTTAGGTAGAGGTGTACCTAATAGTACATCCACATTTCACCAGTTTCGTTACAAGTCCCAACAAGAAGGGGCGCGTCTATTGCCATCAATAGGGCATAAATTCAGACTTCGAGGCTGCTACTGAGAAATTGCTGATGAGAAAACCCAATAACACTGTCTAACCTAAGAGACTGCCATAAAACAAATTCTTAATTCAGCATTTTTTACATAACATCATTCTCTGGAAGGTAATGTTCACATCCAGTAACGTGCTGTTGTGGCCATACCATCAGAACAAACTATCACTTTGTGTCTGTAAGAGGCAACATGGCCGTGACATCAGCGAGATGGGGCTTTTACAAGCGTTGTTATCAAGGCAATATACCTTGACTATATTGTCGCTTTCTTTTGAAATAATTTCAGACTACAGTCCATAGTTTAATCTTAGCCAGTATTATTATTTACACTAGAAACGGGATATTTACCATGTGTGTGTGTGTGTGTGTGTGTGTGTGTGTGTGTTGTTGTTGGTTGTTGTTGTTTGTGTGTAATGTTAGTGACCATGATAGTTTAAAATCTTATATCTTAGTATTTTGTCTTAGTTTTTTAAATTTTTGTACGGTATTCAGCCAAGAATAGATATGCAACCCGAAACTTATGGACGTTTTCCCTAACACTTATTCTTCATATCGTATCGATGTTCTTCCATATTACACGGTTTGAGCCCAGTAGGTGGCTACGTTTATTGCAGCGGCAGTGGCGCTATTCAGCAAGTGTGCAGCAGGTGGGGAATTAACGTCAGTTCCCTAACACTAATCGTCACTAAATGGAACTAAATATTATTACAATTAAACGCCGAGTCGAATATTAAAAATATATCCGAGTGCTTTTCTTTAGGCTCTCAGTTAAGTATCGTCTAGTTAAAACAGAAATTGCTATATATTGTGTTTTCACCTCTGATCCGTTTAAAAAAAGAAAAGCAACTAATGATTAAGGCGCCCCCTAATGATTAGATTGCGGAAACTAGTATTCATTTCTTAATGTAATCAACTAATTATATACATTGGTGCCAGAAATAAAAGCAGTAGCTCTTTCAACCACTTGACCAACGATGCAGTCAAATTAATTAATTAATCACATAGATACAAGGAGGATTTCGTGGTTAAAAAATAACAGCCGCTCGGTTCGATCTTCAGGTTAAGTCCCACTTGCTGAGGTTGCTCCGTGGATAGGTGACCACCCATTACATACCAAGTTTCCTCCGTACCTTGGAAAGTACATTAATCCGTTGGTCCCGGCTGTCAATTGTAGACCTTTGACAGTCGTTACAGGTAGTCAGTGGTCCGAAAGTATGACAACCAGTCTTACCATGTAAAATACTGATATTCAGCAGCATCCTGTTAGACTGGAAGCCGACCCCAAAATAGTTTAGTTAGTTTTATTGTTATTATTTTAAATTTTAAGGTGTTGACCATATTTTATGTCGTAATACAATATTGATTTAATGTGAATTTATTATTTTTAAATTGTTGACGTAATTTATGAAATTCAAATGTAATTTATTTTAGTGTAGGTATGTAAGTACTGTAATTGTGTAATTTTTGTGTTTAAATTCAGATACAAATTATTTGTTTATGAATAAAATAATAACTATGACTATGAGTTGGGCAAAGGCAGCTGATGATGATAGATACAAGTCATTTCCCCTTTTCACAAACAGGACGCCTAGGCTGTATCCTAGCAATAGGAACATAACAGGCTCATTAAATTTATGCTTATGCTACACAAGTAATTTAATTAGTTTATAGTCCTAAAATCACATTTAAGTTCTGTATCAAGCATTGGCGTCAAAACTCACATGCAACTTTCAAAACCCCTTTACCAAAGAAAGTTGCAGTAAACCGAAGCAACCCAAGAAACTGAACAGAGCTCACAAACACTCTCAACCGTCTAATTAAGTGATGCAGGTTCGACTCCCGTTTGAATATAACTTCATCGGCCACTCCAACTTGGACTTCCGAAGCCGGACTTCAAGTTTAAGTTACAAAACGTGTGCAAGTTGCGTTTGATCCTGGAAATTAATTAATTTGTGTATTTTGTAGTTTGTTGAGCTTCATGTGGATACCGTTTGTGTTTACTAGTAATGGATTCAAAGTTGAAGTTTCCAAGGTTTGAAGTAATGGCTTCTTTAATGTAAGTTGCGTTACATATATTATGAGGTACAGACGGCCAGCACATCAAGCTATTACAATCAGTCAAATTTATTTAATAGATTTTCAACTTTATCGCCAAAGCATTAGGTTCAAGGCTGATTGGGACAATTTGACAGTTTCGGGTAGCTTGATGTGCTGCCGGCGTCTGTACCTCCTACCTACTACCCTAAATAAAACTGGTAATAGTGTTAAATAACACACTTACACTGGCAATACCATTCATTTTGACAGTTAATTGTTTTTTTTACGAATACTTTAACACGACTTGAATATTTTAACAAAAATATAAAATATTATTTCGCATTTCTTCAAAATATATAAACATGCCATAGACAAGGTTTGTTACGCAATTGGGATGCAGGGGTTTAATTCTGCTATTCCAAATGATGGGTCCTAAGATTCCGTCATAATCATTGCGCTCCGGTGTCAATGCATGGCCATTCTGATTTCAATAGCAGACTTGGGAAGCCAGAAAATAAATAATGAACTTTAGCATAAAATGTGGGACGTAACGTAACAGAAATCTAGACTATGTAATGCAGTCCACATTTCTGTGCAAACTAAATTTATAAACTCTTGTAAACATAATCAACCAATTTAAGCTTATTCGTAAGATTCTATAACCCGTAAAAACTGCTGTAAAAGAAAATTCAAAAGAAAGAAATCTCAACACACACACGATAACGCCCCTCGCGCAAAAACGCGTAACGTGTACACTGTGTAGATATAATCTATGTGTTACGTCTTTATCTATCCGAGTCACTGGGCTCACATTAACTCGTCAGGCTCCTGGCTACAGGAACTCCCAGGGGGATAATGTTAGCTGTTTTTAACGTACATTTTATATTAAATTGGCAGTTTTTAAATAAATAAATAATTAGATAGAAACAAGGATTTAAGAGATTTAAACATCACCAAAAAGGGATTAAAAAAATCCTAAATCATATGGTTAGTTAGGCTTAAACTGTTAGCACCAGGGTGGCCCTCAGAATTCCAATTCCCTTACGCTTTTTTACAATTTGAAGGCCAGTTATTTTGGCCGTGAATCATCACAGATCATTTTGTTGATCAAAAGGTTAGTGTCAGAACACTGCATAAAGAAAAAAAAAACATAAGAAAATTTGAAATTTGGTAGGCTGCCTAAGCGCATCCCTATTAAACCACTACCTATGAAGAAGTAGATAGAAGGACTATTTAAAAAATACACATTTTATGTACGATAAAAAATAATTTCAAAGCCATTATTTTCATTGTTCAATTTAGGTACTTAGCTACTTTTAAACTATAATTAGTCAACTACAATACATTAATATTAACTAACTAACTTTGATTATTAAGAGAGAATACCATTTTTTATCATAATCAGAAACAATCGTCGGCTAATAATCCTAGCAATAAATCAGTCTATCTTTTACTTACAGCTTTTCGACATGTCGTCAGCTATAACTTACATACGCACACACCATGCCGGCCATTTTGTATTCCAAGATGCCTCCCCCGGTGTATTATTTATCTACACGTCACCGAGTAAGTATTACCTCATCACTGCGCTTTATTCGTGTTAGGGAAGACAGTCTACAGGGAAATTAGTGTGCGAACTCGGTAGTGATATGGAAAGTGCAGTTACGAGGCGCTTGTTTTAGATCCAAGTGTGGGTTTCAAGTTTTTTTTTGCTGGTGGTATTTGGTTAGAAAAAGTTCTATTGTAGTTAAGCCCCGAAGGGTTAGGCAGGGGATAGGATGGAGACACACGACAAAAAAGGCTCCACAAAGACGTGTACTGGATAAACACACGTCTTCATCCAGACCTGTTTCACTCATTATGTATAAAATCGCGATTCATTCACCCGAAAACCAATTCTGGTAGTCATTTTGAAAACTTTTCCAAAATACAGTAATTTCCCTTCTTACAAGCAATAAAGATCAACTCCTCAAGCTTACCCAATAAAGATACAAATAATTAAATTAAGTAATTACTCACAGATAACACAAAATACTGCAATCATTAAAACAATACAAAATAAGGAATACAATGAAACAAAATAATTTTAAAAGTTTTTACTACTTTAAGTATAATAAAGCTTTTAGAGTAGAGGGGAGGTCGTAAAAACAATTTAATTGCCACGTAAAAATCTCACCGGCCGGCTGTACCGATAAGTATGCGGTTTACATATTTGCATAGCTATCTTTTAGATGGTATCTTGTGACCAAATTTTTAAGTACCGTCACGTACGGTTGTTAGGATATCTTTATTTGGAAGAAATATATATTTTTATGACCAGTTTATTTTTGGTAAAGAGTTGATTCAAAATACATTTGTGGTGTTTGCTTTTATTGGGAAAAACAGTTGTAATTTAACTGCCCATATTATTAATCATACATAGAAAACTTCTTGACTAAACAATGAAATACATAAAACATAGTATTTGTTATTGTAAATACAGCCTCACGTCAATGGCAACTAACACTCTTCGAGCTTCTTATCCTAGAACGAAGTTGCAATCAAATGAGTGGCCAGGTTATACTGGTTTTGTTACCACTGACATACAGCCTGTTGTTCTCTATTAGAGGCTATTTTTACAAGTTTTTATTTAACTTGCACTGCTGGTATGTATAATAATTTTGTAATGTAATAAGTAGTCCGCTTCAAAATTTGCAAATCATTTTTCGACCAATATTTGGTATCCGATTGAGCTGCAATTTTGGTTCTGGTGACAAAACATTTTTATGACAGACATGACATCATCCTGCGGCGAAGATTGTCTCCTCACGAGAGAACACGAGAGAATATTGAGACATTGGCCTTTTAGTTTACAATTTACAACACTGCTCTCAAACCGGATAGAAGACATGTGACATCTATCAACCCACACTGGGCCCGCGTCGTGGGTTACAGCCCACTCCCTTCTCAGAGAGGAGGCTTGTGTCACAGCAGTGGGTTTTAGGCTATACTTAAAAAAAAGCGTTATTTATAAAACTGAATACACTCGATATTTGCGTCAGACAGACAAATAATTTATAATCTTCGTATCAATAGTAGCTGATATTGAAACGTTATTAACACCCACGCAGTGAACGAATGAATAGCTGTATTTTCACATTTTATCAAGGTAACTTCTATATGACATTGGTGGTTTAAATTACTGTAGAAATAACAAAGATTTATGCTATTTTAATCTGAGTTAGAATAGAAAATACGATCCTGGAATAATTACTTTTGAATCTAAATCGACCAAGAATAAGAAGGATGACTTTGTAATTAGCTTGGGTATTACTAGGGGCACCAAGGGGGTTTGCTAACCAGCAATTAGAAATGAGCTATCACAGGTCTGAGTGCACTAAATAGTGTTTGTTAATCCACTTCGCACCTTAAAGGGTTTGAAATACGAAATACAACTATTCGCGAAGCTTCCACAATGGGTGCCAAGAGATGGACAGCGCCGGCCGGCCCACAAAGCGGCGGCGAAAGGGCCTAAACGCGTAACGTGAGGACTGGTTCGAAGTGGCGCAAGAAAAGAGTTCGTGGAAGGAATTGGGGGAGGCCTTTGCCCAGCAGTGGGACAGTATAGATAAAATAAAATAAAAAACTAGTCTGAAGAAACGTTTCCAGTATTTTTTGTTGTCACTATTATAACAATTTGAGTATAGAACCAATCAAACTCTACCTAAGGTGATTCCTTCAATGTTTTGTAGCACTCGAAATATAAAACTTAAGAACTGTTTGACAAGTTCAATTAACATTTTCGGTTACTTGATCAAAAAGAGTGTATACTTATTGTACTCGTATGATTAATAACTGGATCGCGTTGTATCATTCCATTGCTGAATTAATAACCCTTGTATATTAGTCATATTTTTCAAGCTTCACCATTACCAACTGCAATCATCTTCAGTTATCAAATCTCTGATTGACGTCACGATGTAATCAGCCATAATCACAGATGTTCAATGCTAAAGTGTTAATCCTTAACATTTTGGCACTCGCATGTACCTGCCGTCAAACGTGTCGGTTCAATTCGTCCGTCACGCGCACTGCGCACGCGCTGAAGCGTAAGGATTTTTATACAATCCTCGCTTTGAGTAAAGCTCTTTGTATACTGTATTGACCTGTCACTTTGACAACCAATTATGGAGCCTGCAGAGGGTCAGTCTTAGTTCCCGGCAAAGCATCTCGCCAGTTATGTTTAAGTCCGATGTAATTTATGGTTATGAGAGGTTGTTTTGCCTGAATCCAGGTCACTATTGAGACATCTTTATTCATGTGCGTATTGTATTATTATCACTTGCTTGGGTGAAGGAAAACATCGTGAAGAAATCAGCATGCCTGAAAGATATTTCTCGACGGCATGTAAAGCCAAGTCAGAGGTATAGAGGCGGCATAAAAACTCTGACACCAGTTAAGCCACCACTAACCGCAAGAAAATGAAAGAATACCTAAATAGTGCTGCATAAGGTGACGTTAATGACTCAAGGCAAGGCATCCGTATATGAAACCAAGATGTGCTCAAAATACTATAATGAATACGGTCTTGGTTTTATGTAGACAGAAACTAACCACACCCATTAAAACACCTGGAAAGGGCCTGTAGCAGCTTATGGGAGGCTCCAAGTATAGCAGTGAAGATCCATGACCTATGGTTATATTGGCATGATGCCAAAAAGTCATTGAACTAACAAATTGAAAACTACATAAATGATTCATAACTTGGTTCTTTTATTTTGATAATATTTTAACAGGTTATAGTAGGCCGTATTTTAACTCCAAACTCATTTAAATTAAGAGAAAACGCGAATAAAATCGTTATCTACTTGCAATAGGCAACTAGTTGCCATCGGTACCATTAGTGTAACATGTCTTGGCAATACTGTAATTTTGCTATTCGCCTCACTGAGACATCGGATCACATTTTTCCTATTAAGAGTACATTTCTTCTCTATTGTAGGTACCTTAAATCCCTTCGTTTTAGTTCGTATCCTGTTCTGTCCCACTTCTGTGCAAAGGACTCATTCTACTTAAATCTCTTTGTTTAATCCCTGCAAAAAAACTACTCAAAATCAGAATTTCAACATCGAAATCCAATGTAAATTCGCTCTAACACCATTCGGACAGAACAATGCAGTCTGCAATCAACAATAAAAAAAGAAAAACGCATATCTTTCAAAAATACACGAAGGCTCCATACAATTTGTTTCTCGATCCGTGACCGGGCGGACCTTAAATTATACATGTACCGACCAAAACGGCTGTTACTGTCAAAAGAATTATGTTTGCATCGAGGTTTTTGCTGATCTTTTTTGCAGATTTCCAAGGTTAGCTGAAGGAAAATTCCGGATATTTATAATGATCCTTTTGAACCTTGATCCTTATAAAATCCTGGCTTGAGTCATCATCGTCCTGTTTTTACCCTAAGTCATTAGAGGTTGGCACAGTTCGTCGTTAAACTTGGGCATGAGTGAAATTTTAAGATATAAACTCTATTCGAGATGCATGTCCACCTAGGCTAGTTTATATGGTGTAATCTACTTCCAACTAGTGTGAACCTGGAGAAAAGATATTTTTTCCCTGATCAGGCAAAAATCTGTACAAAACATATTCAACGCGAAGTGCTGCCCGGAGCGCGGCGTAGCAACTACAAAAAATTCAACCTTTAAAAATAATCAAGTTTTCAAGAAAATTATCTTGGGAAAGCGATCAGTAAATCTACTACATGCTATTATCGCTTTTTTATTCCGCACTGACTTAAACAGAACGACAAGAGACCGCTCTACTAATATAATATATACATCAATATTTTCTTATACACAAATTGTTAATTCCATTAAAACTCCATTTATCAACATTACTGTGCTTAACCACGTCCAAAGATCCATCGAGCATCCTTAAAAATTCCCTCAAAGGCCTTCATTTGAATAAAAAATATACAGGCTCACCATATCGGTGGCGGTTCCCGGATCCCCCGACCGCACACGGCAGACCTTGAGTGGCAGACAGACGAACAGACAATAGGCGATAAGGGAAGCCTGCGGTTGGCCAACGTGAAAACCGATGACTTCTGCATATACAAAACATGTGCAAGAATAGTGAGGAATTCGGAGGAGGCATATTTTTTCATTTATTGACACAATTAACAGCACAGGAAATAAACATTATATATTGTATTGTGTAACGGGCTGGTATCCCCAACTCCACCTCAAAGCGCGTATTTTGCGTGCGGAAAAAAAACATTACATAAATTTGAGTACAAAGGTACAAGGTTTCTTCAGACAATATCAACCTTTTTGTCATAAACTGTGTTACGAAAAATAAATTACTCGAATACATACATTTTACTCACGTCATTTGTCCATGGGTCTACACCCATGGACAAATGGCGTGAGTAAAACTACAGAACTTCATCTACTTCGATTTTACACACTCCTTTTGCTTCGTCCATGACTAAAGCCATAATAGATAAAGAATATAAAGAAGAATATCTCGCCTAAAGCCGTTGTTTTACCAACTACAGCTCCAACTCAACTCTTGACTATGATTTGCTTTCAAATACGACTGCAAAACGACCAAGAGAAGGTTACACTGACTACTTATAAAAAATTTCTCAGAAAATTATTGGAAAATACTTTACTTAAATATTCAGGAATTTCAGGTAAACCCCACATGTATGAAGAATGTTACCAAAGTAAAAAAATATCTAACCTGCTAGACGCTTCGAATGACACTTGTTTCAAATCTGTTAGAGGGTGGTGATGTATCTTCCCAATATCCTTTCAATTCAATAGCTCACGATATTAGATTTTCTTTCCGTTTTTGGCGCAATACAGAATTTCAACGAACTCATCATCATGCTCTTGCCCTTATCCCAAGTTATTTGGGTCTGTGCAGCATGTCTTCTTCTTCCATACTTCTGTATTACTGGTCATCGTCAGACACGAGAACAATATCGACGAACCGAAAAAAATAAAAAATAAATGTATTGGTGTAAATAGGTTTTGTAACACTGTTACACACTTCAAAAATCTGTGTTTAAAACTAGATGTGGCTGGTGTTGTTAACCGACTACTCTGAGAAGAAACACCGCAACATACAAGCGGAGAATCAACTCAACTCTTCTAATATATTTTGTGTCTTAATAAAATTGTAATATCCAATTTTCCCACATCTACACTATTGGTTTCTTATTCGCATACATCTTTATGATGTGCTGTCAATTATTACTAATCTTCAATGCGCTGGCAACGCGCCAAAGTGCGAAAAACAGCATTCACGAGCATTATTAGCTATTTGTATGCAAAACCCGTTAATGTTGTCCGTCTGTACGTGATCGGGACAGAAAGAGTCCTACTTGCTAGGCTAAGCGAGAGATGAGCGAGGTCGGAGATGAAATTGGAATGTCATTTTGATTTGCATGTGTTTTTAAAGTTATTTCAAGTAGCTTATTCTGAAAGTGAGGATGTTATACGAGGGGGTATAGGAATTTTGTAGGTGAATATAATCTGGGTGAAACAGGGTTAGGCAAAATAAATTATGAAGAGATTGTGTCAAAAATTATAGATTAGAAAGCGCTGAGCACCAAAATAGCATGATAGAGATCAACGAAAGGAAAAAGTGATTTGTTTTTGACGGACAGATTGCAGACCGGCTGCGGATATCGGACACCGACAGAATACTTCAGTACATTATCTGTCCGAATGCGACTTTCAGAAGCCAAGTGCGCTATTTGTCAGGTCAGGATAACTCTGATTGTCTAATGTCTGCTGAGCAAACTCCGTTTAAATATTAGTAATATTTATTTTATTATTATTATAATAAGGTTTATTACAATAAGACGTGGAGTGGCTGTGGGGGGACTGTAACTGCATCTTTTTGTTTTTAATTCTTACTTCTATTTTGAAATGGCAGCGGGGTGGGAGTGTGGAACTGTGGGGTTGTTGCAGACTATGCTGCCCTCTGAGCCCCAAAACAGGCATCCAAAGTGACTTCTGCGCTGCTACCGACAACGCCCGGGGCTAAGCGAAGTTTTGAGTCACAAAAATATAAAACACCTTAATTACCGCAGTTGAAACGTGCCTGTAAATGGTTTATTTGAAATACACGCTTTTGAGTTCTAAAAGAACTTGATGCAAACCGTAGAAAAACTCCAACCCAACTTTCATAAACAACACTAATTCCTGCAGCCATAATTCCGTACGTCACCCTCCCTCGATACTGAAATTCAAAGCGTTATATTTTTACGAGGGGAACACTCGCGGCCGCCATTATCGCCGCGTCGGCTTTGATGGCACATAAACCGGACGCAGCTGTAGCACTAGTGCTGGCAGCCAGTACTCGTATGACGGCGAAAAATGGAGAAAATTGAGAAAATTTGTGTGTCAGTCAAGAGTGTTTATTTTAGCAAAAGATGGGGAGCTTTAACGAATAGAGGAGGATTTATGCTGTATTATATGGTTTTTTGTTTTGTAGGTCTGCCTTTAATTGAAAATGTTTATATCAGATAGGTTTTGTTGCATCTCGCCGTAAATATCAGCACTGCTGACGCGAAGGTGCAAACCGCTAAAGGAAAATGATCACCAAAGCTTAATAAACTGATTTGTTATGACAACATGCTGTATTAATATGCTGATCCTCTTGCAAGTTCTTAAGTTTTTATTACAACGTTGAAAAGGTTAGGTATAGTAAATTCAAAGCCGAAAATAATAACAAGTTCTACCAAAAATTTGACCTTACTCACTTACCTAACATTAACAAAACCAGTCTGTAATCCCCATCTCTCCTGCCACGTCCCTACGCCCACCGTATATTTCTAAAGGAGGCATAACTCTTATATTTTCCGCTGTTTTACAACCTCACAGCATTGAATAATCTTCGTCAAATATTCACATCGTAGCTTCAAAAAAGTTATGGTTTTCTAATTCACTTATAAGTTACTTTATGGTGTACTCGTGGGGATTTGTGGCTGAGGAAATTATGTAAATCTGATTTCTTGGGTTCATACCTGTTTTGGATTTGTGAGGTAGGTACACGCGTAACTTGTTGTGTAGTTAAAGTATGTGTAAAGTAGGTGTAGGTGCTTGCAACAGCCATAATTTTTACCCGATTGCCAAGGAAGAGGGTTATGTTTTCGCGCGTATCTTGTATGTTTGAATTTTTTTTATAACCTTGTATCTTCCAAACGGCTGGATAGATTTCGACAATTAAGTTATCGTTATATTCGCCTTTAAAAACCAAGTATATATACAGATAGGTGTTTGAAAAAAAAACAACAAAATGGTGGATTTTTGGCGCTAAATTTTAAGTCGTTAATAATTTTTTTTTCAATCAAACTATCGAGTAGGGTATCATAATTAAGGAAATTAAAAGGATATTACAGATATATAAAAACATAGATACATAATACAATTTGTAGTCGAGTTTTTTTGATACTTTTAATTAAATGTTACTTGTTCGATTCCGCTCTCCTATGGTTCGTACCCTCGTTTGAGTTTCAAGCTTGTGAATTAATAACAAAACTCAGTAATAATATTTGGCCCGTCCTGTCCCACTATAAGGCAAAGCTCTCTCTTTATATTTTTCCATTCAACTAGATTCTGGACCAACATAGACCAATCCCGCTTATGAGTGTCAAGCTCGTCCCACTTTCTACGCCTGTGTCTGCCACGATGTCGTTGGATGCTTTGAAGGAGTGGTGGTGGATATTAGCGCAAAATTTAAACGACATGCTACAAACTTAACATAACATAACATCATGCCTGTAATCCCCGAAGTATTAAGCAGAGGTGTACCCAATAGTAAACCCACATATCGCTAGCTATGTATAAGTCTTCTTCGACCGTGTACGAGAAATTTATCATCATCAAGCAATAAAACTGCAAACAATCATTTTCATTTAATTTATTTATAACTGAAAGCAACTTAAAATAATTTATGCCCAATAAAACGCTAGCAATCATACTAACAGGCATAAAACAGGAAGCACAAGCAAACATGCGCATACGTCGAATGCGACTCGTTTATAAATATCGCACTCTCACCTTCGCTTCTTGGCCAAAATTATCACGCTGTTGGTATGCGGTGCAAGTTATGAGAGGCAGCAGGAGCGGGTGGGTGACTATAACGTAAACTTTTATATAAAAAGAAAATCCCTTTACAAATACTTTTTCTTTCTTTCTTTCAAACTTTAATTTAAAGCACATTGTACAGTAAAAAAAAGGAAAAAATACCCGAATAAATAAGTCGTAGTGTGAATACGTGGATATTTTATTGTAGACAATTTTTGTTAGACTAGTTATAATATGTAAAAATAGAAGAGGTATTGATGTTTTTTAACTGTTAATAGAAGTAAAATATAAAATACGGCAGCTTTATACTGGCTCTTTAAATGGGTTTCACTTAGTGGTCTGATTTCATTACATTTTGTCACCCCGTTTCTGATTTTGAACATAAAAAGTAAGTAAAATTTCTACGTCATGAAAAGTAAACCGCTTCAGCTTATGCCTCGTTCCAAGGCTAGAGTGCAACACACTGCAGCGTTTGGCCATGACTCTACTAAGGCCGGTTGTCTCAACGCATTTGCAAATGAAATACACTGCTTTTTATTATTTTGTTTTCAGGAATTTTGAAGTAAGTTATGAATAGTGAATGCTTTAAATTATCCTGAAATATTTATTTTTAGCCTTATTCTTTTAACTTAACTTCAATATTTACGTATAACTTGAAGGTTACCAAGTTGGTTATCATCATAATAATATACATGCAAAACTCTGCTCTCCAAATCTGAACTGCCTTTTTCCAGTCACAATGGAAATAATGTAGAAGTAGTGCTGTGTTTTTCTATGCTTTGTTTCACGGTACAGATACAACAAACTGGTATTTTTTCGCTGTCAAGCTTAAACAGTAACGCTTTATTATATTCTTCAGAACCAACCCACTTTCGCATTACTTGTTCAAACGACAGAGTGTAAAACTCCAATGTGCTTGACCACGATTTCTCCAAGGTCAGTTGCCAATTTTATTTATAGAATAGTTTTAAATAGGTAATTGATCGCCTACTTAACTACCTCGCTTCATCTTATGCCTCGGTCCAAGGCCAAAGTGCAACATACTGGGCAGCTTGGCCCTGACTGGGCTAAGGCCAGTCGCCTTGTACTCACAAATTAAGAGACATACTTAGCAAGTACAGATGCTTTTGTCCTTTTATTTTCAGGTACTTTTAACTAATTGAGAATGGATACTTAAAACTGGAGTTGGGGCAGAAATATCTTTTGGACCCAAGGTAAGTTCAGGGCATGAATATACATTTTTGGCTTTATATCTTCATTATATTTTTCTGTAAATTATGTGGTGTTTCTTTATTTCAGGATTCGTGCCCTGAAATAGTGACTCGGGGTCACGGCAGGCAACGAAGGAGATGGCGCGAGAAACAGATAGTCTTCATAGAGAATTGGAAAGAAGTAGCGCAGAATCGTGACCGTTGGAAGAGATGGAAGGAGGACTTTACTCAGCAATGGGACAATGCAGCAGTAATGATAATTATTTTATTAAAAATTAAACTATCTTATCAATTGATGTGACCGGAGTGTATAAAAAAATAAAATAAATAAAAAGCTTGTTTATTCCTTGCTTGTTTTACAATATTAACTTAATTTGTAGTAGGAATGTGTTAGTGGAATAGTTTCATGTACTAAATTTAGTTGTTAGTTTTGTTAGTTATCTTCTTTTGCAAAGACCCAAGTTTGGGTAAAGGCCTCCTCCAAAGTTGCCCATGTGTCTGTCTTTTGCTATGTGACTCCAATTTGAGCCGGTTGTTCTTATAATCTCGTCCTCCCACCGTGTTAGTGATCTGCCTCTGCTTATTTTCCCTTGCGGGCCCTTCCATAAGGTTGCTCTTAGGGTCCATCGTTGGTCTGAAAGCCTCGCAAGGTGGCCTGCCCATTTCCACTTTAGCTTTTGTGCATAGGTCAAGGCATTTTTAGACTTTGTAATAGCTCTTATTTTTGTGTGACGTAATTTATCGAATTGTATTAGGATAGAGTACTTTACATCAATTATTTTCGGAAAAAAACTATCAATGACACTAATCGACAACAATACTAACCCCTGGGATGAATTCCCAAATATTGATTTAATTTTAGTAGTTTGTCAGAGAATCATTGAAGAGTCTTTCTAAAGCAAAATAAAGTAATAACAATGACGGAAAAGTGAAAAATGTGAATTGATTTATTACTTTTGATAAGCAATAGTGCTTTTTCTACTTACTAACATAAATATACAAACAAAACTTTCATATTCCGCACCAACAGGACTAAAAGGACGCGATAATTCACTGCCACACGTGAAAATCCTTTACTGAGTCAGTGTTTACTTTCGAGACATATTCCGAGGGCATCGGCAGTTCTCAAGGATGCTCGTTATCAACAAATTAACACACATTATCTTGGAGTTAAAAGCAAAGCCCTTGACTGGTAAATGTGGACTAAACTTGTTATATATGTGCGAGTTTTAAGTAAACATTGAGACATTTATGCCGATCTTGGCAAAGATTAAGGACAGGAGTTTGCATTTTCCATATTGTTTCTATGCCTCATTCCTACGTAAAAAAGATATGCATGTCGGAACCGGTCGTTAGTATGGACATAAAATGTATTAGAAAGCATGCCTATGTGCAGTGGTGACATCACGCGACCTACTTACCAGTCACAAAAAGCGTGCTTCTACAGAGCCCTGATGTCCAGCTCGAGGCGAGGGTGACAGTCAATGTCTGATCGCGGAGGAGTTGAGACGTCTTGGAACTGTACCCGATTCATTGTGTCCCGTGTTATGTGTTAAGGGCATTACATTGCTCGATGACCTTGATGATTTGATCCCTGTACTGGTTTTTGTTGACTTGCCCCGCACATTTCGCAAAATTTCGGTTTTTATTTATTATTTAAAAATATTAAAAGAAATAACAGAAAAAAAACAATACTGATTGTTAAGTATATCATTACGTATTTGTTGTTACAAAATTCATGCCGATCTATTCAGTTATTTAGTATTCGTTACAGAGATAATTTACAATTAAGGTTGAAAAAGGACCTATTTTCTACGATTAACCAAAAAAAATTGAGAAGGTTTATTAAAATTTTAAACAATACAATTTATTTGTGATGAACTTAACTATAACATACTTTTTTTACACGGAAAACGCACGAAGGGATTCATCAACAAATTTCTTTGAACATACGCTGTTTTTGGGATTTGAGCCATGTAATGCCCTTAAGTTGTAATTTAAAGTAATTTGTTAGTTTAATAGAAAAAGTGTATCGCACCCAGTGTTTTTCATTGCACGAAACCCATCGTCGTCTGCCCACATGATGTACGAGCCTAACGGAATAAATCCTGACATATCCGACATGCATATGCATAAGCTCGTAGACCCCCAGTGGATAACTGCTGGGTTGTATTTAACAAAATTTATAAAATAGATATAATTTCAAATCTGCGTTATTTTAAAGAGCTTTCTCCTTAACAACTGGTTATCTTATTTCTTGAAGTGGTTTTTGAGAACGATTAACTGAGGTTCATGAAAATGGGAAGCAGATTTTTTTTTTTACCCTTTTCTACCATAAGGCAAATTACCATGTGTTTAATTATACGTATTAATGTTTCACATGGATCACAGACGGCAATCGGAATTTTCTGACAATCGCAAATGAAAAGCTCTAGAAAAAGTACAGACGCCAGCCAGAACATCAAGCTACTACATTCTGTCAATTTTATTTCATAGATATTTAACTTTATCGTTAAAGCATTAGGTTCAAGATTGATTATGAAAATTTGACTGTTTCGAGTGGCTCGATATGCTGGCGTGTGTACATTCGCGCCAAATCAAGGGGTCAAAAAAGGTTTTTTTAAACGTGAACTATTATCACACTAATCGTCTCTGAAACTGATCCCAACATCTTCAGTAAAGACCTCTAAAACATAAGGTCAACTAAAATAATTGAAAATACTCCGGAAACAGGAAATGGTGAAGGTTGTAGACTTAATGTAAGTACCAATGAGCTCCAATGGGTCTAATAACCTGGTCGTAAAGCGGCGTCAAAGTTATCGTTTCTAAATAGCCGATGTACGTGGCTTGAATGGCATAATTAATGGTTTTAGTAGTAATGTTTTAAACGTGTTAAGGAATAGAACGTGCATGATGTGTGTGATACGATACCTCATACGTATCATAGATTAGCTTTTTCCCGAGGCATCTCTGTTTAAATACAGGGTGGAATGGACACCGACACATAAACGGTTACCACGTGTTCAGTATAATCATTTCAAACCGAAAAAAAAATACACTCAAAGCATTTATTTGAATTAGATCATTACAAGCACTTTTGAATGTCAAAAACAAAAGGATGAAACTACAGTCCCAGCCACAAAGCTTAATAACTTGGGAAAGTACTGTAGTTGTCCATTCCAAAGCGTGGATCTCTTTGGATAAGAATGGGTAAGAAACTCTTCTCAACTCACTCTTTATAATCAAAATATTTTTACAAGATCTATGTGGGGGGGAATTCGAAATAATGTACTGAATACGCACTATACAACAAAAAACGGTTGACGGCTTCGTGAAGGGTCAGTTCACCTTGTAGTTTAGCTCTACGTAAAAGAATAATGTTTGAAATTAATTCCAGTCTTGTATTAGAGTGTTAACAGTACCAACACCTAGATATCTACTTTCACAAAGGAAAAACAATGACTCACTGTACAAGGATTTCCACATGTCGCGATACATTTTCTTCCAATTAAACTTTAGACAGCATAATGGGTATTTTCTCCATGTTTTACTCCTCTGCCTAACACTGGAATGCTTTTCATCGTGAGCCAATTGTGACTCAGCTGTCAACGTTTATGCCTACTGCGAAGTTAAATCTTATTTGTTATGTCTTACAAACATATGGTTTTAAAGATATTAATGCCCGTTTTCTGCAACATTAGGTGACACTTAAATAAATGCCTCAATAAAAGCGCAGGGGGGGATTTTTAACATTCGGCGCTGAACTGAGAGTTGAAATTTCAACAGTGCAGTGCAATAATAACTAGTGTGAAAACCGGCATGTCCTAAAACCAAATGTCTTCAATTCACGCAATCTGCAGTGAGCTCGCGTGGTGGATGACGGCGATGGGCCACACTCCCTCTCACAGAGTAGGCCTGTATCCCGACAGTGGGATGGTCATAATTTTACTAATTATGTTGTTATAGGTTAATAAGACAATCAATTTAATAGCTTAATGACTTCTAAGAGTTTTTGGAAGATACTACTCGTATTAACACTCCCCGACCCGGGGACGGATCCCGTGGTCTACTACGCATAAGTCCTACTCTCAAGTTCGCATTTACCTACAATGATAAAGTATCGAAGAATTATAATAAAATCAATTCTTACTTTATTTATACGCCACAAAATTCAAGCACAAAAAAGATTTTTCTCGAACATTCATAACTGAATCAGTTCAAAAGAGGTTCGCAAAGAAGTGCTGTCAGCACCAATGATACTGCGCTAATTTCCTCCGCGTCCACTGTAATTACCCACATAAAGTTCTATTGTTCTTTCAACTGGAAGAAAGTATCTTTACTGAGGTTTAATTTAACTAAATTTTCATTTGTGTTTAGTATCTGGAGACAAGATAGAAAAATATAACTAATTTTATAAATTACTAGCTGTTGCCCGCGCATCGTCCGTGTGAAATTATAATTATAAAAATATATTACTTCTCCATTTTTACTTCCACGTGTAGCGCCGACCCCAAGTAGAAGGGGGGACAAGAGCAGGTGTACAACGTCCCAAAAATATGTCGCTTGCAATAAAACAAGGGTGTCCAGAGTAAGACAATTTATTTCTACAAGTACCGCGGAGGTCATGCTTTGTAGGAAAATCTTAACACCGCGATCTACAAAAGTGACGTCACTGCACAACGCCATCTATTATCTAATAGTAGTACTAAACTAATGACAAATGTTGATTAGTATGTAGCAATTATTTAAACAGATTAGACATTCCGGCCACCATGGACGGTTCTGTCCATCAAACTTTAACAAGATAATATAAACTTAAGTTAGTGATTGGGGTTTTTTTTTTACTATCCACTATAACCTTATCCAACCCGACGATACAAGTTCATGCCATAAGTAAATAAAAATTAAACAACAGTAAAACAAAGTAAAAAAAAGAATACAATTTCATTCAAGCAAATTCACAAGCCGTGTTTGTTGTGTAAATAAAACCGTATACAAAAATCATCAATAAGATGATAAACAATAACTAAGTGTTCACAGGTAAAATAACTAATTTAGATAATGGTCTTTTAATCTCATTATTTTTACACCTTACGGTTACAACGCGAGTAATGTTGTCCAAACCTGGATGTTTATTTGTAATAACCCCGTATAGCCATCTAGCGGGTGGAAGACCATCCTCCCTCACCAGAACCACGTCTCCAACCAATCTCAGGTTCAGGCTTAACATCTGTCCATTTATATCGATGCTGCAATTGCGTTAAGTACTCTGATGACCACCTACGCCAGTAATTTTGAAGCATTTTTTGTGTGAGATGCCACCGCTTCAGATTGCCAATGGATGAATTTTCATAATTGGCATCAGGTACAGTTACCAAAGGTTCACCCACGAGAAAATGCCCAGGTGTCAAAGGACACGAGTCCTCTGGATTGTTAGAAAGTTGAGAAATCGGCCTCGAGTTATGGCAGGCCTCAATTTGAGCCAGCACAGTTGTCATTTCTTCAAATGTCAATGTGCTGTTGCCTATAATTCTTTTCAAATGGTGCTTCGTGGACTTGACACCAGCCTCCCACAATCCTCCAAAAGTTTGGAGCATGGGGAGGTATGAAATGCCAAGTCGTTCCATTCACAGATAGGAAGTCAGCTATTTCCGGAGCTACCATAGACCTTTCAGCGTTGAATAGCTGTCGCAATTCCTTTGCACTACCAACAAATGTGGTCCCATTATCACTCCACAAGTCCAATACTCGGCCACGTCTGGCTACAAAGCGCTTAAAAGACGCAAGAAAACTCTGAGAAGTCATGTCACTGACAACCTCTAGGTGAATGGCCCGAGTGGACATGCAAACAAACAAGCATATGTAACCCTTAGTAGAGTGATGACCACGACCTTTAGAGGTTCGGATGCTGATTGGACCTGCGTAATCTACGCCACTGCATTGGAAGGGTTTCTGAGCAGACACCCTAGCCGGTAGTTGGCCCATCATTTGTTGGTGTGTTTGTTTTGAATGTCGAATACAAGTTACACACTTATGAACAAAATTGCCTAACGAGAGTCCTTGCAATTGAGTATCCAGTATTTGGATCTTAGGTAATTAAGCATCAATTGCGGCCCGCCATGCAAAGTTCTCTCGTGAGCCTCCGCAATCAAAAGATTGGTGAAGTGTGATTTATGAGGGATTAAGATGGGGTGCTTCATATTCTCGTCAATAGAAGCCCGGTGTAAGCGACCGCCAACTCTTAAGATCCCGTAATCGTCAAGGAAAGGACTCAACGAGGTAAGTCTACTACTCCTATTTAATTTGCGTTCTTTTTTTACAGATTCAATTTCATCACTAAAGGACTGGAGTTGGCAGAGTTTGATACAGGTAAGTACAGCTTCATTTAATTCTCTTGTGGTTAGTCAAGTAGTTATTTTATTTTTGCGTTCTAATTCCTTCACTCTTAAAAATCTTCTACAGTAAGCTATTACTCTTATTAACCTATTGAACTTAGAAAATCTAGTAAATAGATTATCATCAGCTTCTACCTCAGTTGCATGACATTTTGTTTTCATCTTTCTTTCTTCTAGCGTAGTTACTTGTTTATTATTATTATATTTCCTTTATTATAGTCTATTTTTTCTTTCTGTAACCATACTGGGCCTCTCTTCCAAAGTTGCATATCACCACATTCAGAAGGGTTAGCTCCCCGAGATGCGCAATCCGCTGGATTTTCCGACTACGAGACATGTGACCACTGACTTCTATCCATGATGTTAAGTATTTCGGAAACACGATTCGCGATGAACGTTTTCCATCGACTAGGGTGGCTGCTTAACCACGCCAAAACGACGGATGAGTCTGTCCACGCAAATAAGTGCTGTTTGGGAACTTCTAGAGTTGAAGCGACTTCCTGAAGAAGCTTTGCAAGTAAGACAGCTCCACAAAGCTCTAATCGTGGGATTGATACCTGCTTAACAGGAGCAACCTTGGTTTTAGAAGTCACCAAGGCTGTGTGAATATGTCCATCTCTATCAATGATGCGGACGTACACCACCGCGGCGTATGCTACATTGGACGCATCTGAAAAGCCATGCAATTCTAGAACCCTGTTCTCCTTGCTAGAGTTGATCCAACGAGGCAAACGAAACTTAATAAGGTTACAAAGGCTCTTCCGGAAGTCAAGCCACTCTGTCAGCAATGGTGCAGGCAGTTCTGCGTCCCATTCGATCCCAGTCATCCATATTCGTTGAATAAACACCTTTGCAGTGATGATTGTCGGTGCTAACCATCCAAGGGGATCGAATAGTCGCGCTATGTCCGAAATAACCTTACGCTTTGTCACTGGTAAATCTAGATCTTTAAGCTGAATAGTGTAAACGAACTCGTCATTGTCTTTGTCTCACGTTAAACCTAATATTTTTGAAATTGCATCTGTTTTTAGTTCTATGTTCCCTTGTGTTTGTGATATTTGTTCACCGCCTTCAATCAGTCTTAATAATTCTCTGTCGTTACTGGCCCACTTTTGGAGCTGGAAACCTCCACGTTTAAGCAACTCCGAAATCTGCTTAAATACTTCTACTCCTTCCTCTATGGTTTGACATCCCGTCATTAGGTCATCCACATAGAAGTCTGAAACCACACGGTTTTTCGCTAAAGGAAAGTCAGCGTCTTCGTCCTGAGCTAACTGCTGCAATGATCTTACTGCTAGGTAAGGCGCCGATGACGTTCCGAACGTAACTCGTAAATGACGTAACACTTGAATTTCGTCATCTGGATTCTCACGCCATAATATTCGCTGAAAATCTGTGTGATCATCGCATACCTTAATCTGTCTGTACATCTTGACGATGTCCGCTACCAGACAGATAGGTTCACGACGCCAACGCATGATAATATGACGAAGCTCAGATTGTAGAGGAGGCCCCAACTACTCAGGGTTGAAGTTGTATCAGTAGAAACGCTGCTTTCTGCAACTTGATCAGTTTTGTTACTATCAACAACTGATTTGGAGACATTTTTGAGATGAAGAAGACTATGATGCTTCCTTTTACATATATGACATCTGGTGGACTGGCGGCATGCATATACGGAGTGATTTGCTCCTAGACAGTTGTAGCATAAACTATTTGTTTGGACAAAATTACGACGCTTATCCATATCGAGACCGGCGAACGTTTTACAATTAGCAAGCTTGTGGTTATCCTGAGAACAAATACATGATGTGTTTGACACATGGAGCGATTTGACTGGCACATTACGATTGGTCTGATGACGTTGCCCTATGTTGTCTAAAAATTCCAAAGACCGGAATCTTTGTTCGAGGAAAGCTTGGAACTGATTCATTGTAGGCAAGTCGTCTGAACAATCACTAATTTTCATTTCCCATCGTTTTCGTGACTTAGGGTCTAGTTTTAAACTCATATGCCTAAATTTTCCAAAGCGTGTAAACATTCGTTAGAAGTATTTAGTAATTCCTTAACTGCGCTGGAGGATTCTGTTACAATATTTTTTTGATTCATAAAACGTTTTAAAATACAATTCGCTAAATATTTTTTATTATTATACCGATTCTCTAATTTAGTCCAACAGGGTGAATAATTACTACTAGTAATAGGAATGTGCCGTAAAAGACCTTCAGCCTCTCCAGACAAATGTGATTTCAAATAATGCAGTTTCTGAACATCGTCTAGTTGTGAATTATTGTGTATTAAGAATTTAAATAAATCTCTAAAAGTAATCCACTCAGAATAACTTCCGGTAAACATGGGCAACTCAATCTTTGGCAATTTTACAGAACATATTTCTTTAGAACGCTTCGCAGAAGATTCAGGCACTTTACCTAAATTATCCGAACGTACAATTTTCTTCAATGCTTCCCTCAACTCTGCTTTATAATCAGTAAATAATTCTTCCGTGGTCTACATTTTGTATGTTGTAATCTGATTTATCGAATTCAATAGACTTAAACGATGACACAATTTTAATATGGGTTTCAGAAAATGCTGACCAACTAGCTTCTAAATTTTCTAATCTAGTTTCAATATATGAACTGGTTACTCGCTCCTTAGGTGATTTCTTAAAGTTGGACCTTGCTTTACTGATAGTAGAATGTAAATTAAACTGTAAATTACTCAAAGCTTCCATGTTGAATTTATAGTATTTTCAATAAACTGTTCTGGAACGCTATGCCAAGTTCGTGGACAACACGTAAAAAATTACAAGTCTTTGAACTTTATACTTTTCGCTGCAAAATCGGGCATAGGTTCCCCGTAGTTCACTTTTTATTGAAATTATTCTAAGTCCATGCGTTACGTTACAGTTTTTAAGTCCAAATTTGTTAATTTTAATTTTCCAAGTTATTAAGGTCTAAATTTGTTTTGAATGGTTAAGTCTCAATTTATTAATTTAATCACTCAGATATTTTAAAGTACTCACAGATTATCCTCGTATCACATCACTGTCACTCACTTTTACGAATCTCGTCGCAATGATATGCTGGGGGTACTCTACTACTCTCCCCCCGCACCGCAGCAGCTGCTCACGCCAACACGAACTGTTTATCAGCAGCACCAGCGCTGACCGTTGTGTACCACTTGTACATATACGCTTCAGCGTCAACCTTATACGATCCACCGAAGCTGCTTCGCCACTGGTCGCGCTGACGTCACACTCGCAGCAGGTTGACCATTCAACCTGACTCCACCACAATGACAATGCACACCAATCCTTAATCCAGTTTCGAAGGACCACTTTGTACAATGTCCCAAAAATATCTCGCTTGCGATAAAACAAGGGTGTCCAGAGTAAGACAATTTATTTCTACAATTACCGCGGAGGTCATGCTTTGTAGGAAAATCTTAACACCGCGGTCTACAAAAGTGACGTCACTGCACAACACCATCAGTTATCTAATGGCAGTGCTAAACTAATGACAAATGTTGATTAGTATGTAGCAATTATTTAAACAGATTACACAGCAGGAAGGAGATGATGATGATTACTTCCACATTTGAATAGGAATTTGTACACAAATCCAATGTTTTTTTTTTTTTGCACGGAACCTTAATGCTTTTACTAAAATAAAAGAAGTCTTAGTTACTCTTTATAGCATCAGCTATCTGCTAGTAAAACACCAGTCAAAATCGGTCCAGTCGTTTCGGAGATTAGCCGGAACAAACAGACTAAAAAAATGTTTAAGTACTGTATGTACTCGTACTTTCATATTTGTCTAGACTAGCTTCTGCCTCCGACTTCGTCCGCGTCGGAGAAACTTGTCCTTTGGCTCTCGGTAATAGTCTGTAGTGTAGTTTTACATCAAATAAAGTGTTTTTTTTATTGGATGAGCAGTTTCAAATAATATTCTCTTTATAATTTCATAGAAGAGAAAGTGGTCTCTAAGAAGGTATATTTTACACTGAAGTCATAATAACAAGTTTATTAATTGCACATCACATAAGATCACGTAGTATTTTTCCGGAGGTTAGTCAAAGAACACCCATATTTCGCCTGGCTTTGTTTTAATTCCACGTAATAGGGGGCGAGCCTGTTTCCCTATACAAGGTACACATCCTGTTTCCCTGGCAGCACTCACATTAAAACACATTTCGCATTTTCCCCAGAATCAAACCTGCACTCTCATCTACCCCCACCACCGTCCACAATCACAGTAAAAAATCGTCAGATGATCACCGTCCTTTGAACGGAAATGACGTTTCCTCAATCTAGCAACTAACGTCTCTGTCTGAATGGAATCCTTTCTAAAATAAACGTTTGTTTTTTTAATTAACACTTAACTCGAACGTTTCAAGAAATGGAATGGGCTAGTTATGTCCGTGGAAAGATTTTTTAGAGGATTTAAAAGAATTTGATGGCTTCTTGGTCTTTGGATAGCGTATTTTTTATTGTGATTGTCTTCGTAAATGAATATTTGACTGGATATTGTTTAGTTTGTCTTTATACCTAAGAAAAAGCGTTTTTGCGAATTACACATGGCTGATGAGGTAATATTTTACCATGGGTTATCAATATTATACACGATTAGAAAGGCTGACCTCGCCACTTAACACGTGGCGACCTGACTTCGTTTGGGGTGGCCAGAAACTACCGAATGCCACCGGCTGGGATCTTTACATGCTCCTTTTGCATCGTAGACGCTCTTACAAGATGGTTGTGAGTACTACATGACCTAACCTTTCTGAAGAACATCACCATTAAAGCCATGCTTGTCTTTCAAGGGCGTTCTCTCGTCTCTCCCGTTTCAAACAATCATAATAATAATCATACCTATTTTGTAAGCAGAGACTTACGAACTTAAATCCTTACGGTCACGCTAAACAAGAAAAAACTTTTATTATTTTCTAGACTACACCTTCAAAGACAACACAATAATATTTCTCTTTAACGATAGCAATAAGTCCACAAGTTGCAGAAATACAGCATTACAGAATAAGTCATAATTAATTCCCCACAGTGCTGCCGAGTTACAATATTGTGGCCAAAAATGAAAAAAATAATACAACCTTACTGGTAATAGCGGTGTAGCGTTTTAGCATACAGGGTGTTCGGAAAATGTATGGTTCATAAAGGTCATAGAAATTTGGAATAGAAAGCTTAATTTAAGTTCGTAAAACACTGTATGTCTGCAGTTCTGTGCGATTTTGCAATCGAACTATTGGAATGTTTTAACTGAATGAAAATTACTTAAATGAAAAATTATACTTCTTTGTAAGTTAAAATCTTTGAATGTTGTACTCAACTCAAACTCAAAGCATTTATTTCAATTAGACCATCACAGGCACTTTTGAATGTCAAATAAAACAAAAAAAAAGCGAAGCTACAGTCACAGTCACAAGGCATAATAGGGAGAAGAATGAGCAAGAAACTCCATGGACACTCTTTTTATTTCAAAGTTTTGTAACAAAATCTTGATTACATCATTGATGATGAGATTATACATATATGTGAGATCGAGCGTCCAGAGTAAAAGATTAAATCAACAATGAAAGACAATAAATTAATTAAAATAAACCGTGGCAGCTAAGAGATGACCAGTCCCAACTGACAGCGCCCATTCACGAACATGACACATGGATCAGCGCCATTCAACTCAACCATATTGAAGGGAACTAAATGACCCGACATACCCGCCACCATCAGCGAGACATTTGAGTGCGCATGACATTCTCTCAGCCATCAAGGCACATTCAAGGCAATGAAAGATAAAAAAATATAAATTGTAGCCTTACAGGACATAGAACTCACACATCTGATGTGCAATTATATAATACTAACATATAGAATCTATACAAAGCAAGGATATTTTACAATCTTCTACAGCTTCCACAATCATTTAACATGGTAATCAATTAGTTTGCCCCTATGGTTGTGGACTATCAAATTGTTGCTTCTTTAAGTGAACACAATGTAGAGATAGAAAGTAAAAAAAAAGATTAGGATAAGCCCTACTAACCATAATAGAAAGTCTACATGGTGGTACTCACCTTTACAAAAACTGAAATAATGCTTCTAATTTATATAACACAATGGTAATCAAAATAACTAAGTTTCCAAACGAAAAAAAATAAATTAAAGAACTAGAGGGGGAGCATCTCTTCCAAACATTAAAATCTTAGTCGTGAGCCCAAGTGTCTGTGGAGCAGGACCAGCATTAAGCCAAGCATTTTTATCTACAATATAGTCTTCCAACTTATAATATGCTCACCCACATAGTGTGCGCTTTATGCATGTTTTAAATTTCTTCTCATTAAGTTGTAGAATGTCAAGTGGTATTTTATTGTAGCATTTTACACAGTACCCCATAAAAGAAGTGCATACTTTTGACAATCTGAAACGTGGCTGATCTAATTTGTCCTTATTTCTAGTATTAACATTATGCCTGTCGCTAATTTGACTAAAAAGATGTATGTTTTTCCGAACATACATAATGTTTTCATAAATATATTGACAAGGTACCGTCATGATGTTAATTTGTTTAAGCAATTCTCTTAGAGATTCGCGTCTGCGTAGGTTATAGATGGCTCTAACGGCCCTCTTTTGCAGAATAAATATTCTGTCAATATCTGCAGCCCTTCCCCACAACAGAATACCGTAAGATATGATGCTATGGATGTAACTAAAATGACTAGTCTCGCGGTATCCACGTCTGTTATTTGCTGGATTTTACGGACAGCGTAAGCGTTGTCTTGATAAATATGTAATTAAGAAAGATATACAGCTTTTTCAAGTTCATCCGTGGCTACAACTCAAACATTGATCTACTTTGACATGGTTCAAACTACAGGCATTTTTTAAACCTAGGCTTGAGCTAAGCACAATTTGTTCAGTTTAGTGAACAGCCTGTACAGTTTGACACTTGGGTAATAAATTAAATATAAAAACGCCAACATAAAACAGTCGCACCTCGCTTTACCGACGGTTATGAGAGAGCCGCCAACTCACACCGACCGACCTTGTGAGAGAGGTAAGCAGAGAAGGTACCTACTACTTACTACTTAGCCAAATTAATTGATTAGGAAAATCAGTATTTAATTAATAAGTTTTCTCGTAAAATCACACGGAATTTAATTAATAAATAGTGAGTAAATAAACAATTTTCCTAAGTTACTCAAAAAATTTATATTAATTTTAGCTCATCTTTTTAGATATTTATGCTGTGTTTAAGACCCAAACGCGGCCATTAGTTTAAATTAAACTAAAACGACACAGTTAGAATTTAATAAACTGTCAGCATCTTTTTCTTAGTCTTACCGAGGGTTACCTATCGTGTGGAGTTCTATTCAGCAGTCGTTCTATGTAAAATACTGGTATTCAGCTGCATCCGAACCCCAACATAGTTGTGAAAAAGCTGAACAGATGACGAAAACTGTCAAAATTAGACATGTTTGTATTAAGTTTATGTAATAAATAGCCTCCGCCTTCGGCTTCACCTTCAGTTATAGTATGCCTATTATGTGTTATTCTTCTCTTTAACTACTAGCTTTTGTTTGTGGCTTTGCTCGCATTCATTTAGAATTTGACAATCAATTCGGGTTGTACTCTGCTTGTAGTAATATAATTCAATCATGATTCGAAAGACACGTGGCGCCATCTATTATCATAAGAACGTTATCGTTGTTTTGTTCGGGAACAATGAAAGGTACCTATGTTCGTTTCTGTACACTTGACTACGTATATACAAAATCAGGATGATCGGTTCAGTGGTTTAGACGAGAAAAGGTAACAAACTTATTGTCGCATTTATAATATTAGTTAGGATTAGGATTTTACTGTAAAATTTTATCAAAATCTGTTCCGTAGTTTTTGCGTGATAGAGTAACAAACATCCATTCATCCGGACTCTCAAACTTTATTAAAAAAAAAAAGTTTGAAAGTAAGAATGGTAAGATTCATATTCATATAGACTGTATTTGCTAAATAATAGGAGATTTGGATAGTTAACGCAGATAAATTTTGACTCATTATGTCAGATCTAAGTCCAGTTTATGTGTTTATTTTAACGGTCAATGTGAGTTGGCAAACCTCAGGGGTCACAGTAAAGATGGCAATTCCAACATAATACGTAACATTGTTCGTTATAGCTCTAATAAAAGCCTGCGAGCCTGTTTAGTGCTCAGCTTTCATAAAAACTTTACCTACGAGTTAGTTTGAATAATTGCTGTTATTTTAATTTGTATGTTAATTGTAGTTTGTAAGGTTTATGTGGCTCTATGACCGTTTTGCAGTGATCATAATGTGATTTATGTTTAAAGAAAGACCAAAGAAGCGATGGATGGACTGTGTGAAGGATGAAATGGCTAGAAACGAGGTGATTGCTGAGACGATGAGTAATAGAGAAGTATGGAAGAAGAAGACATGCTGCGCCGGCCCCAAAATAAATTGGGATGAGGGCAGGACGATGGTGTTGATGATGTGAATTATTGGCTATACATTGGTCTAGTGGTCGCAAGCGCGACTGCTGAACATGGGATAATGTAACTTTTCAACAGTGAAATTTTTGGAATCGTATCAGTCGTTCCGAAGATTAACCCAACATCCAAACTTCACTTGGTCATATATTACAAAAGTTACAAGGGCCAAGCTTTCTTGAATATGTCCCGCATATTAATTTATTCACGCTACAAGCTATTCAACCCAATTTCAAATTTCACGTTTCCCGATCAGGAAATCGAACCCACAACCTGAAAATGAACCTCAATCCGTGCTCAAAAGCATTTGGACTGCAATCAGTGAGCCGACAAATTAAAATTAATCAAATAATGATAAATATATTCAAAGGCATTGTACACAAGTACGCTGAATGCATCGCGTGTTGGCTACAATAAAAAAAAATATTAGTGTCGATTTGCAGTCCGCTATGAGCAAGCATAAAGGCATTTGCAGGAAAAATGTACAGATAATTGAGTAGGCTAAGTCTAAACAGCATGTCACTTTTTTAGTGTAATTTTGGATTGATTAACAACATCACTATCGTATTGGGAAGAAAACTCCATGACCATGACGTTCTCACCTCACAAACAATGTCCCATCTACTGCCCTGCTCTTTATGCAGCTCCACCTGCCAGTTGAGGGAAACTGTCCTAAGCTGCTGATAACGTTGAAGTGACCGAGTGATGACCGAAGCTCATTTTAAAAGAATCTTCGACACGATGAAAATGCAGGTACGTGATGAGACGAGCGAAGCTGAATTTTATTTTTTCTATGAGGATGTTTCTCCCGTTATAAAATATTAGCCAATTCAAAGTGGTAGCAGCAAAGGACATGGTTGCTGATGCTTTAAAGAACAGCGGTGATTCATATCGCCACTCATAGATGGTATTAACAGAATCCTGCACTAGTCTGGAATTACCAACTCGCTTAGCAAGGTTACGCGTGGTTATTTTGGTCTCATCGAGCATTCTCGGCGCTTTTCTGGTGGTTGCAAATGTAGAATCTGGCTTTCAGTGGCAGTAATGGTTAGGACAACGGTATTAGACAAAAAAAACCCACGCTACGGAGTCTGGGTTTGTGCCCTCTTGATGGTAACAGTCTTGCCCTTGTAATATGTTTCATGGGACTTAAGCATACATGCCGAATTGTAGGTGCAATAAGATTCACTGCCTCTACCTAACCCTTCGGGGATCACAGGTGTGATGTTATGTAAAAGGATTTGGCAATGCTCGTCCTTTGATTTCTTCCAAATTCGCCCCACAAAGTTTCGTACCACAGAAAATATTAGTTTTTTGCCTCTTATTTTGTTCTTTCCCGTAAAACTTTTATAATTTTATTGAAACAAAAGTTCCGACGAGTTAAATTTAGACTGTTTTGGCTGCCAGTTAAATAGTTTTAATCGGCTCTATTTTAGTCTCAATGAGTGACTTATTGTCTGACCTTAAGAGGGCGGGATCACCAATTAGTCAGTATAAATAACCGATGTTGTCTGACTATAGTAACGCCTGAACTCTGGAGTGTTTAGGCAGCTGGATAATGGGGTTTACAAATTATACAGTGAACAATATTTTAGTACGTCAATATTATCATCAACACGTCAACATAGCTATTCATGGCCTCGTTGGTCTAGAGGTCGCAAGCAGGTCGAGCAAAGTGTTTTTAGTTTTTAGGATCAGGAACTTCTCAGTAGCAGCCACAGAGTCTGCATTTGCGCCCGGTCGATGACAATAGGGTCGCCCCCTTTGAGTGAAGGATCAGGTACACCTGATAACCCTTTTTTTTATGATGCGGTGAAAATAAACCACACCGTCCGGGTAGCCGGTTCGGTTGGGCTTGCACCTACTTAAAAACACCGCCGTGAGCCTATTGTCACCTGGGTGGATGAGCCGCGAGATCAGCTACCCATGACGTTCGCGACCCATCCAGAGCAGCCCGCCTCTGGGCACCAAACACACCTAATAACCTAACCTAACGCTTCGGAAATTTGACTCATACAACAATAACTGGTTTGAGAAGCAATTGTACTTCTGCAGTGTACTGCACAGTGACCGACTATAAACTGTAAACGAGACTCTTTAACAAACACCGTCTTAACGTCTGTGAAGTCGCGCAATACTGCATAAAACCCCATATAAACGGCGCTTTTAGGGTTCCGTAGGTAGCTTTTATGGAAAAGACAAAACACTACACAACCTATACTAATTGTACTACATTTTAATGTGACTATCAATGGTACTCGAAATAAATTATTTATTTACTTTCGTATCGATGATACGAGCTATCAAACTTATTGGGCCCCGTAGGTGACCACGTTAACCACGTTATTTAATAATAATGTTGAGGTTCCAGAATAATGCTTCAGGTGATGATAGTGATGGTTTTTATTTTAATATTTAAGTAACAAATCTCGATCAATAAATTAAACAAAGGCTAAGTCAATATTACCAACCCCAGCATAGTTTGAAAAAGGCAAGGCAGATGACTTTGATCACTCTTATGTCTTGTAACATTAATTGTTACAAGACTTAATTCATAATAATATAATAATAATAATAAAGAAATAAACTAATAATGAACGCATCAAATCAGACTTCTGGCCAGCAACAGTTTATCACCACGCACGATTAAAACAAGCGACATATTAGGCACCCAGAAACTAGTTTCTTTGTTCTCGGCGCGGGGGCAAGGTCGATAGCGACAGAACACTTCCACGTCGCCACCGGCAGGACGATTCTGGTTGTCGAGGCGAACGCACGTCAGATTTTTTCACGGTCCCTAATACGAATCTTTTATATCGTAACCGCGATCAAGTTTTTTGAAGGCGTCCCTACCGTTCCCTCGACATTCAATCTTAATACTCGACTCGATTTAAACATATTCTGTGTGTGTGAATTAATCCCCGATTGGGTAAGTGTTACACAATTATAATTAGCCAGTAGCTTAGCAAACCGTAACGGTTTCTTTCGCTTTGCCTACCTGGTGATCTTCTCATTTGTGTTTTTTGCTTATCTTTGTTTCTATTAGACGCTCATTACTTGTTTCTCTTTGTAGTTCTACCCCACATTTCCAGAATTATATCATTCTTGCATATTAAAATTTAGTTTCCGTTGTAAATTTCAAATGTTTAAATTAACGGCTAAGTAACCGAAATTATTGTCATCTCCGTATCTGATAGTGAACATCCACAGCAACACATCTACATATTAGTGCTTCCCTATTCAACGTTGCTGTGGGTGCTCACCGTCTACGGCCAGCGTGTAATGCTTTCGCTTATTGCGCATTACAGGGTTTCACGTTCAGCTTAATTCCCTGCTTCCCCGTGGTGGACCGTAGCGGGACAACCCGCGAACCCTACACCAGCAGTTGGTCCTGGCGATCGACGCGCGAGCACTCGTCTCCTGCAGCGGCCAGTGACGTCAGGGGAGTACTAGGCCAGTGAGGAGGATAATCGCTGTACAGGCCCTAACCCAATTTTATCGACCCTCGCCTACCTACCGAGTCATTTAAAATAAAATAAATGTTCCAGTTTACTGCCTACCTACTTTTTATTTAATATCCTCCTAGGATTACCTGTGCCTAGGTTAGGTAGGATAAGTAGCGTAGCAGTACTTTAGTACCGGGACACTGGCGCCCTTAATCGTGGTAGAAATACAGCTGATTAATTCCTCCTCCATTGGTTGTGGGTTGTGTATGTTAGTGGTTGTCTGTGTTAAACGTCTTTATTTTTTACTTTTTGGTTTTTTTTCCGTTACTAATGTGTACACGAATTTTCAACTTCTTTGTATAAGTTAATCTTGGTCATTATTAACCTACCCTACGTTAATAATTATTCATTTAAAGTCGTTTAGTTGCATAGTTTGTTAAAATATTTTATTTTACTGTTTCGTCTTGGGCACCTAAAACGACGCTTTTAAAAATTGTTCGTTAAAATTTTTTTTCTTCACAACAAAAGAAATAACGTATTTTTACGGTCATAGTACACATTAGTAGCATTTTTTTTTTTTTTTCTTTTATGATTTTGCTTGAATTTTTTTTTACATTTTAATTATTTTTATTTTTCCGTAAAAAAAAACCAGACGTTCTTAAATTTTGTTTTGTAACAGAACGGAGAACGTGTTGTTTCTTTTCCGGTAATCTTTGTTATTTTATTTTTGCTTTTGCTTTTTGTGTAGTGAGCAGTAGAAGTGCGACACTTATCTTTCTGTTTCTTTTAATTAATTTTTATCATGCTTCCTATTAAGTTCCTGTCTCTTCAAAAATCAGAGTTGGAATATGAAGTTCGTATTAGAGGCGCGACTCCTGCACCTTCTGTTGAGGAGTTACGAAAACAAATTATAAAATTATCTCCTGATTTACCCTCGGAATATATATTAGAGTCTCCACTCGATGTAACACAGGACCTTAAGGGTTGTTTAGAAGTTTTAACGAAAATTCAATTAAATCTTGACGCTAGTGATCCTAGTGTTGCTTCACTATTGCGGACACAGAATATGTTGAATCATTTACACAATCGTGTCGAGAGGATAACGCGTAGTGACGACATTAAAACGGTCTCCACTTGTCTTTGTTCTGGAAGATATGTCAGGAAAAAATATAGGCGTCTGGCATATCAAAGATTTAAAAAACATTAAGTGCAGATAAAAGTTGTAAAGTGTCATTTTTTTTTATTGTTGTAGGAGTTGAGACAGTTCACCTCTAAAATTAACTTCTAACGACTAGCATTAGTTTTCTGTGCGATAAATCACAGATAACTTGTTTACGTAAGGTCGCGTCAACATCATTTTTATTGTTGAAGCTATTGTGTAAGGTTGTTTGTTTGATATTATGGAAGGATTTTGAAAGATGATAGTATGACTGTGTAGTGCTAGTGGTAACCTATAGACGAGTTTTCTTTGAGAACAAAACTCTTTCTGAGACGAGGGGGGTAATGTAACATTAATTGTTACAAGACTTAATTCATAATAATATAATAATAATAATAAAGAAATAAACTAATAATGAACGCATCAAATCAGACTTCTGGCCAGCAACAGTTTATCACCACGCACGATTAAAACAAGCGACATATTAGGCACCCAGAAACTAGTTTCTTTGTTCTCGGCGCGGGGGCAAGGTCGATAGCGACAGAACACTTCCACGTCGCCACCGGCAGGACGATTCTGGTTGTCGAGGCGAACGCACGTCAGATTTTTTCACGGTCCCTAATACGAATCTTTTATATCGTAACCGCGATCAAGTTTTTTGAAGGCGTCCCTACCGTTCCCTCGACATTCAATCTTAATACTCGACTCGATTTAAACATATTCTGTGTGTGTGAATTAATCCCCGATTGGGTAAGTGTTACACAATTATAATTAGCCAGTAGCTTAGCAAACCGTAACGGTTTCTTTCGCTTTGCCTACCTGGTGATCTTTTCATTTGTGTTTTTTGCTTATCTTTGTTTCTATTAGACGCTCATTACTTGTTTCTCTTTGTAGTTCTACCCCACATTTCCAGAATTATATCATTCTTGCATATTAAAATTTAGTTTCCGTTGTAAATTTCAAATGTTTAAATTAACGGCTAAGTAACCGAAATTATTGTCATCTCCGTATCTGATAGTGAACATCCACAGCAACACATCTACATATTAGTGCTTCCCTATTCAACGTTGCTGTGGGTGCTCACCGTCTACGGCCAGCGTGTAATGCTTTCGCTTATTGCGCATTACAGGGTTTCACGTTCAGCTTAATTCCCTGCTTCCCCGTGGTGGACCGTAGCGGGACAACCCGCGAACCCTACACCAGCAGTTGGTCCTGGCGATCGACGCGCGAGCACTCGTCTCCTGCAGCGGCCAGTGACGTCAGGGGAGTACTAGGCCAGTGAGGAGGATAATCGCTGTACAGGCCCTAACCCAATTTTATCGACCCTCGCCTACCTACCGAGTCATTTAAAATAAAATAAATGTTCCAGTTTACTGCCTACCTACTTTTTATTTAATATCCTCCTAGGATTACCTGTGCCTAGGTTAGGTAGGATAAGTAGCGTAGCAGTACTTTAGTACCGGGACAGTCTACTTCGCAAACACACACACAAAAAGTTTGCTTGCGCGTTGTGTAAATTATGTACGGAACCCTCTGCACGCGCATACCACTGTCGCTTGTCGCGTTTTTTCTAGCCATGCACAAGCTTATGTGTTTGCATAGAAAGGGGTGCCATCGGGAGGTTTATACCGACACTAATTTATTATTTAATCTACGAAGCTAAGCGTCACGCGAACGTATTCAGCTTGTAGGAACATTTTGTATAAAGGTCGGTTTAGACGAAACAAGCGAATGCTCATTGTATTCCCAGTCTAGAAAGTTCACGAATTTTAAATAAAATAATGTTCTCGGACTATTTCTACGTAAATCATTACGACTGCCTCATTTTTCTATTGGTCGCAAGCACTACTGATTAGCAAGAGGTCCTGGGTTCGATTCCCAGGTTCGGTAAAATGGTATTGAGTTTTGTCATCAGGAATTTGATCAAGATGATAGCAATAGGCTCGCCCCGTTTTAGAATGTAGGTGTACTATTTAGGAACAACTCTCTGCCTAGCCCTTCGGGGATTACAGGCGCAATGTTATGTTTTGTTTTCCATACAATTAACATTCTAGACGAATCAATTAGTGACTGCAAACTTATGAGCACTGCTCCGCAGCGGCATCACTTCTCCTTGTGCGGTGCGCTCATGCATCTCACTTAGAAAATATAGTAAAATATTTTCAATTTTTTTTATCTGTATACAATATGGAGCTATTCTGTTAAATACTAGGTTCGATTCGACGACGATCAGTGAAGAGGTTTCTGCACATACATTTGCTTTGAAAGTAAGCTAGAGTTTTTCAAAAATAAGGTCCCTGGCACATTTTTTCTGAAATTCCTAACCCGATAAAAAGATGGTATGAACAAAGAAATTGTCGTACCATCCGTCATTATCCAAATAGCCAAGAACCTTTCAATAGCCGCACATCAAAGCGGAATTAACCCTTCATCGCGTAAAATCAAACGGAATATTCACAGGTTCATTCCGCGACAGCTGACAGTAATTCAGTTTCGGAGTACTGAAAAAGGTTTTTTTTTCTTCGAATTCGTAATTACACGATAATAAAGGAGAAATAGGAAATTATAGCCTTCATGGAATTGCTCGTGGAAAAGAATTAGAAGTCTTTAATCGATTGCAGTTGAGTGTTTTGGTGTAATGTATTTATTTGTACTGAGGATAAGAAAATAGAGCTTGTTTGATGAATTTTGCTGAAGATTAATTGCAAAACTGTTATAGATTTTGATCCTTCTTTGACTGACTTTATGTAGTGTTCCATCCTTATTCTTATGATACGAGTATATAGAGTGACTGGTAATTAGTGTCCGATACTTAAACACGAGATTTTACTCATGATAATAAACAACTTTCCCAAAATCTTTTTTCTTCTTCAAATTATTTTGTTGTTTGTTTGTTGGTGTACAATCACGTGTTTAAGTATCGGTCACTAATTAACAGTCACTGTATATAGACTCTTTGTAAATCAAGAGAAAGCTAATCATTTCTATCAAATATTAACATCGTGTAGTGCAAAACAGTTTTTTTTTTCCCGTCAATTGAAGTCGAAGCGCATTCGTGTATTAAAAAGCTTCAAACAATGTTATACAGTACCAATTCTTTTCAATAGCACATTTTTTACCTCGTAAAAAGCAACACGAAACAAACTACTTTAAATCCGGATATTTTCACGTTTTATTTATTCTATTTTCCTTTGAAAAGAAATACTAACAAAAAAGTTTTTCATTGCAATTCTTTTATTTCAGTACAGGTGCACCACAATTCCTCTTTTATTTATAAAAGTTTACATTGCATGGAAAACATAAAAGGATTCAGCGAAAACATAGTGTATTTAACCACTGTCCGGTGTTCAAAGGGCTTTTACGAAATTCAGGGAATGCAACAGTTATTAATCCTGGATCGCTTTTGAGCGAGCTGAAATCAAAAATTGTTTTCGACAAACAGACTGTAGTTCCTGGCAGTCGAACTGTTAATAAATTTTCTGTGGTGCTTTTTGTGAAATAAAGAGGGACTTGTGTTTATTGACAGTTTTTTTTTCATTTCGAAAAAATAGTTTTATTTTCGTTTTATTAGATTTAAGGTGATTTAAGGTGGTTCCGTACCTCAGTCAGCAAAAACGGAACCCGTATAGGATCACTTTGTTGTCCGTCTGTCTGTCTGTTTGTCTGTCAAGACCCTTTGTCTTAGAAGTGCGTGGAAGTATCAAGCTGAAATTAATATCAAATACTCTGCTACCCCTTAGAGCAGTGAACAAATCAAACTTGTACCCGTAAGTCAACGCGATCAAAATATATGACCGTTATATCGCATAAAACAACTTTAAATGTTTTTCCTAATTCAGTTCACAAAATCCGACCAAAATTCAAAACATCTGTTTACTCAATACTCGTAAATCATTGTTGACATCCACGTATACCCTACGCAGCGTTTTAGGAATGAAGCTGCTGCAATCGATTTCGATTTACAGCGCTGCGCTTTCAGCTGACGAAGCGCATTCAAGCGCTTGTTGTGCGCCCGAAAGCTGGTAAACATTCGTATGTTGGTGTTTCACTAATACTGGAAATGGTAAAGTTTTTGGATGTTTTTGAAAATGTACGTGAGGGAATAGAAGCTGAGGTCAGATGACAAGGACTAAGTAATGGGAAAACTAGTATTTTGTTTTTTTTTTTATTATGAGCCTGTAGTGTCCCGCTATAGGGCAAAGGCCTTCCTTACTTTTTTCCATTCTTCTCTCTAGAGCTATTTCAGCCCAATCCTTTGTTGTTGTTTTTTGAAAATTATAGAATTTAATTTATTTGTATAGATTCTTGTAAAACAAAATTGTCACAAAATTGTCACAAAATGCATTTCAAACAAAAACTTCATAAAACATTAAGTTATAACTCTTTAAGACATTGCATGTTCTGATAAAGATCTCTTAGATTTTAATTTGTTTAATCATTTTGTTTTTATTTGACTTCAGCATGAATAAGTCATCAAAACGATATTTACGATAACATCGGGAATTTTAAGACGTTTCAGAGACCAAATTACTCACTAAATGTTGTTAAAAAAAATGTTTTTATATCCGATGAATATGTAAGGGGTGCAACACAGTTTTGCAGGTGTCTTCGATCAATTGCTTCAGAGTTATATAAGGTTTTATTTGATTTGTGCCGATAGAAAAACTCCATTCGGCACACACCATCGCTGAATTCGAGCCAAGCCAATCGGTTTTTACCCGAACATAACCGTATTGCCGCCTAGGTGCGCCCCATCATACTTAATCACACGTATAAAAGGGCGTTATTATGTAAACGCCAACTTTGCGACTGCGCACCATGAGGTCCTTCCCAGAAATTCTTTAGGAATTTCCCAGTAGTAGCCACGGAGTTTGGATGCCCAATTGATGGCAATCGGCTCGTCCCATGTCAAAAGGGACTTAGAACACATGTCTATTAGGTACACCTCTGCCTACCCCTTCTGTTATTTGTATAGTGAACAGCCTACCGCCGTCCACAGTAGGACATAAGTTCTTCTTAATTTATGAGGTATTAGCTGATAGTTCTAGATTGACCACTGATGGGTATCCCATCCGCTCTGGGCCCGCGAGGATTATGGCCCACTACTTCTTATCACTTCTTCTTGGACCCCAACAACGGGAACGTGGATGCTGATTCTGCTTATGCATCATAGGTATTAGAAGTTTTGTGATATACATGTAACATATCACCCCCGTCTCGAAATCCTACCAGCCAATTTCGATAGGTATCTAAAATACTTCGATAAACGATAATTCGATAATCCAGCATTTTTACCAGCCAGTAAAAAAGCCAGCCAGCCAGTTTTTTTATCTGCCAGTTTTCAGTCTCGGCTACCGCTCCACAATTCGCCCGTACTAGTTTGACTTGTCTCCTGTACTTCTACATGTTATAGGTACAGCTAAAACAATTCCAATATACACAAACAAACCTGCTTTGACCAGTGGTATTCACTAATAGAATGCTGTTTTATTCAATTACGAAAAGCACAGTGTGCAGGTTACGCCGCCGGTGAAAAAAAATCCGTGGGCAATACATTGGGCACGCAATACTGATTGATTTTCCCGCGAGCGTTGTGGTCCCTGCATTCGAGAGTTTTGTTTGCCACTTTTTGTGGTTTTGACCACTGTGCGGCTTTTGTGCTGCGCCTCTAATAGGTCGGTGCTTTGTCTGATTGATGCGTCTAAAAACTACCTATTTTTTAATTTAGATTGGTTTAAATTAGTGCGTGGAACGACGGATTTGATTGATCAAATACTGTCTGCGAAGTAGGTCACAATATTTGTTTATTATTTGTGATGATCTATGCATAAATCTAACTGACTCATTGCTTTCTGACTTATTTTGTACAAGTTTTATTTTGAAACCCAGCCTTGCAAAGTTCTTTCTCTTATATGCTGAGATCAAAAAATGTAATGAAATTGTGGTCAGTAAGTTATATTCACTCAATTATAAGGTAAGGTTCACTTAATACCGGATTTATTACTTTACAAAAATATTTGTAAATTGTTTTAAAAGTATGCATTGGAAAATACTCAAAAGCCGAAGCGCTTGCTGTTGGCGGCTGAAAAAAAACAGGGCAACAAATAAATAAAATCCTGCACAAACCAAAAATGCCATAATAAAGCAATAATTCAATATCCACGATCCTCCAGTAAATCTTTTGCAAACTTTTGGCAATAGCGTTCAGGTTTTAAAGCCAAAACATATGAAAAATCAAATGCAGCGGGCCGCTTCCCTTGATATATGGAGCGAGCTTATTATTTTCCACCATTAATAATTTCGAATGGTCACGTTTTTTTCGCAGTAGAGATTTCTGGCACACTGCCGATTTCGGTCGACGTTATATGATTTTATTTCGACCAACCCACCGCGCTGGTGCTGTAAATCAATTTTTGCATTAACTAATTGAATTTATGAGCTGTTTATTGCTTTGGGAAATTGTTGTTAAACGACTATTATTTTTCTTTTTGCTCCGTCGTGCTTGGTTTAGCAAGGATTTTGATTGGAGTAGGCAAATATGTACTTATTTAAATTTAAGAAGATGTAGCCTATAATATGAAATAGATCCATAAACACAATATCATACAAACATTTAGTTCTTAAGCATCAAAAGTAATGACGCATGCACTACGCAAATAAAGTCATAATTTCCTGAAAAATGCAAGATGTCATAAGCCCCTCAATAGGTTCAAAATTCTCTTAAAAATGAAGGAAAAGAATACGACTCATAAAAGACAGTGCCAAAAACTGAAAATAATATTGAAATGACAAGAAAAACAATAACTGCTAAAAATATTAAGTGCTTCAAAGAAACGATATATCATTTCGGTGCATAGTCCCTTTGGTGTCATTGGCCTCGATGTCAATAGCCAGGCTGGCCTAATTCTTGAGGCATTTACTCATGCATTATACTTATTTTGCAACGCATTGTTGCATTTTCGTTGTCATAAACAACGGTGATCGGATGACGGTGCATTCTTATGACACACTTCTTCGTACTTATAACTTTTTACTAAGTTAGGATGGATTATTTTCTCATTCTTACCAAGGGTTATTATATAATCCAGTAATATCTGGGTTGTGAATGGAGGTCAGATCCATGTAAAATACTGGTATTCAGCTGCATCCGGTTAGACTAGAAGCCGACCCCAAAATAGTTGGGGAAAGACTAAGCAGCTGACTTTTACTAAGAAATCACTTATCACGTCAAATCGGAAACTATAGCGCGAACTATATACGCTCCTTGAGAAAATATAGTCCAACTTATTTTTTCACTTTTGACAATAATTTCCAGCCAATTGAAACTACACTTTCTTCGGTTAAATTGACGAATAGACCTTGCCGTTTTATGATGAACAAAATGATGTTCAACATAAGAGAGGTAAACCAATTACAAGGTGGATCATACTTACTGATTTTCAGCTGGTTAACATTTGCCATTGACGAAATATGGAAAGATTTACCAGTAGGTGATTATCTACAATCTGTACCTTTAGGGGAACAAAGTTGTAAGTATATTTTAAAGAGTATAGTTCTGAGTACTCAATTAATAACCTGCAGCCCTGCAGACCTCTAGTCCAGCCTTCACTTAATAGACTTAATCAAATATGTACTTCAACAAAAAGAAAACTTCACTCAATTATTGTTCAACAAATTCTTTCTTGCAGATATTTGAAATTACAACAAAAAAATGTTAATAATACACAAGACGACGGCCTGAAGAATCTCAGGTGTTCCGGTCTCTGAACTGAAAACAAAATGTTTACAACACAGACAGTGTTCCTGAAAACTGAAACGCATTTGTAACATTCACGCTTCATTATTGTATGTTAAAACAAATGAAAAAGTGGGAGGCGTGTGGAATTAATGACGAAAGAATTCAAACGAGACCTGTGTTAAAGAGTTTGTTTGGCACACAGTTATTTTTGCGAAACATTAAAGGTATGATAATGTTTCGATTAAAAAGGGATCTTAGGTCATCATCAGCATCATCAATATTGTTCTGCCTTATCAAAATTTATTTGGGGTCGGTGAAGAGTGTCTTTTTAAACCATATTACCCAGTACTAACTGGGTGGTGGAGGTCAGATAGGCAGTCGCTTCATTTAAAATACTGCTATTCAGCTGCATCCGGTGGGACTGGAAGCCGACCCCAACATAGTTGGGAAATGGTTAGGTAGATGATGATAGTGCAGAGTGTCTTTTTATTCTTTATTTTCTCATTAAACGCTAATCGATAATCTTATCTGTTAGGTTAGGTCTGTTGGGTTCGCAAAAGTACATGCGACATAAAAAAAAACCTTGATACGTAATTGGCAAGGCCGCAATATATCTTAAAATTTGAATCTCCATACTCGGCGGTAACCAGTCATCATGAACGTGACAGACAACCTGTACATCAACATATCACATAAAAACCTAAAAAGGGCATCTCAATTTAACCCCACCGTCCCGTTAGGTCAGGTTAAAGTCTCCTTTTTAATCGGACCTCTTTCAAACAACCTCAGACACAAAAAAACTCATCATCTTATTTTAGTTCGTTCACTTTGATCGTTCCATATTCGACAGACAAAGAGGCCTCCTTACAGTCCTAGTTCAGGTATTTTACTTTCTCCCTTGCATTGTGCAAAATCACAGTGATGCTTATGCTCTCAGTAATAAAGTTTTTATTAGGTTGATAACACTGGCAAGTCTGTCAAAACTATACTGATCTTTAGTTTCGTGACAATAAAGTTGCAGTTGGGTTGTAACTGTCAGAGGTAAAAGAGTTGCGAAAAGATTGTATAGTTATGCTAATTATTATGAGTCACCCCTCGCTAATCGAGATGCAAGTATAATGCGTCTCTTTGACTTACTTCCCCTTTGTTTAACTGCATTTTTCCGCGAATAAAGTGACAAAGTGAGATGAAACGAATGCGCCTAATTAGCGGTGGGTGGATACGGGGTTTTATTTCGTGTGGGCGCGCTTTGGAGCTATGCATTTGTAGTCGTTTTTTTTTTTGTAAATTATGGTTTTTTTTTTGTAAATTGTTTTTTTTTGTTTCAGCTATTGCAACTGCAGCAAGCGGCTAATCATTAAAGTGAGATATTATCTGTGTAGGTAAAAATGTCTCTGTAGGTGGAGGTGACGCGCTGTATTACGTCCTTTGAAAACATCCCGTATTTGGTTTTAAAAATCGGGACCTATTCATATAATATAATGCGGATCCCACTGTTTTATTACCAATCGAACCTTCAATTCTTCTTAGTCAAGTTTCTCATCATCTCTTAAATCGCAACGTCCACGGCCCCAACACGCTTCCCTATACAACTCCCAGCACGACATCCAGGGTATGACGCTGCACTTTCCAGAATGTCATGCGTCACGTTTGACGCGCTCGATCTGCACGTTTTGTTATTGATATTTTTGCTTTTTGCACACCCTGTATCGTTGCACTGCGGAATTTACACAGCCTGTATCATCGCACTGCGAAATTTACGCAATATCCCGTTGCCTGTCATTTTGAGCGACGCATTTTTGTTGTAATGTTACTTCGGTTGCGATTTCGGTTTGAGCCGGATTTTAATGGCTTATGTAGTCACTGCGTATTGTAAAATTAAGTGAGATGTTTTTTTTTTTTTAATCTGTAAGTAGTGTCATCCTTTTTATGTTTTTGTGTTTTTGTGTTACAGTAGAATCTTTGGGAGACTAAATAAAAACAATAAGTTTACACCTAGCAGTGAGGAATCTCCCAATTCCGTGCTGAAATGATGATGATAATCTATATGCACTTATATCACATTCGTTTTTTTATTCTAATCTGCTACCGATCTCGGGGTATATAAGAACAAAGTCATCAACCGTCTTCCACATTGTCGCCAACACTGTGATCACTTTTTCACCCAGCCTTGGGCGTCAGAGACCCATCTTTGACGCACTTAACCCTTCAAACACTGGTCTAAAAGACCGATAACCAAGTACATTGTACATACTACGCGTGGGCAAGTCCACTTTGATCTATTCATGGTGATTATTCCGTGAATTATTCATCATTCACCCGCTCACCAATAATGTGGTTGTATATGTTTTATTTATTGACCCTTTTATATTAAGGGGCGATGTTGATAAATAATAATGTTTATGTACTAGGAATTTGGTTTTATGATTGTGGAAAAATATTTTTTTTGGCTCGAAAAGTAAATTTTGTGGGGTAAAAGGTGTGTATCTTTCATTTTTTATACAGTCGATGTTTATGTTCCTAGTTGATGATAAAGATCGACCTTTTTTAGGTTTTGTTTATTAATCAAAGAGCCAATGTTTTCTAAGTCGGTGTTCGGACCCCTATTGAAATACAACATTGCAGAATGTGTACATTCTGGCTACTAATTGGTCATTTCAGTTTGTTGCTTTTCACTTTTGAGTACCTTCAGACTTAGCCCTACCTCTATGTGTCTTGTGTGTGTGAAATATATGAAATTCCCAGCTTGAGTTCATTATAATTATGGAGAGTACTGAATGGAACTTAACAACACTAACTTCTTGTTCACAGATCGACTCGTGTCTTGGAAAAAACGAAGGTTGGCTTGCTAAACGGACACGTCCATGGCGAGACTCAACAGGTGAAATCTAGGAAAGCTTTCATAAGAATGCTTAGTAACAAACACACAACTTAAACAAAACAAAAATAACAAAAAAAAATAAAACATGCTTATGAAAAAGTCATCACCATTCTTCTGCCCTTATCCCAATTTATTTAACGTAGGCGCAGCATTTCTTAATCTGGCATACTTCTCTATTACTCGTTATCACAGCAATCACCTCCTTCATAGCCCTCACACAGCCCAGCCTTCTTTCTTTGGTCTTTCCTTATACATAACACCACCCACATTCATACGCAAAACTTTCTTTGCGACAATTTTCTCATTCCTCCATAAACTATGACAACCGTTTGACTATCTGAAAAAACTACCAAAAAAAATGTCAAGTTACCGCAAAAAAAGTAAAATATAAAACATTTTTCAATCTTTTTGTCCTTGTCGAGAAACATCAAACCAAACGGAGTCATATTCTAGTAAATATTTGACGAACGGTACCTAATTATGTATTTATTTGTATACCGGCGATACATCATATTAACAAATTAGCGAGATCTGAACATACACAAGAAGGTCGCAATTCTGTACACCGTGTCTCACTTTCACCGCCTTTGAAAACCACAGAGTAGAAAATTAGTTTTTTTTTTTGAGAATTTATTTTTATTGTATTTTTAGGGATGCATAAACATAAATTTAGATAAGTTATGGAATCAGGCGTCACTTTGTGGAATTGACATTAAATGTTTTACAAATAATTTTGGATCTTTTTCGCGGAATTTAACACTAAATATTTTGCATTATATTTACCATGAATAAATTCATGGTAAGCCTTATTCGGGCAGCTGCGGATCTGTCAGTTTCTAGTCTCTTTATTTAGATCTTCCATCCTGTGAATCAATGATATCTAAGTGAATAGTGATTAGTGGTGAATTTGTAAATGTGTTTTAAGTGTTTTGTGATAAATAAACATATTAATTTGTCTTTTAACCGGTAGTGTTTTAATTTAGTCCATACCCAGCTCTTAAAAGTATCGCCGTAGTGTGTAAAGCGATACTTTTGATCAGATAAAACCTGCATTGAAAGTATATGACTAAAGTAATGAAATAATACCTTGGTCAAAGAGAAAGAACCAATGTGATCAGAAAGAAATAATTCCTATATTACATGCATCGTCCATATATACAACATTATTTTTAGTATATGCGAACCTGAATATAGTTTGTTCAGAATAAGTACCTGAATCGATTCCAATAATTTTTAAACCATGTTATATTTTGTTCCAAAAATATTTAAAAAAAGTTACAAGTTGGACACCGAGCGACATTAAGTACCTATCGCAATCATTTAGGTACCTACTGCCAAATTATTATTATCAATAAGCTCAAGACGGACGCTGGCGGCGCGTGCGCGGGTGCTCTGCGTTTTTGTGCGGACAACCAGGTAACAGAACTAGCTTATAACTTTTTGATTTTTCATGATACAGTTTTGAAATTTTGTACATAGATTGTTTACATAAAAATACTAGACACGTGTTTCAGGTTTCGCATATACTAAAACTAATGTTGTATATACTTGTTACACTGTGGCAACCTAAGGTATACTGAATAATGTCACTACGCTTATAAGAAGAGAAGTTATCCTTTTGAACGAGTTCCGTATCATATGGCACTTTCGATATAGTTGATAAATCTCGAGCTAAGAGGTTTATAAGAAGATCGCCCTTAAAAGGATTCGATCTTTATAAACTACTTTTTTCTTGATGAGCGTTTGTTGTGTAACTTAAATAATGTTTAGTATTATTCGCTTTTTAGGGTTCCGTAGTCGAATGGCAAAAAAACGGAACCCATAAAGAATTAAAGATTCGTCATGTCTGTCTGTCCGTCCGTATGTCACAGCCACTTTATTCTGAAACTATTAGGACTACACAGTTGAAACTTGGTATGTAGATGTTTCCTGTGAACCGCTTCACGATTTTTTTTATTTATAAAAACCGAGTTTCATCGGGATAATCTTGCAAGCCTTCTTAAGGCCCGGACTCTTCCAAAGCGGATACGAGATGAGAGGAGAAGAAGGTGTTGTAAATACCAAAAGATTTTTGTTATTTATAGTTCTCGTCTCCGCTTAGCTTTAGTGGATGCGGTTGAACAGAAAGGAGAGGATTTGCCTGATGATTGATTTAGGCCAGCCTCTGCACTCGGCGACCAACCAGGCAGCCTCTGCACTCGGCGACCAACCAGGCAGCCAGTGCACTCGGCGACCAACCAGGCAGCCTCTGCACTAGGCGACCAACCAGGCAGCCAGTGCACTCGGCGACCAACCAGGCAGCCTCTGCACTCGGCGACCAACCAGGCAGCCAGTGCACTCGGCGACCAACCAGGCAGCCTCTGCACTAGGCGACCAACCAGGCAGCCAGTGCACTCGGCGACCAACCAGGCAGCCAGTGCACTCGGCGACCAACCAGGCAGCCAGTGCACTCGGCGACCAACCAGGCAGCCAGTGCACTCGGCGACCAACCAGGCAGCCAGTGCACTCGGCGACCAACCAGGCAGCCTCTGCACTCGGCGACCAACCAGGCAGCCAGTGCACTCGGCGACCAACCAGGCAGCAGTACGCAGTGGAGACGAGAAGACACGTGTCCGGTCTAGCCATCTCCGCAAATCTTCGGTGGACATACCCTAGCTCTTGAGCATCTCCTTTCCTCTCTGCTTAGCATATCTCCACTCGTCTCCGCTTTGGTGTAGTAAGGGTCTTAAGTACCAAGATACCGTACTGCTTGGCGGGTTTCCCTTATGTCTCTTAGCATATGCAGTGCAACCAGGCTTAAGGCGTCATGCCAATGCCACACCACAATCAACCTGGAAAGTCATTCATCATCATCATTTGCAGTCTTGTTCCACCCTATGCTAAGTAAAGGTCATTCTATACTATTCTTCTCTGGTCTGTGAGAAATTCAACCAGCTATCAAAATTTTCACAAGTCAACAAAATCGTTGCGTTATTTACGTTGTCGGGCAGACGAATCTTTCTAACATATGAAGCAGTGGAGTACAGTCGTACTCCACTGCTTCATATGTTAGGATAGGTAGTCACCTATCCTTGCAAATCCTTGGTGTTGTGATAGATTGATGTGGCGCAATAGGAAATTTCGGCATTATCGATGACGATACATTTTCGAGTTTGCGTTCCGTTTCAATTATTTTTTTTTTTAAATGTACCACATTGTTTCCATGGTTGAATACAAAGCTTATTGCGGTGCTTGCGGTCTTACCCGCACTCCTCTGGAGGTCATCATCTTCCTAGCCTTCTTCTAACTTTGGGGTAATTGAAGGCAGCTTCCAGCCATATAGGATACAGCTACTTATACTGTATTTTACATGAAGAGACTGTGCCTACCCGAGCTGCACGACCCAGTTACTGTTAATACGATACACTCGTGACAACTGTCAAACATTCACAAATGACAGACGTAACCAACGACTTAACTTTCTTTCCGAGACACAGAGGAGCTCGATATATGATAGATGACCCAACCACGGGTCGACTTCGATAAGCGTAGCTTAACCCTCCATCGATGATTGCTGCTGTTATTAATTAGCCGCGAGCCCTAAAGCCCTCCTCTGAAGGTCATTGATATCCAAAAAATCAAATCAAAACAAAAAAAGGTATAAACAATGTCCCCGAAATGAGTCTCATTTAAAATTCACCCGATGACTTCAACTGATGCCCGGCGGTTCGAAAATGAAAGTAGGCGACTCTGACATGTCTGGTCAACTCTCAAGTGAATAATTTGCATGGTAGGTATTTGTGTGTTTCTTTCCGAGTCTGGATTTGTACCCGGTTCATAGCAATAGGCTCGCCGCCTTCTCCAGCGGCGATTTAAACATAAGTGGCAAAATGTGCAATAATAATTTCGTTACAAAAATTAATGAGGTACACGTTTGCCTAACCATACCGGGGTTACAGGCGTGTTATGTATTTTGATATTTTATTAGGTTGCGATTTTGAAGGTTCGGGGTTGGATTTGCAGGGTCGAATAATAATAATCATGAAGGCAAGGTGTAGAGGTCAATCGAGTAACCGTTAGGGTCTAGTTAGGCCATGTTACAATGAATATCCATAAACTAACCGAATATTACCCTTCAAATAATTTATAGTATAAGTAGATACTAAGTCTAAGTAAGAACAGCACCTTCATACATATACAAAACATATTAGTAATTCGCGTTTCAACGCGAGTTGTAAATTATTTCGCAAATTGAAGCGACAGCGCTTGACGAGGGGCCGAAGGGTCGCGGGTTCGAATCGTTTTCAACTTCACTTAGATTTGAAGGTTGTACAGACTATATGTTTGTACTCCATGCTAGTTTATTTACGTATGTACAGTCAGGAAACTTAATTGTTTATCCAATTGGTACACTACGTCGTTTTGGCACATTTTTGTTGACATTTCAAGTAGCTGAATATAATAAGATGAATATTTTTGTCTGTACCTTACATTGCTTGCTATACATATAAATATGTAAAACTTAAAATCGAAACAAGTCCTTCAGTATTTTAATGCATGTGACTAGTTCGTTTGAAGTGCCATGGCTACAGCTCTGTCTCCTGGGCCGTAGGTTACTTTAGGCATATGTAAAGTGATCACTTCAGCCACTATTCAAGGGTGCCATGCCCAAAGAGTGGTTAAAACACAGCGTCTCTAAAAGCCATTGCAATGGTCAGTTGAGATATGCATTATGTACTTGAGATTTGTCTTTGTCGACATTCAATTGCAGTTGTTGCGTTGCAAGTGTTGGAAGACCAATGGCCAGGAGGATTGATGTAATTCAGAAGATCCCGGGCAAGACCTGGTTGTGACTCGCGCAGACCAGGGGAGCATGGCGCGAGAGGGAGGATTATACTCAGCTGTGGGTGGAACAAGGCTGCCGCTGATGATAATATAAATCATAAACACCACGTTTGTATTCCATTTTTCCTAGTGGTAGGCGTATGTAAACAGTAATTAATAGTACCTATATCCAGGCCTACATTTCGCCAGTAAGTTATCAATATTAAATGTTAATAAATTCTCATATCTTGAGAAACGTCCCAACTCCCAATGCTTCGTAGGTACCATTCATAGGTTCGTAGGTTAATTATGAAATCGATTACGTAATTATTTCTCAGGATTGCAGGAAACTAACCAAGGTGCTTAGAGATGCTTTTTTTTCAAAAAAGTCAGAAGCCTTTAAAAAATCAGCGTAATAGCCAACAGTAAGCAAAACAAACGTTTCTAAAATTTTGAAACAAAACATTCGTTCCGTTCCATATGTAACGCTATGCAAAAACAATATTACGAAACAAGTCACATGCAAAATAAATACGTATTGCAAAACGTTACAAAAATATTGCAACGCTGTGACACAGCCTAAAAACCTATATTTTGGGGGCCTGAAACGACAGGCATTCGCAAGTCGTGTGTCGAATGCATACATATGTATATGCGTTCGAAATAACTCCGAGCTGTTCGCATATTGATATCCTAAAATAATGTTGTGAATTGGTTTGTTTTGATGGCTGAAAAAAGTCGAAAAAATATGAGGAAAACGGTTATTTTTGGTTTTTATACGTAGGAGTTTCTAAAAATAGGCGCTTTTCATATTAAGATCATTATTATTCGTTTATTCATTTTCTTCCTTACTTTTTACATTTTTGAATATTCTTATATTAAAAAAAAAACATCAGAAACAGGGTCCAAGCTACCGGCGGTCAGGGCTCCAGAGAAAGGAACCTCCTAACAATACGAGCCGTGGCCAGGAATATCGCTTTTTGAATCAAGTCCTTGATCCAGCTGCCTAAAGAGAACCCCTATAATAACGTCATTATTATTTTATCGGTAGACAGAGCATGAATTAATATTCCCTGGAAGGGTAGGCAGAGGATACATTCACAGTTCGCCAGTGTTATTCCTTAGCCCTATGTAAATAGTCTAATAAGGTCACCAGCCATCCGGGCCTAAATTCTGATACTTGAAAAAATATTCATAGAAAAACCTCATGCTCAGCAATTGCACTAAGAACGGGAATAGAACGACGATCTAAAAGGACAATGATCTATAAAGCCACATACGAACGACAAGCCATGCCTCTCTTTCTTTTTCTTTTTTTTTTAAAAACGTTGCCTCACACTAGGAATTTCTCCTGAATCGTGGGTGCGTTTACAAACATTTAAGCTCACATACACAAACAGCCAGACCCGGAACAACTACCTGTAGGCCATACAAATATTTGTTCCGTGCGGGAATCGAACCCGCGACACGTAGCGTAGCAGTCAATCGCTCAGCCACTGCGCCAACCGTGCCGTCAACCTTACGTCATGGAAAACTCTGAGTCCACATTGAGACCAGATACAACAGCCCAACCACAACCGCTGGACAGTACTGTAGCCCACCAAACATAACACCCGTCTGGTAAGAGAATCCTGTGTTTTCAATAGAAGAAAGAGAACTTTACCCTCTGATCCATACCTGCAATAGAGCTTGCACCAAAACATATCCGCTACAATGTACTCATACATATTCACAAAGTAATAGCTACATAATAAAATTAGGCTTTCATTTTACAGGACGTTTGTCAATATAGCCTGTATAAGAGAATTACCACATTTCTTGCGGTTGCGTAACAAACGATCATTTCAAATCCAACCTTATTTTTACCAGTACAGGGAGTCTGTTATGTACGGTGACGGTAATAATGGTTTGTATTCATATAAGGGCTACTCAAAGGGGAACAAATGGGAAACCAATTGGTAGCCGAAGGGTTTTAGATCTGTCCCGTTAATTTTCCGCGAATTTTAACCGGTTGTGGTCATCCTTTGGTTACAAAACTTTCAGATTTTATTATGGAAAATTGATAATTAGTAAGCAGGTCAGCAGGCAGCAGGTCGGGCAAAGTGTTATTGGGGTTTTTCCATCTGGAATTTATCAGTAGCAGCCACGGAGTCTGGATTTGCACCCGGTTGATGGCTATAGGCTCGCCCTCTATTACATGGGGCGAAATGTGGGTGTACTGTTAGGTACACCTCTGCCTAACACTTCGAGGACAGGCATGTTATGTTATTTTCCTTAAAAGTTAATAAACTTTTTAGGTTTCGTAAAACTTTACTTAACAAAAACGTTAAGAAATCTTCCAAGCATCACTTGTCGATGTCGGTCCATGGATGGATGATCACCCTAACAGACCTGTCCGTGCTTCGGATAGCACGGTAAACTGTTATGGGTAACAGCCAGAAGCCTGGAAGTTTTGCATCCACACTTGCCAAGAGTGATCGTATTACCTAATAGTAAGTAACTGGCTCGTGGAGGTCAGATAAATAATAATCAATAATCTTTATCACTCAAGAAAGTGGTTACAAAATTGTGTGACGTCCCTGACTCCTGTGCCAGGTGATATATTTGTGTTGCAAGAGCCAGTGCCCTCTCCGAAGAGGAGATGTTACAGAATCTTATGCCTGTGAGTTTGTGAGTATTTGGGTGTGTGTTTGTGTCTGTGTATGATCGTGTGTATGCGTGTGTTTGTGTGTGTGTGTGTATGTGTGTGTGCGTGAGTGTGAATTGAATGATAGGAAGTGGTTCAGCAATCGCGAATGAGGTGTGAAATTGAGACCCTGTCATAGATAGGCAGTTGCTCTATGTAAAATAGGTAGTCAGATGCATCCGGTTAGATTGGAAGCCGAGTCCAACATAGTTGTTATAACAGGTTGCCAAAGTCAGTTATAGAACTGACCGATGGAAAATTCAAAAACTACATCAAACGTGTCCTTATTAAAAAAGCATATTACAAAATCAAGGACTACGTTGAAGATAAAGAAGTTTGGCTTTAGTTCCTTCTGCGCATGCGGCTTCCCTGGTAGCTCATAAACGGCACAAATATGTGGATCTAACTATTCTCAATCTCATTTTTTCTCCTCTTTCGAATCAGATTTTCACAATAGTTTTCAAATCATTTATACATCTTTTGCTCAGAATAGTTACAGCACTGATAACAATATTTGTGTCACTTGTTTAATTTAGTACTTTACAATTCTTTTTTTTACCTCTGTATAGATTCTTTTTTATCAATTGTTTGGAAATGTGTGAACATTGTAGGCTTTGTAGATTCCCAGCTGCTTGTTAACTTTTGTTAACTTTTTATTTTGTTCTACATTTTTTGTGTAGTAAGCAACGACTTATTGTCGGGCCTACGCTGTCCCCCCATACTTAAGTACAAATGCTGTATCCATGATATTAATGTAACACCAAATGATTTGAAAAGAGTAACCATGGAGTTTCTTGCCGGTTCTTCTCCATAGGAAACGACCAACACGAACCGTGCACCTTTTTTTCGACGTTTTATAAGTGCCCATCTAGGCCTATGTAAAATAAAATATTTTGATTTTGATTTTGTTGGGAAGAGGCTAGGCAGATTACACCTTGAACATTCCCCAAACACTTAACCAAACGATAAAATTAGCATATCTCCATGAAAATAACGTAAACAAAAACGCAAGAGAGTCATCGTTTATATAGCTTTTATGAGTGTTATTATAATAAGCGAAATGAGCGGAGTCATATGCGGAAGAGTGCGATGCGTTTGTATGCTGCCCACGCGCAGGTTTAGTGCTGCGATTGCAAGCGACGGTTATGTGACAGGGACTGCAGAAGCACCAGTTTTGTGGAATAGTTCATGTTTTTGTGCAACGTATATTTGGCAAGATGACTTGTTTATTTAGTATTTGACTAAGTCATCATCTTCCTGCCCTTGTCCCATTCTATTTGGGGTCGGCGAAACTTTTCTTCTTCCATTCTCCCTTGTCAGACGTCACGACATCATTTACTCCTTTATTTTAATGTTTGACTAAGTAAGCCTAAATAAACAAATTTTCACGCATACATTAACACTTTATGCCGAATGTCCGAATGGTGAAAAACAAATCAAATTACCAAATGTTTGTATACTTGTGGGAGGGTTTTCCAAGTATTAGATCCAGGCTACATAAAGAAATTGTAATAATCAGTATCAACCCCTCAAATGGTTTTTCTGTGTATAAATGATAGGACTTCGTTACCTACCTACATAACTTCCGAAGTTCAACATAACTTTTAAAAAAATGTGTTAGGCCTTACATACTTCGTTGCCTACATTATAGGTATCTTTAAATATACCATGCGAACGACTACGTCTCCGAGACGTACATCTTTGCCAGAACTACTGATCTTCTCCTTCATCTTACGAATGGATCATTGACTCGTTCGGCGGCGCAGTTAATTTATTAACCGGCCGTATTATAGTGGTTGTATAAATATAATGACTTATAAAAAATGTTTAACATTCATACAGTCATCATTACGACAGGTCATTATAAATAACTGCTGGTTTTTGCGATGAAATTGCACGTAGGTGGTTTCTCTTTAGGTTAAGTATAAATTGCGAGATTTTAAGGTTTTTGGGTTCAAAGGTGGTCCAAGTAGATTAACAGTGAAGGTCTAGTTTATCGAATATGACTAAAAATAGAGGAAAGTATTTTATTTTCTTCCTATGATCATATTACGCCATTTGCGGCACAATCTGTTACTAGGGACATCATAAGTTTCATTTTTAAAAAGGTGCGATGATAAGATAACACATGATAGCCTAGGCAAAGATACATTCAGTCAGTGATAAAAATAATGAGAGTCAAAAAATATGAGCTACCGAAAAGCTTACCTATGTAAATTCCGTTGAAAAGTCTGTAGAAAAATATAAAACCTTCTTGCCTAGGCCGTCTGGTTTGGATTGAAGAAGAAAAACAAAATTCAAATAAAATATACCAATGCAAACCTTTAAATTTACCAATTATTGGGGACACAATTAAATAAAACGCGAATAAACTTTTACAACGCATAACATAATGGAATATTTGTTACTCTGTTGGTATACTCAGCGCCAATTCACAATGTCACATAATTTAAACCGAAACACTTTAGCACAAGACTGTATGTATGTATGTGTTGCGTTTAATATCAAAACAAGCGCATCGGCGTGCGTCAGCGCAACCTTGGGGTGTTCGCATTAAATACGGAAACTCCTGCGCATGTTTATTTGACTCGTAAAATTAAACTTACAAAGATGTAAGGACGATGGATGAGACAGTGTTTACTTCCAGTAAATTGCATTTGTAACCAACTTTATAGGTATTGTATCGCAGAATCACTTACTTTATCTTTTGGGGTCCATTGGTTTCTTACAAGAAGCTCCGATAATCTATCTTCTTCATTTTATACTTATAAAATCGTTTGTCCTGGCCGACTTATCAACGCACGGCTCGAACCACTGGACGGATCGGGCTCAAAGGCACACAGATAGCTGTTATGACGTAGGCATCCGCTAAGAAAGAATTTTGAAAAATTCAATCCATAATTGGGTGAAGTAGGAGTTGAAAATATATAAGAAATTCCTTCACCGGCCAAAACTGGTGCGGGTCGGCTAGTATCTTTATATATAAATGAAATTCCGGTATGCATGTGTTCGTAATCCTTCTCTTCTCTCTCTTCTTCTCTTTGTACTTATGGAGGCATCTGGATAGTTGTTCGCAATAAGAAGATGGATCGTCAGATAGTCTACTCATGAAAAGAGACGTTAAATTGCCTGTTTACGAAACATATACATAAAAAGATCTTCTGTTCTTCGTCTCGATAGTACTTTTAATATTTGTCCCAAAGATTCGCCACTGCCACGGCATCGTCTGTGGCAGCTGACAGGTCCATTTGACTGCAGACGTTCTTCCCCTCTATGGCCCCAAAAATGTCGAAAAAAGTTGTAAAAATGTTATCCGACAAAGAGTCACTTCCATTAAAGAGTAGTATGTGTACAAAATGCCACGTTCTGGTGGCTATTTGGTTTTATTGCATTAATATAATGTTATTATTGCGCTTCATATGCTACTATAATTGGACGTAGTTAAGCGAAAAGGATCCAATCCACAAATGGCCAAAATTGACTTTTTGCATCACGTCATGTACCTACCTGCAGCAAATAAATATATTTTCTTTCTTTCTTTCTTTTCATCAAACTGATGAAGAATATCAACACTTATTCATTTGGGTTGGTCGTAGGTTAGGTCTTTTTTACTAGCTGATAGTATTTCTTGGCCATGTTGTGGATTGGATCCTTTTCGCTTAACTACGTCCAATTGTATTTAATATTGCCCGTTTTGAGCTCTTTATATGCCTATGTATGAACTGATGATTTTGCTTGCAGATAGCTTAGAAATTAATGATCTGCCTAATCTTTTCCCAACTACTTTAGAGTCGGATTCCAGTCTAAATGGATACAGCTGAATACCAGTTTTTAAGTAGGAGCTTCTGAATATTATGATAAAGAATAGATAAAGAAATTATCACTTTATAAAAACTTGGCGAAGGTCTGGTTTAAGCAGTTTAAAGCCTCTCCTCGTGCAGAAAAACAACCGATGGGTGGCCTGAACTGGCTAACTGCGAGTGTATCGTAAAACTGTATCTACTCCTTCGGGATGCATTCCCTGAGCATGATGCTTTGTTATGTATAAGAAACGGGTGCAGGTCATCATTTGTATACTAGATTAGAGAAAATTAATGTTGTCGTAGTAGTAGTTTATCACTTAGGGAAGCTACCACCTCGATTTTTCAGCGCGAAATCTGTAAGCTCCTGAATGATCCATCTGTCAGTTTTATGAGAATGAAAGTAGTTTATTTCCTTTATTTATATCTTTACAAATCATTTACATTTTTAAATATTCCTTAGAAAATAACAATATAAAAACATTTAAAAATATAAAAAATTGTAGCCCACCAGCTACCGACGGTCAGGGCTCCAGAGAGAGGAACCTCCTAACAATACGAGCCGTGTCCAGGACCACCGTTTTCTGAATCAAATCTTTCTCGGCTTTCACGAGGTTCTCATCATGCGGGACCGTTATGTCAACAATCATTGCGCGCCGCAGGCTTATTGGCTACAATAGTATACGCGCATGACATTTGCATTGATGGATTGCGTCCATCGCATGCGCTGCACATTCCCGCCGGGAGCTGAGACCCTATCAGAGGCCGGTGGGCCTCGAGGTCCTAAGCCGTCTGGCGGCCGGCGTCCTCCCCGTCGACGAACAGGTGGTGGCGTCGTGGGCGGCGAGAAATACTCGTCGCTCGAGCTCGACGCAACTGCCACGGCCGGTGTCACAGCACTCACGATGGGGCTGGATTCCGGTAGCGGCGAGGCGGAGCTGAGCGACGGGTCCGGAGGCGATAGTCGTGCGCGTCTTGCTGCTGCTCTGGTCAACATTGTCGTTGTTTCATTTTATTTGTTCGTTTCGATGGTTTTCACATTTATGACATAAGTTATTTGGGAACTGAGTTTTTTCTTCTGAGTATATTGATATAAAATGGTTTCATTTTGCAGTTTTTGTTGAAATGTAAAAATTATTATATTTAAAAAAGGGAGAGGTGGAATCAGATTGTAATGTAAATTGCAGAAAAATTGAGAAAGAAATTTGAAAGCCGTGTTGACTGTAGTGTAGCCAGCTTATAATAATAATAATAAACATTTATTTCAGACTAGGTCCATATTTTGTTAGTAACAATGCACTTAAAAAACTAATGTTAGTATAGGCAAAAACAAAATTTAAATTACGGCATGAAGCCGCACCCACCTTTGCAGCATGGGGGACTCCCACCGATCAGTAAAAACACCCAGTATAGTGTTGGTACTGCCACGAACGCGAGCGAGAAGGGAGGCGCATCTTTTCCTAACGATAGCGGCAAAGCCATCCACCCGCGCCTCAGCAAACATCCCTGACGCACTGCAGCGCCATGGCAGCCCCAACAGTACCCTGAGTGCATTATTATATTGGACACGCAGGTCGCTGTATGCCCGCCGCGAATACCTGGCCCACAGGCTGCAGGTGTATAAAGATTGGCAATATGCTTTAAAAAGCGTGATTTTAACTGAATTCGTACACCGTGCAAACCTGCGAGCCAGCATGTTGCAACGTACAGCCAGCGACCTGCGCTCCCTGTCTATGTCTACATTATCTTTCAAGTCATCAGTGACCCAGTGGCCCAAATACTTAAACTTCGATACCCGAGCTAAAGGGGAACCAGAGAGTGAGAGTACAGGCAGCTGTTCGTAGGTTAAAGTACCCGATTTAAAAACCATCCATTCACTCTTATTGGTATTGTATTTGAGCCCATGAGTCACCGCATAACTTTCACAAATTTTAAGAAGCCTTCTCATTGCACCGATAGATGGGCTCAGCAGCACCATATCATCAGCGTAGCTGATGTTGTTCACGCAAACACCGTCTACGTGACAACCGATTTTAGTGCTACTGAGCCTACCTATCAGTTTGTTTATGTATAAGTTAAAAAGACGGGGGGAGCTCAACCCCCCCTGCCTCACCCCACACTCCAACCCATACATATCAGAATATGAGCCTACCCACTTAACTATATTCTTTTGACTACTGTACCAATATCTAAACAGTGATATCACATCAGCTGGGACAGTAGTGTCGTGAGTGAGCTTATGCCAGAGCAGGTCATAATTGACCAGGTCATAATTGACCAGGTCAAAAGCCCTCGATAAATCCAGGAAACATGCCATTACAGGAGTCTTTCTGTCTGTATAATATTGGACAGTCTGCTTAAGGCATAAAATTGCACTATCCGTTGACAAGTTTGGTCTAAAACCAAACTGACCATCCTCGAGATCAATATGCTTAGCTAGAATATTATCAAGCAGTCTATCCAACACCTTAGCACAGACAGTGGCAAGCGATATAGGCCTATAGTTGGAGATATCGGAGGCGTCACCCGTCTTATTCTTTATTATTAAAGTAGCTTTATATTAATCAAACTATTTAATTTTGAAAAATAATGCCAATTCTTTTTCATGGGAAACTCCTTCGTCTCGTGAGAATAACATAAAATAACATCACATCACATCATTTATTTCAGACTAAAATGGCACATAGATTATACAAATAAACTAACATATATAAAGTAAATACAAAATTTTTGTTAATAAATAAGACACAACTATGTGAGCAGCACTTCACTTGTTCACACGGCAATTATGCTTGTGCACCAGTGGCACTTGTCCGCGGAAGCGACGGAACACCACGTCCTGCGGCCAAAAGTCTTTCAATAGACATCTAATAGAGAATCAAGAATAAAGATTTTGCTTATGTTAGGAAAACCTCATAGTGTTCCTCCTGTTGTGTATCAACACCCGCAACGACACTTTAAACACCACGCTTATCATCTCCGTAGCGTGAATGGTACACCCATGTTTCGCCCTATACATTTAGGGATGTCCCTTGCTACCATACCAAACTATGAAACAAATAAATAACATATCGGATGAAACAATAACTATTATCTCTCCAACTAATATCTCTACTTTAATACCCGAAAGTCGAGATCCTCTAGGAACCTACCCCGAGTTGATTGGTAAACTTACGTTGAGTGATACAATCCAGTTGATACTTTTTCACGAACACAAGTCTATCACAAAACTCTACAACCATGTTTCGGGAACTTGTGAATTCATTTGTCTGTCTGGCAGTTTCTGCGGCTGAGTTGAATGTACTTGGAGGGAGGATGTCGAGCCGAATGTTGGGTTGAGCTTGCTGGGTCCGAAGTGTATTGTTTTGCCTCTAGTAAACCTTATTTATTTGTTAATGATAAATGGAAGAATTGACGCTGACCAGCTATACCTTTGTACCTAGTACGTAGTTTAAGGATAAGTAGTAACCTATCCTTAAAGGTGTCAGAAATTTGGCCAGTGACTTCTACAGGTAGTTGTTCTTACCACGTGTATGTACCACGTATACTCATTGTACTACCCCACTCTTACGTCGCACGGTGGGTGTCGTACTACCAGCCATCCGTCCCGGCTGCCCGAACCACACACAAATTATTCACTAGCATGTAAAACAACGACGTGTTTATCCCAATCTACCATACACCTCACAGAACCACGTGAACCATCTGTAAAGTCTATTTAACACTCTGCTCACCAACATATCTGCTGACAAGTCGCTATGTCTCCGCCCGTGCGTCTCAAATATGTGTCCTGAGTGACCCGGGGTCTACACCAACCGTGCACCATGGCACTCAAGTCTTTCTTACTCACCAGTTACCAACATGTTCGCTGACAAGCTTGATTGATTTTGATTTCAGCCATCTGTACGTCTCATAGACGTGCACATGATTCTGCTGGTCTCGTCCACCCCGAATGTCAAGCGTATTCCTTCACTCAGCCTCCCGTACGTTTCATAGACCAGTTCCAGCGGAGCCTAGACTAGCCGTTCACCCCGACTATCAACTCTACTTTACACTTCACACACTAACACGTTCGCTGACAAGCTCGCCATTCCTTGCTTTCGTACGTCTGACAGACGTGTGAGTGACCCGACGGGGCCTACACTAGCCGTTCACCCCGGCTGTCCAGACGACCTGTTACACACTTCACTTGCTACATCATCATTATGAACACCATGCTGTATTTTATGTGATTTGCATCCTAATACCTTTTTATCGCCCGTTTAATAGAGGATGGTAGACTTGAATATGAAAGAAGCTGGATAAAGGATTAGCTTATAGCACAAAGAAATTAGGTTTTTTCAAAGAATATTCGAAATGTTTTACTTGCTGGAATGGTAACATTTCTATGTCAATTCAATTTAGGAAATGATGGATAATTTTGTGAGTAAAGTAAGTTTGACAAATCTTGCAAACTAACTTACAATCAGTTAGCAAAATTGTATAAAGAAATAGACCTACAAGATCAAATATCCGTATCCTCGATCTATAAAAGTATTAACCCCTTTCAGAAGGACAAAACGCCTCATCCTAGGAAGGACTACCGCTGCACTGTAACTATTTTACGTTCTAGTTTAGAAAACATCGGTAAAATGACAACTTGCAACTTTGCCTCTTATTGTTGCAATGGCAGCTAAGCTGGAAAGGAAATAAAGTGTGAAATGAAATAAAATTATTGTCTAAAAAATGTAATTAAATTTCTTTATGGATATTTCATGTAATTCTTCACAGGTAACCTTTGAAATCTTTTAATGGTTTTAAAACATCGAAAGGTAAGTACCTACTCGGCTTTAGAAGCCAATGTCACAATCCTTTGCAAGCAGGTCATTGACCGAGAACATAACTTTTCACGCAAATAAACTGCAAACTATGAATTTAATGAACTCCAGACTAATAAACGACAAAAAGATCAAATGTCACATTGTAATAGACGACAGTTTAATGGTTTTTTTGAGACTCTTTTTATAGAAATAAAAGCTAAATATACCAACATATAGTATCGGTATTTCTTAACGATATCAATCATCTTACATAATATAGTCATTAAGCTGTTTTGGTATGGTATGAAAGAAATCTCCATGACCCGGAACTCACCCATCTAGTTTTAGGTTTTCGGGATAAAAACCATAATTTTCAGCCACAATGTTTCTCCCTCTTCTGGGACACAGTCTTGCTCTCTAAGAGGAGAAATGGCCTATGCTGAAAACTACAATAGACTTCTTCCGATTACTTTGTCGATTAGTGTTAGCCTTAAACCTCTATCTGCGCACTAATCCAATCAAGTATTATTATGATTCTGGTTAAAACTTCCAACAAAAACTATAACAAAACGATTTATTTAAAGAAAACACAAAGTCTGAGAAACGACAACGTAATATTCCATACACAACAAATTACGACGTACTCTTCAAAAATACTTCCTACAAATGAATAACATCAGAACAAAGAAAACACTTATTCAAATAAGGGCCCAAGGTCTTCACATAATTGACTTCTACATTTCTAGTACTAAAACCCTTTGTGGCTTCCGTGTTGCCCTCACAAGAACTCCGCAACAAAGACTATGAAAGTGCAATGACTCATCGTCTGGTTAATTACGACGCAGCAATTAAGGAGTTATTGTTCAGACAGACGGACAGACAAATTAGGGTTCGGTTAGGAAAATCATTTTGTTAATTGATTTCGGGTGTGTGATGAGTTTTCGGTTATCGATGTTTGTTGTTCTTTGTTTTATTGCTTGAAGTTTTATCTTTATGTCTACAATGAAACGTTTGTGGTTGTTATAGAAAGCCTGGGGTTCTCTTCTTCGAACATATCAACAGCCACTGCTTTAATAAGCGGCTTTTACTAGCTGATTGACATTCGCATGAGTGGTAGTGATTTTAGTTCATAACTGCTCAATCCGTGACAAAAACAGTTTTTTTTTAAATTTGATTGAACATGACTTGATACAGTTATTATTCCTACAAGTTCAATAGTGACAGTTTTTCATTTTGAACTGGCACGTAAAGACGATAAGTAACTTAACCCACAACTGAAATAAACAAAATGAAAACCCCGAAACGAGATTGACTTTTTTTCTCTTATTATCTCTTCTGACTGTAACTATTTAAATACATAATAAGTTGCAGTGATAGCCTAGTGGTGTGACCATTGGACTGCCAAGTTGGGTCTCAAGTTCGAACCCAAGACACGCACCTCTGATTTTTCGGATTCATGTGCGTATGGTATAATTATCACTTGCTTCGGTGAAGGAAAATATCGTGAGGAAACCAACATGCCTGAGAGATATTTCTCGATAGCATGTAAAATAAAGTAAACTCCGACACCAGGTTAGGCACTAACCACACGATAAAACAGTTGCATCAACCATCCAAAGTAAAGTACTCTGCAAAATAATAATCAATAAAAATAATATACGGAACCATCACTTCAAAACTAATTAAGTATGCAAAATGTGACCCACTTTTATTATTTCAATACTGCGTAAAATTTTCAGTCGCTCAACCTTTGTTAGTCATAAAAATGATTCATTGTTTTAACGTTTAAATTGCAAACATAATCATAATTGTTGCTATTTCATATTTTTAGATTTTAAAGCGTAGTTCTGTCTGTATGTGTCACTGAAGAGATGTGTTAATTTCCGTGTTGGTAACATTTTAATTATTTGTTTAGATGTCTCATATATTAAATACCACGTTATTGGAATCGAGCCTATTGTCATCAACTGAGCGCAACTCCAGACTCTAGACTCTTGTTAGGAAAATTATTTTTGGAAAAACCTAAAATACTTGGCCCGTCCTAGGTCTCAAACCTAGCTCCTCACGCTCAGCTGTTGCACTTGCGCTATCTATCCATATCCTTCAAGAGGACATGTCCGTAGAGGTTTGCTGAGACAGAGATTGGAATCCAAATCTCCTTCTTCTTAAATATACGGGAAAGCCAAACAGGATCTTTACAACGGACAATTTGACAACTTTCTTAATTAACTCTACTGCTGAGCATGAGGTCCTGGGTTCGATTCCCAGGTTAAGCAAAGTGTTATTGAGTTTTTCTATCAGGAATTTCTCAGTAGCGCAGCCGCGGAAACTGGATTTATTGCTCGATCTATATATTACGTGGGACTTAAACACAACTGGGTGTACTAATATACACCTCTGCCTAATACTTTGGGGATTACCGGCGTGGTGTTATATTATAATACGTCAAACATTCTTAAAAATACAGGAATTGGCTATCAGAATCATAAGGCAGACACAACTTATCAACTTCGCTGAAGCAATTCTTCATTACATAGCTAAATTAAAGGCTAAATAGTTGAGTATAGATTAGCAGTTAGTTTGTGACAAATATGTTCCGATAATTGTGTAGTGTAGCCAGACGCTGCTGTTTACTTCAATCCTCTTGTCGTTGTTAGGGTTGGCACAAACGTACATACACTGGATGGTCAACACGTATGGCCGTTTTTTACGTCTAAAATCTAGTTAAGTCGGCATCCCATCGCGTTGATTATTGGAAATGTCAAAAACTTGTCAAGAATGTTAGTAGATTTCCAACTTAAAAATACTGAAACTATCCTTCACTTAACTATCCTTTAGATAATATGGGTGTGGGTGACGAAATGATTTAAAAAACGTTAAATCTTTACATAGTATAAAAAATTCGCTCCCTCTGTTTGTACGCTTAGATCTTTTAAGCTACGCAACACATTTTAATGCAATTCAGCAATAGATAGTGATTCACGACGAAGATTTATATGTATAGTAAATTATCTACATTGGATCAGTGCGAAGCCGGAGCGGGTCGCTAGTAAAAAATAAATTAATTGTTATTGCTTGACTATAATTTGGCCTATTAATTCATCTGGTTTTATAGACAACGGACGTAATATTAAAACATGGGCTTCTAAATACCAAATATAAAATTAAAACTACAAATTATTGCGAAGAGATTTTTTTTGTAAAGTAACTGAAATATTAATTTTCTAAGAATTTACCTACCACGTTTTTCATCCGATTACGAAAGAAATGCCAAAGCAAAAAATAACATTAATATTTTCCTGGAACCTCTTTGCCAGCCCTACCGCCGTCTCCGGTCTTTACTTTTAATCTCTCTTTATTTTCTGTCCGTACGAGAAAGTGTTGCGTATTTGTCTTTTGTCTAACGACTCCAGCGGACTGGAAACAAGAGATTGTGTCTTAATACAGACAGTTATACTGTTTTAATCTAAATCGCTGACATAGAGACTTCTTTACTAGTAAAACATTTTGTGAAGATTTTTTCTTTGCCGTTGAGACATTTGTTCTTAGTAATTGGTAAGTTAAAGTTTTTATTAAGATCAATAAGTTGAAATTCAACTACAACAGCATAGGCCTTTAACAGGGGTATGAAGAACAGGGTGTAAAGTTATTCATCCCCCATAGAAAAGGTAGGGTCCTCCGACCAGAAGGGTGCTGTCTGGTGGACTACTGCCCGACAGTTGTTGTCGGGTTTTTCCATAAGTCTTATGTCCAGGATAACTTTAATAGCGCGATTTAGAATTCTGTTGTTAGTTCCTAATTTGTGTCATAGATGGCGCTGTAGTACTTTTCTTTGATCTTTTTTTTCTTTTATTGTACTCTTCTTTCTGTTCTTTTCTTTAAGTGATGGCCTGAAACACAGATTAAAATAAACCTGCGGGCAGGTCGCTACCAAACTTCATGCACATTAATTATCATTACTTGCAACTGTTGAATATATTTTAGTTATAGTTTAATTATAAGTACTAATTATACTATTTTATGAAAAATAACACACTGCGCCTAAATGTATTTTTTTTTTGAATAAATTATTCTTATTCTTTTTTTGTACTATGTTGCTGTAGTACTTGTTGTAGTGCCGCTAGAGGCCTTTTTCCATGAATGAGAATTATGTCACATGCCTTCGAAGTTTGGTTCTTGGACTTCTTGCTTACGATGTTTTCCTTCAAAGTTTTGGGAGCAGTAGGTAGTAATGAAATAAATAACATAAAGTAACGCGCTATCCTGGGTTTGAACCAACGACGTACATCTCATAAGTTGGAGCTGTTACTACTGAGCCACCACTGATTTCCTCCACTAGCAGCAGCTACTGAAATAAAAGTCTACGTGCTGCAAATCTTGGTCAGTCAACCACTCAACAACCTTAGCTTAGCTAAGATGGCAGACTAATCACCTCAGCCAAGTGGGTATAAAAAATAACATTATTATTCAAGAGAGCATTACAAAACTAGTCACTAGTCTCCACACCAGGATACCCTGTGTCGTGGAGACTGGTCTGATTCGTTTTAGATAGTAGATTACTCTCGTCTGATGTGATTACTCTCGTCTTTTGTAACAGTGGTCGATACAATTAATTATCAAACATTTACTTCGGACAGAATCCATTACTTAAAGTGGCTTATCTTCAGCACTTCGGGGAGCACATGTTTAGAATAATTTGTCTGAAACATTGTCCGTTATTTTAACGGTTTTGTCGCTTAATCCATTTTTCCTGGTAGCATTATCATGCATAGTAGTACAAAAAGAAGATACATTATCTATTTTGCTGTTACAACCATACGTACTAAGCAAAAATGAACCTTAAACAACTGAAATAAGAATAACATATCACTTTAAGAACTGTATGTACGTTTAATTGTGGTAATGGACACGTTTTGGCTCAGTTTCATTTGGCCTTGAGGTTGAAATTGCTTTTGCCATCAATCTTATAGAAATGAACTTTATTCGTTGAGCTTTAAAGGACTTTAGGAATGCAAATATAAGTTTGTATCGACGACTTCACATTTGTTCAGTTTATGTTGACAGATTTAATTTTATGAGACACTGAATTAGTATTTTGCTTCCCAAAGGGTGGCTGTGGGGTTTGAATAATGCCAGTAACTCCTCTTGTCATAAATGGAGAGAATTACTGCATAGTTGGACTGGCTGATAAGACACGTGGCTAAATGGCTAATGTAGAGATTTAGTGATATGCGAGGATAAACTGTGTGAAGGTAAAATGTTAGCCACGGCTAGCAGGATCTTTTATATTTGCTAGATACTGAAAAGTTTAATAAAAGAGTTTGAGAAGTGGTCGAGTAATTCTAAATGAGAGGCTTGGAATGAATAAAAACAAAATTAAATAAATTAAATACCCATGCCCTATGCTGGCTCGCCTTTAATCCACTGTCCAGCTTTTTGGGGGATCTCAGCAAGGATTTTGTTTATGATCCTCATTTTTTTATCTACTTGCCAGGTGTTATAAGTTGAAAAATCTATATTCTGAAGCTGGATGAATTGGGCAAGTTTAACAAGGTCTCGATTCAATAGCAGTTTTATTACTTTTGGTTTACCTGACACGGCAGTGAGTCCATTTAAAGCAACTCCAATATTTGTGGAGGCTGTAAATGACAAATTTCCATGAAGATCTATATAAGCGGTCATGTGACTATTGAAATATGTCGAATCAGGGATTAAATTAAAATCGCCTGAATTGTAACCCCCAGAGGAGGATCCTGAATCTGCGGAAGGAGGAACTTTAGCTTTGATTATCCCCTTGTTAACAGGTATAGACAGATTCAAGGCTAAGGCGTTGACCCTCTCCGTCATACCGGTTATTTCAGAGGTAAAAGTGTTCCAAGTGTTAGAAAAGTTTTCCATGGACTCCCTATTCAATATTTCTTGCTGTCTCTTGCCCTCTTCGATGCGTGTCAAATCTGTGGCCAAACTAGCGTTTTTTGTTATGGCTGCCTGGTATGCTATGAGGCAGCCCCTTGTTGTCCATAGAAGAGCCTTAAAACCGTCCGAAGTAGACTGCGCCAAGACATCGATGATTAGCCCTGAATCATCTCCTGCTCTCAGAATTAGATTCTTGTATTTATTAATTAGATCATCTCGGGTATCATTAGAGGAGGCACTTGCTTCTCTGAGTTTTTCGAGAATTCTAGAATCCAGAGGATCAGGCAATTGATTCCAATAATTCTTAAGCTCCCCGAGGATCTGAACGATGTTAGATCTAGAAGGATCATCCATTTCTTCGAGAGCAAAACCCGATGCTCCGTCTGATGAAGTTCCCGGCTGTTGCGACATATTTGGAAGTAAATCAAAATCTTCAGATGGTAAACCTTTAAGACAGGATCTCTGTTATGATGGGATAATTATGTTAATTGTTAGGGAAATACACGGTAAATATTGACAAATTTTGAGATTAGAAGTATAAAACACTTAAAGTTTTTTCAAAGTTTTTATAGTTTCAAACTACTCCAAAATCTGTCGAAGACGTTACGGGTACGGGACCTGCTATGGCTAACCTTTTGTTCAGCACTTGTCAACTGCCCGAGAACTTATGCTTAAATATAACAATCTGTTCCAAGGGAGCACAATTTTTTTTTCTAATCCTTATACCATATTCGCGGAGAATCTTAACACCGCGATTCAGCTAGCTGTACAAATTGTACAGCGCCATCTATTGAGTTTAGCGGGTAAACTCGCGATCGAACACTTTTGTTATCACTTAATTCATCAATTAAAAAGATTTATTACTCGAATAATTATTTAAAAAGTACTGTACCTAAACCTTTGAGCTCCTAATCCGCAATAAATGTCTGGGGACCAAAAACAGCATTTAGGGCTTTTAATAACTATCTCGCAATGCAAAACAATCAAATGCCAGCTGTCTAATGGGACATCTTAATATCCAACACAGTTTACTAAATTTAGTATCTCCAAAAACAGTTGGTGCTGCTACCTGCTAATCTATCTCAGGGCTTTACCCCGGCACTAATGAGATTACTAAAGGTCCCCATCGACGGTATAGCAGCTAGGTAGGTGGTGCGGCTAATATTCGTTGTATATTGCACATCACGGTCGCAGGTCAGTCACCGCGTCTCGGCGTCTTACACCTAGACTGTGTTGGGGACCTAGGACCTACGAATAGAGGTTTGCTCAGGGTAATAGTGGGAACTGCTGCGGTTTTGTGCAGATTGCCAATGTGTGTCCCCAACCAGAAGTGACGAGAAGGAACACCGTGTGGTTTTAGACAGTAAGAGTCTGACACCTCCACCCACCCCACGGCGGGGGATATACATGAGGATTTCAACATGAAAAAAACTGGCCAAAGTGTTCGTCGTGTGTCTTGTTAGTAGTAGGTACATGTTATAGCCCTCCCATATAAGTAAGCTGAAGTGGCAATGGATCGACCATAAGTCCGCTAACTTTTAAACTGATTGTCGATCTCTCGCTGGTGGTCTAGTGGTTCCATGCACTACTACTGAGTATGAGTTCCTGGATTCGATTCCTAGGTCGAACAGTATTTGGTATTTCTTTCAGTATTTCTCAGTAGAAAGACTTGTGCCCAGTTGACAGCAATAGGCTCGCCCCCTACTCCATGAGACTAAACATAACTGGTAAAATGTGGGAGTATTTAGCTACAACTCTGTCTGACGCTTCGGCGATTACAGGCGTGATGTTATGTTATGAATTTCTAATATTATGCGATGATTCTAACTTTAGGCAATCATCTCATGAAGACTCTGCCCCATCTGTCCGCTGATGCATACTATAAGTGTGTCCCAGCCCACCTAGTCTCACGTAATATTATTTTAATGCATTTAATATATATTCATACTCCACTTTAGCTGAATAGCAATATTTTCGCCTCCTCCATAATTATCCTATCCCTGCCCACATCTAGGACGGTGTCTCGGCATTTTGTATATACGTATAAACATCAATCGCGCACGGGGACGGCCAGACGGCTTGCGATATTTAAATTTTGAGACTTTAACTTTTATAGCTATTTTGTTAAGCGCCCGCTCGAGGAAATGGCAAATGGGAGACGTGATTTTTAAGAGGATGTGAATACATTACTTGAGCAATTGGATTTGAGGGTAGTTCTCGATTTATTAAAATGGTCTGTGTTTTTTAGAGCAAGCAAACCACTAGAAAATGGTTAAAGATGGTGAAGGTGGTGATGGTGGTGGTTGGTTGGATGGTCGATGGTTATGCTTACGTATTTTTGACGTATAACACAATTTTCTTTGTTGTGTTTTCTTTTTTTCTGTTTCATATACATGTGTACCTATATTCAAACTTAGTTATCCGTAGGTCATTTTGGTCAAAACAAAAATTTAAATACATTGACAAAACGAACGGGGCTTTAATAAACGGTAAGGGCAAATTAATTGAACATTTTGTATGTACCCACAACCTAATAACGTTTTATGACACATTGACTGCGTCGTAAAATGCTATTTACCTATTAATTAATGGCACCAATCAAAAAGATATTAAATAGTATGTTAAGAGAAGTGGCTTTATTAAAAGAGAAAGACACCAAAATAATAAGAACACAAGTTAGCAGAAACGTCTCAGAATTAAGTTGTAAGTAGTAGTTTTTCTTGTTTATCTCTCATCACTTTATATATTTTGTTATATGTATCTACATATTATTATAAGTATTTATTCTTATATTTTAGTTATAAATACTGTCTAGTTTGTTATTTGTATTGCACCTACAGGTATTGTCTCTGCATCACCCGAAGGTAGACTGGTAGATGCCCAAGGCATTAAGTCCGCCTTTGTACAGTTTTTACTTGTGTACTTGTTTTACTTTTAATAAATAAATAAATAGCACCAAGACTACTGGACAGACGTATGCGTTCATTGGTTAACAGTTTTACTCGAGCCATGCTCTGACCAACCAGAATAAAGATGATATCAATTGACGCATAGATAGTCAGCAATTTAATTTCCAGCCGTTCTAATCAGACTAGTTTTTTGACTAAAAACCTAGAATTTTTGCAAAATACGACGTACCCACTGCTGCTGTGTTAGCTCAAGACAAACAACACTGTTTTTTTCTCCTTCGACTGCTGTTAACGTGATTCATCATAAAGTATTACGAATTATTCTTGTAAAATGAATAGCTTTTAACAAATTTCACACCATTAAACATTCAATAACACGTAGAAATTGTTAAGTTTCACAAACAAAACTCATTTGTAGCTGAAAATGTCGTCATTACGGAGTAAAATTAATAGCAACTTTGGATAATGGGCGCCAAAATTACTGCGATATCGAATTTAATTACTCGCGAAAATTATAATGTATCGAACGTTTCGATATAACAGCGCATCACTATTATCGGTGTTATGGTTCGTCACTACGGGTTAAATTTGGTTTTGTATTAATTATTATTGATCGTCACTTTGGTTTTGAGGTTGTAAGTGTATCGTGAGGTTGCGCATTCGAAGTTAAAGCATTCTAAACAACTTGTTAAAAGTGCAAAACGTGAACTATTATTTATATTAGAACCTCATTAGACCACACAATAAAGAAAATATCATTACTAATCATTTATCTAATCGTTTGCTTCTCTATTTAGACGTCAGCTTCCAATCTCTGAATGCTGCTATACTGCCACTTATGCGAACTCCACCAGGAAATACATTCTGTTTTCAATTAATTTAGTTCCAAATTAAAAGGGAAAACTACACTTTACAAAAGGGACATCAAACTTTTCCAAGTTTTTGCGAATAAAAGTCATAATTTTAAGAAATAATTTATGGTTCGGTCGGTGAAACCAGTATGGGAATATTGTGTGCACTGACAGTACTGTCCTGAGTATCTGTCAGTTTCTGGTATCCGCAGCCAGACCAACAGTTGTCCATACTAATAGTAATACCCGAAGGGTTAGGCATAGGTGTACCTTTTAATACACCCACATTCTGCCAGTTGTGTTTCATCATCATCATCATCATTTCAGCCGAAAGACGTCCACTGCTGGACGTAGGCCTCCCCCAAGTGTCGCCACATTGACCGGTCCCGTGCGACTCGCATCCAGCGGATCCCTGCAACCTTCACCAGGTCATCGGTCCACCTAGTGGGAGGCCTTCCAACGCAGCGTCTTCCGGTTCGCGGTCGCCACTCCAGAACTTTTCGGCCCCATCGGCCATCCGTTCTGCGAGCAATGTGCCCTGCCCACTGCCACTTCAGTTTGGCTATTCTTCGGGCTACGTCGGTTACCTTGGTTCTCTTGCGGATGTCCTCATTTCTGATTCGATCACGCAAGGAAACTCCGAGCATAGCCCTCTCCATTGCCCTTTGGGTGACTTTAAGCCTTCTGATAAGGCCCATTGTGAGCGACCATGTTTCGGTCCCGTAAGTAATCACTGGCAACACACACTGGTCATAGACTTTCGTCTTGAGACACTGCGGTAAGTTGGACGAGAAGATACCACGCAACTTCCCGAACGCTGCCCAGCCGAGTCGGATTCGACGATTGACCTCTTTCTCGAAGTTAGACCTACCTAACTGGATCGTTTGTCCAAGGTAGACATAATCGTCTACAACTTCGAGTGTAGAGTCTCCGATCTTGATAGGAGTGGGTGTTACATGGGTATTCAACATGATTTTGGTTTTGTCCATGTTCATTTTAAGACCCACTTTTTCGGAAGCTCTACTAAGGTCATCGAGCATTGTACTGAGGTCCTCCATGGTCTCAGCCATGACCACTATATCGTCGGCAAACCGAAGGTGAGAGATGTACTCGCCATTGACGTTGATGCCTAGCCCTCTCCAGTCCAGAACCTTGAAGATATCCTCCAGTGCAGCGGTGAACAGTTTCGGAGATATGACGTCTCCCTGTCTTACACCTCGCTGCAGAAGGATAGGTTCTGAGGTCTGGTCCTGAAGTCGGACTGACATGGTGGCGTTTTTGTACAAACACTTCAACACCTCGATGTACCGATAGTCGATTTGGCACCGTTGGAGAGACTGCAGTACAGCCCAAGTCTCGATCGAATCGAAGGCTTTCTCATAGTCCACAAACGCCAAGCAGAGAGGCAGGTTATACTCTTCGGTCTTCTGTATAACCTGCCGCAGCGTATGTATGTGGTCTACGGTGCTAAAGCCTTTTCGGAATCCGGCTTGTTCGGGAGGCTGAAAATCGTCAAACCTGCGCGCGAGACGATTCGTGATGACTCTTGAGAACAACTTGTAGACATGGCTTAGAAGTGAGATGGGCCTATAGTTCTTCAGCCGGGCATTGTCGCCCTTTTTGAAGAAGAGTACCACCACACTGCACCATGCCTGCGGCGTTTTCCCCTCGAGTATGACGGAATCAAACAGCTTCTGAAGGGCCTTAAGTACCGGTTTTCCACCCGCCTTCAGGAGTTCGGCCGTAATTCCGTCATCACCCGGTGCCTTGTTGTTCTTAAGCTGTTTAAGAGCCATCCTAATCTCGTACAGGCTGACATCCGGAATGTCTTCGGTATAGTGTCGGGTCAGTCTAGCTCTTGGGTCGTTAGCTAGAGTTGCAACAGGATTTCTAGTTGAAGTGTACAACTGCCCATAAAAACTCTCGATCTCCCTCAGCAGCTCCGGTTTGGCGGATACGATCCTGCCATCGTCGGTCTTCAGTTTTGTTAGCTGGCTCTGCCCAATAGCCAGATCTCTTGAAAATACCTTGGAGCCTTTATTCCGCTCAATAGCGTCTTTAATACGCTCGGTATTAAAGCGGCGGAGGTCGCTCTTCAAGGATTTAGAGATCCGTCGTGTCCAGTTGTGTTTAAGTCCCATGTAATAGGGGGTGAGCTTGTTGCCATCAACCGGGCACAAATCCTGACTCCGTACTGACAAATTCCTGATGGAAAAACCCAATAACAATTTGCCCGACCCGGGAATCGAACCCAGGACCTCATGCTCAGCACAACGAGGTAGTCCTTAAATCACTTGGATTGACAACCTGTAATGGTAGTATATTAATTTGTTTACTTGGCTTAATTTCTGCCTACCTCCACAAAAAGCAGCGCGATATAATACGGTAGTCATGTAAAGCAACAATTCGATTGTAAACCAGTTTCTATGAAAGCAACATCAGTCAATTACCGAACACAGATCAATACTTACCGTCTGGTACAATAGGGTAGGTGAGCAAGCATGTACTTAATTACGATTAACACGAGATATCAATAGATAGACGAAGTAATTAATTTATATACAAAGGTACCTGTATAAATAGGACATGAACCTCAGGCCTAGAGGAACTAGGCCTGAGGTTCATAGGCCTTTTTCAGAGATAAAGTTATTCACAATGTATTAAATCTATGTGTGACAACTCTCACTAAAAAGTGATATTATATGGGACTTATTGACTCTTGTGAATTTTACGTAAGCCTTGACTTGGAACCTACTTTTTGATCAAGGAGTACAATCATGATGTCACCTTCCTCTTCTTCTCTTGTATCGCCAGTCACGTAACATGCATGGCCACGTTTAGTGTGGCGTTAGAGAAGTAGTAAAGATCGTTAAGGGTGCAGGTGGACGGACACTTGGGCCACACAAACAGGTCAGACGTAGTCTGATGAGGGGCGCCGCACTCGCACTCGGTGTTGGACGAATCGATAATACCCCATTTCGCCAGATTACTTTTGCATCGGCCTATTTGGTTTCGCAATCGATTCTGTGCTTTCAAAATAGATGTTAGTGTAATTTAGTATAAAGCTTACCTATCCTCCACCAGACATAGCTACAATCTAGAACCAGGTACCTACGCATGGCGTGCGTGTACGAACGTGGACGAGGCAAAAGGAGTATGTAAGGATTGTAGCAGGTGGCGTTCTGTGGTTTCTGCCTACTCCCATGGGAAAAAGCTGTGAGTTTTTGTTTGTCTGTACGCACCTCACAAAGTGAGTTTGTCACTGCCACAACACGCGTATCACTGTAGACACATTCTCGGTTACAATTCAATACCCTCGTCAAATTAGCGTGCCCATCAAAGAAACTCGATCGCTTTTGTCGAGTTTGATATGAGGCGAACTACGAGCGGGGCGGAGGTGGTAAAGAGTAACTGGGTACACAAGCTCTTACAAAATTAAAGGTGCCATAGTTATAGTGCAGAATATAAAGCTGCGTCTACGTTAGGCGAGTCGAACACGATCGGAGCATGAATTCGCTTAGTGTAGACGGACTTAGAAGCCTCGACCGAGCTGCCAAGGGAATTTGTGCTCCGCTTGTGTTCGGCTCGCTTAACATAGACGCAGCTTTAATATTTAAAAACATAACGCCCACGTCCCCCGGTGATTGTGCGTCATTACTATTTAGCAAGCACGGGTCCACACTCAGGAACAATGATAATATCGTAATGGAAAAACCCAGTGAACCCATACTTGATCTGGGAATCAAACCCAGGTAACTGTTCTAGAACACCAAGTCAGTGGCTCCGAATTTAATCCATAGAATAATCAGGCTGTAGTATTCCCTCGACTGCCTCGTTTGTCTAGTAGTCGCAAGAGCTACTGCTGAGCATGAGGTCCTGGGTTCGGTTCCCAGGTTGGGGAAAGTATTGTTGGATTTTTCCATCTGGAATTGCTCAATAAAAGCCACGTCGTCACGAGTCTGGATTTGTGCCCTTTTTTTTTTTTTTTTTTTTTTTGGATGGGAAATCATCAAATGACCCCTCCCGCTCTGGGCGGAGCGGAAGGGAGTGTCAGACTTGTACTGACTAAAACCCATCCATGTTCCTTCTTTGCCCTTTGTGTTCCAGGGCCGCGGTATCTCTTTCGAACAGTCCCGCAGCCCTGGCAGGCATCGGCCCGTGCGGACCCCTACGTGGTTGCTGACATCTCTTTGAGGCGCGCGTGGAACACGAACGCGCCGTCGACACGGCCTGTCGTCATAAGACGGCCGGACGGCGAGCTAGCCCATAACTCGCCATCCACAGGCCCGCGCCTACGGTGGCCGGGGGCCACCACGTGACCCCCGACGCCCAGGGCGTCTCCCGCGGCGGCTGGGACGTGAGGCTCTTTCCCTCTCACGTTCCGCCACCTCCTTCACTAGCATGACTGCTTCGCAGAAGGAGGTGACGGATTCCCATTCCCTCTCGCTCCGGACCATGGCTTGAACCAGGGCCGGGCGCGAGAGGTCGCCGCCGCCAATCGCCTCTACGAGGACACGGCGCTGCTCCGCCCAAGCAGGGCAGGCCTCCACAGTGTGCTGCACCGTGTCCTCCGGACGATCCTCACAATGGAAACACCCGGGCGTTTCCTCCCGCCCGATTCGGTGCAGGAACCTCCCGAAACAACCGTGTCCGGTGAGGACCTGCGTCAGGCGGAAGGTGAGGGCGCCGTGGCGCCTCTCTAGCCACTCCTCAAAGAGGGGACTTATCGCCACTATGGTGGCGTGCCCTGCACGGGGTTGCGACAGTCGCTCTCTCCATGTCACCATGAGATCGCGCCGGAGGTCTGTCCGCTGAGCGGCGATTTGCCGCGGCAGCGGAGTTTCCCCCCGACGTAGTGCCTCCGCGCGCCATTCGTGAAGGCGCGCGAGGACTATCGCCTCCAGATCCCATGGCGGCAATCCGGCAAGGAGGCTAGCCGCCTCACCGGAGATCGTGCGGTACCCCCGGACTAGCCTTAGGGCTATCCCCTTTTGGGGCGCGTTCAGGTAGCGGGCGGCTTGCCGCCTCAGAGAACGCGCCCACACCGGGGCCCCGTAAAGGGCCATGGACCGCACGACCCCCGCGTAAAGCCTCCGGCAGGAGGCGTTTGGACCCCCCAGGTTGGGCAGGAGCCGCTTGAAGGCAGCCCCGGTCCGTTCCAGTTTGGGGGCCAAACGTCGGAAATGCTCCACGAAGTTCCACCGGCTGGCGAGGACGAGTCCCAGGTACTTCAGCGTCGACCCGACGCCGATGGAAACCCCTCCCGCCGTCAGTAGGGATCCCGACGGTGGCGCATTCCGAGGCCCATGAAAACACATGGCCTCGGACTTGTGCAATGCCACCTCGAGACCCAATTGCCGGATCCTCTCCACGACTATCGCAACCCCGCGTGTCATGTTTTCGGCCGCCGCCTCGTGCGACCTCCCTTGTGCCAGTACCAGCGTGTCGTCAGCGTAGCAGACTACGCTGACGCCGCTAGGGAGGTCGGCGCGCAGCACCCAGTCGTAACCGATGTTCCACAAGGCCGGCCCCAGAACCGATCCCTGTGGAACACCGCACGACATCTCTCGCCGGTTCCATTCTCCGCTCTGACCGGGGTAGATGACGGCCCTATCCGTCAGGTAGTCCCCGACCACACGACGAAGGTAGGTCGGCACCCGGTGATACCGGAGTGCCTCCCCAATGCAGCTCCAGGGCATGGAGTTGAAGGCGTTGGCGATGTCAAGAGACACCGCCAATACGACCCCGCCCCGGGAAACCGCATCCCCCGTCGTGAGGGCTCTCACGCGCATGATGGCGTCTACCGTCGAGCGCCCCTTGCGGAAACCAAACTGGTGTTCCGCAAGATCCGGCCCCATCCCCGCGAGGTGCCCGGCGAGGCGGTTAGCAATAACTCTTTCAAAGAGCTTGCCCACCTCGTCGAGCAACACGATGGGCCGGTATGCGGACGGAGAGTCCGCAGGGCGCCCTGGCTTCCGGATGAGGACCAGCTTCCCCGTCTTCCAACGAAGCGGGAACTGGCCTCTCTCCAAGCATGCGCTTAGGAGCCCTTCCAGTCGGGGCCCGAGAGCCTCAGAGGCCAGGACCCAGGCTTTGCCAGGCAAGCCATCGGGTCCCGGGGCGGTATTTCTGGCCTTCAACCTGCGTACCGCCACTCTCAGGTCTACCCCAGTCACCTCCGGAACGTCGTCATCGGTGTGGTCCGCTTCCGGCACCGCAAGCGGCGGCGGAGCCATAGGCGGGGGAGGATGCCTCCCTCGCGAAGGGAACAGAGCGCTCACCACGTCCTCCACGAGCTCAGGCCGGAGACTCTGCGTCAGCGGGGGGGCCCGGGTGCGGAGTTTGTCCCGCACCATCTTGTAAGGGCGCCCCCACGGATCTCCGTTCAGAGACTCCAGCATCTCCTCGCGGGCCAGGTTCTTGGCCCGCCGGACAGCCTCCTGGAGGGCGGTCTTCGCCGCTCTGTACCCCTCATAAAGCTCCGCCTCAATGGCTGCCGCATCCGGAGGGCGGATGTGGAGCCTGCGATGCCTGGTGTACCGGTGCCGCGCGGCAACGCACGCCTCACGCAGAGACGTCAGCTCTCGCGAACACCAGTACACCTGACGTCGGGCGCTTCCTGGCCGAACTCGGGGCATTGCCACGTCGCAAATCTCGGACATGGCCTCCTGGAACCAACCCGCCTCGTTGTTGATGTCGGCAGGCCTGGCTGGTGATGACACCCAGGCCTGCACGATCGAGGCTTCCAGGAGGAGCTCCCGGTCCAGCTGCTTCAGCGCCCATCGCGGACCACTCGGGGCCTGTAGGACCGGCGCGCTTGAGGTCTGGGTGGAGACGTCGAACCGGATGTACCGGTGGTCGGAATAGGTCTCCACCCCCTCCATGACGCGCCAGTCAACGACACGCGGCGACAGAGCGGGGCTAGCGAACGATATGTCCACCACCGACTCGCCCCGCATCCGCACGCACGTGGGGACAGAACCCCGATTTAGGACGACCAGGCCTGTCTCTAGAGCCCAGTCCTCCACCATTCTACCCCGCACATCCGTGTAACGAGAACCCCAAGCCAAGTTCTTGGCATTGAAGTCCCCGAGCACAAGTACGGGGAGAGAATGGCTCCCGATGACGGCACTCAACTCCCTGAGGGAGTTGAGGAACTCGGCGAGAGTTCGGTTCGGGGAGAAGTAGACTCCCACTACAACTATCTCCCCGAAACGTGCTGCTACGCACCCCTGACCCTTCCTGACACTCTCAAGGGTCGGGGTACCGGCGGCGGCCGACGCAATTATGGTCACTGAGCCGCTAAGGTCCTCCACCCAGTCATCCCTGGGTGGGACAAAGTACGGCTCAGCGACCACGGCGATGTTAATCGACCACTGCGCCATGCTCTGGATCAACAGATCCTGAGCGCAGGCGCAGTGGTTGATGTTCGCCTGGAGAAGGCGTAATGGGGCCGTTACTGGCACTCCATTTCAGCCCCCTCCCGGGCCTCCTGCGAGGGCCCCGCTGCAGTAATTGCAGCAGTGGCGGCAGCGGCGGCGACAGTGGCGGCGGCTGCGGCGGTGGCGACGACGGTGGGGGTTTTGGAGGTGGTTACGGAGGGCCTTCCGTTGCCCCTGGCCTTGGTGGGTGTACCGCAGGCCTTGCTCCCTGCCCGGTGATCGGCCGGCTTGCCAGATGCCGCACATGCGGCGCAGTGCGGCGCGGCGGAGCAAGCCGCGGCCACGTGACCGGGCTGGCCGCAGCGGAAGCATAGGCCACTGCGGTCCACCTCCGAGGTGCACCGAACCGACACGTGGTTCCCCACATGGCAGCGGAAGCACCTCAGAGGTCTGGGTTCAAGCAGCTTAACTTGCGCCGAAACCCAGCCCACCAAGAGCCTTCGGCCCTCCACAATGGCTTTCGCCGCCGTCACAGGGCAGCTTACCGTTACGGTTCGCATGCCCGACAGGTCCGGACGTAAGGTGCCTGCCTTGACCTGCTCAGCAGGGCACCCACCGGTCCTGGTGACGGCGGCCACCACCTCCTCCTCGGTCACCGAGTCGTCCAGACCCAGGATGCGCAGGTCTGCGCATTTGACGGGCCTGGACACTCGGGCCTCGTCCGCATTTAGGGACGCTCTAAGCTTTTCAGCTAGAGCGTCCGCGGACGAGCCACGGGTTTCGCCGGGGATCTCCAGCACTCGAGCCCCTGTCGCGGTGACTCTGAGGCGGAGGCCCCCGGTGATCCCGAGCTCCCCCAGATCCACCGTCGCCCTCGCCTTAGCGAGCACGTCGCGGTATCTCACGCCCCTTTTTTCCGCGTCCGGCTGTAGTGTAATCACTACAGCTGCGGTCTTCGGGGCGCTGAGCCTAGCCGCGACGCTCCGCTCCTTTTGTCGGCGCTTCCACTCCAGCTTCCGGGCTTTTTTGGCCGCCTTCCGCTCCCCTGTCCTTTCTCCAGCCACCTGCCATCCGCTCTCGGCCGCGGAAGGCTTAGGGAGCGGGGGGGGCGGTGGTGGCGGCTGTCTCGCGGGTGGCGCTGGCACAGTCGCCACCTTGCCCTTCTTTTGCGCCGCCGCCTTGCCCTGCCTCAGGGCCGCCGCCTTCTTGGCCGGAGCCGGTTTCGCCGGAGCCGGCCCTTCGGGGGCCGACGCAACCTTGCCGGAGGGCCGGCCAGACGGCCTCGGTGCGGAGGCCGCAGCAGCCGCATATGTGGCCGCCCTCGGTCCCGGGGGCGCCCTGTTTGCCGCCAGGGGGGGGCGCAGTACAATGCCCTCCAGGACGGAGAACCGCGCCTGGAAGGCAGCCAGCTCCTGCCGAACCAGGTTCAAGACCTGGTTCTCAACCGGCACGGGCTGGCTTAGTTGCTGCTGGCCCCCATTTTGGGGCGCGGACTCGCGCAGACCGGCCAAGTCTGCTCGGAGCTTGCGGTTCTCCTCTTGGAGAAGCTCTGTGGCAGCCGTCAGGCGAGCGACCTCCGCCCGCAGTTTGGCCACTTCGTCTGACGGGGGCCTCTGGGGAAATCTGGCCTCCGCTGACGCCACGATGGAGGCGATTGCTGCGGGCATGGCCTTATGCCTGGTGGAGGGCTTCTGTTTGTATGAGACAGCCCTCAGCGCCGCCTCCACCTCCTTCGCGAAACCGGCCTTACGCTCCGCATCGGAGCCGCCGTCTGCGCCCGCCTCGTCGCCAGAGGAGCCCGAACGGGCGACCCCGCGACCGGCCACCCCCGGGTGGCGCCCCTCCTCGGCAAGCCGCGCCGACCTCTCGGTGGCAGAGAGGCCTCGCCCCCTGCCGCGGATCCCTCCACGCTTGCTAGTGGGGATCTTGCGAGCCGAGGCCAGCTCTTCCTCTGACGACGACCCTCGGTCGCCCTCTGGCCAGGACCGCTTGCGGAAGAACTTTCCGTTCACCGCAGCAGCCCCGGGCCTCCCGCGCCGGGAGCTCTCTGAGCCTCCCGCGCTCACATCGCCGGATGCGGCGCCGGACTCCGACCCCGCATCCCTCTCCTTCCTTCCTTCGCCGTTACCGGCCGCGTTTTGGGTTATATTTTTATCCATATAGTTCCCACGAGTATGGGGGAAATAAAAAGTCCATCTGGGCAGTGCCCCCTGTACCCAGATAAGCCATAGCCAGGCCCGGCAGTGGTTCGCACTAGCAACTGATTTTCCAAAGGAACCCGTCAGCCATACATCTCCTCGCGGTGCGCCGCCGCTTGAGATTCGGGGTAACTTTTTATAGAGGTTTTCTACCTCGCGGTCCGGGTGGTTAAGCCAAGACCCTCGGTCCCAATCAAAGCCGCGAGACGTGATCCACGACACTTCGACGGTGAGATTACGATATCGACGGGGACAGTGAATGACTGCGTCCTTCACTGCCTGCTCGGAGGCAGGGTAAGTGCACACCGAGCCCGCCCTTGCTCCTCCGCTGTGCCCTCTGCTTTTCAGAGGGTCACGCGGAGCAACGCCCCCTTGGTCCATAAAGGACCCCTCCCATGTCAGAATATTAGCCATGGACAGTAACATTCCCCGAGGAATAAGAATCTCTTCCCATTCCTCGGGGAAGGATACTGCCCACGCCCAGGGTGCACCGGCCCGGCAGCTGCTATTCCCTCCCGACGTATCGAAAGGGACCGGCAGCCATCGGGCACACGAGGAGGAATTCTGACAACGCACCCCGGATTTGTGCCCTGTTGATGGCACCAGGCTCGCCCCCTATGATATGGGACTTAACTGGTGAAATGTGGGTGTACTTATAAATTAGATACACCTCTGCCTAACTCTTCGGGGATTACAGGCGTGACGTTATGTATCCCGCTGCAGGAATACATGCGAGTTGGGTCTCATATCTTTTAATTATTAGATCTCGAACCTCGCTGTTTCCTCATGATGTTTCAATAGGAGGTGGTGATGTAATGGGACAGGACATCATTAAACCATTTTCCCGCCACAATGTGTCAACTCCAAAAAATCTTCTACATTCAGGAAACGATTCTCGTAGCTACAAATAGCGGATTGGCATGCTATTGAAACGATTTCAGTTATTTTTGGACGTAAAATGATATTTCGATATTAATCTATGTTACATATTATAAACTCGTGATACATAAACATAAGTTGTAATAACTGTTGCTAAGTGAATTTGTGTGTTTGTTGCCGTAAACAAAATTTATTGCTGTTTATTTTAGTAGTGGGATAACATTCATATAATTCGAGCTCTGGAACTCGAATTACTTGATTTTATGTTACCAATTACTTGTATGTGGTGTAAACTGTAACTATAAGTTGGTAACAAATAAACAAAATATGAATAAAGCAACAGTACGTAAATATAAATGTAAGCTATCGAACATAACATATTAACACACTTACACACAAGCACAATGAGTAATATCTTCAATCGCTACATATAAAAAATCTCACGCGTCCGTGACACACTAAACTAAATCGTCAAGTATAAACGCACGGAATCGGATGCAATACGCACGATAAATGAAAATGGTCGGGAGTTCAGTGCCAGCGGCTACAAAAGGCGAGTCGTAAAACAACCGGATTAGGGGTGGACAGAGAGGCTGTGGGCCATTAGGTAAGCTGGGTGGAGAGGAAGAAGAATATTGGTAAAAAAATAATGAAAAAGCTATTTTTGGTTGTTTATTGGCGAAAAACCTAGTAAAAACTGTTAAGACAAAGCTTGAAGATGTTGGCAGTCGCTGCTAGTAACGGCATTGTCAAAACTTTCTGCTAAGAAGCTAAGAAAGCTCTGTGCCTGAACTTGTGAGCCCAGCGCACCTTTTATAACAGTTTCAAATGCCGATGAAAATATTAAAAAAAAAATGTTAAAAGAAAGAGGAAATCGACAGTGACAGCAAAGGCAATCGACCTCGGAACCGAAAAGCAGCAATGCTGCTTGTTGTTAAGTCCCGGAAAATTCATAAGACATTGAGATTTTTCATAAACTTTCTTATTTGAATCAAGCCTCGGAAATGATTCTCCCGAACACGTTGCCCGCTCCCTCAAACCCGCTCACTTCAAGCCCTCTATGTAATTCCCTAAACTTGCAACCAGAGCCTGTAGCACCGCGGCTATTGGCCGAACTATAAAACCAAGCCGTAATAAAACTAGTCCCTTTCCACGCATCCATACATCACTAATGATTTATAACATGCATTGAACGTTATGTATGAAGACGGGTTACCCATCTCTAAGGCAAACAGTCAATGGATTACGAAGTATGAAAGATATACAAGATTTTATGACCAGGATCCGCTCGTTAAGTTAGGTGCAAAATATTTGATAGCGACATGTTAAAGTTTTTACGAGTTCGCACAAGATAATTACGGGGCTATTGTTTTGTGGGATTGTTTTTAAATGCGTTTTTATGTGGGCAGCTTGTAAAGGACTTTGTATGGAAATGTTGTAGTGAATTATGAGTTAGATAATTATGACTTAAGATAACTTTACTTGATACAAAGCTGAAAGAGATTTGATAATAACGAGAAAACTTGTAACTTGTTACAGACGCATTGATTTGCCAAAAAAATAATAATGAGACGAGATTTAGTTCATCGTCATCATCTTCCGAGCCTTTTCCCAACTTGGTTGAGGCGGCTTCCAGTCAGCCAGATTCAGCAGAATACTAGTATTTTACATGAAGTGCCTGCCTATCTGGCCTTTATAACCCAGTTACTGGGTAATACGATACCAGTTGGAGACGAATTGTAAGACTCGGGTTTCTGACTAACCCGTAAGGAATGTGTGAAAAAGACTTCTAAATAATAGCGGGTTCCAACGGCTTGACGTGCTTTACGAGGAACGGGCGAGTTCCTGTATAATGTAAGTAAGGGTTTATGGCCACTTCTCAAGCTATACATCACACGTTACTATTCTTGATTAAAAACTCTTTTATGATTAAAAATATTAACAGCCAGACCAGATGTGGATAATAAATCTGTCAGACTAAAGCAATTCTAGAACGGTCTAGGACAGACAGTTTATTTACTCCACCTTTACATAAACAGCATAAATTCAAGGCGAAGCAATAATACTAGCAATATTTACGTGGGCCACAGTTAGCGACGATTATCGGGACAGTTAAGACAGATTTATCTCCACAATAAAAGTAAACACTGGGCGATTTCGACCGAGCACCATTAGTGAGAGGGATTCCCTGGGTTGCTGGCGTGAGTTGCAAGCGGCAGCAACTCGCTAACGCTTGTGATGTTTTGGATTAGAAAAAGTGAATTTTGCACTTACTACTTACGTTATCAAAAGAACAAAAAAACTATATATTCTATTATTTTCTGGTATTGAATAGAAAACTTTCAAAGTTGGTTCCTGTGCTGTTAATCAGATCACTCTAAATTGAGTATTTTAAGCTTATAACTTTTCAATTGTAATTTTTGAATATCGTAGTCTATTTAACATAGGCATTCTTAAAACAGAAACTGAGGATCATTGACACAAACAAAATTTATCAAAATCAGTTTTAAATTGGTCAAAAATTAACAGTCGAATCAAGTTGGATAATCTCACCCGCCAAGCAAGGTGTTCATAAGCTGTTCTAATCCCCGCTCACCGCCTGTACCTTGCACCATAACATGTATTAGTTGATGGGGGCGGGAGTTTGTCGAAATGCTCTGAACTACCTTACAGCTTGATTGTCAGAACGAAATGGAATGAACTGTGATGTGCAGAACCGGTACCTCTGCTTCCACTGTTAACAGCTTTACGTGAAAAAGGCGTTTATTTGGTGGTCTTGGGTATCTTCCTCTACCAATAAAATAAAATTGGCCCATACTTCTTTAAGTTACAATTTAAGTGTTAGCGATCATTATCATAAGTACAGCAGCAACAAATATGGTAGTAATTATTTTTTTTGAGCTTTCCCACCATATTTTAGAAAGAGATTCCTAGAAATTGAGAATGTCGTCCTTTTTAGGAAATTAGAAACGAGTACCTATTTCTGCTGTGTAATCTTTTCAAACGCTCCTGGTTTCTTTATTTATTTAAACTTCATGTACAATAGTGGTACATAGGCGGACTTAATGCCATTACGCATTCTCTACCAGAAAACCTCCCCCCCCCCCGTCCCCTTTGGATCCTTTGGGTCCTTCTTTCAGAAGAAAGCAACATTCTTGGTATGTAATTAGTGGCATTGTTTGTCATCCTCTTCTACTTCGTGTCGCTGGCGCAACAAGCAACAAATTTATATTTTGTTAGCCCAAAATTTCGCAACCTCCACCGCGTTGTCAGTCGCAGCGCAAAGGTCGATTGTTTGTGATTGAGAAATAAAACAATTATAATTCAAACATGATAAAGATTGTTTACAATACGTTAATTTCCTTCAATATACGATCTAACTAAGAGCATACTTGTTCCTTGGCAGTGAAAGTAGAGGCGAAATTGATAAGTATGAGTCAGCAGTCACTGCGAAAGGTCACGGCACTCGCCAAACCTGTATCATGTCGCTTTTACTTTTTGAGGTAAACAGAGTACGCGGTCTTCTGTTGTGTTGTCTGGGGAAGGATTGCCCACCATATTAAAGCACTTGGACGACAAATCGAGCTTTAAAAGAAACTGTCTTAATGATATTAGTGGCAAAGGCAAATCTCTAGAATATCATTTTTTTTTTTAACTCGATGTAGCATCTTATCTCAGGTATCTGTAATGCATGCGTGCGATGGATGCAGAATACGATTACGCATGGATTGACAGCCTACAAGAATAATGATCTCCATTACTCAGTTCCTGACACGGGCCATACCCCTCGATAAGACTTGTTGACAGACTTTTAGGCTTCTGACTATCTGAAATGATATTCCACGAATGAATTTTCTAATAAATTTGTATTAATTAATTGGTTAGTAAAGTGACAACTGGGATCGACGTAACGGTATCGGCCGTGTTACCCAGTAACTGGGCTGGGAGGTCGAACAGGCAGTCACTCCTCCAGACTTTAACTTAGTCAGCCACGAGCCCCTCTTAGTTCAGTTACATCTGTACCTTTAATAACATACCGTGGACTCATAAACGTTACTAAAACGTTTTCAGTTTCAAGTTAAACTGTGATACGGTTTACGGCTCCAGTTAGCATACTCTTGATATACTGAGCGTTGGATAACTTGGACAGTTAAATTTTAACTGTTGAGACTTTAGAGTTATGCTTTCAGACGTTAAAATGAGTTTTATAACTTCACAGTTAAGATTATGACTTAATGTGCGAAAATATTTTCATTAATTTGTTTTACTGGTTTTATTTTAGTGCTCTGCTGATGACCCTCGTTTTACGTGGTTCTAGAATGAGAATTTATTTTTATTGAGTATCATGAAATACTTCTGGGAGGTGTTATCACACAGTAACTAGTGTACCTTCATCAGTTCACAGTCAAGATAGAAGATATTACTAATTACCTTGCTTCGTCGTTTGATGAGTGCGCTGGTGGAGATTTTCGGGCAACAGTATTTTGCTAAAAAAATGTTTTGTTTCTTATTTTGACATAACCCTCTCAATTCTACACCACCACAAGCAGCAAGAAATGGCTGCGGGACTGTTCGAAAGAGATACCGCGGCCCTGGAACACAAAGGGCAAAGAAGGAACATGGATGGGTTTTAATCAGTACAAGTCTGACACTCCCTTCCGCTCCGCCCAGAGCGGGGGACCCCCCCGCTTATTTAAGCAGCAAGAAATAGCCTTTCGAGTTTTATTGCTTAGGCTTGTTGCTAAGGAAATCTTTTTCCTTAATAATAAATAAATCAATTCAAATCTTTAAATGCTGTAACCAACTAGGCCCCTACATAATCTAGCAAAAGGTACATATCTATACATGACAAATCGAGCTCATTGCTTACGTTTGTTTGTAAAGAAATCGTTTCCGTCGAAGAAATTAATTCAGAAGCATGTGCTGGAACGAGCTAGGACCCTACATAACCTAGCAGTAGTATAGCCAATCGAACTCATTGCTTTTGTTGGTTTTTAAAGAAATCGTCTAAATCGAATAAATTAATTCAATACAATATGTTGTAATCAACTAGCTATTGCCAATACACCAACCCTTGGCCTCAAACATACCACCAACATTGGAACCAACCAACCTCAAATCCAAACTGACAATCACATCAGCAACGCCGCGGATCAGTCAATAATTATCAAACCACTCCACATTAATAACATTATTGATGAAATTTGCGTACATTTGGGCCTACAAAGGGCTCCCCTAATAAATTATTGGCAATCCCACCAGCCTGCTATTGGAACAAATTAATAGTAACTGAGTTTAATTGAATCTTAGTTGGCGAAGTAAAGCTGAATGGAAACCACTGACTTTCAACGAATTTATATATTAGTTTAACAATTTGCTTGAGTAAAATTTGGGTGCGTATGCGGAGGGGCGATTAGGGTGATCCCAAACTGTGGGATAATTTGTGTGGGTTGTTATTAAACAGTTTACTAAAATATTAGGTTTTAATTTGTAAGGCGTTTATTACATACTTTTGTAGGTACACATTAAAAGATCCTATGAAAAGGAAACTTAAAAGCACAAGATTCACAAAGATTTTCACACAAAAAAAGCAAAAGTTAAAAGAAATGAGATAATAAGCACTCACCACAACGACAAGTCTTTAAAAAATATAGTTTTATAAGAATATTTGGCTAATTCAACCTTATACGGTCCATAACGACGCAACGACGCACAAGTCTCACTTATGATGCAGTACAACAACTTGTATGTAATGTAAATTGATATTTTTTGTAAATATTATTTTCCGGCGCTTGTAACTTTTTACCTATAAGACTTACAGAATAAATATGTATGTAAGAAATGTGATTTTGACTTCTTTATACTTCTCATAGACATTTTTGTCACACAGTCAACAAAAAAATCTAATTCTAGTACTTTCAATTTAAGATGGCGGCTCGCGCCTTATCTTCACAAAGTCGAAAACTTTGTTAAAACCGATTTTACTCCACCTTTTGTAGAGCAAAAATACCTACAGACTGCAGAGCTCTCCACGTTTCGCATCCAGTCTGACCCAGCTACATTTTTAAGGTCGATCCATCAAGCTGACTTAACATATCTGACTTGTAGAACTTCCCAAGCCTAATCTCGACAAGTTATCGTCCCCCAACATAACCCACCATTCAACTCAATACCTCGAATCTCAAAGGATACGAAGTTTAGCAACTCCGGTAAGATTTTAACGTATTTCCTCTCTATTGATCTCTGTACCGACCGTAAGTGGAATAGTTCCACTAACATTATCTTCGGTATTAATACTGAGTAATGTAACTTTGAGTAGTTTGTGCCTACTGGGGGTACCGTACGGTCACGCACGCGTACGCCGTGCCCGGATTCTGGTTGATTTGGAAATGTTTCGGAGGAATTTATTAGGTTTTATTTTGATTGAAAATGCTTTGATAGATGTAAGAAAGTGAAATTAGGAATTCAATGTCAGTCCTAGCACAGCTGATGTGCAAAGAAATCTTTATATGTCTAAAAATCACGTGTCACTATGTTTGTACACGCTAATCCCCGAAACCACCAAACTGATTTCAATGAAATTTTGTGAATGTCAATTAGTTAATGTCATTGTTAATGTCAATGTCTCGACTGTCAGTCTGACAGTTTAAAACGCATTAACTTCCGTGACCGTAAATCTGTATTTTTACTTGAGGGGGGATTAAACGAATTGATGAAATGACCTCTCGTTATTAAAATAATCTGTCTTATCTTTCGACCATTCTGTTAGGGCTAACAGAATAGTCGTAAGATAGATACATAGGTTTGGCCTACCCGATAGATGTACCTTTGGTTTACCCGATCATCATCATCATCATCATTTCAGCCGAAAGACGTCCACTGCTGGACATAGGCCTCTCCCAAGTGTCGCCACATTGACCGGTCAATGGTCTCGCATCCAGCGGATCCCTGCAACCTTCCAACGCAGCGTCTTCCGGTTCGCGTTCGCCAGAACTTTTCGGCCCCATCGGCCATCCGTTCTGCGAGCAGAGAAGGCGGCGGCCCGCTAGTAAGTAATAATTATTGTCACCACTAACATAACTAAGCAGTACCTTATTCACTGCTTTATACGGCTGAATTCTTAGTTTCTGTCGATTTCATTTAGATCTTAGATCTAAGCTGCAGACACACCTTTTTTAAGACCGCAATCCATACCCATAAATTAACCAATAAAATATATCAAAGTACCCCCACCAAAATATCACACGTCACGCTCCTCTAAATAATCATGTTACATTTTATCTTCCAGATTCAGCTACTGAGTACAGTCAAGCGGATAATTAAGTCACCAACACCAAAGTGTGATGAAGTTATTAAAAAGGTTTGAATAACATCGCTGACGCTGCGTGATTCGCTTAGAATATCGTTGTATCAAGATCTGTAGGAGAGAGATAGGAGTCGACACTTTTTTGGGGATTATTTTCATATCGGTTACTTTTCTTGTGAATTGATGAATCAACATTGAAGATACACTGTATTTGGTTAAGGCATTACGTTACTATGTCAAAGGATATGTAGAAATTGCAAATCTTAAATTGTTTATCCTAAATATGTATGTCAACAGTTTTAGAAGGTGACTGCGGAGATGACGAGTAATAGAGAAGTATGGAAGAAGAGGACATGCTGCGCCGACCACTAATAAATCAGGATAAGGGCAGGGTGATGATGTGAACAGTTTTAGTTAAAATGTTCCCTTAGCTAAAAAAATCTTCTAAATGTTTGACTTTGACTGTCTTTTTTACAATAATGTGCCATGTAGCCAATATCTAATATGGAACTGCCATTAAAAACGAAGCGTTTTGACATTTTTATGTTTTTTGCATCACATAATTGGCGAAATGTGTATGTACTGTAGGTACCTACACCTCTGCCTAACCCTTCGGAGAGGCAGAAGTACAGGCGTGATATTATGTTTAAATGTTCTCTCACATTTTACATTACAAACAGTTCATAAATTCACGAAAAACAACCACAAATAACTCTCGGAAAAACATAATAAACCACAAACTGTCCCCGAGGCCAACTATTCAATAGCAACTAATTTTACACTCACTAACTTTAAAAGCATTTAAATTTTGATATTGACGACCAAAGCTTGTCAAATGTACAGAGTACACAATAATATCGCGTTTCATTGTGTACCTGTATGTTTTTGCTGTGTTGTGTATGTTTTTATGCTGATATTGTGGAAAATTGGATGGGTAGGCGTCGAATATGATGAAAGGATTAGGTTACCGAAGCATTTGTGCGTGGTTCGACACATTTTCGATTTCAAATCAAAATCCGTTCTTCTAACAGTGTTTCCCGACCATTTTCTTTGTTCTTAGAGGTCTACAGACCTGATGTTAGGAAACCCTGTCCTGGAGAGTATGTTTTGATATAATAAAAATACTTTAATAAGAAAATAGACAGCAGTATTCGTACATAGTTCCATTAGTGCGGAAACTTAGTTATCATTAGTTGGCAATCAGTATTTAGGACGAGATCTGCAAACGTTACTAAGCACGTGCTTAGTTTGAAATAGACCCGTCGCCATCTTGCACATTTAATAAACAGTTATGACGTTTAGCAGAAGTGCTAAGTAACGCTTTGTACTTTAACTTATACCCGAAGGTAATGTTACTGAAACTACTTCAAGCGATTTCGTTTATTTACTCTTATTCCCCAAACACCGACACAAACTTAAAACCTCTTCAAGTTAAAGTAGGTTCATTTAAATCCCACACTAAATATCACCGTCCTTAATATAATTATGTAATTTCATATAAATACCCCTAATAAGTTTATGGAGAACGCTTCCCCATCAAAATGTACTATAGCATTGGCATTTATGGCAAATGTACGAAGCGAACGTAAGTTTGAAACCTTATGAAAAGACGTTTTATAGGGCTTAAACCTTTAAGAAATTCTTGGTAAGGATGATAATCGCGTGCAGGTTATTGGATTGAGGGTAAACTTGCGTTCGTTGGCGTACCTAAAGGGGTCTGTTATATCGGAATTTACAATGAGACCCGAAGGTACAATAATTTGAGTCATTAATTCAGATGCGAACTTTTGTTTTAATGTACTCCTTATTTTATTAAGGTATTGCTCTGGGAATTATTGTATGGCAGATAGTTTGATGGATGAGAGGTAACTGAATTAAATAACTGTTATGGGTAAACTCGACTCGGTATCAACGGGGATTTAATACAGGTTAATTTATTGGGATTCTGGATTTAATGTATACAAAATATGATTCGAGATCCCAATAAAAGTGAGGTAATTCGGGTAAGAAACGGATCTTTTGAACGTTAATTGTCGCTAAGATGAGATTGGGAAATTTTCTTTAATATTATAAATGCGAAAGCAACTGTCTGTCAGTCTATGTTACTTTTTCACACCTGAACGAGGTAGTAAGTTCCAGAGGAATATTTTCCGCCCTGCACGTGGAAGAAACCGCAGCAAAAACTAGTACATCATAATTAAATTGCTCTTCATTTCAAAATTGAACGAAAAATCTTAACGACAGAAAAAAATCTCAATTCCAACCGTACCAGTTTCATCCTAACACCTCCAACAATTTATCACTTTCCAAATGAAATATGCTTATGAAAACATTGCAAAATAACCCAGACACCTTTCATGGGTAAGGATTCATTAATTTTCAGCCGAAAGTACAGTCTAGACAAATAAAAACTTTCAAAGAACCATTGTGATGGCACGGAGTAAATAAAACACTGAGCTTGACGAGAGATGAGTAATGGGACGTTTGAACACGGAGTTTGCGCTGGGTTTATATTTTAGACACTAATTACGTAGGCAAGCTGATACAAGAACAGGTTTTATACATTCTTTATTATCTATACTTACATAAACATCACGATTGTAATCACTGAAGGGTCAGGTGGAGGTGTACCTAATAGTACATCCACATTTCGCTAGTTATGTTTTAAGACACATGTAATAGGGAGCGAGCCTATTGCCATCAACCGGGCATAGATCTTGACTCCGTAGCTGCTACTGAAGAATTCCTGATGGAAAAACCCTCCACCAACACTGCCCAACCCGGGAGTCGAACCCAGGACCACATGCTCAGCAGTCGCGCTTGCGAACACTCGGCCAATGAGGCCTAAAAACATGTTTAAGTTTAAAATCCCCTAAGGGTTAGGCGGAGATTAAGCTATACTGCCCCCATATCTGAGTCACACAGTCATTTGAATCTAATAGTAATTTGCGTATAATAGCAGGTGAGCCTATTACCATCAGCTGGGCACAAATTCAAACTCCGGGGTGATACCAAAAAATCTCTGTGGAAAATACCCAATAACACTTTGCCCGACCTGGGAATTGAACTCAAGACATCAAGCTGCGCAATAGCGCGTTCTACGACTTCGACTCACCAACGAGTGACTCGACGTAGAACAGGTTATAATATAATATTTTGTAGCTATTAATAATATCCGTCCGTTACATTACTCTTACTCTCAATTACGACGACACAGCATTTCCATAATGTCAAAAATACCCCTTTCAAACGTCACGTTCAATTTCAAAGTTTCCACAGGAAGGAAACTTATACCATTGCAAAATCTTACTCTGTGGCATTTCTCAAACCTGTTCGAGGAGCGGATATACTGCTGATACCCTTATCTTAACAAGCGTTAACTTCCTCGTAACATTATACCTCGCGACAGATACCGTTCGCAAATAAATTCGACGGTCGACCGGTCGACGCCACTGACCGCTTCCTGCGGTTTCGTTTTTTTGCGGCTTGTATTTTTTATACTGACTGTACTTGTAGTTGTGGGGCTTGAGTGAATCATTGAGCCTGTTTGTGTATTGGTATAGCTCCCGTTTAATGGGTTTATGCAGAATTGTGACAACTGGATTTATTAGCACCTATAGTGATTATGACTTTGATCTCAGTAATATACAGGGTGTAAGGAACACCGAAACTTAAACACCACCGATTACCACGTATTCAATACATCATTCTGAACATCACATGGAAATTTTTCATCGATATGCTGTTCCATACATTTTGACCGTGTAGGTAGTGCAGATATTGATATTTGTATTAAATAGCTGTTTTTTTTTTCAATTTATCGATGAAAAAGGGTACAGAATGATGTACTGAAGACGTGGTAACCGTTTTAGCGTCGGTGTCTGTATTACCGACAAAACAACCAATTATTTTCATCTTCTCTCCTAGTTTTAAGGAAAACCCATGATCTGAAATATATTTGCTTTAGTTAGTAATTCCAGCTATCTGCCTAGTGACCGCGTATATTGCAATGCTCATTAAGAGCTTATGTTTAGCAGAAAAACATTTTAATTATGATGACGAAAGCAGTTGTCAGGCTAAAGCAGTTCTCGCAATAAAGTAACAAGCCGGACACACTTCAACACCTTTTTGAAGGCGCAGAAAAGCGGCAATATTATAAAACTGTCCTCGCATACGTAGCCCTTAGCAGTGAATTAAAAAGCTTGACTCACCAAAATCCTCTTTCACCCTTTAAGTGATAATCCGCGAATCCGAAAACCGACATTTGAAACACAAGAAGACTTTGTAAACTTAAAACAGAGACTATAAATTAAAACTCCCTGTCTAAAATAAGGAACGACATTGTTTTACGCGAACCACCGCATCATCGGAGCGATTATTCGCGAAAACTTTAATGAGAATATATGGACTGATGACAGTTTAAGCGTTCATTGTTTTTCATAATAAAACCCGTATTTTGGGAAATTTTGTTGATGTGAAGACAGTGCGGAGGTTATGTTCCATTGTGGTTCGGAGAAAATGGTGTCGTTTGGTACTTTGCGCGTACGCAATGTTGTAAAAGCTGCGCATGAGTTTGTTATGACAGTTTATTGAGCCTATTGTGTGCAACTTGCCTTTGTATAAACTTGATCACCGAAATCGAATTGCTTTTGCGTAAATTTGTTCACTGAAATCACTGTATTATTATGTAACCAATGTTTTTATTTTATCGTATTTATGAATTCGTATATAACTCAACCAATGTGTCTATAAAAGTTAGGAGTCCACATAGGCAGGGGTATGTCAAGCCTTGACGCAGCTTTGGAGAGCGTAAGATAGGTACACTACCCTGCGTCCAGTGTATGCTAGCTGCTTTCCACAATATGATTACATGCTGGCTGTAACCAAGAAACATTGTTATGTTATAAAAAAATATGCTTTAAACATCATTTTTGAATGAAGCACATATCCTAACACCAAAGATCAATCTTAAGCCACCAAATGAAGCACACAGTTGCGCAATGCCAAGCAGATCGGAGAAGAAATTATAGCTGTAATAAAGGTGTAAACATATATTAACCAATCAAGGCGCTCCGTTATCCGCCGCTAGGTGGCGCCGCCGATCATTACGTCGTCTGCGCAGGCGCCGCAGACGGTTTTGAGTAGGATGCTTTACAATGCTGGTTTGACTTGTGATCCATAAAACTTTATAAGGATGATATTGGGTGATTTTTTTATGCTTTTCATCCTAAGCTGTTCTATTCCTGGGCAAGTCTCCCTCCAATTTTATCACTACTCTCGATGTTGTGCTTGTACTTGCCAATCCATCCAAGAAATCCCGCCATCTTCCCCTTGGTCTACGATACCGTATACCATGGATGAGCATCATGGATCATGAATGACTCAGGGTTCCAGTCTGCATGGCCTGCCCAGTCCTATTTCAGTCTCACAGCTATTTGAACTGCGTCGACAATTTGCGTTCTAGACAGCTGGGAACATTTAAGGCTCATAATGCATATTATATGCTAAATGTCATTACAATCATAGAATATTCTATAAATTAAGAAGAACAGCAAAATTACTGACTTTGAGTGACTATGCAATCAACATTTCCAAACCGAGAATGTTCTTTCGGCTATTTTTAATTTAAACGACTCTTTTTCTCTCTCTTTCTCTTATTTTTGACTTTTCATAGGGTTAACGATGGAACCCTATGGACAAAATACCATTTCTGCCTAAACAAATCCGCTTCTGGTCTTACTGCGTAAAGTGAAATGAGGGATTTTCATTACTTTGTATTGTTATAGTAATTATCCGTCAATGTACTCGGTCCACTGCGCCACAATCATGCGCTCGCGCACACTCCCGCCGTGGATCCGTTAGCTTGTCACCGTACCGGGGTAGGGCTACCACGCATCGTAATTATTCGCTTTTTGTACCTAAAGGAAGCGCCATAATAATATTGTGATAAACAGGAAATTGAAAATATATTGTTTTAGCTGGAAGTAATATCGATTGTATTACTGATTGCGTGTAACTGTGAAGAAGATTGTGTTCGTAAGTTGTGTCATACTTTTGTTGGCGGCGCAAGAACTTTATTAACTTGGCAAAGGGAATATTATATGGACAAAATTATTATTATAGGTATTTATAGATGGAAAAATGAATAGTTCAGAGAAACTAATCCCTTGTAGAAACCGGCTTATAGAAACCGGCTTATAGAAACCGAAAGAAGGGGCAGACAAAGGAATCCTCACATAACATAACCTCACTCTTCCCCGAACCTAACCCAGCAGAGAACGTTTTACTCCCATATTATAGGGCCTATTCCCCGGGCATGTTGCTATAGAATTAAAATGATGTGCGTTTTGCGGAAAAAAGGGGAATTCAGAATAGACTTCACAAGCGAGTTGTATGAGAACAAGACTTTGACATTTTTGTACATCCTTTATATCCATATTAAAATCCACTTAACCCATTAACCAGTCCCGCGCCGTGCCACCCCTAGCCACTCATGCGGGTCACCTTGTTTTTGCGTTAGCGTGATTAGAACACAGCGTTTATAAGAAAATTGTCCGCACAGAACAATTATCGTGAAACTTGTTTAATGGACCATTTGAGGCACGCTTACCTTTGTATTTTACATACCTATCTAGGTCGATAACTAAATCAACTCAGCCTATCGTAGGCTACTGCTAGACATGGGTCTCTCCCAAGGTGTGTCATTTCACTCTGTCCGCCACTTTCTGCATCCAGTCTGAAACAGCTATTTTTTTCAAGATCGTGGATTTCATTGTTCATTTCTTTCATCTAGCTGCGGGGTGTCTCACACCCACACACCTTCGCTTTCCGATACGTGATGTCTACTCTAAGACTCGTCTGTTTCAGCAACCATCGGTCCTTCGAGACATGGCCAGGACACTGCCTCTTAAGCTTCTAGCGGCAATACAAGAAGTAGTACAGCAATATACATAGTACAAATAGAAAATTATAGTGACACCTCACTATGTTCCTATTAGTGCGATAATAGCTAGTTATGTTAGTATGTAGTATAAGACGATAATGAAAAAGAGTACCTATGTATATACCCATTTCGTTTCATTGTTATTGTAAGTTTTTATTTTTAGTTCGTATACCAGAAATGGTTAATATGACTATTCTTATTAATTATTGTGTAATGTAACATTTATATACCATCTACCCATATTATGGGAATACATAATTTGACTTGAAAATAAGTACTAGAGCAACATAGTACAAAAAGTACTACAGTGCCATCTATAACACAATTGAAGAACTAACAGCAAAATTCTAAATCGCGCTATTAAAGTTATCTGCGACTTAAGACTCTAAAGAAAAACTCGACAAGAACTATTGGGCTACACCCCAATAGTTCTTATCGGGTGTCCCAACAGAACACCCGTTTGGTCGGAGGATCCACCCTTTTCTATAGGGGATGAAGAACTTTACACCCTTTACTTCATACCGCTATGAGCTTGCTCACTCTAAAAGCTAAGTTAGTTACTTCAGAATACTACATCAATCTTTTGACCGATGACCTCACGATTGCCACGAGTATTCACTCATTGCGAGAAGCACAGGATCGGTCGACGCGGCCACGGTTGGGGGAGGTCTATGTCGAACAGTGGATGTCACTTGGCTGATCAACTGAGCACATGATTATTAAAATGTTATTGTGTAAAGACGGTAAAAACTGCTAAATGTTAGCCACTACTCGGCAACCTTTATCTTGACAAAAATTAGTTTACATTCATCACATTCACCGAAAAAATCTAGCTAAGCGCAAAATTTCAGCAAATATAACCTACTTACTTAAGTCTAGCCATTGTTGCAATGAAGCAAAACTTTTGTCCCAAATACCCAATCCCTTATTCAAAAGCTATCCAACAATCTCAAATGATTCATCACCAACCTCTTTTACAAACTTGCAAGATCTGAACACGCCATTATAATACTTTCAAATGCGCAACAACCAATCAGAGTCTGAAGTTACACGAGATAAGGCACGGTTCAGACGAACTTGCGAACTCACTTGCCTTCGAAACGTGCCACGACTTAATCAATGTGAATTACAATTGTTACATTTTAGAACATTCTGTTACTAAATTATGGCGGCTCTTGACTCGTGAGTGTTTGTTATTGAATCGTAATATGAAATTGTGTTTCTGAGGTAGCTGATTGGGATCGGGTTCTGTAAGAGTAAGCTTGAAAGGCTTCGCAGCATAATCAGCGTTCGAAATATGTTTCAGCTTTGTGCTTGGTTTGCAATGGTCGAAACTTGAAACACGCCCTTATTGCATAGCGTTACCTACGTCTTATAAAAATAAAAAGTTTATGATGGTACTAGCTTATGCCCACGGCTTCGCCCGCGTGAAGTTCGATAATTGTCCCACGGAATCATACTATTCAGATTAAAAGTATTCTATGTATTAATTCAGGTTATAAGCTATCTGTATGCCAAATTTCATCCAAATCCGTTCAGTAGTTTTTGCGTGAAAGAGTAAAAAACATCCATCCATCCATCTATCCTCACAAACTTTCACGTTTATAATAATAATAATGTGACTGTTCCTAAATTTCCCTAGACTGATAACGTTTTTCTTTTCCTAAATCATATTAGTATTAGGTCAGTTTTCTCCTGTATTAGTAGGATTTCCACCTACGTAATGATTGGGTACCAATAGATATGTCAATAGCTGAGCTGAAAGCTTTCGCAAAGTGAATGTGAAAATATTATCGATTGTGAAACAAGATCGACCAGATTTTGAATAAAAGCTGCTGGCTTTGTGGAACGAAAAGTATTTTAAAAGTGATTTTGCTCCACAACGCAGTAAAAAGGAAAATGATCCCTACTTAGACCATAATAAGTGTCGAAAAATTACTCCAGTACCTATGTACCTGTTCTGTTCATAAACTATCATAATTTAATGTTGCTAAAACATGAAAACTTCCCGAAAGCGCCTTTCTGTTCTGATAAGCAATAAGTGGCAGATCGTTACTTTACTTTTCCTTTGAGGCGTCATAATCAGGAAAACTAAACAAGGAGGGAATACATTTATCAATAAGTCTTTTAAAGAGTAAAGCGCTGCTAAAAATCTTCCATCTAAACACGAGTTGCTATTGATGACCTACAAGTCTTTAAATATAGCCTCTGGACATAGGTTGGCTGAAGCAAGGCAACAGATATTCAGGTGGAGATTCATAGATGTCTGTGCGTGCCCTCGAGTGTAAATGTGGTGTGGTCGACACTTAATATCGTGTCCTGCCTGTCCTGTTGTTTGCACATCACCGGAGCTGATGGACGCAACTGATAGTGACGAACTCACCGCCAAGTTTTGGGCTGACTCAATTTAGATTTTCATTGACACGTTAAGAAGAAGAAGAATATAGCGATATACCTTCACGTTTCAATATAATAATGGGACACGGTCACATTTTGTACATCTAATGGTAAGAGTACACGTGATAGAAAATATAATAATATTTTCAATCTCTTTTTAGGGTTTTATTTATTTAGGATCTACAAACAAAAGATATACCCAAATCATTTCAGTTAGATAATGGGCAATATAAAGTATTACGTAGTTGTACTCACAACACAACATGCACTATAAATGTTTACGTGCCTGTACAAACTTTTGGTCTTACCTGGTTCTCAGCACACAACTGACGCCTAGTGACCAGCAGTATGGTACGATTCCTTAGGATTGTATAACCTGACTACATTCAACGGTAGCAGCATACAAGAAATTCGATATCTCATTTGGCAAACATTATTCTCCTGCTTATCCCAATTGAATTGCAGCCGGCACAGCTTTTCTTCGTCTTTCATACTTCTCTATTAGTCATCAGCTCAGTAATCCGTCACACAGTCCATCCAGCTAAAAAAGAAGCGTGTCCAATACACCGTACCATACCATGACCGTGCTATGAACGTATCTTGCACGAAAAGAAACATGGCATGGACTACTATGCCCGCTACAACGTATCATACTCTTTTATAAAGGGTTTATGACGGTCATCATACGAAGTTATAACGTGTTTGGAACGGTCTTCCTAAGCGGTTAAACCCTATCTTCTTTTTGTTGAAAAGTATGAGACTATGCCCAGTACATCGTTCCGTCACCTTCGCGTGCGTGCACGGAGCGTTAACAATTTGCCGGCGAAAATATTTGCGACATGCATATTCAACATTTCCCTCGTACCTCTGCATCACTTACACAATATGTCCATATTATGACAACTGATTATCACACAACTCCAAGTCTCCGGTGCCGCTTCAAAAGTCTTCTCATACGGCTGACGCTGACAGCTAGTCAATATACAAAACTCTATGAAAGCCAAAATTAGATCAATTCACATTCGAATACGCAAACGTATCACTGTAGAAACAAATAAACATCTACAATAATATCAGTATTCCTGTCACACCTCAACAAGGATTACCCTGCTAGGACAAATAATAAAAAAGGGGAATCAGCCGAAAAATCGTTGAGTTGGCTCGACGCTTGATAAAAATCAATTCAATTTTGGAGACTGTAGCTGTCATATCGACCTACGTGAGGCGCGCGTGATGGGAATACCAAATGGAGTGACGTACAGTGGGGAGGCAGAAGTCTAAGTAAAGACAGCTCTTGGCAATAAAGACAGATACGTCTCGCATTGACGTATTACAAATTTTATTAAAATCTACATGAACTAAAATTATAATGAGGTGAAGTTTATACAAGGTAATCTCAGAAACTATTCTTCCGATTTCGCTAATGTAAAGTTTCACTATTACCATGCATGTTTCTGTGAGGCGGACGAAGTCGCGGGCAGAGGTTATTGTCATTAGTGTCAATTAATCACCTGCTTATTGTCCAAACAGTATATAGCTACCTAGGGGCTTAAACAAGTGCCAATCGCTTAAAAGCGCTTTTCGTATTTCCACGATGACATTTAACCTGATTAATAAGATTGATTTTGGTTTTTCCTTTCGCATCATTGTTTTATAGGCCCTCTGGATAGTTACGACGAAGAAGGACATTTGATTACTACAATACCTGATGGTGTCGTAATGCTCCTTACATTTAGGATTTCTTCATCATAATAGATGCCTTTACAAATATAAATCTCAAGCGAAAAAACAGCTATTGAAAAACGTTTTACTTTCTGCGTATTCCTCTGCAATAAGACCTCTGTATTGAAATTCGCTGTAGCCATTTGACTCCGCTGACGACAGCTTAAAGCCAGCTGATTTGTACGACTCGTCTTGTAAACTAACTGATAGCTGAACAAGCGTACAAGTTCGCCCGTTTACACTTGATTAGTGCAAGTGATTAGTGCTTTACGTAGCTCGTAGCCGCGTAGCACGTAGCAAAATGTTACGAGATTTTGATAATAAGTGCCGTCGAACCGGTACGGACAATTTTTACGGACCGGACGAAGACAGATACTGTAAGTAGCTACCAAAATGCGATGTCCGCAGCCGGTCCACAGTGCCCGTACTGGTTTGGCTGAACATTTAATCAGTGGCCATCAAAGTAATCTAGGATACTATGGAGAGGAGAGATCAGACGAAATGCTATAGACAAAACTGTGATCTCATGTCTGAGTGAAGCCGTATTTTGATTTAAGTTTTTTTATTTGTTATTTTTTTATACTGTGTGCACTTGTGGCATGTGCCAAATAAATGTATTTTCTTTCTTTCTTTCTTCTTCTTTCTTCTTTCTTTCTTTCTTTCTTTCTTTCTTTCTTTCTTTCATATCAATAAAAAAAAATTACTGACTTCTTTTTTACTGACCACTTCGTTATTACTTAAATTCTTCCATATAAATATCCCTTTGGTCACCCCTATGTGTTAATTATGCACCCCAACATAATACGTAAAGTCAGAAAAGTCAGAATACTTTTTTTTACAGTTCTTGAATTACTTTAAATATTTTCAATAATAAATATAAAATTAATATATTTTCAGGATGTGTCTTTCCACTGCAGGTATTGCATAAATATACAAATAATGCTTATACAACTAGGAACCGTTATGTTAAATTGATGTACTTTGCTCAATATGCTACCAAAAAACTTTTAACAGACTTGAAACAATCGTCTACTTTTTCACTTCGACACAAATCATTAACAACCGCACATTGGCACGAGAAAATACACAAAAAGTCCAAAAATTGCAACGCAAAGTAAAATGGATTCACCCCAAGACCAGTCCAACTCTATTTTATCTGTTTCAATTCTTTCATTAAGCACTATAAAGACTTCCACAATCAATTTCTAACCGCGATCCGCCTTAACCGGGATAACTCTGCAGTTTCTTTGACCTTTATTTCATTTAGCACAAGATCTGAAATTGTGTGGATTAGTTGGAAAAATGTGCAGTAGCGTACGGAGTCTGTACTTCGTTGTGGATAGCATAGATTGATGGGCGTGGTTGGCGAAGCTAAGTTACCCACAAGTGAGGAGCCGTTAGTGGATACGATTTTTGGGATCGTGTCATTGACCTATCATGATCATGGTTACTGTGAGACTAAACTAAAGAAAAGAAAGAAAATGTGTGGAACTTTGACGAGTCATAGAGAAGTGGAAGAAGAAGACATGCTGCGCCGACCCCAAATAAATTGGTATAAGCAGGAGAATAATTTTTGCCATATGAGATATCGTTAGTCTTGTATATTGCTACCGTTGAATGTATTCAGGTTATACAATCCAAAGGAATCGTACCATACTGCTGGTCATAGCCGTTTAGGCGTCAGTTGTACGCTGAGAACCGGGTAAGACCAAAAAAAAGGATTGAGAATGAGTTTAGTCAGACTTTTCGGGCCACTGATTACGAGTAACGACTGTCAATGATCTACAAATGACAGCCGGGACCAACGGCTTAACGTGCTTTCCGAAGCACGGAGCAAACTCGGTAAGTAATGGATCCATTGACCCATCCACAGACCAACCTAGGCAAGCTCGTCTTAAGCTGAAGATCGTCCACAGGCGGGTGTTATTATTTAGCCACGACCTCCTCTACACTTATCACAAATCTGTCTTACGTCATCACGCTTGTCTTTCCTGTGGGGTTAGGCAGAAGTGTACATACATAGCACACCCACATTTCGCCCAATGTAATACTGGGCGAGCATATTGTTATCAGTCGGTTTGGTTGGCTTACATTAAAATCGTGAATCATGATCATTCGGTACCCTATCGTATCGGAATCGTATCGTACCTTGTAAAGGTTTCTGAGGTTAGTACAGATTACGAGGTGGAACTAAGTTGATGTATGGATGGTGTTCAAAAGAAATTTAGGTAGAACTGTGGTCTAAGAGAAAAAGGGATTGGCTGAATTACCCCGCAATGGCTTTAAAAGACCGATCTTTGAGAGACTGAGGGACTGTTTATGTAGTTTCATGGTATCGTTTCTACGGGAGATTTGAATTGGAGTTGGTGTATGATGAGCTTGGTGTTTTTTTTAGGTCTCGATTAAGAAGGCTGTTGGAGGCAGGATGTACCAAGTGATCCACACTTCAGAATGTGCTATAACTTGAAGACGCGTCTTATGTATTCGCGTTCCCTAGTATTGAGGGAACGACTAAGAAAATAAGCTTATGGTAACGTTGAACTGAACTAAAGACTTTAAGTGTCAAATATTTAAACGCTAGCATAGAAAAATAGTTCTTTCCTTCAAATATTCGTATTTACCGACCTTATGTTTGCAAGATATTATAATCTGTGTATTTTTTTACTTTTATACATGTTTGTGCTACAATACGAAGGAATCGTAACAACCAACACTTTAGAGCTTTTCCTTTTAAAAATTCACGCACGTATCCCATTGGCTAAAATTAACAAAAACTCTACGTACAAATTTTTGTAAAATAAAAGCAAGGATATTCAAAATTTTGAAACTAAATGTAGACTACCCTCCATTTGGCTCCAAAACAAAAAGTATATAATAACAATTCGAAGGCCACTAACTATTAACACTGTCCACTTTTGTATATAACTTGGAAACCAAGTTATTTTGTTAGCTAAGCTAACATTCTCCTTTCTCTAAGTCTTCGGACTAAAGTCCACTTTTGATTGGAAATGATTTTCATAGATGCATATGTAGGGTAGTTAAGCAAAAAGTTGCAAGCTTGGCAAGGCTGCCAACGGAGCTGGTCACTCGAGAATTGTTTAGTTGGCCGTCCACATTCAAACTTGCAGTGTTCTAGTCCGGTGGGTGGCCATTTTCGAATGGTTTTTAATACATTGCTCTGTGAATTTCTAGACGAAACTTTCTTAAAGCTGAAACCGTAAAACTGGTCGTGTTTAATTTTATCCAGCAAAAATCTCTGTGAATTAAAAAAGAAATAGCTACATTTTCCAAACTTGGAACATTAGCATTACCCATCTCTTCAAGTTATCTAGAAAAATACTGAAGAAAAACATAGACTACCTATAATCTTTATAAAAACCCAGAACGTTAGCCGCTTTCAGTAACACTAGGCGATGGCTACAGAAATACCTAAAAAAACTGTTGGATTTTCAGCATACGGGTCAGAGCTGAGCGTTGGAAAACAATGTAAATGGCTAAATATAAGCGATTTAAGCATTCATTGAGATGTTGCTTAGTTGAAACGGGGATTCAAACTTCAATAAATATGACCGTTGGATTCGACCCTAAAACAGTACACAAGTTATCAAACTTGCTTAGTTTCAGATATCCCCTCTATTCGTTAACAAAATTTGAAATAAACTGTTTAATTTTCTGATATATGTAGGTATATCAGAAAATTAAACAGTTTATTTCATTTTTTTTATTTTTATGACCAGACAAACATACATATAAAATCATTTAATCGGCCTATAACGTTCCCACTGCTGGGACGCACGTCTCCTCGCTGTGAGGAATGGGCCGTAATTCACCACCCCAACCCAGAGTTGGATAGATCAGATATCATCATCTGCCTAGCCTTTTTCCAACTATGTTGCTATCAGTATCCAGCCTAACCTGATGTAGCTGAATACCAGTATTTTACATGGAGCAACTGCCTATCTGACCTCCACAACCCAGTTAGTACTGGTTAATACGATATTCTTTGGTAAGACTGGTTATCAGACTTTCGGACCATATCATCTGCCTAGCCTTTTCCCAACTATGTTGAGCTTCTAGTCTAACCGGATGTAGCTGAATACCAGTATTTTACATGGAGCGACTGCCTATCTGACCTCCACAACCCAGTTAGTACCGGGTAACACAATACTCCTTGTTAAGACTGGTTGTCAGACTTTCGGGCCACTGACTACTTAATGACTGTCAGAGATCTACAAATAACAACTGGGACCAACGGCTTAACGTGCTTTCCGAGGCACGGAGTAAACTCAGTATGTAATGGGTGATCACCCAGTCACGGACCAACCTAGGCAAGCGCAGCTTAACCAAAAGATCGACCCGAGCGGCTGTTATTATTTAGCCACGAGCTCTTCGGGATAGATCAGATACAAAGATTTAATTTCGGTATGCCGCTCTGATCATCCTAAATATTCATCCCAATTAATTTATCGCAAAGAAAAATATATATTTTGCAAAAAAATCCTATTGCAATTCCGCCAATGTTTGCTTCCGAATGGTTTGGTCAGTAAGCTAATTAATTATTGTAAAATATTGTTGTTTTGAATTATTTTCATTTTGTCAGTGACACAGGGTTCTGTAATTAGGGGTTACTTTGTAGAATTAAATAGTGCTATTCCATTTACATTATGTCATACGCATTGTGTCATTAAAATAATATATTTTTGTCTGTATTGTGTTTTTAAAATTTTAGTGTAAATTAAGGATGAATTGTTAACATAACATAACATTACGCCTGTTATTCCCGAAGGGTTAGGCAGAGGTGTACCTAATAGTACACCCACATTCCGCCAGTTATGTTTAAGTCCCGTGTAATAGGGGGCAAGCCTATTGCCATCAACCGGGCACAAATCCAGACTCTGTGGCTGCTACTGAGAAATTCCTAATGGAAATACCCAATAACAGTTTGCCCGACCCGGGAATCGAACCCAGGACCACATGCTCAGCACTAGCGATTGCGACCACTAGACCAACGAGGCAGTCATGATGAATGTCGAGATGAATTATTAGATTGTACGTTATTATAGTTTAATATATAATTGTCTACACGTAATTTTGTGCATAGATGCAGACCTACCTACCAACATGTAAAATTTTTAAAAAGTAACGCCCCCTTGCACCAAAAATTATTTACTTAATGTTTTTAGCGCTGATCACATTTAAAACATCATTGTGTCTCAATCATCTCTATTCTATTGACAGAAGCTTGACCATGTTTTGTCAGAATTAAGTGTTTAAAGCCTTTAGCGTTAAATTAGTGATGTATTGAGTAGCTGGCAATAGAGACAAAAAAAATACGAATCATACATCTCTCAAACGAAATTGACTCTTACAAAGCAATGAAAAGTAAACAATACAAGACTATCGCAGCCCCCTTGGCCTGCCCGCCGCGTGCCGCAGACACCCGCGCCGCCAATCCACGCCCATACAGACATATTGAAAGAACAAGGTAGCAAATTTTTACGAAACTTTTATAATGACTTGGCTTTTTCCAAGGAATAATCACTTATCTCTTGAAGGTTCCTGTATCATCAATAACATCAATTGCAAACGATAGTTTAACATTGGCATCGTAAAAATGAGATTGGCCGGAGAAAACTGCACAGAGGTAACGAGTGGGAGGTTATGGAGGAGACGTTTGCCCAGCAGTGGGACAACATAGGTTGTAAAAAGTAAAAATGAAAGAAATAAATTTACCCGATGTTAGTTTTTAACCGACTTCCAAAAAAAGGAGGTTATCAGGTCGACTGAAAAAAAATAAAACCGACTTAAAAAACACAGGAAAGTGAAAAATAACTTTAGCTTTAGAAGTCGGTGACAAAAAAACTAAATCAAACAAAAGTCACCGACTTCAGAAGCTAGTTATTTTTCAGGTGCCTGTGTTGTTAAAGGAGTTTTAACTTTTTTCAAAAAAGAGTTTTTCTATAAAGCCACAATGTGGTTGACGATGATGCAAAGACGTAACCTTTGTAGATTTTTTTTTTTTGTGGCTTGAGGGAGTCCTATGGCAATGGCGGGGATAATGATAATGAGGAAGCTCATCTATAACATTCGTAACTTGAATGTTAACAGAGGATCTAGAAAAAGATACCTATTCTATAGAAGTATAAGTCATATATTTGTTAAAAGCTAACTAAATGCTTACGTCAATTCTGTTGAGACCCCTTGTAGAATTATGAAACGCTTTAAAATCTATAGCACTTTTCTAAGCCCTGAGGTTAACATCAAGCAACACACTGAATAAAGAAGTCTCACAGCTCAGCAAAAAAAATTAAATGATAAAACGTTTCGATCTTAAACAGTTCCCTGTCACCCAAGGCTTGACTACTAAATACAACAAAGTCATAATCAATTCAAATCACGTTTCTAAACCGGCCGTGAAGAATGATTCACGAACAAAAAAATAACATAAAATTATAGCTAGTTAAACACCAAACAGTTAGGTGATGAATTTAAAAAGCAAACTGACTGTAAGACTGAGTCACAAGTATGGTGAACATTAATTAGATAGCCCAAGGTCTTCCTGAACACGTGCGGTTAGTCATCTAGTGGTTACTAAGTATAGGCTTGTTACAGGATTTGGTTGTGTAGATTAAAAACATATGGATAAAGAGTTTACTATCTATCAATACCAGTTTTATAATTTTTTGTGTAAGAATCCTCTTTAGTACCACCAACACCATTACTGTGGAGTATCATGTATAACATAACATCACGCCTGTAATCCCCGAAGGGTTAGGCAGAGCTTAAATGTACCTAATACTGCCAGTTATGTTTAAGTTCCATGTAATAAGGGGCGAGCCTATTGCCATCAAACGGGCGCAAATCCAGACTCCGTGGCTGCTACTGAAAAATTCCTGATGGAATAACCCAGTGACACTTTGTCCGATCCGGGAATCGAACCCGGGACCTCATACTCACCTTGCAACCACTAGACCAACGAGGATCATGGATATGAGTAGCATAAAAGCACATTCAGGGTGTATTGGAAGATACCTATAGGCCTCCTCTCTTTGCGGAGAAGTAGGCTATAAGCCACCACCCAAGCCCATTCCAGGCTGGATATCATTATTATCTCTTTGAATGATTGGTACTACGACACGCCGCGCCGGTCACTAACAAGGGTTTTTTTTATGCAGGATTAGCTTCAAAACTAATTTACCCATTCATATAATAATAATAATAATACTACCGATGACCGCAAGGAAGTATGGCAAGGCAAGGAGCTTCACGGGCGCTTCTACCGGGCTCTTCATGGGCCCGATGTAGATTTTCTAGCGTCCGTATCCTGGTTACGCTTCGGCGACCTCTTTGGAGAAACTGAAGGCTTTGTCTGTGCGATTATGGACGAAGTTATGTTGACGAACAACTATCGGAAATATATTATGAAGGACGGGACGGTTGACGTGTGTCGGGCATGTCACCGTCCGGGTGAGTCCATCAGACATATTATTTCTGGTTGTTCTCGTCTGGCTAACGGCGAGTACTTGCACAGGCACAACCAAGTAGCCAGGATAATTCACCAGCAACTTGCCTTGAAATATAAACTTGTGGAATCTGAGGTACCGTACTACAAGTATGTGCCCGACCCAGTTCTCGAGAAAAACCATGTCACGCTGTACTGGGATCAGTCTATCATTACTGACAGGACTATTGTCGCCAATAAGCCTGACATAGTAGAGACCGATCAGCGCGCCGCGTAATGATAGTCGATGTTACCATCCCGCATGACGAGAACCTCGTGAAAGCTGAGAAAGAGAAACAAATAAAATATCTCGACTTGGCACACGAGGTTGTCGACATGTGGCATGTGAACTCGGCTATCATTGTGCCGATCGTCGTGACGGCCAATGGCCTTATAGCCAAGAGCCTCGATGACCATTTTTCGAAGCTCTCCTTAGGCGGTTGGATCAAGGGCCTGATTCAGAAGGCAGTACTCCTCGATACGGCTCGTATTGTGAGGAGGTTCTTGTCTCTGGAGCCCTAACCACCGGTAGCTTGGACCCTGCTCCCGCTACCGGCGGACCACTATTTTTTTATATTTTTAAATGTTTTTATATGGTTTTTATAAGAAATATTTAAAAATGTAATTAGTAAGTAAGAAGATAAATAAAGGAAATAATAATATAATAATAATAATAATATTCCACAACTATCACACAACGCCGTCTAGTCTCAAGCTAAGTAGAGCTTGTGTTATGAGTACTAGACAACTGATAAACATACTTATATATTTCTAAATACATACATATATAGATAAATTACACCCAGACACAGAACAAATGATCATGCTCATCACACAAACATTTGTCCTGGGTGGGAATCGAACCCACGACCTCCGGCATAGCAGGATAAGTTGGTAATTGTATCTTCACTCAATATGACAAAGTCGTAGTCAAAGGCAAATTATTTAATTTCAAATATGGACATCTGATATTATAATTATTGTATACGACGGTATACAATTAGGTATTACCACATTCTACCATTAGGCATGCATATTAAAATAGAAAACTTAAATAATATGCCGAAATAATTATTACTTTATTAAATGTTTATAGAAACACGTACAAAACGACGGTAATAACATAAACAAAGTGTCACACAGTTCAAAAATCTGCACGGTTAGCCGTTCAAAGATTAAAATAGACAGTTTGGTAGCGATGTACCCGCTAGTTAGTCACTGTCGGCATGAGTCACCGCTCAGCGCGACAATCATACAAACTGATATAGATAGCACTTCATTAGTTATATGCTAATGCGATGATGAAATAATAAAACACAGATTTCATATTTTACCAATTATCGTTCGGTTCCTGAATACATAGTAAATCGTAAGTTTTAAATAGCGTATGCCCTTAATCATCATCAGCATAGCCTTTTTCCAAATATGTCGGCTTACAGTTTAACCGAATGCAGCGTCTTCGTCTTTCATCTTGTGGTTAGTGCCTAATCTGGTTGTAGAGTTTTTATGCCGCCCATGGGCCTCTGACTTGGCTTTACATGCCGTCAAGTAATATCTCTTGTTTTCTCACGATGTTATCCTTCACCGAAGCAAGTGATAAATATACAATACGTACATGAATCCAAACAATCTGAGTTGCGTGCCTTGGGACCGAACTCGAGACCTATGACTTGACAGTTCGACGGTCACACCACTAGGCTATCACTGCTATGCAGCTCAATACCAGTACTTTACCTAGAGCGGCTGCCTATCTTACCTCTTGAACCCAGATATTATATAGGTAATACAATACTAGGTACGGTAGAATTATTAGGATGGGTGACTGCTAATGCTAATATGAAGATTAGACTGAAAGTTGGTCTTCTAACACCCTGGTAAAGTTTTTATATACATGTCTATGGACACCAAAAGTTCGATGTGTTGTATGAAGTGCGGTTAAAAAAAAAAAAACAAATGACACAACACAGAACCAAACGTGAGATCTACAACAGTGATTAAGCACCCATCCACCAGCAAATCTCAATATCTTAGCTTAACCCAGTAACTAGTAGTTCACCAAAAATCTAACCGACATTATGATCTATTTTATCATGTATCGTACAAGCAAATCATACGAGATATACATTATGTATACCAATATTTATGTACGTAGGCAGTCTTGGCTGCCCGTCTGCAAATTTTATGGCATAAAGGAATATTCTAAATAAGCTATAAAAGACATTTTCCTTGAAAATAACTTGGTATACCGTGATTTAGGAGCGCGCCATGAAAATATTATGTTCGCAGAAATTGATGTTATGCGACCAACATGTACAGCCATCGATATTGGAGGGAAGAAAGCTATGCAAATAATAACTTATTGATGATCATATAGTTATTTTGATAAAATACTAGTTTTCATTATGTAATTTGTGTATTTGGTCAGTAGTTATTAAGATTTATTGTGACATATACTCATTGATTGTAATCTTGTATATCGAGACTGACCTTTCCCCAATTATGTCGTACATACAGAGGTGACCAGTGGAAACTTTATAGGCTGATTTAGTTAAGATTAGATAAAATAAGATAATATTTATTTGCATAAACATGTGAGCAAATACATGCATGCAAGATGGTAACAACATTATGAGGTACAGGCAAGTTTACTACATGAAATGACGTGCTAATGTCAAGAAATACTATTCATTAAAACATTCTCTTAACATAACATTAAATTAATTAGGTAATTAAAGAATACTAATAATATTGTAATAAATATAAAATAACAAAAATGAAACAGAACATTAAAAACAAAAATAAGTTTATTTTATGATTATAATGAGATTATACGTGTAATGATTTTGTGGTACGGAACCCATAGTACTTACCTATGCAAGTCTGACTTTAATACTGTCTGGTGTTTGAAGCAGTTATTTTTACTTTTCAAAGCCTTTCATAAATCACTCGAAGAAAAAAACAAAAGGCTGTCAAAGTTCATTAAACCCTGAAGAACAATTAGCGCATCAAACTTTCATCGTCTATACTTCATGGATAAACAACTGTGCAAATATTTGATATGGCAACACAAAGCGATGCACAAGTTCGTTGCACCACATTTTAGTTGGCACTGTTTAACAAAGGCCCTTTTTGATAACGGAGAATTTTGTGACTCATGGATTTTTGAGATGGTGGTACACAGTATGTTGTTGAAGCGATTTGACTCGTAGAATTATAAAACAAATGCAAACAATTAGACTGCAGTAATTTGCACCCACATGTTGCAAGTTGCGTCGTAGTCAAATGTTAGAGGCAATATGATTACCCTATTGCTGTTTAAGTTGATGGTAATAGGCTTAAAAAACCTAATAAACATTTTGCCCGGGAACCAGACTTACGCTTGCGATAACTATGAGGATATCCAGAAAGATTAATCAAGACGAGAATAATAAATACCACAACATTATTACAGGGAGCAGACGCACTGTCAATGAAATACCTACCACTATCTAGTTTCAAGCAAATTAAAAGTATTGCTACTGTTTTTATTGGAAGTCACCAACGTATTAATGGAAACAATTGAATTGACAGTGTGGTGTGATTGTTGTGCCTATTGTATCTTGGTTAATCAGTCATCTACTCAATATTTTTTTTTGCAGTTCAGTGCATTTTTCACCTTTTTTTTTAAGAATGATAATTTCAGGTTTGATTTCATTGTAAACTTTGGTTATAATGATGAGAAAATAAATCATTTTTAAATATATGTCGAATCCGGTCGTTAGTACGGACATAAAATGTATTGGAAAGCGCGCCAGTGTGCAGTGGTGACATCACGCGACTTACTTACCAGTCTACCCACCACACAGCGTGCTTCTACAGAGCCCTGATGTTCAACGCGAGGCGAAGGCGACAGTCAATGTCTGATCGCGGCGGAGTTGAGACGTCTAGGAACTGTGTTAAGTTGTTATCTCAAGTAATTTGTTAGTTTGCTAGAAGCAGTGTATCGCACCCAGTGTGTTTTCATAGCACGAAACCCATCGTCTGCCCACATGATGTACGACCCTAACGAAATAAATCCTGACATATCCGACATATTTAAGTTTGTTTCTATTTCTTATAGGTGCAACCGCTATTTCGCATGACTTGCACCAAAACGCAGCGAGGTGCAGTAATTAGTAGAGTGTGGTCAGCCAAACAGTCTTGCTTTTATTTTTATTGTATTTCAGTGCTATTCCACAATTATATTCCGCATTGGAATTGCTTCGTAGCTCTGTTTTATTATATTGAGTCGCAACGACGATAGTATTGATTTTAAGAAAAGCCAGGATTTCAAATAAAGCCGTTATGAAAATTTACTTTTCTTTGCCATGTTTGACAAAGAACACAAAGAGCTATTTATAAAATATCTACCTGTTACGTAATTTAGTTTCATACCAAGTTATCAAAACATCACGCCTGTAAATCCCGAACGGTGATAGGGCAAAGGTATACTTAATGTTACACCCACATGTCACCAGTTATGTTTAAGTCCCATGTAATAGGAGGGCGGAAAATCCAGACTCCGTGGCTTTGACAAAAAAAAATCCTGACGAAAAACCCAATTACACTTTGCCCTACTGAGTTCCCAAAACTCAGGACAAGCTCAGCAATCGCAATAATGTTTTTTTTTAACTAGTTTCCAAAATTCAGGCTTTGGGCTGCGACTAATAGTTACGATTGGAATGACTTAATAATCAGGTTGGGGAATGAATCGAGAACCATTCGCTGAACGGTCACCTAATTCCTATAGACAAGACCAACACAAGCCACACATCACAGCTCATCACCATGATAAGATTTGATAAATACACCAAAACAACAAAGAAAAGTGTTACTAGCACCAAAATGAATGAAATGAATGTTGAATGAATGTCGCCTGCTATCGCTACCAGAGAGACAGGTTTGCATAAAGAATGATCGATGTGCAGTATATTAGAGCAGGTGCATCCGTGAAATGAGTCATTAGACTATCATTATGGGCTTATAATTGCACTAAGAACATGCTCCTCGTGATTATGTGCTCCTGGTGTCAAAGCTTTGTTTATAGCTATGTATTACCCAGTGATTATTGTACAGACAACCGCACATCACACGGAATCAGTCTATAGTGTGTTCCCACAGCTGGACTCAGTGCATATTGGTTAAGTAGTACCAGTATTTTTGGTATCGCTTAAAACTGTTAAAAAAAATTCTGGCAGCGCACTTATATTGTAGCAATAAGTGTGGTTTTCACATTAGTATAGGTAGTATTACCAATGATGTGTAGACTTTTATTAAATGGCTGAGAATCCGTGGCGGAAATAGAAGAGTTCAGAGGCTTTTTGTTTTTTGTCAATATGAATCTAAGGCATTGACGTCCAAAAAAGTTTCACAAATTAAATCGTTTTCTTGTGTGTGTAGTAATTTTACTGTCAATGCAACGAGACATTTATTTATAAAAACATCTAAACGGAACTTTTAACAATCTAAACTAAAGATCTAATAAAAAGAAGCCATTAATCAAACTATATTGTATGCGGTGATTTCACATAATTATTTATTAACACGCAAACTCCCAAGCCTCCGAACACATGATGATTTCGCAGAATAACAGAAAACCGTATTTTATTCGGACGATTTTTCGCATTTACTGGACACAACTGACCGTGAAATAAGATTGAATTCTTAGAAACAATTCTGATTATATTATCCGCTTTAAGCGAAGCCGTTAAGGATAAGTTTTGACTAGCAATTTGGCTCGATTTCGCCCATGTTGTTAGGTATGTCATGCTTGAAGAATTTTTCAGTGAATAAGATGTTTTATCCTAATTGATTCCGCGAATTCTTAGATCAACATTTTTTTAAGTTGAAATGCAGATGTTGCCTGTTAAATATTTATAAAGTCTTTGAATACAAGTGACTCACTTAAAAGAAATAAAATCAGTTATAGACTCACAACAAATGGCGAAAAAGATCTAAGGAAGCGTACCTTTTATCCGAAGGTCAGTTAATATTAGAACATTGCCATTATATATATTATATTATAGCTAGCCCATATTGTCCCACTGCTGGGCAAAGGCCTCCCTCCACTCCTTCCAAAGCTTGCGCTTCTGTGCTACTTCTTTCCAATTCTCAAGGGAGACATCCAGGTCGTCCCGCCATCTCCTTCGTGGTCTACCGCGACCCCGTGTCACTGTTCACTGTGAACATTGCCATAATTTTATTTAATTGACAGCGTTGAGGAGGAGTTTTTTAGTTTATTGTATTGTATAAGTTTGGTGTAGTTACTTTAGTTTATTGTATTGTTGTTATTGAGACCAAAAGAGCGAATGCACATTCTTACCCACTCTACCAAATTATTTTTGTGTGAACAGGTAATTCTATCATTGGTCTATCCATACTAAAATGTCAAGAATAACAAGAAAATAATGCTCTTGTTCTAGTTCTTTGTTCAATTTTCCTAAACCCACCTTAAGGCACCCATAATTATCTAAGAAAACTAATTCTAAACAACGAAGGAATTGTGAACCGTAGTAGTTACGTATGTAGATTAATAATCACACACGATGTTTAATTAAAATAGTTCTCTTCTTGCCCACATTAGATCTGTATTGGAAAAACTGGAAGTCAAAGGGAGAGGGCATTTGCCCAGTAACGGTATGACGTAAGGTAATAGTTACTGGAAGAGGCTGACCTAATCTTCACCAGGTGCGAGGAGTAAGGCATCCAAAAAAATGAAATATTTACAAAAGGCCCAGCAAAAATGTAATTCATTCTTATTTTCGGAGTGCATTATCCTAAAAAAATGTTTGGAAACAAAAATTACGAAATAACCTCGTTTTGACCAGAACACGAGTATGTAATGGACAGAGAACGAACTTCATATATTATAATATATTTACATTTCTTCTCTCATATTGTCACGAGTCACCTATTAGGTATATGTATAAATTGGAGTTTGACACAAGAAAAGAGAGACCTGTAACCGGCAGTGGGTGAATACGGGCTGTGGCTAACGAAAATTAGGGGTAAAATAATGGCTCATATCGTGTAAAAGTATAAGATAGTAAGCAATATCTTAACAGAACTGAACCAGATGGCATGACGAATAACAATCGTTTTCAAACCGTTTCGTATTTCTACTAAGTACAAATTCAACAGGGATGGCATAAGCTTTTCAGTAGGTAGCACAAATGTCAATCCAATTTTTTGCCTGTTGCTACATCTTTTGCTAGCCTTTTTTTATTTTTTTTCGGATGGGAGTTCATCAAATGACCCCTCCCGCTCTGGGCGGAGCGGAAGGGAGTGTCAGACTTGTACTGACTAAAACCCATCCATGTTCCTTCTTTGCCCTTTGTGTTCCAGGCCCGCGGTATCTCTTTCGAACAGTCCCGCAGCCCATCTTTTGCTTTGATCTCGATTTTGATACATCAACTTTTAATTCTTCTTCTTCTTAGTCGTTCACTCTTGACAGAGTGGTCGTAGTCATGGGAGATCGCCCACAATTGCGGTCGTTGGCTTCGCGATCCTTGGCCACCGATCTCTATTTGCTACATGGCGAGCACATTTTGCCACATTGATCTAGGTGACAGATTTGATGGAGGATTTGTCGTCCTTTCAATTTTACCCTGAAAACAACTACAGCTTTAAATAACTTTTAATAAATGTATTTTAATTAATAAATGGCATTTGGCAATCCGTCACAGATGTGTTCAGATGCAACCCGAAATCATAAGCATGCCCACGTCCTAATCAAAACGAAAGTCGCGTGAAGACGCGATCGTCGCGTTCGTTATTTGTTCGGAAAGGCGTGAAGGCGCCCTCTGTTGGCGCGACGAGCGCTTTGGTTAGCACTGTCATTCTCTGTCGTAAACCTACTCCTGCACCACTGTTCAGATCATACATCAAATTCTCATATACTTCAAAGAGCAACATTTTTGTTACTTTTATATCTGATTTAGTGCTTCAGCGTCCACCATTAATAACTCCAGCTTGTGAATGTAATATGCCGCTTATATGCGTCAATGTCTGTATTCTTGCTCGTGTTTTTACTGAATGTCTTCATGTGACAAGTCCCGTTTTAGGATTTGAGCTTGCTCCAGCTTGAAACTGAAACCGGAATAATCTATTTATAATCAGTATCTGGGTGGCTGGGTCTCTTACTCTACAGTTAAGTTAAATACCCACCAACCCAGATACTGTATGATGTGTTTCACCTGTATGGCTATCCCAACAGACCTTCATATTTAAAAAATATAAAATATAAAGACTAATTCATAACTTATTTTTAAAAATAGTCATGGTTGCAGTCAGGTCCCAATGGCGAGCAGCGGCGTATTTCTTAAATAATAAAAGAGTGTTCGTAATTAACACTTGTCTCATCATCTTGTTCTGGACTGCCGACCGCGAAACCGAAGACGTTTCGTTGGAAGGCCTGCCACCAGGTGGACCGATGTCCTGGTGAAGATTGCAGGGATCCGCTGGATGCGAGACGCTCGGGATCGGTCAGTGTGGCGACACTTGGGGGAGGCCTATGTCCAGCAGTGGACGTCTTTCGACTGAAACACTTGTCTATCTGTAAGTTATACAGGGTGTAAGGGACAGCCCTCCACAAACTGTTGGCGTGAATGCAGTATATCATGTTAGGATGACCGGTACAAGAAATTATTTCAGGAATGTTATGGGAATCCAATAAATTTGATTTGTTTTATTTCCTCATACGCAATGTATCGTTACCGTAACAAAACGCACGTAGCGAACGGCAAGCGCAACGACGAGTTTGATGAACTCTGTAGCTAGGCAGGAAGTGAGTATTAGCCGTATAATTTACATAAATGGAGTCTTGCGTACAGGGAATGTAATTTTGACGGCGAGTTATGGGCTAGTTCGCCGTCCGGCCATCTTATGACGACAGGCCGTGTCGACGGCGCGTTCGTGTTCCACGCGAGCCTCAAAGAGATGTCAGCAACCACGTAGGGGGGGATGGGATGGGTTTTAGTCAGTACAAGTCTGACACTCCCTTCCGCTCCGCCCAGAGCGGGGGGGGGGGGGGGGTCATTTGATGATTTCCCATCCTAAAAAAAATTATAAAGGAATAACAACTGAAATAAAAAAAATATTCCGGTGGATTATGATTCCAAAATAAGGAGCTGGATGCACCCTGTCAGTTTGTGGAAGGCTGTCCCTTACACCCTGTATTGCCAGAACCACGGATCCCATAATACCATAGGAAACAAGCGCAGCTGTGTTGAGAATTCCCTTTATTTTTGCTTTTAAGAGGTTATCATCATATTCCTAGCCTTTTCCCTATGTTAAGTTCGGCTCCAAGTCTAACCAGATGCAGCTGAACCAGTATTTTATGCCTATCTGACCTCCACAACACAGTTACCACTGTGTTGGGTAATACGACGATATCCCTTGGTAAGACTGGTTGTCGGAATTTCGGGCCACTGACTACCTGTAACGACTCTCAAAGATCTACAGGTGACAGCCTGGACCAACGGCTTAACTTGCGTTCCGAGGCACGGAAGAAACTCGGTATGAAATGGATGGCGACCCATCCATGGACCAAACGCTGCTTAACCCTGAAGATTGACCCGTACGCCTGTTTTTGAGAGGCCCTAGATACATTTTAACCATAATTATGATCTCCGATGACTTTTATATTATATGTTTATCAGTTTTAGAGGTGTAGCAACAATACAATAAGTACTACTACTATAGGACACAAAGAAAGAACTAACATCAAAATTCTTAATCTCGCTATTAAGTTATCGGCGACTTAAGCCGATATAGAAAAACGCAACAACTGTCGGAGAGTAGCCACCCACCCCTTTCCTATGTGGGATGAACAACTTTCCACAGTTCTTCATATTCCTATAGACGAAACATCAAATTGTAAAAAAACGACAACTGGGAGTAAAAGGCGAAAATTTTTCTTTCAAAACTGAAGAATGTTTTCTACCTTTTCCTTCACATTTAGCATGCAAAACATAAAACAGAATTGTTACTCATAAAATATAGTTTAAAACGTTGCGCCATGTTTGTGTCGCCGGCCATGATTAATACACTTATTTCATGTTGCATTCCACTTGTATAAGTAAGAATAACAAATAAAAAGAATCTGCGTTATTTCTAATTATACTTGTACACACACGTAACATGACGCCTGTAATCTCCAAAGCAATAAGCAGCGGTTTAAGAAGCTAATTATAACGGTTAAGCAATGCTTGTTGAAGTCGGTCCGTGGATGGGTGACCATTCATATCACAACGAGATCTCCCCGTACCTCTCAAAACAAGTTTACATTTGTACGTAGATCTTTGACAGTTGTTATGGGAAGTCAAAAGACCGAAAGTCTGTCGGCCAAGGGTTAATACCCAGTAATGGGGATGCTGAGAACAGATAGGCAGTCGCTCCAAGCCAAATACGTATTCAGCTACATCTGGTTAGACAGGAAGTCGACCTAAACTTTTTTTATTCTCCGTTTTACACAAAATTACATACAATTTGCATTGGTATTATAGTTCATGTACAGATGCGAGTTTAACCCAGAATTGGGTTCTCTTACAGCAAACCATTTTGTGACAATGAGATTAAACATTATTAGGAAAAGGCTGAGTAGATGATGAAATCATCATCATCATTCTCTTACCCCTATTCCAATTTATTTGGGGTCGATAACCGATTACCGACACCACACAACAGAGATAAGGGACAATATAAGGGAACAGTATGTAAAACTTTACATAGATCTTATATAAATATGAAAGTGCAGCTGATTATGTCAATATGTAGCGGGTTCGTGTACGTGCACTGTACCAAACTTGCACATTGTTGGTAAACCTATCCACAGAACATTTTGTTACTGGCAGATAGGACTCTTCTATATTACTTGACAGATTGTTAATTTGATGGATAAGCTCATGGAACTGAATGAAATTTCTCGGCTAAACAGGTCGTTAAAAGTTAATTAACCAAGTGGTTTGGCTACTTGTTTAATTGGATGGCTGTATAGAATATTATTTAGGGCCTCGCGCTGGTTGAACGGCGCCGTTTAGAAAAAAATCTGAATGTTAATTGGAATGCTAATTCTGCTAGTTGCCTGTTGTCGTTACAAATTTTCATCTTCAAAGATTCAACCTATTGTTGGTAAAATACACGAGAGCACAAAAAAATGCAAGTTCTGTGTTGATAATGCAAAACCATTAAATGTGAGTGATATTTAACGCTGTCCCGTACAATTTGCTCGAGTTGGTATTGAAATTTTGTATGGGGCGGTTGATTACGTTTTCGCGATTACGGTTTTGGCCCATGAAGAAAGCTGTTCAGTTTGATGGTGCGTACCATACCCATAAATGTGACTACACCGTTCTGACACATGCTGTATATTTTGTATAGACACTTCATGAGAACAAGGTCTTTATTATCCATACCCCTCGGAAAATCTGTTACCAAATCATCATCATGGATGCTTTCTGTCGCCTCTGCATAATTTCCACTTACTCTCTGCCCGTACCCCGTAGACGTAAGAGGATTACGGTGCTCCACCGCGAACTAAGTCGGGCTAATGCAAAATTATTTAATAAATATTTACCGAAAGGGATTGCCGTAAGAGCATTTTATGGGGAACTAGATCATCTGCTAATAGAGTTTTGATGGGATTGGTGGAGTAATGAAAAGTCGTAGATGTTTGATCAAAATCAAATCAAAATCAAAATATTTTATTTCACATAGGCCTAGATGGGCACTTATAAAACGTCGACAAAAAGGTGCACGGTTCGGGTTGGTCGTTTCCTATGGAGAAGAACCGGCAAGAAACTCCATGGTTACTCTTTTCAAATCATTTGGTATTACAATATTATCATGGATACAGCATTTGTACTTAAGTATGTGGGGACAGTGTAGGCCCGACAATAAGTCGTTGCTTACTACACAAAAAATGTAGAACAAAATAAAAAGTTAACAAGCAGCTGGCAGTGATATTTAGTGGGTGCAATTCTGGTATAAATAATTACTGGCTATAACTATTCAAATATTACAAAACACAGTGGCTGTCAATACTAAGTTGGAGTGGAGTGGTTGGAGTGGGTGAGGTGGGTAGAGTCCACTCCAACCAACCGTGCTTGGAGTTGGGAGTTGAAGTTGGTTGTTAGGCAAATTAAAGAAAACTGTTTGAAAAAGACTTTTTTGAGAGCGTTGGTACATACACCTCTGTGTATGCCGTAGTTTCGGACCCGGACAGGCATTACTTTGTGTAATTTATTTCTTAACCGCTCTGCTCTCAAAACGGTCTAGAAAACATTGTGAGGAAACTGACATGTCCTAGGACCAAACATTCGAAGACATGTGATATCTACCAAGCTGCAATGGGCCCGCGTTGTGGATTACTGCTCATTCCTGTTCATAGAGAAGGAGGCGTGTGTCCCAGCAGTGGGAACATTGTAGGCTGATTATGCTATGCCAAAGTTTTTGAGCATACATAGTAAGGCCTAAGTACCTACATGTAAAATATCATTTATCATTTACTACATCCTCATGGGTGTCTAAGGTTGGAAACAACGTGCACCCATCCACAAGCAAACCGCGATACGTACCTATAGCTAAACTTCACAGATCTAGCAACACACGGTTTTGTTGCCATTGAATAATAATGTTAACATCAATTAACCTGCACAATTTTCATATAAATGATACCAATTATAATTCACGTACTAACAATGTTGAAACCTAAAACAATACAAGTCTGCCTACCCCTATAAAGGCAGCAGGTATACGTATACGGGCAAAAGGTGTGGTATTAACACTGGGAATCAATTCAAAGGCAGACCACGCGCCGCATTACTCATTTGAACGAACGTGGTTGAAGCGACTGGGTTGCCATGATTAAGTTAATTTTTCCCTGAAAAATATTGAAATCAGTGAGTTTTTAAGATTTAAAATAACTAAATCAAAATAATTATTCGCATGATATGGGTTGATAGGACGTACATAAATATAACATTACCATCTATATAGATCCTCGTATTAACCATTTCTGGTACGTACAAAGCTTAAAAGAACTTAATAATTCATATATTCATAAATGATGTTCGATGATTATGGTATCAATGACAGCTGTCATTTAACTGTCAAAGTATGTGGCATGGATTAAGACGTTATGCTTAGCAAACAAATCCCGCGACACGAATAAGCAATCGTACCTATTCATAATTACGGTAAGAGGACACTACAGTAATCATCATAATCATCATCATCTGCCTTAACTTTACTCGACATTTTCGGTATCAGCTTCTATTCTAAGGCCCGGACTTCACCAAAGCGGAATCGAGTGGAGTGGACAGGAGATGTGTCAGATTCGATCAATCGCAAATGAGACGAGAGACGCGATGTAGATTTTTTAGTTTGAAATTAAATACCACTAACTAAATACGCCGTCGCGACATGACAGGCTTGTCACTAAGGCAAATGATCATTATATCGCACTCTTTCTGTCTAGATAATGATGAAAGAGAGCGATATACGAGATCGTATATGTGTACAAAATGTTTATTATGGAAAAAGGTCGTAAGTGCGACTTGTTTTGATGCGATCGTTTTGTGAAATTGCTACTGGACTTATGGTCCCTACTGTACGTCCATTATGTTGTACTAAAAATGTTTGTTATGCGTTGTATGTTTATTATTTAAATAATTATTTTTTCTTAGTTTGTATGCATGTCATGATGTCCCTGCGACAAACAAATATTTTTTCTTTCTTTCAATGTGATTGGTCGGTTTCCACACGTCTCCTCTCCGTTTCGTTCGTCTCTGCTTTGGTGGAGTCCGGGCCTAACCGTCAGCTGAAAACCAATGGTTTTACGGAGTGTCTGTTCATATAGCCTCCATAACCTGGGTAACAACACGAAACGGGCACCTAAATAAAAAACACAAACTCCCTCATTTCAAGCAATCTCAACACTGGCAACACAGAGAAGCGGTGTGCGGTAACATTTTTATTTTTTCCATCGTTTGTACATTTGTGGCAACATGTCGCTGTAAATTCAACGCGTTTTATATACGTTTGCATTAAACCCTCACACACACATACACACATGCATACATACATATGTAGAGCAAGCTTTTATTACTAGTCGCTGGCAAACTTGACGTTTTTATGGAACTCGCATTAAATACGGTCTAATTTTAAGTTATTTTCGCATCAGCTTTTAAAGTTTTGCTGAATACTGCGTTATGACTTCCCTAATGACCTCGAGACATGGAAGGGGAGATTTGATAATCAATTCAACGTAGGCTTATCACGTCAACGTAGGCATATCACGTCCGCTGCTGGACATGGGCCTTTCATAAGTTGCACCAAAAACCGCAGCTCTTGGTCTCCTGCGTCAAGTCTGTCCCAGCCACCTATTAAAAGTCTTCACAGAATCTTAAGAACCACAACTGTTTTAATCAAAAGCGAAGTCAAAAGAACTGCTGACTTTTTATTAGTTTAATCTGACTAATAAAAAGTCAGCAGTTCTTTGACATGTTATCTAAAGTTTGAAAAATCACCGCAACGTAAGTTTTTGGGGAGGACGTCGAATTTTTAGATTTCTAATGGATTTTATTTTATTGACTATAAAGCTTTTTATAGCCTATCGATATTAAACTTAACACGGGAGCTGTAAGTTTAAATACTTGGCTCTATAAATAAACATCTACTCCTATAGGTAATCGCATTTTTAGTTTAGTGAAATTGGCCAGCAGAAAAAAAGAATATTAGTAAAATGTTTAACGCATATTGCCAGCAGCCTTTCAACTAACGTATTAACGTCAATTTAAAATTTTAATAGCGAGAACATAATTGTTTGCTCGAACCAATTAAATACGTTAGTACAGTCAGCTAAATAATTGTGTTTACACCCCACAAATAAGTGACAAAACAAAGTGTAAAAAGTTTGCGTGACGTGGCTTAACTATAAATAATAAATTGAACTTCACAAGTGAACACACCACGATGTGTCCAAAGTAAACTTATAAATTGGCTGAAAAATACACGTAGCTGACTGTACATGGTCGCTAAACAAATATCCTGGTTGTTCTGTTTTTATCTGATTATGGAAAAAGGTTTATTTTAGGTAGAAAACTGTTTTTTGATTATAGGTTTTGTGCTGGTTGTGTTTTTAAATCTTAATGTGATAATTACTCAATTGTGGATTTGTTTAGTTGCTGTGGTTTAGGTTCCAAACCTAGCATACATACATAAACATCACGCCTGTAATCCCCGAAGAGTTAGGCAGACGAGTACATAATAGTACACCCATATTTCGACAGTTATGTTTAAGTCCCACGTAATAGGGGATGAGCCTTTCCAATCAGATGGATACAAATCCAACCTCTGTGGCTGCTTCTGAGAAATTCCTGTTGAAAAATCCCGGAAATACTTTGTCTGAACTGGGAATTGAACCAAGGACCTCATGTCCAGCAGGCGCTCTTTCGTCCACTAGACACCGCCTAGCATATATTCTTATAAAGGTCTAAAGTCGACCGTCCACCTTTACGCAAGATTTTCACAGAGAGAAGAGGTTTGCCACAGTGCATGTTTGCCAGAAGACCCAGACGAAGTCTCACTCTATCAGAGATAATGATGAAAGAAAAGTCATAGAAATGTATTGGATTGTCTGCTACCAGACAAGAAAAGTTTCTTGAAAGTCGCAGGAGGAACATGAAGCGCGTCTAGGCCCTCAGCATTTCTTTCGGGCCATAGTACATTATCATACAATACAAAGCCAAAACCACGTGTCTAGCTTAGTCTTGGACCACAAGCGGTCCGCTGAAAGGAAGATCGTCGGTAATGATGGATAAAATCGCACCTAGTATAATGCAGAAGGCTATTTTTAATCAAAAACTGTACGGTTACCATAACCGGTATAAATCGTAACTTTGTTAAAAGATTGTAAGCTATATTGACCGCTACTTTTAGCCCTAAGTGTCGCCATAACATTAGTGCGGTAATACCTGGTCGTTATGTAGCAATTTCACGTAATTTTAGCGATTACGGACTATGTTTCCATCGAATACTTTTTCATATTACTTTGTAAACAGAAAATATGGTTGGAAATAGTGATATAACGTGTTGGATGTCTCATCTGTTGTGCTGTGGGACTTGTTGCCATCTCAATACGCTAAAATACTGCAGGCTATAGCAGTGAATCTGTCACCTAGGTGAGATATACCTACGTAAGAAGCCTTATAAATTTACATATTCATAATAGAAGAGTTGACAAAGTAAAACAAAACATCAAAATTTTAGTACAATTTATGGGTCGGTTCGATCCAAAATCGACCATGACTAATAAGGATTTATTCCTATATTTTATTTAACTTATTGATAAGGGATTACGGACAGATTCTGTTTAAAAATATATAGGTTAGAATTGGACTGCGCCGATTACAGGTAACATTGGGAAATACGCAGCCGTCCTTTTGTTAATCAAAACAAATTGACTATTCCCAAACAGTCTAGCCAACGTAATAATCTTCCATTTTAAACTCTCACTGTATCGATAAACTCTACTCCGAAGTTTACCAATCGGCATTAACAGACGGGCAAACAAAAATTGAGCAGCAAAAACGAAAAGCTCGCTTCTAAAGTGGGATATACTTTAAACCGGTAAAGTTATTAAGTCCAAAAAGTCGTGTTGGTGAAGTCGGGACACGTAGGGTGTGTTTGGGTTTGGAAAACAGAGAGACTGTCCCGGCGACGTATCAGAGCAGATGCGATTAAATTGGAAAACATTCACTCAATTTCCTGAGCGAGGGGATCGGCTACCGGTGGTACGGTCAGCAGGGAAAGGGAGAAAAAGGTGACTACAAAAATCTCTCTATCACTGATTATACACATGATTATAAAGACAATGTTGATATAATAGGAGGACAGCTATGTAGGTATAAAGGCAACGAATTGATACCTACTCTTTTTTGTCATTCACATTCACCCTGAAATCAATATGTAGGTTACCTTTTAATTAAATTTCGAATAAATAAATTGAGATGCTGAAAATACTAATGATGACTTACAAGCTAATAAGGATTTTAGAAATCATTATTGGTAGTTCTTACTTCTTCTAATTCCATATTTCGTCACGAGAAGTTACAAGATAAAAACATAATCACCCTATAACTTTCTTAAAGCCACTTAACATAACACCCTCTCGCAGAGAGGAAGTTAATGATCAGGATACGCACACACAAAATAAAAAAAATCAATTAAAATGATAGTCTCATTTACGTCGTTGTATTTTGCCGACGCTACGTCAACGAGCACGTCGCAACGCTCGCTGGCTGGCTGACAAATCCACGGCGGTGAGTAGCCGATAGTAAGTCGTATATATTTGCTGACGCTACCGGCCCGCAATCTAAAGAACGCTACGTTTTTAAATTACTAAGCGTCGCTGAGCAGGCAATCCTCTTAATGTGTTTTTATCAGTTATGCTCAGACTTATTAATTTTAATGATTGATTGATTTGGAGATTTGTTAGTTTTGTGCTGCTCGGTTTTCCATTTAAATGCTATTCTCGGCTCTAATCCTCTTACGTTGAATAACCGAACCACTGGGTCTTTAAAATGATCATCTAAAGATCGTTGGATAAAATCAATATTTGGTAAGGAAGCGCCTATCATTTTATACTTAGCAATCAAATATACGGCTTGTTGCAACCAATATTTTAACAGGCGCTACAAATAACTGATTTTGTAAATTAATTTTAATTTTAACGCAATGAAGAATAGCTGAATAATATCAATTTTGGTGTGCAATAAAGTATATTTTACTCTATTCTATGGTAATACAAAGTGAAATTGGTTTATTTTGCATGCTTAAAGGTGTCAAGTGGTAGGTATTAAGTTTTCAACAAGAAAATTTTCCCGCAAAACTGTTTTAAACACGATAAACCTAACATCTAACATTCAAGTTAATAATTTAAATCGTCTGGGTTTCTAGACGACTCATATATTCACTTGAAAAGTTAATACGGTGTCTACCTAACGCGGTTTTGACTTCAAAATATACCTTCTATTTTTCTTCGGCACTAACTGAATGCTACTTATGATGATGATGATGAAAATTATCCCATTTTTGTTCCAATTGTATTAAGTAGATTTTATTTTTGTATTATGAATGTACTATGCTGACTGTTGTGTTTAACTGTTAACCATTATTTAATTTTATTTTCAATGTAAGTAGTTAATAATCTCATTAATGTTTGCATGCGTAATATAAGGTAGATTGTACAAGGCTCACCCATCTTATTGTGACATCTTATTTTATGTACCTGCAACCTATGCAAATAAATTTTACTTTACTTTAATGGCACAGGAGCTGTTTCTTAAGACCTACACCCAGCAGTGGGTGAAAGCAGGCTGCGGCTGATGATGATAAAAATACCAATAATTCTATTGGGAGAGAGATTGAGTTCAAAGGGGTTTACAAACTTCTAGAAAACTGTACGGGTCTCGAAAATCAAATATCCTTTTGTCATCGAGGAATTTCACAGGAGGGGTCTTGATTTATCTATCACATCGGATTTAAAAGAAGAACCACACTACGCAAAGCCGGAATCGAGCCATTATTTTCGATACTAAAATTAGTGATAGAATACCATTTTTCAATATTACAGGCATGATGTTATATTACGTAAAATAAGCTTATTAAACATAAACGTTTCACCTTTCTTTAACCAAATAAAACTAGTACACCATACAATGTAAAGGGTAGCCGGTAAATCAATAGACCACTACATCTACTTAGTCGCAGTACCTACTAGTGACATTTAATTTACTTAACACTGTACGTAAACCGCGGTCACAGGTGTTTGACGGTTTTAAAGGTCTCACCCTGCGCTGCGGGCTGAGCAGGCGCTGCTGCTGCGGCTACTGAGATCCTCAAGCGGCGCAAATACTGTAACCTTGTTGGTAACTACAGTTTTGAGCCGTTTGGGGTCGAAACGGTCGGGTCATGCGGACGGTGCGCGTCTCCTTTTTAAGGAAATCTCTCGCCGACTGGTCGACACTTCACATGACCAGAGGGCTGGCTCTTTCTTTGGCCAAAGAATTAGCATTGCCATTCAGCGTGGCAACTCTGCCAGTCTTCTGGGCACGTTTCCAGATGACAGCGATGCGGAGGAGTACTTGGACGCCTTAGTGTCCTATTGTCGTAGTTGTTTAGATGTTTATATTTTCTTACTTTTAGTCTTATTTTTATCATTAGTTTAGTTCTACTTGTAGACTGTGGTTAAGTTAAGGTCGCTCAGCGAGCTATGAAACGAGCAAAGCTTGGAAATTCTCTGAAGGATCGAATTCGAAACGAGATGGTCCGGCAGAGGACCAAAGACAGAGTAAGCAAGTTGAAGTGGCAATGAGCCGACCACATGAGCCGTGGAACCGATGACCATTGCGTTAAAAGATTGCCCGTGGAGTTTCTTGCTCGTTCTTCTTCATAGAAATCTACGTTTTGCAATAAGCAACTAAGTCTTTTCACAGTTATTATGTTAAGTGTAGCTGGAACTATAGCTACATCGTTTTTTTGTAAGACCCACATACACAACCAGCCAGACCCAGACCCGAAACAGGTAAGTCATACAAAATATTTGTTTCGTGCGGGATTTGAACCTGCGACACGCAGCGCAGCAGCCACTGCACCAACCGTGTCATCAATATAAAGTGCCTGTACCTGGTCTTTCTGAAATGAATTCCTTGATATTTTTTCAATTTAGATTGGCGTGTTCTAGAGCGAAGACCTCGAATCAGCAACCGCAAGTTGCTAGCAACTGGTTGAGAGTTGTCGAGAATGTTCAAGTTTCCTTTAGAGTTAAACCCACAAACATCCCCATGTCCACAAATTATCTAATACTAGTAATAGCAGGTCTATCACGGTAATGTGTGTATCATGTTCGAACAGGCGTACGAGCAATAATGCGTGATGCGTATCTATTAGTGCTGCTGTATAAATAATGCGTTATAGACGTTGTAGGGCTGCGTACTCAATGGCTAGGCAATGAAAGGTTTTAACTAGAATTTGTAAATGTGGAGTAACGTCGGTGGAAAAATAAACGGCCAAGTGCGACTAGGACTCGCGCATGAAGGTTTCCACACCATCGTAGTAGCCCCCTTTAATTTTTAATTTATTTTTACTATTTGTTGTTATAGTCGCAACAGAAATACACATTCTGTAAACATTTCAACTGTCATCATCTGTTACACATCATGAGATACATCCCGCTGACAGACAAAGGGAAGAACGGACAGCTCAGTTATAGGATGTGGGAACAGCATAGGCTGCTTATACATGCATTTCATTTAATATACACACACACACTAATTATGTTTTAAACGATGGATGGACTGTGTGAAGGATTTAAGGCTAGAAAGGCGGTGACGAGTAGGAGAAGTATGGAAAAAGACATGCTGCGCGAACCCCAAATAAATAAATTAATTATTGGAATAAGGGCAGGAGAATGATGATGACACCAATTATGTTTTAAAGCCGACTCCAACATGGTAGAAAAAGAAAAGACTAAGCAGATGCATATTAAGGTGATAATGTTTAAGTCCCGTGCTCTCAACCACAAACACAAACTCAACTCTGTTTCTTCTTCTTATAAGCGTGTCGATGGCATTTTTACCAATCGACAGAAGTCGATTGCCGGACTCTGTCAATGAAAAAATCCTTAAGAAAAATCCCTGAAACATCTTTTCTGTCCTTTAATCGCACCAAGAACGCTATCTTATACATTTCAACCGCGATGGTATTCCACAAAAAAACTGTGAGTGTCTGTCTACTCACAGTTTTTTTTTAAATAGCCCACTAAGTCCATAACCGGTCAACAGTGTGTCCTAACCCTAACAAAGATAAGTACCTATATGGTATACTTGTAACATAATCCGACGCCGCGCCGCCGGGTCCCCAATTACCAACCGTAATGGTTCATAATTTAGCTAAACGCGTGGCCCTGATAATTGATACCGCCGGTTATGTAGCCTTTACATAACGACTGATTAGTTCATAGATGTGCCTTTAGTCTATGAAACTTGAACTAGAGCGTGATATCTCATTGGTATATTCACTGAAATGTAAAATCGTAAAGGGATGGACCGATGAAGGAATACCCACGATGGTTTGTGTGGTATGTTTGCGTTTGTAAAATAGTGTAAAAGAGTATATTGAATAAAAAAAACAAAAAAAAAAAGCAAAATAATGGTCTAGACAAGACTCTGTCAATACAAAATGAACAACAGTCAATCAATTTTGATCTCTGTTTAATTGACTGCATTTTTCATGAGGTTCAAGGTTAGGCCCTGACTGTACCAACCTGTAAATAAGTAACAGGCACCAGGTGCCCCAAAAGTTTTTGAAAGAAATGCATCATCATCGCAGAATCATCTGCCTAGGCCATTTCTAATTTTTTTGTGGTCGGCAACCAGTCTAACCGGATGCAGCTGATGACCAGTATTTAAGCCTAGGCCTGTAGTTTAGAACTCCAGGCGCCCCATTACATCATAGAGTTATTTTCAACGTGGAAATAGTGCGAATTTGGTGACGGTGTGTATATGTATGTGTGTGTGTGTGTATATACATGGAGCAACTAAAAGTTTATGAAAGTGATAATTTCCCAAAAGGAGAACGGACTTGTACTATTCTGTACAACCTTTGAGATCACCATAAATAACACAAAATTAATACCATAATACTCTCTAACACCAGTCACATTTCCGTTTTTAAATGAAAAACGTTTTGGAAGTAAATCAAAGAAAATCTTCGTGAAGTAACAAAAATGATCGTTGGCCGTCCGAGTGTGTTATCAATTCGGAACTAATGGTCCAATTTGGATTCAGGGGGGACTGTGCCGATAATAAAATTCATCATGGAAAGCTTCCAGGGCAAAAATTAATATTCCAATGATGTAACGGGCAGTGTTTGTTGTGGTACAAGGTGAGAGGGAGACCGGTTTGCTGGAACAGTACGAAATCTGTGACGAACGATTTTAGAAAGAAAAAAAGAAAGAAAGAATAAAGTTTATTTGACGTCAGTTCATCAAACACACAGAATAAAGAAAAAAAAAGAAACAAAATTAAAAAATAAAATAAAAAGAAAGAAAAATTAAAAATAAATAAACAACATAAAAAATAAAAAAAATAAAAAATTTTGGATAGGCAAATTTAATTTACATAACATCACGCCTGTAATTCCCAAAGCAAAGGGTTAGGCATCGGTATACCTAACATTTCGGCGCACGTTCCCGGATGACAGCGATGCAGAGGAGTATTTTACTCTGTCGGTCTTACAAGAGGTGGTGTTTTCATGAAGTAGTTTACTCACTAACATTTTTTACAGGCTATTTCCTCAGAGGTTTACTCACTGTCTACGCGCATGAAAATCGTTATCGCTTATAACTTACGCCGGCGACCTCGACCGGCAGCGATGAATTACTGCAAATTAAAATTGTTTAATGAATCAACTTTATTGCTTCAAAAGATTTGTTTTTGGTTAATTAAGACGTGTACTTTCTGTTTCCATACAGATTTGGGTATTTAATGAAAAAATGTAGTAATTATTTTGTTTGTTTACTGTTCTATATTGTGTAGGGATGGTACGCACTGGGGGCCTTTATTTCAAGATATTCAAGGCATGATACCCCGTGCCTCGGAAAGGACGCAAAGTTCCTGTGCCTGACCTCTCGCCCCATCGAAATAAAAGAGTGATGGAATTGAGAGACACTTAATATGATATTCTTTGCTCTTGACGCTCTTCTTCCTTTATCACCATCGAGACCTGTCTCCACTGAGATTGGCCACCATGACCAAAAACGCTCAGTAGCTAGGACTAAAACTACCAGATAACGACAGTTAACATCGACATTACGGATTATTCTATAATATGATATTCAAAAATGCAATTTTCCGACTATTTGTCACTGATCCCAGTAAAACCCATTCACAGTAAGTTTAGCCAAACCAGACAAACAAATCTAAAACCGCTCCAAACCCAAGAAATTCATGAAAAATTCCCCATAATAACCTAACAAAGAAAACAAACACTATTACATAAATCGGTGGTTACCGAAACTCTTGGGTAGTTATTCAGATTCGACGGTAGATTATGTTCGGGACAGCGTTACTTATCGGCAAATTATACCGTTCGTAATGTATGTCCGAGCCAAGCGATATATGGCAACTGTATGTAAATGTACTGGTGAGGACGACGGTGTTTCGGGTATGGGGATAGTTTGGGGTAATGGTGGCTTTCGTAGGAGAGTGAAGGAAAGCAAAGGGGTTCTTAGTAATGGGTCATTTTGGAGGTAAGGTGGTGATGGTAGGAATTCACAAGTTGGGTCTAATGTTTTGGTATATCGTGCTCTGTTCTACTTGTGTTGGGAACATTGCTGAATGGAAAATGACGTAACTTTACTGGCATTACTTCGGAAACTACATAAAAATTTGTAACTAGTTAATAAATAAATGTTGTTCATTCAACTTCTACTTGATCCCACATCATTAACACTGCGTTTAAAACCTAGTAAACACCTAAAGCATGAAGATACGAGCTTACACAGAATAAGAAGAAAAGTAGTTGTTTCCTGTTATTCTCTGCGTCATAATAAGGACAGACAAACAAAACTGCTCTGCCCATGTTTACACAAAAATATTCTGGTAGAGTGAAGCACTGAGCATTTGCTCGTTTGGTCTAAACTAAGCTTAAAACAGAAAAAAAAAAAATTAAAATTCCAGTGCATTTCACCGCGACTGTACCAACTCTAGGATAATGGGCGAAGAAATAAAAATGTAGAGAACGCTAGGTGCTAACACTGGTTAAATCATGCGCAGTCACAATTTATGTAAGCACGTTACTTCGCACTTGCACCGGCGACTTCGCATATAAGCCGGTCAACCTGGATAATGTATGGGGCATGCATCTTCCGTGGTTCCGGTACCAGGCAAGGTTCCAAATGTTTTACAGGTGTACTTGGCTGAGTAGGTAATGTGAAATAGATCGGTGGTCCTCATCATCTGGTTGAAATATTGTTTTTCTTTATGTGCGACTATGTGTAAGATCTGTTGAAGTTACGTCAATTTTAGATCACACATTATTTCTTAGATTATGAATGCATCATCACATACTTTTCTCAAACTATGTTTATGTAGCTGAATGTCGACTGCCTGTCTGACCTCCAAATCCCAGTTTCTAAGTTATACGTTACCCTTGGTACAACTGAATTATGTATCAATAAAAAGACGTATTTATATGTAAAAATATTATTGAACCTACTCTTGAAATTTTTAGCTTTCGACACTGAATCGAGTTTTGGAAATGACTAGACTAAAGTTACACCTCTGCCTAACCCTTCAAGGAACACAAGCGTTATATAGGCATAACATAGCATAGCATATAAATTAATAAATTAATTTAAGAGCCCCGGTGTAAATAATAATCAAAACGCAAGAACGTTATTTGCTAAAAATGAAATATGGGCATTTACACGGAATGTTGAATATTATAAAATCTGCTTAATTCCCAACACATTTCCCATGTCAGATTACCCAAAACAAACAGCAAAATAACAGAATATTTTTAATAAAATCCCAAATGAAACAATTATACGTACAAATTGGTTAATTTACTTTCTGAATACGTCACGGGTTTGATAAAGCAACGCTGCCAAATAATATAGGCCTGTAATGCCCTATTAGCTCGACCAGAACACGTTTAATTTTATTTTTGTCGCATTATATCGGATAATTATGATATGTGCGGACGCAAATTGGGGATAAGGGTGGGGGCTGAGTGGCGTTTATTTTGATTTCTGTTTGGTCGGTATTATTTTCTGGTCATTTACATTTTTATTCGATTTGTGAGGTCAAACTGTGTTATGGTCAGTCTGAAGGGTGACCAATTGACCATCATATACAGGGTGGAAGGGAAACCGACGCGAATGCTTAATACGTGGTAACCGTTTTAGCGTCGGGGTCCCTCCATCTTGTATGTTATTTGAAGGAAAGAAGTATTTATTATTTGAAGGTACTTGCCCGCACCCATCAGAATCACCCATGATATGTGGCACTATAACGATTGATGATCAGATTAAACAAATCTTCGTTTGATTGAAATCTGTTATGATAATCATTCAGTTACAAAAATTATGTTACAGATGATCTTCAATTAAGCACTGGTAACGTAATTTAACATTAAAATATAACTTTAATTCGTAATCGAGGAAGATTTAATTAGATTAAGAAAACAGACGCCGGCGATCCGTCAATGCCTTGTCACGCGCCATTTTTCTTGACAATCGCTCAAGTCAATATGTCTGCGCACAACACCTTGAAGTTCCGCCAGAGTGAATTGTGGGTAACTTCATTCAGGTCTACAGACGTCAGTTTAGTTTGCAATGTGAATCATAGATGGCGCCTTGCAAGGGTGCCGTCATTTTCTTTTCTACCTAAAGATGCGGTCAATCCGAGTCGACTCCGGGCCGGACCGCAGACACACCGAAGTTTGACAGATAATGTACAGAAATATCTGTCAAAGCCGGTCTGGAGTCTGGACCGCCCAGTTTGGCCGCACCTTAAATAATTAAAGAATCTTCAATCATTTCATCATAATTTCAAAATATTTCGCTTGCACTAACTCAAACTCAGAATTAATCACTCGACCTTTTTCGTATTTTTTGTTAACCGGTACCTTTTTTTTTTTTGTAAACACAAAAATTTGTCTGTATACTATTAAATAACGAAATATCGTTTATTCCTCTAATAAACTATTATAATAACTAATCACAAACCAAACTCGGTACAGTGTTCAAAGGAAGAAAAACAATATCACCTACGTATACAATAACGAGATAGTCTAAGAGCTAGCTCAGTACGTGTAGTCGCGGAGTTGGACATTGGTACAATTATATAATTCAGTTATACACTACACGCTGCGCTCATCTCAACTACGACCAGAAGAAGAATAAGGTCTCAGTGAAAGCGAGAAATGAATCATTGTTTTGATGATAAAAGTAACTTTTACAGTCTTTTTGGGTAAAGGCCCGAACATCGAAACAACCAATCGTTTCAAGGTGGTGGTTCCACCATCGTGTTACCCAGCATTATATTATGTGTGCCCAGCAACTGGGATGTGGAGGTCAGATAGGCAGTCGCACCGTGTAAAATACTAGTATTCAGCTGCATCTCGTTAGAGTGGAAGCCGGCTCTAACATGATTAAGAAAAGGCTTGGTAGATGATTCAAGTTTATCACTATTGCTATTACTATAAATCACTCCAAAAACTGTAAATCGGGTAGACAGATAGCCGAATGAACTATAATACTAGTACTATACTAATATTATATTTGATGACACCGTAAATACGACTCATAAAAAATACTGGTATTCAGTTGAATTTGATTGGACTGGGAGCCGACCCCAATATACTTGAAAAAAGGCCAGGCAAATGACGATCACCATCATGATCAGGATACCTAAATATTTTCGCTTACGTAATTTCTCTCTCATCCTAGTTTGGCTAATATCTGACCTCAGTTTTATGTTTCTGCCGCTTCTCGCTACCACTGAGACCCCACCCTTAGGCATTTGCCATGCTTGTTAATGTTAATAGGGAATCTGAATTCACCGTGCGATCGCTTTCCAGCTTACTGAATATCCATTTCAAGCGCATTACTGTATTTAATGCATCTATAATAATATTAGGTAATGTCGTTACTCGATTATAGGTGGTGTACGTTGACAAGACTGCTCAAGTCGTGTTAGCAAGTCAAGTGTGTGATTAGTTTTGTTCTTGACTGAGAACTACATACCTACATAGCACGATTACCTAGGCAACGTCAAGACAATCATAACGCAATAATCTGGATCTATTCAAAGTTCGAGTGAATCAATTTCTTCTAGGCAAGCGTGCTCCACCCTAGGCGGCGTCATCGCTTTACATCAGGCGAGTTGGGGCCAAACACAACCCTATTTAGAAGAAAAAAAACGCAGATTTCAGTGGGCTATAGGTTTTGCTTCTCTTTCGAAATCTGTCACTGAAGTGAAACGTCTGAACAGCAAAGAAATCATTAGTGGAAAACATTAGTGAACCGATCTAATGATGTTGGATTGGAAGCACTCGCTTACCCAATGATAGAAATATTTAAAGAAAGGTGCAGATGAATGTTGATTCCTGTGTCATTTTGTCGACGTCGCGTCGTCTGAACGTGAAAGGAACAAAAATAAACAATCAATCACTGGGCAGTTTTAATTAATTCTAATCAAAAACTGATGACAACAATAATGCCTAATGGCATGTTAGTTCTACATTCAACTACCAAAAGGAGAAAACGACGAATCTTCTTTTAAAAAGTACGCTTACTCGTCACATACGTTTTGGCAATTTTAGACCTTTACGTCTTAGATTTAGGAACAAAAACTCCGTTATTAATAAAATTGGGGCAGTTTTTAAGACAATTTAGTTTTTTCAGCTAAAACACGTTCATTATATTTCCTGACTTAACACGATATCGAAAGAAACGAATTTGCCACGAATAAAGTTCAAAAACATTTTCCATGATTGTTATATAAGTTTCACATAGCACATCTAAAAGACTAACCGCTAACTTCACATTTACATAAGTTGGAGTACATGAGGCAGCAGGCTGGGCCACGCTGGGCCACGCTGGGCCAATATCGGAGTATCTCAGGACGAACTAACGACACAACTTCGCCACAGCGGGTTAACAAAGAAAAGTTTCGGGCGAAACGAAACTGTCAACTACAGGTATCGGAGGAGTTTCGTGTTGCTGGCACACAAGTTGGGGATACCGATGGCTTAAATAAATAACAAGATTTTCATTAAAAAAACATCAAAATTGCAGCCAAAAACCTAATTTCTTTCTTTATCGTGTGGTTAGTACCTAACCTGGTGTCTGAGTTTTTATGCCGCCCATGGGCCTCTGACTTGGCTTGTAAGGTATGGTAAGTCGTTTCTACATTAAAGATAGATAGACTTAAATTCTGACACCTCTATCTATGATGTCACATACGAATTATGCATCTACGCGACGTCACATAAAATCCTGCTTCTCGCAAGCACTGTCATCCGTGCGAATAACATAATCATATTCAAAAACAATCGTCCGGTGGTAGCCCAGCAGACACAACATCTGTGTGGTCCGAGGATACTCCCTTTTCAATGGATATTGGAGAACTTTATACTCTGCTCCTCATACCTTTACACTGGTGAACTCGACATCAGTAAACATCCAATATCTTAAATAAATTTCAGTTTATATATTTTACTACACACAGTTTAGTATGAATGAATCATCATCTGCCTAGCCTTTTCTCAACTAAATTGGGATCGGCTTCCAGTATGATCGGTGCATCTATTTAGGCAAATAAAATATTAAATCGGTATTTTACACGTATGTTCCTAGGTATGATACGCTGTCAAAAAACTCCTCTATTCCTGTACCCCTTTACACGAAAAGACGTCTGCACGATAGTTCAGAGTCTGCCACGATTTGTTTAGACTTTTTCCGAGGTGCAAGCCTGAAGTAAATTGTTTTCAAACTAATATAAATTCGTCTCCAATACCCCGTGTTTATCGGAGGAAATTATTTACTTTATTTATTTCTTGAAGGTGTAGCGACCTTTTTAGTTCGGAAAAGATGGCTGTTTGTTTAGTGAAATGTCTATTGAATGTTTTTTTTCAGTTACGTTTTTTTTCAGGAGGATTTCTCATTTGTTTTGGTGTTTTTTACTTAACAAGTAAAACAGAAACGTCGCGTCGCTTGTTATTGAAAAAAAACAAACCCTGTTTCTCGATTAACAAAAAGCAACTGAAAAACCTCTTGATCTTCTTATTCGTGTCGCTGCGCTGGCACGACAATGTTTATATTTTGTTAGCCCAAACCTTTGCTACTTCCACCGCGTCGTCAGTGGGGCAGCGCAAAGGTCACTTGGGCTGCATGTTTTTGGGCTAAGAGGGCAGGATAGGAGATGGAACATAGTTTGTGACACAGCTCCACAACCACACCCCGCTGCTGTTTCATTGCGGTCGCCGCCCCACTTAACGAGGTTGGAGTTACATCTTTCAACTTGAGTTCGAAGACGATTCAAGGATTTCAACTTGGACCGCGGAAGGTTAGACCCTGCAGGAAGATGCTCACTTGGTGATAAGTAGTGAGTGGGAGGGGCAGCTATTTTCCCACAGCTTATATCGGGCGTCGGCCGGGTCTCCCGATAAGGACGATGCGGTTTTTAAACTGTGCCTTCTTTAAGCCGTTGCTTTGGCAGTTGGGCGTCGTATAATAGGTGTCTGCTGTCTGACTCCTGTTTGTGTTTGTCTACTGTGCTTGCGACTTCTCTTCGGACATGTGGAGGCGCTATAGTTATAGTTCTAGCTGGAGCTGTTTTGTGTCGCCGATTTGATCACATTCAAAACAGACCGAAGAAACGTAATAAAAAAGGTTAAGTCGACTAACACAATACAAGAAATCATACAAAAAGAAAAAGCCAACACTCGTTGAAAACAGTCTAAATAATTTACTCGACCGCAATCCATAAAAGAGAGGTGCATTTTTTGTCCCGCACCAAAATGTTTCCCGTATTTTCTATTCAGATTCGAAAAGAGCTTCTATGCGGGACAGTGCTGGTGTATTTTTTAATCTTTTTTCCACACTTACGCTAGATTTGGAGCAGTGTGTGGCGTTACTAGTGCAACTCACTTGTTGAAAATCCAGTGACAAATATGTGAGTCATCATCATCATTTCAGCCGAAAAGTCCACTGCTGGACATAGGCCTCCTCCAAGAAGGGGGGTTTTGCCATAATCGCCACGCTTGGCAGGCGGGTTGGCGATCGCAGTATGGTTGTTGTAGAATCAGAGAATGCTTCTGCCCATTCTCTGGTAAGTCCCTTAGTCCCTTGTTCTGTATGGTGTCCGGACGTAAAGAATAGCACCATCCCATATCTTCCCGTGGGTGTCGTAAGAGGCGAATATGTGAGTGAGTGGAATAAAAGGAGTTTGTATTTTTGTTTTTACTCAAGCCCTTGAATTATTATCATGTTCGAAGGCTCCAGGATGGAGCCGGGGGAATCATGGCTCCGCCGAGAGCTGATATGCCAACAGCGCAATCATATCTTGGAATTCATTTGAAGGTCTGATGGTGTAATGAAAACAAGCATTATTGCCATACACCTAGTAAACTAGAAAGACGTTGCTGCCTTAATAACTTGACCCTTTTATAACCTCAAATATTCTATTTAGGCTTTCATCAAACTGTCGCTTAGTGCTAATGAAAACGGATATTATTGCATAGCGTCCCATTGACTAACAAACAGACATGGTTACCAATAGTTTGCAATTGATCTATAGTTAACTAATCGACTACCTTGCTAAGTCAATTATCAGGATTAGATCAAGATTAACTTGGTATTAGATTTACAAATTTGCACAGCCGGTCAATGCGCATAATCTCCGCCCATTGAATTACGGATTAACGCTCAATTTGCGTAAAGGTTGAATAATCACGGGCTACGGGTCGATGATTTTATTGCGTTATTATTCATTGTAGCAATGACGTGGTGATTGAAAGCAATGACCTGGTGATAAGGTCTTTGATATAGTATTATGGAATGTTTTCTTATATTTGATTCTTAGGTCGTAGCTAAATACTAACAGCTGAACAAGGATTCTTCAAGGTTAAGTAGCGATGACCATCCACATGTGACATCCACCAACCAACGCCGGATCCACGTGGTCGTATATAGTCCACTCGCTTTCACACCGAGAGGAGGCCTGTGTCCAGCATTGGGCACGTGCATATCAAATCAAATCTGTGTGGTCCTTTCTGCAAAAGACCATCTCAGACACTTATCTGCGTAGTCCTCATGTGAGTTGACCAAGATTATATCAAGAGAGACTATGACCTCTGAGCTGGTTTCGTCTGTTTCTTTTCAGTAGTCAGGTACGAAGCACCGGCCCCATCTAGTTTAAAAAAAAGTCGACGTGTAAAAGTGTTTGTAAAAACCTATTTGCAAAATAAACATCACTTATCATAATAAACCAGTGGGCTGATTATGCTATGCTAAATAGTGAGTATAGCAATATTATACCAATTGGTATATATTATTGTACTATCCAAAAACTTCACAAAAACATTATCTTCCAATCCGAATAAACTGCGTTAACCGTACAAAAAAAACCAACAGTTACAAAAATCCTATCAATTACAAGTTTGAAATTTCATCGGAGAAAAATCCAATATGTTTGTTCGGTATTTTTTCCGCCAATAGTAATGGACGCGCACTGCCCACTGTCTCGTCGTGTTTTATTTATCCTTCAATCATTGATTCCCTTTGTACTGTTCCGAATTTCCAATGGACTTAGCTTTTTACGGCCAGTGTTTTAATATTGCTGGGATATATTCCCGGTGAAAATAAAATTGAAATTATAAATTTACTTACATGTATATAACATTAACTCACGCCTTTTTCCCATGGGGGTAGGCAGAAACTGCAAAAGATCACCTGCTGCTACGATCCTTATACAACATTAGTTTTAGTATCTGGAAACCTGAAACACGTGTCTAGTATTTTTATGTAAAGAATCTATGTATAAAATTTCAAAACTGTATCATGAAAAATCACAAAGTTATAAGCTTGTTTTGTTACCTAGTTGTCCGCACAAAATCGTGGTCACCACGCAGCGTGCGCCTCCTGCGTCATCTTGAGCTCATTGATAATAATAATTTGGCAGTAGGTACCTTAATTATTGCGATAGGTACTTAAAGTCGTTCGGTGTCCAACTTTTAACTTTTTCAAATATTTTTGGGAAAAAACATAACATGGTTTAAAAATTATTGAAATCGATTCAGTTACTTATTCTGAACAAACTATATTCAGGTTTCGCATATACTAAAAATAATGTTGTATAGGTACTCCTTTTGCCTCGTCTACGTTCTTACATTCGATCATTCAAGCTCGCCAGCTGCGAGTACCACACATCTGACCTCACTGCAGAACCAATAAGGTCAGTGTCTGTTCTTCTAGAGCGTCCCCTCCCGGCGTGGCCACTCACATCTGTCTTGTACGCTTTTCACTCATCCTGTCAACATAACCAAACCATTTTTAACAATTTTGTCAAAGCATCTTTTTTTAATTCACAACGTTGTCGTATCAACATCTTTCTTAATTTTTTCGCAGTGTTCATTCTACTGGAAAGTAGAATCAAAATAAAAAATCTATAAAATGATTGGCTAAACGAAAACGGACGCACAGAATGATCGAGGGTTAGCTCTAGCCTCCCAGATTTGGTCCAATACATATCCCCTCCCGTCCCATTCCCCCTTGGAGGTCTTTCGTCTGAAAGTCTAACAACCTGTCTGCATCAACATCATCATTTCAGACCGGAATCACTCACTGCTAGGCCTGCTCTTTCTTCTGCCACGTCGTTTCATGCATTTCTCATCTAAAACCAGTCATACCGGAAGGTATTGTATCATCCATTTAGGGTTGTGGAGGTTGCTCCATGTAAAATACTGGTATTCAAATGTATCTGGTTGTTTATTGGAGGAAGCCAATCCCAAATTTTTGGGGAAAGACTAGGCAAATCATGACGATAAAAAAAAAATTAAATAAATCTGTCTAAAATGAAGTTTTTGTATTTTTTCATACTATCCCTGTATACTGGTTGGGAATTTAGGATGGTCTAAAAGTGTATCAGGCAGTTTAGATCTAAATATATTATGTCGTATTTTTTAAAGTTATAAATATTCTTCGTTTGTTGTTTACAAACCTGTGCGTATTTATGATGTAATCTGAATTTCAAAATGCTTGCATGGCTTGAAAAAAAATATCAGCTGCCCCACACATTTATGGTCGCTTAACTCGAAAATGTAGGAAAAAGCTTATATTTTTTTCGTAGTAACATGGTTGGTCGTATCAAATTTATTTATTTTCGTGAGTAGGTAATACTAAATACCCTTAAAGTATTGCCCACGTTTAACCAATCGATAAATATGAAACAAAAAAAAACATTTTAGTTACACAACCGTGTCAACGTGCAATAAAAATGTGTAGATAAGTCTATATTATCCTACAATATATTTAAATCGCATTTATTAAAAATAAAAACAAATCAAAACTTTTTAAAATCGCCTCTCCACCAACACCGCCCCGGAACCTCGTCTGAACTTTCTTCCGCTACATCCCCTCACTAATCCCTAAACCCCGATCTAATTTTCCAAATTTTTCTCAGCTGCACCAAAGTACACAGTACAGAGTATACATCGTAGTCGTAGAGTACACACAGAGTATACAGAGAGTACACAGAGAGTACACAGTCCGGTCCGTAGCCGCTAAGTAGCATGGCACTCAGCGCTCGCTACACGATCTACCGCTAAGCTTATTTCGCCCGCTTTGGTTTTATAAAACTGGGTAAATTCCAACACAAAATACTTCGATGGTGGATATCTTGTGCGTGCATGGATGTGGTATTTTTGTAGTAATACTCTGGGAAGACTGCGAAGTTCATTAAATGCAAGCTTTATGAGACTAGTTTTAAGGTTGGTATTAGTAGAGGAAGGTCAAAGAAATAAAAGAATAAAAGACTCTGTGAAGGATGATATTGCTAGTAAGAAGGTGACTGAAAAGATGGCGATTAATAGAGAAGCATGGAAGAAGAAGATATGCTGCGCCGCCACCAATAAAATTGGGCAGAAAAATGATGATGATGATGATGATAGACATTAATTATCGTGTTCGTGTTCCACTATGACATGAGATACATTGATTCATCATACCAGCTTTGTAAGATAAGTTGAGTTGTTACCTACATCATCACTATCAGTACATCACGGTGAATGGTCAGCCCTTATAAAACAAAGCTGAAATCGCTAACACAAAGTGATTCGGAGTGGTGATAATTCTTATTTCGTATTTGCATGAAAAGATGCCTTCGTTCTGCATCAAACGACGCACCAAACACGTGGACGTATCTTTGCTTTGTATGTTGGAGGTCCTAAGGTCTATTAAATCAAACAACCAACTCGATCGAATGTACTTTAATCAATGAATAATGGGAATATATTTTATAATTCGCATTAGAATAAAGTGCTTACTTAGTTTAAAATTATACTTATATTCTAAAGGAGCGTACCGACTGCGTTATGTACTATTAGGGAGCATACATACACTACATAGTGTACTGCGACTGCGGTCCACGGTAACGCTACGCATGGATGCGTCGCTAACAAATGAACCGCGATCTAAGCAGATTCAGCTGTATACCAGTAGATTACATGGGGCGACTGCCTAACTAACCTCCATATCCCAGTTAGTACTGGGGAATACGAAAGCCCTTGGTGAGACGTTGTCAAATAAAAGTTCCGCACAATCGTAATGAAAAATTATCAACTGCCACATCCAAAAACATCATGAATTTCGTTCCAAGCTCGTTCACCACCTCCCCTAGAGTCCGCTGGCTGAATGAAATTTCAGTAATTTGGTAAAGCGAATGCTAGGTACGGGTCCCGGGCGGGATTTTCTTACAATCCGCGCTTTGTTTTCAAGTCTATTTGAAGCGGAACGCCCAAAATTAGCTGACCTACCCCTCCCTGCACACATTAATACTTAGCCGGCGAAAGAAATGAAAACCAACAGACCACCGGAGGTCATTCGAATTGGTCATAACATTTTCAAATTATGCGGTTGACTTGTAACTTACTGTTTCAACATTAGAGGTGATAATTGCTTGGTAAATAAAGTTAATAAGTTTGCTAAGCTTTGAATATTATCTGTTTGCGCAGATTAAGAATGTTGCCATTTCGATGCTCGTTTCCCCGTCGTTATGATTTTGAGTTGCTGCGATACAAATATTTGCATAATTTTCTTATTTCATCAGAGATTTAGAGTACTTAAGGATTTTGTCATTTAAATTTTTCCAGGTCATCTGGGAAATCTGTGGGATTCTTCAATTTTATGTTTGTTTAATAATTTCCTTTTCTTAGTGAATGACGTTGAATATTTATTATGCCTAAATAAATATTTGAAAGCAAAACACAAACTTGACAAATATCGCTTCAAGTTTTCAAAGCGTAAACTATGAATAGCAAAATGTGATGTTTTTTTCTACTATATCAGAGTAGGTAATGTTTTTCAGCTTCTTTATATAAATACTCAATTATAAGCCTATATTGTCCAACAATGCGAGCAAAGGCCTCCCTTCGCTCCATCCAATTTTCGCGATCTAACGCGATTGTAGGCCATTTCTTTAAGATTTACAAAAATACTCAATATATTTATTTAATTCCACAATGTGAACTTAGGTAGATTTACAAAGACATGATGAAGACATTGTGGACCTTGTCGGGCATAGCCAAGTAGGAGAAAGGATAACTTGACAATTTTGTATTAATAGTTAAGAACCGTAGTTAAACACTGTTTTAAGCTTTCACGGTTTACAACTAAACTTGTACTGTCACTTACAGGATATCTTCTGTGATTGTCAACCAACCCGCGATCATGGCGCATGCAACAGCGCCGAAATATCGGGAGCTTAAAACAATGAACAATCACGGAAGATATCCCGTAAGTGACAGTACGAGTTTAAGAACCGCAGTTATTTAGAATTACCAATTTGTTCTTTACCGCACTCATTTTGTTTTAATTACCCGGCCTTTTAGCTGGTGGTTTCCACCAGCTCGGAATCCGAAATGAAATGCAAGTCCCAACAGCAGAGAATTTTACTCATCCATTAAATCAATAACACAATTTATTAGCAATATCCTTCGCGTTTTACCAATGGGACTTTAGTTATGGAGGTAGAAGGTTGTATTCACTCCTTGAACTAGGGCTGGCAACCTAGAAATATTAACCACGTGTATTGCCTGGATTGTTCTAAAGATAAAATGGATTTATAAAAATGTATCATTTTGTGCTACAAGAATCTTCTGATGCGCGAATGAAAATGACTACCGTTCTTGGTAAACATTGATTAATGTGTTTGTGAATAATTGGATTGAAAAAACTAGTTATAATTTTGGCGACGTACATCTTTTTTTAAATTTTTTTAACAATTTTTGTACACACTAAATACAGAAAAGATCACGACAGTGCTGAAAAAATTGTGGCAAACAGTCTAAATGTGAAAGGACTGTATGTATAAATTTTTATGTATTTAGAAGAACAACACAGAAACAATGAACTTGCTTTTCGTCGATATGACGCACACAAATTCAATAATAGCAACACAACAAAAACCTGACACTGATAGCAAGTTGAAGTTCTGTTTCTTATATTGAGGACATTCGACACTGCATAACATCACGCCTGTAGTCCCAGAAGGCGTAGGCAGAGGCGTATGTTTAAGTAGCACTATACTTTCGCAAAAAAAAACCTTTTTGGCATTAAAATAGTTTTTAATACCATTATTGGTGACAGAAATATTACGTTTATACTCGTACATAGTAAACTCATACTCAAAGTATTTATTTCAATTAGACAATTACAGGCATTTTTTAATGACAAAACAAAAGAATAAAGCTACAAGCTGGAGTTACAAGCTTGAAGTTATTATGTCGAAGTCACAACGCATAATAACTTGTGAAAGTTGAGTTGTCTATTCCAAACCGTAGATCTCTGTGGAGAAGAATGGGTGGGAAACTCCATGGACACTCTTTTAAATCAAAATATCTTTACAAGACCTTGATTACAGCATGCATGTTGAGATTATACAAATATGCGAGAACGAAGTAGAAAGACGTACACATTAAGACGTCCGGAGTAAAAAAGATTAATTCAACATTCCAAAAATAAAGTACCAAATTAAAATAATACGTGGCAGCTAAGAGATGACCAGTCCCAGCTGACAGCGACCTTTAGTACATAACAATAATATGTATTCTTCAATATGTTTTTCGCTGTATGACCGCTCAGATCTGCATTACTTTATCGTCGAATTTTATGCGGCGGTCACCATCATTTAGTTACAGCATTTATCCCGGAACGTTCATGTCTAATAGAGAAAACTTAGAAATATTCTTTCAAACAGAAATAGGTGTCTAAAGTGTCTGTTCATAATTTGTGTGTATCACTACATAGTATAAAACAAAGTCGCTTCCCGCTGTCTGTCTGTCCCTATGTATGCTTAGATCTTTAAAACTACGCAACGGATTTTGATGCAGTTTTCAGTAATAGATAGAGTGATTTAAGAGGAAAGGTTATATATATATATATATATATTGCACCCGTGCGAAGCCGGAGCGGATAGTGAAAGTAATTACGGTACTTATAACAAAAACACATTTACTTAAGCTTTTAAATATTTACTAAACATAACACATATATCAGGGAATTCCACTTGTTCCGTGAAACTACATTATTAAAACTACCGTTGTAAAACATCCCTTTGGACTCTTCAGCCCAATCGCTCACTTATTTCTTTACATTAAAATATTCTTGACAAAGATGAATCGTGGTTTCAGCCAAATTTAAATTAAGGATATTTAACCTCTACAGACTAGAACCTAGTTTATTTTATATCATACTAAAGTGAGTTTTTGGTCTTGCGGTTAAATCATAACCTTTTTATCACAACTTCACGCTTGCGTTCCCAAATGGGGTTTGACAGAAGTGTAAAGTACCCACATTTCGCCAGGGTTTATGGTGGCAAGTCTAATTCCATTAACATAAATCTAAACTTCCAATCCGGTACTGAGATTTTTTGTTTTAGAAAGTGGGAGCTTTTAGTAACTTTCACATCAAATATATTCATTTCTGACCCGGCAAACGTTGTTCTGCCATATAAATTATATCTAGTGAATATTTTGGTGTTAAATAAAAAAGTAACGAATGTATTGTAAGTGTGTGAAGATGGGATCTATGGCAGAAAGAGGAATGCAATATTCGTCTTGTCCCTTCCAGAAAATTAGCGGACATTGGAGAGCGTCGTATGAACGGTGTGTGTCGGCAATGAACTCCAGATTATAGTTTCATCTTCGAATCACGATTTCTCGCGTCGATGTGCGGTCGCCAACCATGATTCCAGCACCGTCGTCAACAGCAGGCGCATTGAATCTACGCACATGCTCTCCAGCTGGTGTTTTATCAGGATTGATGACAGTAGCGTGATTGTCACATTGCAATTTATGCATAGTGTGATATGAAGAATTTCAAAAATTAATTGTGCTCATTCAATAGGGGCGTCCAGTTCGCTGACGATGCGCCTGGCATTAGGCGAATTGAGGTTGTTGTAGCCGTAACGTGCATCCTCACGATTGATGTCCTTACCGCCCATGAAGTAGTTTTGTATGCCGAGAGGGAGGGAGGTGGGGTAGTTTTCATTTTCCTGTTCGTCGGACGTGTTTGAAATTCCAAAATAACATTCTGTTGTTGGTTAGTACACTGATCTTTATTGGTCATACCTACCAAATACACATTTTTTTTTATTAAAATCGATCGAGCCGTTTCAGAGGAGTGCGACCACAAACACCGTGACATGAGATTTTTATAAAAAAAAATTACTATACAGGCCTAAAATAATCTATTTCTATTCTATTCTATATATACATATAATAAAATCGTAGACTTGTCTGTACATTACCGATTTTTGCAAAAAAATCACTGGAAGGTGCGAGAAATAAGTAATAGAAAGTAACAAAATATTTTTTTTAATTTTTGTCTGTTTGTCGGTTTATCGGTTTATCGGTTTGTCGGTTTGTCGGTTTGTCGGTTTGTCGGTTTGTCGGTTTGTCGGTTTATCGGTTTGTCGGTTTGTCGGTTTGTCGGTTTGTCGGTTTGTCGGTTTTTCGGTTTGTCGGTTTGTCGGTTTGTCGGTTTGTCGGTTTGTCGGTTTTTCGGTTTGTCGGTTTGTCTGTTCGTTTGTGCACGCATTACGTAAAAACCCCTCATTGTATTCAAAATCGAAATATTACAAAGTAAGAAGCATTGTTGTGGGTATTATTTAGCGTTTATTTCATCAAAATCGACCAACGGACGCAAAAGATATTTATTTATAAAATTTTGTTGGTAACCTCATACGCGATTTCTATGATAAATTTAATAAATTACGTAAATAGGTTTTAGTGGTCGTAGTGTAGTCGGAATGTCTGAAAATTTATTTTGTTTTATTTTTCCTTTTGTTTTTACTCTTTGCACTACAAATTTGATACTGAAAGAGATGTTCAAATATGAGAAATCAAAATATATAAAAGCGAAAGCAATACAAAGCACCCAACAAAGTGCACTTTGAAAAAAGTTGTATAGCACCAAAATACACCGATTTTTAAGCCATATCGTCGCCTCAACGCCATTTAATTTTGTTTCGGACCTCTGCCGCCCAGAATTACAGCACCCAAAAGGACGCCTTGTGTAGTCATCAGTACATTATCACCTTTTAATCTGGCAGTCAGTTCTCACACATAACATAACATCACGCCTTAAAGCCCCGAAGGGTTGGGCAGACGTGTACCTAATCGTACATACACATTTCGCCAGTTATATTGAAGTCCCATGAAATAGGGGGTGAGCCTATTGACATCAACCGGGCACAAATCCAGATTCCGTGGCTGCTACTGAGAAAGTCCTGATGGGGTAACCCACATTGTTTAACGTTAAGTGGAAGAGCGGAATCACCTAAGGGTTGTCCATTAATTCGGTGAGGCGTTTAAAGCGGGGGGGGGGGTCGCGCTAAATATCACCCAATCTCACGAGGGAGAGAGGGGGTCTCGGCAAATATCACTGGGTTTAATTAAATAAACATGTTTCTCTAAAAAATTTGAGATGAGGGGGTCAAGCCAAATCTCACAACATCCCACCAAGGGGAGAGTGGCGTTGAAAAATTGCCTCACGTAATTAATGGACGCCCCCTAACACAAGCATAAATGGTGATCTCCAAATCATGTGTGTGACAACTTTATGTAATTGAAATAAACATGTTTTTTTTAACACTTTGCCCGACCCGGGAATCGATCCTCACGCTTAGTGACTACTTGCTTGCGACCACTAAACCAACGAGGCAGTCTCACACATGCACACCAAAATTTCCACGCGAATGAAGTCGCGGGCAACAGCTAGTAATAAAAATATGCACATACATGTATCAAAAGCAGAAAAGAATTAAAGGGCGTCAATAGGTTCGTCCGCATCGCTGTCAACGGGGAAAGTGCCCACAAGGCTGGCAGCATTACCACAAAAATGTTCATTTTAAGGCTGAAATTGTAGAGGCGATTGGCGGCGGCGACCTCTCGCGCCCGGCCCTGGTGCAAGCCATGGTCCGGAGCGAGAGGGAATGGGAAGCCGTCACCTCCTTCTGCGAAGCAGTCATGCTAGTGAAGGAGGTGGCGGAACGTGAGAGGGAAAGAGCCTCACGTCCCAGCCGCCGCGGGAGACGCCCTGGGCGTCGGGGGTCACGTGGTGGCCCCCGGCCACCGTAGGCGCGGGCCTGTGGACGGCGAGTTTTGGGCTAGCTCGCCGTCCGGCCGTCTTATGACGACAGGCCGTGTCGACGGCGCGTTCGTGTTCCACGCGCGCCTCAAAGAGATGTCAGCAACCACGTAGGGGTCCGCACGGGCCGATGCCTGCCAGGGCTGCGGGACTGTTCGAAAGAGATACCGCGGCCCTGGAACACAAAGGGCAAAGAAGGAACATGGATGGGTTTTAGTCAGTACAAGTCTGACACTCCCTTCCGCTCCGCCCCGAGCGGGGGGGTCATTTAATGATTTCCCATCCTAAAAAAAAAAAAAAAAAAAAAAAGGCTGAAATTGCAATTTTTTGAATGTATCTATTCCTAGTTTCCTTATTCTAATGATGACCGCAAAAGGTTTACGAACAAACGAAACCCCAATATACCTCGTTATAATGTCACCCCTAATCGTAAAGGGACCTTTGACCTTAGGGGATAAAAAGGGCCGATACCTAACAAAAGGTAATAACGGTATGTACAGGTATGTGGAGGATTTAGCAACAAAACTTGATACTTATCGACAGGAATTCAGTTCATTTATTGTTTTAAGGTAAAAAAATCCTATTCAAATGATTATAATTCTGTAAATACACATATTTGTGCACACATCGAGTAGTCATATCAACATGTAAACTGATACTGATCTATAAATTGCATAAAACGTAGGAAAAGGACCATGGGCATATTACTATAAACTCGGGGCTTAAAACAAACAGAATTGAAATATATCTTATATAGTAGCTTATAATCAAGTCTCAAGTTCGAAGCAACCACGTAGGGGTCCGCACGGGCCGATGCCTGCCGGGGCTGCGGGACTGTTCGAAAGAGATACCGCGGCTCTGGAATACAAAGGGTAAAGCAGGAACATGGATGGGTTTTAGTGAGTACAATTTACAATAAAAAAGTTTGAACCCAAGGCACGCACCTCTGATTTTTCGGATTCATGTTCGTATTGTAATAATTATCACTTGCTTCGGTGAAGGACAACATTGTAAGGAAACCAACATGCCTGAGAGTTATTTCTCGATGGTATGTAAAGCCAAGTCAGAGGCTCATCTCATGGGCGGCATAAAAACTCTGACACCAGGTTAGGCACTAACCACACGATAAAGAAGAAGAAGTAGCTTATAATGAGGACTAGGCATAAACCTCCATAAAGGGTCGCCACATTGACCTCCAGGTCCTGTGCTGCGGATGGGACACTCAAGGTCAGTCAATCATACAAAGCAAATTCTTGCACTTTTCTTCGCGACTTGGCACCCCCTGCGAGTGACCTTACTTATAAGAGTCAGCATTCTAACAACTGTTGTGATATCACAGCTACATGCAGTTCTGAATTAACGTGATTTTGCGATTTACTTTCCAAACATTTGTTTTTGGAAAAACAACTTTAATTCCTATATTTTAAGTTAAATTTCCATTACAACTTCATACGTTTTCATGACTTTTTCGATTGCTCTAGTCATTCTGAAATTATCTTAATTTACACTGCTATAAAGTTGATATTAATTTAAGTGGACAGATTAAGAGTTGGAAATAAGAAGTTGAATGGAGATTAGAAACCTTGCAGTAAAAAGTACAAGGTTACACTCGCTGGTGTTAGCACCCACGCTACCTAATGCTAGATTAAACGAGTAAGTTTTTGGTAGATGGGATAGTTCTTTGCTAGTACTTTTTCATAAAGAAATTTTCAGCAGCAAGTAGACTTTTATTTATTTATTTATTATAGTAAAATGGCAAATTAAAAGTTTTACTGTTGAAATAACTTTAATTTTAGTGTATTGTTCACGTCACCTTTTCGGAAGCCTTTGAATTTATGATACAGAGCAAACATTCTAATTCACTGCTGCTACGCCGTAGCTGTAGCGATGATTTTATAAGTGCTACGCGATCGTAGCAAACCGCTACGCGACGTAAGCAGTCATAGCAAACCGCTAAGCGACGATTTTTCTTTCATCAACTTTATCAGTGAATCGTAGTAAGTAAGTAATATATGATCGAAGCAGGTGGGGTTCCATGATTTCTTCCGAACCCCATATTGCCGTGTCTGGTAACCCGCGATGGTTTGTGTTGGTATGTTTTAGTTATAAGCTTTTATTTTTCAAAATAACGATGTTTTGAATAAAAGCAAAAAAAAATGTGTTTTAATATCAAAAATCATTTATTTAAAAAAAAACCACTTTAATTTATTTGGGAGTATGGAGAACAGGGTGCAAAGTTCTTCATCCCCCATAGAAAAGGGAGGATCCTCCGACCAGGGTGTCTGGTGGGCTATTGCCCGACAGTTGTTGTCGGGTTCTTCTGTATACAACATTATTTTAGTATATGCGAAACCTGAATATAGTTTGTTCAGAATAAGTAACTGAATAGATTCCAATAATTTTTAAACCATGTTATATTTTTTCCCAAAAATATTACAAAAAGTTAAAAGTTGGATACCGAGTGACTTTGAGTAGCTATCGCAATAATTTAGGTACCTACTGCCAAATTATTATTATCAATGAGCTCAAGACGACGCTGGAGGCACGCGCTGCGTGGTGACCGCGTTTTTGTGCGGACAACTAGGTAACAGAACAAGCTTATAACTTTGTGATTTTTCATGATACAGTTTTGAAATTTTGTACATAGATTCTTTACATAAAAATACTAGACACGTGTATCAGGTTTCGCATATACTAAAACTAATGTTGTAGTCTTAAGTCGCGAATAACTTTACTTACGCGATGTATACGTATTTCTCAGTTTAGTTCATCATCTGTGTCATAGATGGCGCTGTGGTACTTTTTGTTCTATGTTGTTAAATAATACATTTCTATTATATTTCACAGCACGGCAAACTAAAAATTAAAATTGTTAGTGCCGATCGACTTGGTGTAAAATAATTTTTGCTTCACACTTATTTCCCTCGAGGGCTCTGTCAGTGGCTACGTGAGATGCCACGGCCAGTAGAACATATTGCTTTAACCTACTTCGACAATAGAACCTAACATTCTATCGGTCAGTGTAACTTTCACAAAATACTTTATTTATTTTCGGTGGAGATGACTGCATTTACCTATGGCCTGAATTAATTGGCCAGGAGAATCCTGCTTCTTGCTTAACCCTGCAAAGGTCGTTAACCGGTGTTAGTGCATAAGAAAAATGTACTCGAAACGCTGGTAAATATATTCGTTGAAACCGTAGAAGTTCTACGAGAAGAGGACGATTTGTAGCTTCTTTTAAATCGGCTGACGGGTAAATTAGTTATACTATTTGGTTACACTATAATCAGCTTAGTGGTTAACTTTATTGTGCATGCTGTGGTCTCCTATAAGTGAAGGAGTACACCTAAGTTTAGTAATGATTATTGCTGTTCATTATTTAGATGTATTGATTTGTGCATATTTTGATGGGAGATCCTAAATCAACAAATAAAATTAAAATATTAAAGAAATCTTATTCTGGCATCGTCTGCAAGTCATCTTTAGGTGCGAGTGGAGTGTGGAAAAAAAACAATAATAAAAGGACATAACATACATGAGTTGTCATGTTGTGGTCGGAAAAAAGAAAGAATATTTGATTCTTTATCTAGCCAAAATGTTACATTTCTAGTTCACATACAAAGACAAAAATATGGTTAAAAGAATGAGTTCTTTGACCTAGTTAATTAAATATTCCTTTGTGTTAGAAGACAACACAGATGTTAAAATAATGTTATTAGGAAATCGGCACAATACCCCAAAACCGTTCCATAATGCTAAATTATGTACTTATTCATTTTATTTGCTTTCCACAATGTAGGTAAAACGTGTTACAAATAGGCTTACAGCTAAGAACAATATTATGGACCCCGTTAGGCACAACAATATGTTATGTCACCTCTTCGACCTACTCTTTGCCCACCAACTCTATCAAATGAGCAAGTGAATGCGTCGAGCTGGATTACAGAACGTAGTAACACGCAGCCTTGGAACCCTTGCGGCTAGGCCAAGGACTCGTAGCAAGGATAATCGTCCCAGCTTTGTAGATAATATACAGGCCATTGTTAAGCCACTCGGTACACAGCTATTGAAACAAGAATATAACGGTTATGGACACGTAAATCAATCGAGAGATGTATCTTTAGGACATCCACATTTCGCCAGTTATTTTTAAGTCTCTTGTAATAGGGAGCGAGCCGTTTGCCGTCAACCGGGCTTAAACTCAAGAGATCAAGAGAAAAAGAGATTGAGGTCAAGAGTAAGCTCATACAGACTAAAAAAAAAAAAAAACTGAAACTCCGATTTAGTACTCAGGTATTACTGGAAAACTCTTATAACATTTTGACTGACTTGGGAATTGGAACCAAGATCTCACGCTTAGCGGTAGCGTTTTCGGAAGCTGTCAGGATGATGATAGATAATGATGCTAAAATTAAACCTATAAGTCTGAATGAAGTTTATTTTAAAAACTTTCAAACACTGCTTAGTCACAAATATCTGTAAATATATTTCAGTCGTATAACGGTTTTGAATATCACGTACACGTGCCAATGTAAAAGAATATCGTTTTCTCGACGATCCACGTGGAAAGGCCTCGTGCTTTGATACTGCTTACACTTTTAAGTAACTGTCCTAACGATAGATACATTTTACTTGTAAAATATATTGCAGATTGAACCTTAATGTACGCATAACAGGAAATGTATTAAGTATGCACGTGGTGTAAAGGTTTAGGCACACTGAATTGTATCCCTTTGAAATGCATGAATATATTTTTGAGTTTATTAAATATAGGCTTTGAGAGTTCGCAACTGAGGAACTATGGTGTCAAATCGTATCGATTTCGCGACAAAAATCTGTTTTTCTGTATATTTATTTATATTAGCATAGCTTGACAAAATGTAGAATATATGTGCGAGATAATTTAATTTTTCGAAATTAGAAATAATTAAAGGCATTAATTGTATTTTTTAAGTCAACTTCCGATTTATAAAAAGTATTGTATTGACTTCTCGTTACGCGCCGCTCCCCACCTACCGATCGAGTTGAGTATAAAACAAGGTGCGCGGCGCTCGACGGATCAGAAGTTGTCTAGTAGCAGACACGGTACGAAGGTGCTCTGAACTGTCAGGTAACGTTGAGTTAATTATTACTTTATACTGTTACTATGTTGGTTGCTTTGTTGATGTGATAATTAAGTTACTTATTTATTGAACGGCTATTTAAATTGTGTATTTGCTGTATTGTTTTCTATTTTGCTTATTCCATGCCTTATGCTTCATGCTATTATGTATTTTGGTGTGAATATAGTTGTAGAATTTATGCATTAGTTATTTATTTAATAGTCCATATAATATAACTATGTACTTCCTTATGGAAAATATATCAATTTGATTTATTTAACAATTTCTTTCGTATTATTTCTTCCTCGTCTCCCACATCAGAAGTGGGATTCTTCTCATTTCTACTGCCCACTATTTCATAAATCCCCTCAATTTTATTTTTTTCTGTTGTGATTTTAATAGTTGCATTTTTTTATGTGTGTAGGTACTTGTGTTGAGTATCACTGGTATACGTTTAATCGTGTGTTAGTCGGTTAGTTTGCAGTTTTTTCAGTTGTCTTGGGAAGTTAGGATGGCAGACCGCAAACGCGATAATAGCATAGTCGCAGTCGCCGCGGCAGCCGCGATAATAACTCGCGTCGTGACTATAGTTCTCATCGTGACCGTCGCGTTTCACGTCGCAATAGTCAAGAGCGGCAAAATAGTAGGCACCGCGAGCGGTCCCCTAGTGAAAACAACACGTTAAGGCTTGAGATACAAACGATGATGTCTCGCCTTAAAGCGCTAGAAGACAAATAGATGGCTTCACCATTACCAGTGCGTTCATGTGACCGTGATAAAACTTTAGTGTCTGATAGAGTATGTGATCGACGGGCATTGCGATGCCAGCGGACACCGTCGCTGGAACGTAATATGCTACGATCGCCGGGTCGAATAGAATCGCGTAGTGTGCGTCATTCGTCACCACCGGAGCGTCGCCGCCGTTTAGTTAGGAACGAGAATGAAAACTCGAATTCGGTACAAACTACGGTAACCGATCGTATCGTGGATGCTATTCGATTAATTAATACTGCGGGTAGATCTCATCACTTTTATATTCCGAACTTTGATCATACCTTACATAATATTGATTATTGGTGTGCGAAGGGCGACCGCGCTAAAGTTTTAAAACAATTGGAACGATTTCGAATCCTTGTCGCGTATCGGTAATTGTTTGAAAGGTGACGCTCGATTATGGCTTAACGAATGGATAAGTAATGACCGTTCGTGAAGAAACTTTAAAAAATAATTCAAGCCTTTGTGCCCTAGAGTACCGGACATCGCGAATATATTATATGACGTTATGACCAAGAATTCCGATAGCTATTCCACGTATGCGGATTACGTGCGCCGGTCGGTACTTCGTTTACAAATAGTGCGGGGACTTAGTGACGAGCTGATTTCGGCGATAATAATTCGCAGTGTCACTGATCCCAACATCAGAGCGTCGGCAACTAACGCCAAGCTGTTGCCCAATGACTTAGTGGAATACTTTTCGATCTACGTTAAGCCAAATAACACTAGTACGTCAAAAAGTGCCGCGTTCCGTTCTGCAAGAGATAAACAAACTACAGATCTTTCTCGTAAGCGTAATCTAAGCGACATTAAGTGTTTTTCTTGCGGTGAATTAGGACACAGACAGGCAACGTGTACTAAGAAACCGAGAACTGACCAACAGGCTAGCGGTTCGTCAAATAATTCCTCGACTAACCCTACATCCGTTTCTGTACCAACTAGGTCTGACTTTTGTAGGAAACCGGGTCATAAAGTCGAAAATTGTTTCGCTAAGCAGAGGTCGGAAGCTGCAAACAAAAGTATTGTTAATTTCTGCAATGAGTTTGTAAACACCAACAATAGTGATGTGGTTGTAGCGATTATACAGGATGTAGTGGTTGATATTTTGATTGATAGTGGGTCCACTATATCCTTAATTTCGTCTTCGTTGCTTAGGCATTTTAAGTGTTCACGTACATAACAGAACTACGCCTGTTAATGTTTTGATTTCAGGAACTTCAAAATGAACTCAGAAGATTCTAAAACGGGTCAGGCTGAGCGGTCACAAGCTGCTTCAGGGTCTGCGCCAGCATTTCAAGACCAGTATACTGGTAGGCATCCATCACCGATCCTTAGACAAAGAGCGTCGCATCCACCTACTGGCCGTTATGCAGACGTCAACGGCAGGAACACTGCGTCCTCATCATCCACGGACGATGCAGTTCCTGGTGGTTCCACGGCCACGTGCGACAGTCGCGAATCAAGGACAGTAGAGTTTGTACCTCTTAATTTTATGCAAAATATGATGCAGGAAATGTTGACTCGTTTGATAAACACTACCGCTCAAGCTTTTAACCCACCGAATGTGCGGCCTAATCCACGAAAGCGAAGTCTTGAGCATATTTATGTCCCTGCTTTTAATCCCGACGATCGGACCGATACCATACAAGTTTGGTGCCGAAACGTCGAAGAGCTCCAAGCTGAGTATGAACTCTCTGATAGAGAGCTACTAAACTTGTCTCGAAACCACTTACGTGGACGAGCCGCCGAATGGGCTCGTCGTAATTATTCAAGTTTAATTAGGTGGTCAGAACTTAAAACTGGTCTTATCGAAACCTTTGCAGATGAGGCTCGTTACTATGACGACCTGACGCTGTTCATGGAGTATACCAGCGAGCAGGCCAGCAACTTCGTCTGAGTACGCAACCCGAAAATGGGAACTGGCAAAGAAGGTGATTGGTGTGGAGATGACTGAGCAACGCCTCGTCGAAGCATTAGTTCGGGTATGTCTGACTTTCGTATTCGTTCTGATTTGTTACGACTTACACCTAAAAATATAATTGAGTCAATCCAACAGGGTACCATCGATAAAGATATAGCTTCTAGTTACAAAATACAAAATGGTCTATTATATCGTATTATTTCTGTCAATAACAAAGTAAAAAAACGTCTCTTTATTCCTAAGAGTTATCGATGGCACATAATACAAATTTGTCATGATACACTTAAACACTTTGGCTGGGAAAACACGCTCGAGAAAATCAGAGCAATTTTGGCTCCCCAACATGTCCAAGAGCACCCATAAATATGTTGACAGTTGTCTGACTTGCAAAATTAATAAGTCAATCGGGATCACGACAGATTACGTTGCATCCAATAGAAAAGCCACCTACTCCTTTATGTACCGTCCATATGGACACCACTGGCAAATTGAGCGGTAATAAACCTACTAAACAATACGCGGTTGTTTTCATAGATGCATTTACGAAATATGTTTTCATGAAACCCGTTAGTAATTTAACTGCGGGAGCTACTGTAAATTGTTTGAAAGAGCTAATTTACACTTTTGGCACTCCTAAGCGTATTGTTTGTGATCAGGCCGCTTCTTAGACTGGTAAAGAATTTTCGAATTTTTGTGAACATTGGTCTATTGAATTGCATTTTATAGCTAGTGGTGTAAGTCGAGCAAATGGGCAGGTTGAGCGAGTAATGAGGGTTTTGACTAACTGCTTTACAATTGTTGAAAATACCACTAAAAGAAGTTGGAAAGATGCGGTTGGTGAAGTACAGTTAGCAATTAACAGCACTTTCAGTAAAAGTACCGGTCATACTCCGTTCCAACTTCTTATGGGCTGCGATCAGTCACCTCCTGCCATATCAACTTTGCTAAATGATGTTGAGCGCTTGGACCTCAACACATGCCGTCAAGAGTCAAAACTTAAAATGGACGAATTGGCTCAAACCCGGAAAGCCGATTTTGATAAAACTAAAGCCAGAATTGTACCTTTTAAAGACGGCGATACTGTTTTGGTCAAACAAAACCCGCGAGCAATTAACAAACTTGACAGTAAGTTTAGACGTCCTTGCGTCATTACCGAAGTAAAAAGGTTCATAAAACAGGTAATGAGTTATGTTTCTCACGATAACTTGCGAGTTGCTACTCCCGATATGGGATGTGAGTTGACTGAATCTTTAGATACATCTGATTGATAACTGTTTGTAGATTTGATTTAATTGATTAGGTTAGATTGTCTTGCATAATCAGTAATCGCCTGGCCAACGATCATTGTTATGCCTGATAATCGTATTTTTGTTGCCATGTGATTTGGCAATTGTATTTTGCTGTCATGTGATTTGACAGCAGCCATGTGATTTGGCAATTGTATTTTGTTGTCATGTGATTTGACAGCAGCCATGAGATTTGGCAATTGTATTTTGTTGTCATGTGATTTGACAGCAGCCATGTGATTTGGCAATTGTATTTTGTTGTCATGTGATTTGACAGCAGCCATGAGATTTGGCAATTGTGTTTTGTTGTCATGTGATTTGACAGCAGCCATGAGATTTGGCAATTGTGTTTTGTTGTCATGTGATTTGACAACTGCCATGTGATTTGGCAATTGTATTTTGTTGTCATGTGATTTGACAGCAGCCATGTGATTTGGCAATTGTATTTTGTTGTCATGTGATTTGACAACTGCCATGTGATTTGGCAATTATATTTTTTGTCATGTGATTTGACAAGCGGCCATGTGATTTGGCGTTTGTGGTCATGTGACTTGACCAATCTTATTTGTAAACCATGCAATTTGGCCGTAAGATCATGAGATTTGATCATTAACAGATGTTATTACTTAAGTACTTTAATATTTATAAATTATGTTCGCGAGCCATGACGGCTGCTCGTCAGAATGGCCGTGTGCGAGATAATTTAATTTTTCGAAATTAGAAATAATTAAAGGCATTAATTGTATTTTTTAAGTCAACTTCCGATTTATAAAAAGTATTGTATTGACTTCTCGTTACGCGCCGCTCCCCACCTACCGATCGAGTTGAGTATAAAACAAGGTGCGCGGCGCTCGACGGATCAGAAGTTGTCTAGTAGCAGACACGGTACGAAGGTGCTCTGAACTGTCAGGTAACGTTGAGTTAATTATTACTTTATACTGTTACTATGTTGGTTGCTTTGTTGATGTGATAATTAAGTTACTTATTTATTGAACGGCTATTTAAATTGTGTATTTGCTGTATTGTTTTCTATTTTGCTTATTCCATGCCTTATGCTTCATGCTATTATGTATTTTGGTGTGAATATAGTTGTAGAATTTATGCATTAGTTATTTATTTAATAGTCCATATAATATAACTATGTACTTCCTTATGGAAAATATATCAATTTGATTTATTTAACAATTTCTTTCGTATTATTTCTTCCTCGTCTCCCACATATAAAGTCATGATTCGATTTCCAGATCGGTCAGAGTGTTATTTAGTTTTTCCACCAGATGATTGTCTCAGTAGCAGCCCCGAGTCTGAATTTGTAACTGACTGATGGGACCCCAAGTCACCCTCACCCCCCATCAAGGTTTCACCCTTATTATACAAGATATAAACATAACCGTCAAAATGTGGATGTACTATAGGCTGCAGCTCTGTTTAACCCTTTCCGGAAGACAGGTGTGTTGCAATGTTCTATTTTTGAAGTTCGATGTTCTTGCAAACACAATATTTAAATCCAGGGGGCATGAAAGGAGCTTCCCCAAACAACGTACCCTCCGACATTCTCCACCCTGGGCTATTAACTTCTGTTGATTGGCTACTCCTTTAGCCACGATGGTAAATAATTATAAGCTGCTGGTCGTTCCTTCAGCTAGGACCAATTTGCTGGCCAAAACCCCTCTGTCTCGAGCAATTCGCACCATCAATTACATTCAGGGTGAAATAGATATATTTACATGTTACTGGGGTGAATTCGCAAAAGTACTGTTGTTTACACTGTGTTACAAACAATGAGATGTGTTGTGCTTTAATTTTAATATTGTGCTTGTGACTGGACTATTGAATTAGGCAAAGGCAAGGCATTTAAATAAATAAGTTAACCTATGTTGGTTTTGTCAGGTTTTGTGAGCGACACCTATTCGGAATTGGATTGTGAAGTCAGTATTATTTGGTTGTTACAGTCCAGTGTACTCTTACCTCAACCTCCGTCGTACACCAGGATATCATAAAACCGAACAGTTTACAGTACACCTGTCAGCATGGTATCCCGACATGCCAACCACCCATAACCGTTACGACGATCTACGACACCGATAGCTCATAATTATGTCTGTTGACTCCATTATTATATCGACAACGATGCGGCTTACTGTTCCACGTAATTAAATCGGTATCTGGGGTAATCGATTTTCGAGTTTCGGGTGTATTTTGAAACTAGCTTTTGCCTTGGGAACGTCCTGTAGCCTATGACACTCTGGGATAATGAAGCTTCGCATGATAGAAAGAATTTTCGGGATCAGATCAGTACTTTCGAGATTACCTCCTCCATCCAAACTTACACGTCTTTATAATATTGGTATAGATTTTATCTGGTAGTGTGTTACTTGTTAGCTTTTTGAATCACAACTGACTCAGTGCATCGGATAAAATGATAATAGCCGCACAGGTCGATCTTTAAAGTTAAGCAGCACTTGCGTGAGTCAGTCCATGGGAGGGTGAACATCCATTATAAGCAGAAACTCCCCTCCCCATGCTTCAGGAAGCACATAATGCTGTAATTTTTAGATCTTTGACTGTAGTCTTGGGTAGTCTTAAGGCCAAGTCTGACAACCAGTCTTACCAAGGGGTTTCTCGTTACTAATTCAGTTGTGAAGGTTAAATATGCGCTCCTTGTAAAATATAAAGAGTGGAAACCGAACTCATTATTATTTAGAAAGAGATAACATATAATGGTGTGTCAAAAAGTTAAGTTCCATAAAATTGACAGTCAATAAGCGTTTTTAACTGCAATTGAACACACAATTATCATTTGCTTTCGGTGAAGAATTGAGGAAACCAGCATTCTTGAGAGATATTTCTCAACGGCATATAAAGCCAAGTCAGAGGCCCATGGGCGTCGTAAAAACTCTGACACCAGGTTAGGCACTAACCAATTTAGTTGAATTGGTCTTGCAACCTATTATAGAGGAATGAATGACCTAAAACATAAAATTCATTGGGTCAAAAAGTCCTTCAAACAAGCGTTTGTCCTTCGTTGCAGTAACATGCTACATAACAAAGCCCGCAATCCAAATATACCTCAAACGTTATAAAGATAGGAAAAAATGTGAAATCGATAGTCCGGAGCCCGTACAATGACACTATCTTCTTCTATGTCATTACATTCTGTGACTTTTCATTTGTTATTATCACATTTATGGAGTTGGACCACTGGGTAGACACTGCAGAAGTTCCTCCTAAAACACAAAACTTAAGTTAACGTCTGTAATCGCCGAAACCCTGTACATATTAGAACCTACACCCACATTTCGTCAGTTATGTTTAAGTCCCTGTTTGATAAAGGCTAGGCTCTATGGCTGCTACTGAGATATTCCTGGAAAATAAGATCAGTACTTTATACCTTAAAAATAAAAGCAGAGGGTTGTTTATAAAAGCATTGATTAAAAAACCATTTTGCATCTTCCTCAGTACTTGTATCACTGCTTAAGAAAGAGTTAGTCTGCGGAACCCGAGATCCTTTCTGGTTCTTACTCAAATTCAACTTGTAATTGTCTGATTACCGATACGTTTCCAGATATCTAATCATGATAATCGTTGCAGAACAATGGCAGACCATTGGTAACGACACCGACTTACACGTATAGGCCGTGGGTTTGAACCCAGGCTGGCGCCATACTTTTTGTAAGTTATTTCATAACCACTGCTCTCAAAACGGTGAAGGAAAATATCGTGATGAAACCGGCATGTCCTAGAACCAAATATTCGATGATATGTGACATCTACCAACCCGCTCTGGGCCTGCGTGTTGGATTATAGCCCATTCCCTCTTATACAGAGGAGGCCTGCGTCCCACGGGAACGTTATAGACTGACTAAGCTTATACCTATATCGCCCCAACATTCACAAGTTGCCAAGTTTATTCCTTCTGATCCACCTACCTCACGTCATAGTTTTACTACCACAGCGCAGTTCCTACTAGATGTCTTTATAGTTAAAATGGTAGTTCACTTGACAGTAAATTTTTGGACTAGTTTAAACCTGTCGACAGTTATGTAGGTAAGTCACATTTTTATTACTTTATTATCGGTTTGCAGTTGAGAATGAAGATATGTGTCAGCTTCTCTTATGTAATTTCAAGGAAAGTCAGATTAGTTTGTAATCTTTGAAAACTCTATTTATTTTTCGACCACTATAATTTTAGGACTACTAGTAATACAATGAATCAGCATGCCCAAACTTAAGTAGGCACTATAAATAGCTACTACGGGTTTACACCAGGATCAGTGGTAGATCGATTTTCAATATTTAATCATGACAATATTGTCATCGTCGTCATTCCCTAAAGACATACACCTACAATTAGCCACATATTATGGGCTGAAACTAATAGTAGGTAATAAAAGTCCTTCTGACCGTTTTCTGTCACGGCGGCCAATCTTGCAGCTTGAGTTTAGCCATCGGTCATTACAAAACTTAGTAAATACTCGACCAAAACATATGAGACAAATGATTATTTTTCGGAATTACGACCATGCTTTAAGTTCTCCAATCTGAGAGTTTGAATCACACCCTTAAAAACAACCACACCTTTCTGCCACATCCTGTATAAGTCACATTGATGCATTATACACGCCATCACGACATCAAAAAAAAATGTTACCAAAAATAGTATCTCCACTATTTCCCCTTCACACACAAATGACGAACATAATATCATGAAAACACTCGACATAAAGCAACATATATCACTCCACGTGAATACCTGCCGTCTGCCAAAAATATTCCCCTTTTGTTTTTGATGAAAATCGAAAAAGAATCTCTCGTTCATTAACGCAGGGTGTAAGTTACGCGGGGGACTGCAGGCAAGTATTACTGAAACATACGATATATTTGCATGGGCCTTGTAATGTGGGCGAAATTGATGCCGATTCCATTTTTTTTGTGTTTGCATTCTGTTATGAAAATTGGAATTGTTTTTGTTTATGGTAGAAGACAAGGGCGGACTTTTTGGGGATGGTCGTCATTTTGGACGTTCAAATAATACAGATTCTTAGACGAAATTGAATGGATGAGTTATGATTTTGATTCTTTATGTTTTTGTTGTCCTATTTTTCCGCCAGATTTTTATACAACATTAGTTTTAGTATATGCGAAACCTGAAACACGTGTCTAGTATTTTTATGTAAAGAATCTATGTACAAAATTTCAAAACTGTGTCATGAAAAATCACAAAGATAAAAGCTTGTCTGTAACCTGGTTTTCCGCGGTGGTCACCACGCGGCACCACCACGCGCATCTTGAGCTTATTGATAAATAATTATTTGGCAGTAGGTAGCTAAATGATTGCGATAGGTACTTAGTGTCGCTCGGTGTCCAACTTGTAGCCTTTTTTAAATATTTTTGTGTCAAAATATAACATGGTTTAAAAATTATTGGAATCGGTGACTGCAGTACAGCCCAAGTCTCGATCGAATCGAAGGCTTTCTCGTTGTTCACAAACGCTAAACAGAGAGGCAGGTTATACTCTTCCGTCTTCTGTATAACCTGCCGCAGCGTATTTATGTGGTCTACGGTGCTAAAGCCTTTTCGGAATCCGGCTTGTTCGGGAGGCTGAAAATCGTCAAACCTGCACGCGAGACGATTCGTGATGACTGTTGAAAACAGCTTGTAGACATGGCTAAGAAGTGAGATGGGCTCTGCACCATGCCTGCAGCGTCTTCCCCTCGAGTATGACGGAATCAAACAGCTTCTGAAGGGCCTTGGCGCAACCATTTTGTTTCCTATCTCCACTGCGAACCGCCTCGGCATCATTTACTCCTTTTTCAAACAGATCATACATCTTTTCTCAAAAACCTTTCACCTATCAGCAAAACAGTAACATCAGAATAGTCCCCAGCAAAGCATTTTTAATTTGTACTTGAAGTAAAAACCTGAGGGCACGCGAGATGGTTTGTGAGCGAGCAGAAAAAAAAGGCGCTTTGTTTTGACATAAGCAGGGGCGGCTGATTGAAATGCTAAAAATATTTGTATACTGTTAGCGAATTGATGTGTGTTTTCTTGGCATTTTAAATGGAATACCTGTAATAATAATACCATTACATACCGAGTTTCCTCCGTGCCTCGGAAAGCACGTTAAGCCGTTGGTCCCGGCTGTCATTTGTAGATCTTTGACAGTCGTTACAGGTAGTCAGTGGCCCAAAAAGTCTGATAACCAGTCTTACCAAGGCGTATCGTATTACCTAGTACTAACTGATTTGTAGAGGTCAGATAGGCAGTCCCTCCATGTAAAATACTGGTATTCAGCTGCATCCGGTTAGACTAGAAGCCGACCCTAACATAGTTGGGAAAAAGCTAGGCAGATGATGATGATGAGCTGTGTTTGTGGGATGTTAAAAATGATAAGGAAACATACATGGCTGGCTGGTTATGATAGGTGCTTAGTTTTAAATTCTTACTTAAATATTTAGTGGATTTCATTTTACATTTTACTTGACTGTTCATCTAGTTTAAAGTTATAAAACATGTCTACATTTTTTTCAGGAAATTATTGACAGTCTGTACAAACATTAACTCACGCCATTGGCCCATTGGGGTAGACAGACAACTACAGAACAGCGTGTGCTACGATTCTTGCATACTCTTCTCGCCTATATATTTATAGTTTTTGTCAAAACCACATACAGTATCTCACATAGGATTAAAAAGAACGAACAGACAGATCAGTCTGCCTTTCATTCGTCCCACTGAACGTGGAATTAAAACTATCTGTACAGATATGCAGCGATTGGAAAAAATAATGAAAACTATTGAATATAGCAACAGTATAGCATAGCTTATCGAGCATAGCAGGCGGCAATTAAGCAGATTGCATTTATATGGGTTCCACATAAATCAGGGATCCGGTACGTTCCGCGCCCGCCTGCGAATTCCCTGAGGGTGCGGCCAAGAGAACAGCGATTGAGATGACTATTTATTATGTTGACTTATCGTTTTCATTTCGTATTTAAAAGCGCCCATTACGTAAAAAGTGATTGAACTCTCCTATATTTATACACCTAAAACTCTGCCGGCCAGCTCTACTGCTTTAGTTGTGACTGTGTGGGTGGGTGTGTTATTTAAAAGTAAATTCAGTTTTGCCAGTCATATATCAAAATCAGTCACACAATACTACTGCTTGGCCTGGTAATTGCAATTTGGTACAGATTTACGTTTTCTATATGATTGACGTAAAGCATGTACAAATTGGATTCGATACTAACAAACAAATACAACGAAAACAGGGTAACATAAAAATCTCATGACCAAGCCCGGTAATCTCATGTGCCTATATTTTGTATGTAATCCCTGTTATAGAAACTCGGCAATTGTGAACAGCAACTGACAATGATGACAATAGGATTACATAGATACATACTTCCGTAAAGGACTTCATAGGCCACGTCAAATTCACATCCTCGGGTAATGCAACTTGCGTCAAGCGACACCCCACTCTTCACTTGCTTCCTTCACTCAGTAAGTCGCATCGTGGTAGCTCGTGGCATGCCCTAAACAACTTCTTTTATATGTTTTGTCTACAATCGCTGTCGGAACACGCGTGTAGCTCGCAACCGAAAGGTTTCACATAGCTCCTTATAAACTAAATCCTTTAATCCCCCATTCCGCTGTGCCCGTGGCCCCGCACAATACTTAGCAATATGTCTTCGCGTGATTTACTTTAACGTAATTAACGCTTTCCCATGTAGACATTTTGGGGTTCCGTGGGGACACGTCGTGGCATCTCTTATGATTGCCAACAATACGATTTGTGCGATAATATAGGAGCGTTTTGTGTGATAATATAACTGTGTAATGGAAATAAATAAACGGTGATTTTGTTAATGAATGAATGATTGTGTTATTCTGTAAGCTTTGATGCATACTAGGATTTACCCAAGATTTTGCTTGTGTTAACTTTGGGAATCATCCGACGTGAACTTACTACCGGAACAGAAGACTTTGATGTTTTGGTTGAGTTTTTTTAGTTTCATTTATCGGCGACACTTTCTTGTGTGGCCTTTGCAAAGAACTGTGCATCTAGATGTTCTATATGTACTATGTGTGTTTATTAATGATACTATGTCGTAACCCAAGTCAAAATCCAATTTGAAAAATTGCGTAAAATTTTATCCAAATCTGTTCAGACGTTAAAACGTGAAAAGGTAACAGAGAGACTTGCTTTCATATTTTTATCTTTTTTGTAAGGTTTGGTTTGGTAAGCTAATTCTTACAAACTTCAAAATCTTAATTACACTATTTTAAAGTTTCCTATAATGCTGAGGAGAAAAAGTGTTAACTAGCTCGACGCTAAAAACCATCGAATCGATTCATCGGCGTGGTGAGGGAGCGTGTAAAAAATGTAAACCCCGGTTGTCTTACGGATAACTGCTGCAGCAATCAAAGATAGTCAGAGCATTGTAAGAATCTCCTTAACCAACGATATTCATGAATATCCAACCCCACTTAGTTTTCTGCCCCACTTTCAGCTCAACTAATATTTCATAGTTCTTTGTATTTGTTTGTAAATTGCATGTGTGTATGTATATATTCGACACAATGTAAATTGATTATGAATAAAATTTATTTATTTATTTATTTTTTGAATAGTGTGGCCATAATTACATTTTTATTATTTATAATAACATAATCGATACATCGTGATTTTTGTGAACTCACTCAGAGGACAAGTAAAAAGATCTATGCTGTCTGCTACGTCATTAAGTACACGCAAGGTACGCGTTATAGGGGCTTTACTCAGTAGATTGGTCCTACTACTGGGCACCGCCAATAGACGTGGCCGTCTCCTTCGCAATACATAATTGTCGGGCTCACACAGGTTTATTTATTTTAATATACCTGGGTTTAAAGTCTTGCCACGCAATAATTTAAAAATATAGGCGGCAAGAGCTATGTCCCTCCTTGTTTCCAATTTATTGTATCCCACCATGCCTATAACAAACAAAGTTGGATACATCAATGGATAAAATGGATATACACCATACCACCTTAAGTACAGAAACCTAGTAAATTTATTTTGTATACGCTCCAGCATGAGACTGTATTTAGCTTCATGCGGAGCCCATATGATTGCGTTACATTCGAGCGACTTCTTACCAATGCATTGTACAAAGAAATTAGCGCAGCGATGCTTGCAAAACCCTGAAACCCTGAAAATGAAGTGAATGAACATCATTATTCAGATTAACAAAAACTAGCAAGTCTTTTCATATAAACAGTATACGCTTTTATAACAGGTTGCCAAAGTCAGTTATAGAACTGACCGATGGAAAATTCAAAAACTACATCAAACGTGTCCTTATTAAAAAGCATATTACAAAATCAAGGACTACGTTGAAGATAAAGAAGTTTGGCTTTAGTGTCCTTCTGCGCATGCGGCTTCCCTGGTAGCTCATAAACGGCACAAATATGTGGATGTCTCTAACTATTCTCAATCTCATTTTTTCTCCTCTTTCGAATCAGATTTTCACAATAGTTTTCAAATCATTTATACATCTTTTGCTCAGAATAGTTAACAATATTTGTGTCACTTGTTTAATTTAGTACTTTACAATTCTTTTTTTTACCTTTGTATACATTCTTTTTTATCAATTGTTTGTAAATGTGTGAACATTGTAGGCTTTGTAGATTCCCAGCTGCTTGTTAACTTTTGTTAACTTTTTATTTTGTTCTACATTTTTTGTGTAGTAAGCAACGACTTATTGTCGGGCCTACGCTGTCCCCCCATACTTAAGTACAAATGCTGTATCCATGATATTAATGTAACACCAAATGATTTGAAAAGAGTAACCATGGATTTTTTTTCGACGTTTTATAAGTGCCCATCTAGGCCTATGTAAAATAAAATATTTTGATTTTGATTATCGCGAAAAATATACATCTCTAAACAAAAAATCAAACTTTCACTTTAACAGATGAATAGTCGAGTGAAACAATTCATTTTATCAAATACAACCCTCATACCGCACCAGGGCATACCACACTCAATAAAACCCGTAACCCACAAACCGTACATCAGAAAGGATAATCCCTCTCAATAGAAAAGTAACCGCTCCCAAATTAAGGCGGTATTACCTAAATACTTAATGTCACGAACCAATATGGTGGGTATCGGAAAAAAGAGTTGCAGCGATGATTCAAAGCCGCTTAAAATATTACTTCAGTCTGTATGGGGTTGTGGGGCAAAGAATAAACGGTAGCGGGTTAAATAACAGATATCCAAGAAATAGCCTAAAAGGTTCACTATAAGTAGCTAACTAATGACTCTGCTCCACCCAAAAAAAAAAACACGTGTCTGCTACCTTACTAAGTAAATCTAAAAATATTACACTTTTCTTGCCTGTTGTGTGCGTTTGGATGACAAGCCTTTTGACTTTTATAACCGCATCAACAAGTAGGTAAATTTTACCACATTCTTCGCGTATGTGCAAAGGTACTTTGGAACCTTTAAAAAGTCGATCCCTTGTCAAACAATAACCATTTTGGTTTCACTTTGTATCAACTGCAGTCAAACAAACGGCGGAATTCGCTCCAAGGAATTGAAAACTTGATTTTTTCGGTTCTTGAAAACTGAAAAAACACTTCATCATTATGATCATCCGCAGCCCGACTTCGCCCACTGCTGGGTATAGGCCTTTCCTTGCTTGTGCCAAGCTCCTCTTGTGCCAGTCTCATCCAGGATATTCCCACAATGACAACAATGTCGTTTGCCCATCTCGCCGCCGGATGACCAACACTTCTCTTGCCAGTTCTTGGACTCCACTCGGTCACAGCTTTACTCCTTTACTTGAAAAATCACTTGCGGGTTAGTAATTAACTGATATCCTACTGTAATCCACTAATCCTCACTGGGCTCGCGTCGTATATGATAGCTGATTATGCCCATCCCCTATAACTTGCACCACACCAAAAGGTTCAGTTCGTGTGACATTCCCGGGGGAAATCTTTTCGACGCCGACAGGGGTGAAGTCGGGATTAACTCCCGTTTCATTCGTCAACGCACTGCCCTAGTACATGCTACCCGTGCTTGCATTTTACATCATCGACCATTGGAAAATGTGCCGCTTTGGTGACCCTAATGCATGTTTTATACCGCCCTATTATCGTTTATTTGTTTAATATCGTAAGCGACCAGGATTTTCTGAGGAATTGGTTTGATATTTTGGGTGGTTACGGTTTTAAAAGGTTCTGGGGTTTTTCTTCAGCGTGTAATATTTTTTAACCGACTACAAAAAAGGAGATTATTTATGTTTTATTTTAAGGTGTATTAGACTTGTAATTTTTAAACATGTGTGTAGAACACCTGTATTTATATATGATACTACAAATAGCCAAAGGACCATGGGCATTTTTTATTAACTCTGGGCGTAAGACCAACAAAATTTAAATATAATAATTATCTCAAATAGTAACTTATAATTAGGACTTCACTTCCTTAGCAAACAATAAGCACCTGTCACCCAGTCGCCGCAGAACAGAAATACATTGTCTTTTTCAGTAATTTACCAAAGATGTAACCTAGTATTCGAACTAATAATAAACCTAGATTAACAAGGGGGTTCTGTAACACAGTCCCTACTGTCCTTTGTCAATTCTAGGGTCTCGCGTGTGCGTACCTTTAGCACAATGTTTTCAACATGAGCTACTTTGAAAACAGACTATTGTAGACAAATCTTCGACAAAATACAGAAATTACAACTTTTTCAATTGGTCGTCTCTCTGGTCTCCGGCGACGTTGGTACTTGTTGCCATAATATACATTGGAGAACTTATTGCGAGCTATGATTTGAGATATAATTTAATTCTGTTGGACTTACGCCCGATTTGTTTTCAAAGTAGTCAATTTGTCAAAGACCCTTTAAAGCCTCAGAAGCATACCACATGACACACACTCATTTGCCCACAGATCATTAGATTTTACTGTAATGGAGTGGTTAGGGGTTATTGTCTATTAAATGACAATAAGTCAGTTTCTTACCCGTAATAACAGCTAACATCTCACTTAAATACATAGGAGAAACAAATCAATGTCATATCATTGTAACCAATCAAAATAAAACATGACCTAATCATACTACCTATTTGACAAGAAAGACATTGCTCATGTTCTGCATATCAAACGCGCCGTCAAAACGTTCCCGAAAACAAATTCCCCTACCTCTAATCACCTGAAACCGACGAAAACACAATCTCTTCAACACCAAACATAACAAAACGAAATGAACTTAAACCAGAAGCCAGTCACGTTCTCACAAGTCGAAAAACGAGCAACATTCCGCCATCATTACCTCCGAAAGATCCCAAGAAACGATAGGAAAACACCTTCTAAAGAAAGGTTTTACCGGCTTCTGAAAACCAGCTTGTAAAAACCGGGTTCCGTAAAAACCGCTATATTTGTCTGAATACTAGTTTTCGCCTCCGGTTTCACTTGGATTATGGTCGGAAATTACCACACGGGAACGTTATAAATATAGGTTAAGATACTTGGGGATAATGCAACTATCCGTTAATGAAAAAGTTTTCTGAATTGGATCATTAGTTCCTATCCCCTTCATCCAAACTAACAAACACACAAACCTCTTAATAAATTTAGTATAGATAGCACACTCGTTGGTTATTTTTTAAGCCATTATGCATGTCTTGTTAACATAGGGTTCTGGAATAAAAGTTGGCGTCTCGGGGTGTACAAATAAAGAGAGAAGACACCCCTTTTGATCTCGCCCCGTGGAGTAATGAGCTCTCGCTGGTTCTTGCTGAAATGTGTATGCTTCGATGATATACTCAATTTTTGCTGTGTGTTTTGTGTTGCGAGAAGTTTGTGTAAGTTAAAATCATCGTTTGGTACTTTGATGCTTTGTTTTATGCTAATCTGGAGGTAGTTTTGGCTCTAATGTTTACTTAATTTTGCATATCCATACTTTCATACTAATCTTACTTCTTATTACTATTATAAATGCGTAAGTTAGTGAGGATTGATGGATGTTTGTAAAGGATGATTTCCACGAAACGGCTCGCATCGCATTGGATCGGAACGGATTTTACAATCTTTAAACGATATTAAATAGTGAACACAGTATTTAAAGTCTATATTATCAAGCCACGTACAGCAGCTTGACCGTGAACGTCTTCCGCGTCACATGATCGTAGCCGAAAGTATACTGCGACGTGCGATCCGCTTCGTTCGCTTATCGTCGTATCCTATCGGATCATTTAGGTTCTGTCAACACGTTAGGAATGAATCTATCTGACTACGCGTTGAAACGGATACGTTTGAAATGACGGTACGCAGTCGATCGTATGCGTCGACATCCTGTGGAACGCGATCGGCTGTAGCCGCATCCGTTCGTATCCTTTCCGATTCGATGCGATGCGAGCCGTTTGGTGGAAATCATCCTTTACTCTCTCACGCAAAAACTACTGAACGGATTTGGATGAAATTTAGCACACATATTATAGTTTATAACCTGGATTAACACAGAGGGTATTTTTTATCCCAGTAGTACGATCCCGTGGGCAATTACCGAACTCCAAGCAGGCAAAGCCATGAGTATAAGCTAGTTTATAAAATGCGAAAGCAACTCTGTCTGTCAGTTTGTCTGTCCGTCTGCTACCTTTTGATACATTAATGGCTGAACGGATTTGGACACTCGGATAGACTAAGATTTGGGTTAGGACATAAAATAGAACAGTAGCAGGTTCCCGTGGCATAATAATGTCCAACCACTACGTGGGCGAAGCCGCGGGTATAAACTAGTTTTCAATAAATAGTGTTTGTATATCAATATATCCATATTCTTCTATTTACTTCCATTCTAAAAGCCAACGTAGGAAGTTAGTTTATAATATATTTTGAAAATTTAAAAGCACGAGAGCATATGATATCATTTGGATGACTATTTTAATTGGAAATTCTGTCTGACATGACCGTGAAAACATATAAACAGAATAACAAATGGACGTGAGTATGAATGTGACTGTATGCCTACATAAGTAGTAAAGCTTTGTATATCGCTTCATCATTACCATGTGCCAACTACAGGGTGTAAACAGACCCTTCACAAAGCCGCCAACCAAGCATTCTGTACATCAAACTAAGTAACTTTACGCAAAAATGATTGCTGGGAATCGACTTTTTTTTTGGGGTGAAAAAACACGTTTTACAGTAGGACTCGATGGAAAGCACTCAAAGCATTTGTGCTGATCGATGGATTGAATAGTGCGGGGTTCGTGGAGGTATGTAAAATAATAATCTTACATTAAAAACATGTATATATGTCCCATATCTTCCCGTGGGTGTCGTAAGAGGCGACTAAGGGAGTTACCAGAGAATGGGCAGCAGCGTTCTTTTTTTTTTTAACAACCGTACTGCGATCGCCAACCCGCCTGCCAAGCGTGGCGATTATGGCAAAAACCGCCCTTTGGGGGAGGCCTATGTCCAGCAGTGGACGTCTTTCGGCTGAAATGATGATGAAACATGTATTTAAAAAAAAACTTGTGAAAAAGTTGGAATTTCGACCCCCAATATCTCCGTAACTAGAAGGAATGGTCTAGAACAAAAAAATATCGCAAAGACGGGGAGAACAAGTGCCTTTCGGCTTCGTTAAGGGTCTATTTACACCCTTTATGTTGAGGTCGTAACTTGTAGTTCCAGTGTAACTTGATGCAGCTGACTACCAGTATTTTACATGGAGAGAAGTTTCAGATGTTCGAGCTTATGACTCACTACAACAGCTATATCCCTTATAATCTTAAAATCACCACAATTATTATGAAAAAAAATATTAGTGCCCAGTAACTTTACTGACCACTAATATTTTTTTTAAATTGGTCTTTAACTATGAAATTGTCGTGTTTTTCTCACATTTTGTTCTGTTTTTAACTTTGACGTATAGTTAAATTTTTTCCTAATTTCATTTTTATTGGATTAATAGTTAAATTATGTACCTTTTAGAGTTTAAAACCCTACTAGTAGTTGCGTATTACATCATAGGGTAGTGTGTCAAAACACCTGTTTCATTGTGCTGTCGGTTACACTACTTCAAGTAGGTACTTATATTTTTATCATAGACTTTTTTTTGAGAACTAGATACGCAGTGCAGCGCAGCTTCATACTTTAACCCCTTTTTTTTCAAATGACCCCCCTCCCCTGGGCGGAGCGGAAGGGAGTTTCAGACTTGTACTGACTAAAACCCATGCATGTTCCTTCTTTGCCCTTTGTGTTCCAGGGCCGCGGTATCTCTTTCGAACAGTCCCGCAGCCCCGGCAAGCATCGGCCCTTGCTTGGACCCCTTTCTGTGTGCTGACATTTCTTTGAGGTGCGCGTGGAACACGAACGCAACGCGCCGTCGACACGGCCTGTCGTCATAAGACGGACGGACGGCGAGCTAGCCCATTACTCACCGTCCACAGGCCCGCGATACTTTAACCCCTAATATATTGTTAGTCCATCGGACTATGAAAGTGAGGAAACATAGTGTACCTGTGTTTGTGCACACATCTGTGCACTAAAATATCTCCCACGTCAATTCCTGGTCTCCGCAAAAACTCTCTTGAAAAAAAAAATATTTATTTGAGGTAGTCCTCACAAGATTTGTCGCCGTTGTCCGAAAAACGATCAGAAGGACTATTATGAACTGTAATTTTGTTAGACATTTGTCATACATTTGTCATATGTTAGTACACGATAATATCTTGAAATTGTATCTTTCCGCCATCTTTTTTGAATAAATTATCCTACGGCAGAATCATGTAGCATTTAAAAGCATAGAAAATGTTGCCGCCTTGTTTTTCATTAAACCTTACACACTCAAATCCATGCCACAACAAAAACAACTATCTTCCCACACACACACACACACATATATACACATAACTAACACACAAACTTCATGTAAGCCGTACACACTCAAGCGGGACTTGAAATAAAAACTCGCGCACAAGAGTAGTCTGGGAGCTTCAAATAAAACTCAGGGACAAGTAGTCCGGGAGTCGCATGCAACAGTTAGCGCAGCTGTGTGAGGCCTGGAGTGGCCTGGCCCGAGGCAAGAGGCTCGAGGCCTCAAAGACTCAACACTCGAGAGCTTGGCCTCGTAAAAAGACATCTCGGACTCTCTCGTTTTGTTGTCGTAATTGCTGTTTAATGTGAAAGTTCCCTATTTTTTTTTTGACTCGTTTCTCGAGTACGTACATCAATAAGCTCTCCCGAAAAACGGGTATTAGGGAAACGGAAAACGTTTAAGGGGAAAAATAAAGTGTTTAGGTTGAAAAAATCGAGGAGCTGGCAGAGAAGTTTTGGAAAGTCCTATATTATATTTTAATATTTATTATAATCTAATGTTACTTATATCATAAATAATCGCATCGTTATTGATAAAAAACGTCATATATTTATGTAAAGTGTAAAAATCGAATCAAATAATCTTCGATCAAAAAATGCTTAACAATTTCTCCAACCGAGCAATCAATATCACAATAAAATCTTCAAACGAGCATGTTCCTTCAAAATGAACTAAAAACCTAATGACTCGCGATATTTCTCACAACTGCAGACGAGTTCGGCGATACATTACTGCTCCGACTAAATTATTTGAAGCTATATCAGCAGTACTGAAAATATTGCAGCAAAACATCGCTTCCTGTTCATAAGCTAACAAAAACGCTCCAAACACGACCTTAATCGAATTTTGTATACACGGGAATTAAAGCAGGACACTCATAGTGCGTTTAGTCGCTTCAGTTTGGTCGCAAGTCGCAAATGCCGCACACAAACTGCATAGTTCCCACATCTGGGACACCAGGCCTCCTCTCTATGAAAGGGAATGAGCTATTATACACCACGTTCGCCCAGCGCGGGTTAGTAGATGTCACAGGTGTTCGAATTTTTGATCATAGGACATGCCGATTTCGTCTCGATGTTTTCCTTCATCGTTTCGAGAGCAGTGGTGATGAAATATATGGCACAAAATTAGCGTTTAGCTGGGTCGGATTTGAACCCATGACCTACGAATAGTTAAGCAGAATAGAACTCGAACTGAAGAAAATTCTACCCCTAAGATACTCATATTTCTTGAATAACGCATCTATAAGTCGTAAAATAAACTCAAAACTCGCGTAATGAACAGCCCTCCTTAAACGCATACGTATACAGGGTGATTAATCGAGCAGACGGCGTATCTACGGGGTGTTTCGTTGTATCCTCACAATGATGGATCACGGTGCAGTTCAGTTGTTTATAATACGTTCTTGTTTGTCAACGAGTTAACTTACTGACGCGCTGGCAGGTACCGTGCTCTGACAACTTTATTGTTAAGGTAGGTTAAACTTACATAGATCTACCACAAGAGCATTATTACCTTGATATTATACCGTTAAGGACTACTTAGAAGACAAGTCAATAGAATCTGTAATTTGTAAGTTAGTTTAATATATGCTGAAACAAATTTAATGTAACACCTTATGTACCATATTCTAGCAAATAAATATTTTGATTCTGATTTGATTCTTGGCATTTCTGTATGTATCGATCGGTCAACATACGATTGGAGAGACAGCTTATCTGTAGAAAGTAGAAAATATGTCATAAGAGACGATACAATTAAAACCTTTTTTCAGAGTTCATGGTACGTAGTGTTACGCTTAAAAATATGCAAATAAGTTTAATAGTTTATCAATTATCATACTTTTATAAAACATACAAGACATGGGTGATTACTTTGTAACCTTAAATCTATTTTTGGATATATTATGCCATTACTGCTTCTTTCAATATTCCCTAACAATCTTTTGGATGGTCAGTTGTTTTTATAGTCTATGGATTGAATACAAAAAGTTGTAAAAAATCCTTTCCAACTCAAAAATATTAAAATAGCATGGACAGCACAAACTATCGTGTAACATGGACATAAAATAAAATAGAACGCGGTATCTAACATTCAATATTTTTAAAAGTCGCGTTTGATGGATTGCGCTTTGTGCATGTTACCATGTTATTGGAGATAATAAAAAAACTAGCGCGTGCTGTGATAAATTATTTTACATGGATTACTAGATTTATGGCTAACAAATAAAATGTAAAATTTTTAGTGACATTGGTTTCGCAAAGAATTTATTATAGATGACCTCACTTTCGTAAATGGATTATTTTCTGTTATGTGAGTGTATTCGCCGTACATAAATAACTACCCCCGTTAAAGTATAGAAAAGACAATTGATATGTACAATAGGCTACCAAAGGATTATGTCAGGATCTATTAGCGTAGCATGGCAATCATAATTAAGATCTAATCCATTATTCACCAGATCAATTATCAGTAGAGCTTCTTATGAAACCTCAAAAACTACACAACTTCTGACCGCATCTGGTAATAAAACACGGTTCTCAACCATCATGAATCTTTTTTTGGTAATTCTTGTGACCTCCTCGTTGGTCTAGTGGTCGCTGAGCATGAGGTCTTGAGTTCGATTCCCAGTTCGGGAAATGCGGTATTGGGGTTTTTCATGTAATTTCTGAGTAGCAGTCACGTATTTGTCCCCTGTTGATGTCCATAAGCTCGCTTGCGCTTACTACATGGGGCTTAAACATAACTGGGGAAATGTGGGTTTACTATTATCTACTCCTCTGCCTAACCCTTCAAAGATTATAGGCTAGATGTTACCTATGTGTTTCGTGTGTCTTTATTTTCTATCTTAGGTCGTTGACCCGCCAGCCTATACCATAAAAGAGTAAGCTCTTCCGACTTGTACCTTTAAACTGGGCTCCAAGATACCCGTCGCGAACTTGGCGGCCAATATTTATCATTTTAATTAAAACGTTAAGCTTATGATTTATAGCAGTTCTCAGGTATATTTTACTTTTTAATTCGCCTGTCTTCCTGGAGTGCGAAAGGATTTAAACTTGCTGTAAGGTGGGATTTAAGGTACGGACTGCCTTTGTGGAAGTCGGAGTTTTAAGTGTGGATCGGCGAATTTTGAGAACAGATTGCTTGAAAATTCTTTCTTTCTTAAGTTTGACTCGAATAGCATTTTACATAGAGTTGAGGCTGGCAGAGGCGTTTTTTTATCAACAAGGATATAATGTTAGTGCGGTCAAAATCGGAAACAACGCCCCCATCTTATTTTGTCAATAAGATTTTACAACAAATTACCCTGAGAATTTCTCTAATTATAAAATAAAGTATAACGAAATTTCATTTAATTAAACTATAGGTCTTCCTAATTGGTCTAGTGATGAGTGATGAGGTACAGGCGTGATGTTATGTTATATAAACTATAGGTGTATTAATGTAGATTTATTAAAAGTAAAAAAAGAATATCCTCAATAAAGGATCGAAAGATTCCTTTTTGCTACGCGCTCTTCTCACTTTCTTCATTAATAAACTGCAGCCGTGCGAAGCCGGGGCGGGTCGCTAGTCACATATCAATATTATATTATTTTGACAGATCTTCACAAAGCTCCAACCTCAGCCTCGTACTTAGCTTTTATTCAACAATACATCACCATTGTGGACAAAAAATCCTTCAGAAATGGCGCTTTCAAAATGTACTATTTCCTTCCCATTTATCCTTCTAAATTCTACACCTTCCAAAGTGGTATGGTGTGTCTCGAAAACTCTTTTGGGCTTGGTAAAATTTGATTCCTTCCTTCTCTATTTTAGGTATTATTTCAAAAGCTAACTCACCTTTAACGAATCTGGTAAATTTATTTTCATCGGTACTAGCCATCACTTTTATAAAACGATAATCATTAATTTTGATGGACTTAACTAAATCCCTAGTTGCATGCAAAGGTAAATCATTAAGTTGGCAATGTGCTAAGAGATTTATACAAACATTGGTAACTAAAAGTTTTGCCCTCTACCTATAGAACTTTCCTCCATCATTTGAATGACTCCATATTGAGGCTGACATGTGATATGTAAATTATTAGTTCAAATCTGGACAAAGGGAAAAAATGTCTCTCTATTTTTCTTGACCTGGCAAAGGCATTTGATACGATTTCTGTCTCCCTCTTACTCAACAAATTGGAGGTACTGGGTATCAGGGGCACTCAACTGGAACTTTTCAAAAGCTACCTCTCTGGGCGAACTCAGTGTGTCCGAGTGGATAAACATAAAAGTACACACCTTCCAGTTACACACGGCGTGCCTCAGGGAAGTATACTGGGGCCCACCTTATTCCTAGTGTACATGAACGAGCTTACTTGTCTTACACTTACCAAAGGTGAAATTATCTCTTTCGCGGATGACACCGCCCTGGTGTTTGCGGGTGATAGTTGGGAGGAGGTCTTCTCTATCGCACAAAATGGCTTTGATACGGTTAAGGGATGGCTGCAAAAAAACATACTTACCTTGAACGTAGACAAGACTAAGTATATTTGTTTCAGCATTAGGCAGGCGGTGAATATTCGTGGTGACCTACGAATTGTCTCACATGAGTGTATTCCTGTGGATTCCAGTTGCGCATGTTCACCTCTGGAACGCGTTAAAACTCTGAAGTACCTTGGTATTACTTTGGACAACAACCTCAACTTTAAAGAACATGTCAAAATTCTTTGTAATAGAGTTCGAAAATTAATTTATGTATTCAAAAACCTACGTCATGTCGCGGACCCTGCACTGCTGAAGCGAATATATCAGGCCCTATGTCAATCGCTTCTTACCTACTGCATTTCATCCTGGGGAGGTATCTGCAAAACCACGCTAAAGGCAGCTGAGGTCGCCCAGAGAGCTATACTGAAGGTTAGCACGTTTAAACCGATGCTTTTTCCCACTGTAACACTGTTCCAGTTGTGCGAGGTTTTGACAGTAAGACAGTTATTTATACTTAAAATTATCCTACAAGAACATAAAAATCAGCCCTACAACCCAATTTTATTACAGAGACGCCGTAAATATCATATATGTGACAATCTAACCAGATTTAAAACAACTTTTGGTAAAAGATTTGTAAGCTTTCTAGGACCTTACCTTTATAATAAGCTTAACAAAAAAATAAATATCTACCCCTTGACTAGAAAACAATGCAAATTAAAAGTATGCCAATATTTACAGAAATTAAGCTACGAGGAGACAGAACAACTACTATATTTACCACACTAAGAATACGGCTAAGAGCACAGAAAACGTAGATACAGATAGATTTCAACATAGTTCACCTACACACAAATACACTCACCCATACACAAACTCACATCATAATTATTCTCACACACACCCATACACTCACGCATACTCGCACCCACACGCTCACCTCATAATTTTCTCACACACACACACACACCTACATGCACTCATATACATACATCGCATACACACATGAACACACATACACGAAATTCATTTAGTAATTAGATTAAATTTATGTACTTACCTATCTGCAAATTACTTATCTAAAGTGTACTTATCAACTATTTTTCTGTAGTGCTGATTTAATTATATGCCTCTTTTGCTTGGCACCTATTCTTGTATTATAAATACTCGAGGGGAATGGTACTGATAGTCGAAATACAGGCTATGCCTAGTTCGGCTACAGACGCTAATCTCGTTGCCTTAATTGAAATTGTTGCCACATTGCCATTGTAAACTAGTACTAAGTTTTTTTGGAAATAAATAAACTAAACTAAACTAAATAAAGTCAGGATTTAATCCAGGAAGAATTGGAAGATACCTCATCCTGCTATCCATTTGGGACTGGATATAATTTAGTAAGTTGGGCAGCTTCCTTACATTATTTCCTAAGTTGCTCTCATTTACAATTTTTCTCACTTGAGCTAAATAATAGTCTGATATATCATATACTCTATAATGTTGCTCAATCCCAAGGCATGAAGGATTGAGGGCTTTACTAATTCTTTGGGAATGTCTATACTGTTTGGATTAACAGCGACCAATGATCTTGATAATGAAACAGCTCCAATTTTGAATCGAGCTTCACTCCTATTGTAATTAAACACTTTATTTAAATGTTTGACGTTACACTCCATAAGATTAGCACTGCGGATTCCTTTTCCACATTTGATTCTTCTAGATCATTATAAGTATACCATTGAACCATTTCAGTTTTGCAGAGGGCCCTGTTGTATCTTCTGAAGTCAGATTTGTTTAAAAGTAGTTCTTCAGGCACTTTAGAATCATCATTTGAGTCTTTCCTGAAGGTCATAGGGTATTTTAAATTTATATTGTTATAGTACTCATAAGTGGGCTAGGATCCTTAATTGGTCTAAAGTTTCGTTCAATTGCTCTAACATTAGATATGGTATTCTCTCTTAGAATTTTGTCAGTTTAATAATTAGAATTTATAATCTTCTTACAAGCCCAGATTAGTCTTTTTAATGTGTTTTGGTTTATGTCCTCTCCCATTTTTGTATTATTCCTCTTATTAATTTTAATTTAAACTATCTGTTTCTGCGGATGACGGATGTGTGTGTGCGTGTGTAATACATAGCTTTATCTTAAGCCATGGTTTCTTAATCGCCATTGATATACGGTGCCCATTCACGTGTGCGCGTTAATTTGTCAACCTTTACTTAAGGGCCTAATGGCGAATTAAGTGAGATATAGCATAATTTATAGGGTGCCCGAGTAGAGGGATGCTGCGGTAATCACGGCTCACAGGTTTGATAACAAGATCAAGACGTATCTATAGACTGTTTTAAGTTATCATGGTTTATAACCAGTCATCCCGCGGTCATGGCGCTAGCAACAGTGGTCGAAATATCGGGAGCTCAGAATAATTGATAATCACGGAAGATGTCCCGTAAGTGGACAGTGTAAGTTTGTATCTATAGATTCTAAGATTGTTGAAAGTTAGGGTGTTTCGCAATACGGCGAGTTATGGGCTAGCTCGCCGTCCGGCCGTCTTATGACGACAGGCCGTGTCGATGGCGCATTCGTGTTCCACGCGCGTCTCAAAGAGATGTCAGCAACCACGTAGGGGTCCGCACGGGCCAATGCCTGCCAGGGCTGCGGGACTGTTCGAAAGAGATACCGAGGCCCTGGAACACAAAGGGCAAAGAAGGAACATGGATGGGTTTTAGTCAGTACAAGTCTGACACTCCCTTCCGCTCCGCCCAGATCGGGGGGGGGTCATTTGATGATTTCCCAACATAAAAAAAGGGTGTATCGCAAGCTTAGTTACTTAACTACCTATTGCCCGCAGATTTGCTCGCGCGGTGGTCGGAAATTATCCTACAGGAGCGGCCTACCAGTATTAAAAGGTCATGGTCAGCCGCCATGATAAATAAACAAACTCATTTTCGTATTAAAATATTAGTTGTGATTTTTTATAAGCCAGAAAGTGCACTTTGACCTCGAGTCTGATTCCTGATTAATTAAAAAAATTGATGATGATGATTATTGATTAAAACAAAATTATTAAAAATACGGTAGGTTTGAGAACGATGAAGGCAAATCTATTGGATTCTCCCACATTATTTGTGTCGTCTTAAGTGGGGCAAAGTTATGAAACAATTATATAACATTAGTTTGCAACATTAGTTTTAGTATATGCGAAACCGGATACACGTGTCTAGTATTTATATGTAAAGGATCTATGTACAAAACTTCAAAACTGTATCATGAAAAATCATAAAGTTATAAGCTAGTTCTGTTATCTAGTTGTCCGCACAAAATCGTGGTCACCACGCAGCGCGCGCCTCCAGCGTCGTCTTGAGCTCATTGATAATAATAATTTGGCAGTAGGCACCTAAATTATTGCGATAGGTACTTAAAGTCGCTCGGTGTCCAACTTTTAACTTTTTTAAATATTTTTGGGAAAAAATATAACATTGTTTAAAAATTATTGGAATCGATTCAGTTACTTATTCTGAACAAACTATATTCAGGTTTCGCATATACTAAAAATAATCTTGTATACAAAACAGCCAAGTGCAAAGTCCTTTCAACGTATTTGAAACAAACGAAACTGACCATTTTAATTTTCAAAATATTTCGTTTTGTAAAACATATTAATAACAAAACGACACGCCGGGAAATTTACAAACAAAGTATTACCACAAGGATGTAGCCAGTAGGCACACTGGCGACTATAATTCAAAAAATGATTTAAGCCGTGTTCACACCATCCCTATTTTTATTTACCGCCGTATCGCTGCTACCCATCCGCATATTTGGTGCTTTTGGCCATAGAGGAAAGAATTTTTGAGGAGGTGGCAGTTTTTAAGTTTTTATTTAAAGTTAATGTAAGTGGCGGCATTTCATTGCTTTTAGACGTTTTTTGGTTACAAATAACAAACCAAAAGAGACTACGAGTTTTCGTTCAAAGTTTTCTTAACGCAGTATTTACATAAACACGCATTCTGAGAATCTATACAAATAAATATTATTATAGTGTTTGTTTGTAATTAAAAAAAAACAGATTTTTACTGAATATATAATATGAAAGAATCCTTATAACAAAAACAGAACAATATTTTTATTTTTTGTCTGTCTGTCTGTTTGTTCCGGCTAATCTCCGAAACGGCTGGACCGATTTTGACAGTACTTTTACTGGCAGCTATTAAAACGAGTAACTTAGGCTCCTTTTATTTTAGAAAAAAGATTAGTGCTCCGTGCAAAAAAAAAATAAACTCAATTCATCATATTTTTCATAGTTTTATAATAATTTCACGCGTACGATGGTCGTGGGCCACAGCCAGTTAAGAAATAAACTTGTCTTTAAATAAAAATAAATAAAAAAAAAACAGTTTTGTTTTGTGTTTAATAAAATGTAAATGTTTACTCTTGATTCTCCAACAACTTTGTATATTTTAAAATTACATATTATATTTTAACATAACAGCACGCGTCTTAGCCCCGAAGGGATAGGCAGAGCTGTACCATAGTACACCCACATCCCGCCAGCGTATTTAAGTCCCGTGCAATAGCGAGCGAACCTATTGCCATCAACTGGGCACAAATTTAGACTCCATGACTACTACTGAGAAAATCCTGATGGAAAAACCTAAATTAGTAACACTTTGCCCGACCTGCGAATCGAACCCAGGACTCAGGACCCAGGACTGCTCAACAGAAGTGCTTGCGAACAGTAGATCAATGAGGTACTTGTAACAACGTTGTAACAGCTTAAATTAGGTACTTATTTACTGACCATCATCAAAGCTAAGCAGATTATTGTAATACAATGACATAACCTTTTAGTCGAACGGCTAAGTATACAATGATTCTGAAATTCATACCAGCCTCAGTCGTCCCTCCTCTTTCGAGTCTCTTTATGCAAACATGTCGTTTCGGAGACGGTGTCTGCCTACCTACATTCATTAAATTCAGCACCAATACCAGTGTACCATCTAGAGTCAGAATCATTTATTTGTTAAACATAGGTATTATCGTTAAGGAACTTATTTATGTCGTAATCCATTTATATTTAGATTAGCGGTGTTCTATTTTGTCTAACGTAAGAAAATAAAATATTGAAACATAATTCAGACACCATAATCATAGCTGACAGTGGTTGTTGAGGTATAACCGCACAAACAGACAGACAAATTGTCTGTCGAGACGTCATTCTTCATAATATTCATCATCTGCCTATAAGTAGTAAATGTTCTTGCTGTGTTTTGCCATTACTGACATACAATTAAAATATAAAAAGTCAATTAAAAATACAAATATGAAATATTAATTGAATTAAAATATTAAAAAATAAAATGTCAATTAAAATAAAAGATTACAAATACAAAATCCCAATAAAATTCAAAATATTACAGATACAAAATGGCAATAAAATTATAAATCATAAAAAAAACAAATATAAAATGTAAATTAAGAATTATTTATGTAATACAAATCTAGCAGCATGAAGCATACAAGGGGGCCTAAATCAAGTGACATTGTATCAGAGAGATCGATTATGGTACAACCAAAAAGATAAACCAATAAGATTGGCATAAAATATCGAAAACCTCAGGTAAATCCTGTTGACAGTTGCTGATATACTTTGAAAGCGATTGGAACTTGCCCGGGACCCTTTGGTAAGATAGAACTGTTTCAAAGACTTTCGGGCCTCTGACTTCCCGTGACAACTTGTAGATTGACATTTGTAGATTTTTGACAGTTGTGTCAAAAATCTACAAATGTCAAAATGACAAAATGGCAGCCGGGACTAACTATGGACGAGTATCGATATATAATTAATGGTCAGCCACCCACGATTCGATCTTCTCTTGCAGTTAGTGACACACACATGACATATCCATTTTTACAAGTTTCTAGTTGGACCAGTAGATAATACAGTTTCGCAATGTATAATAAAACAATAAGTAACTCTCGTCAAACGGCAGCAGTTATCAGAGGGGGTCAATGATATATTTATCACACACGAATTGCACCCCCAAGGATAGCGCAGAAGTGTAAAGATGCGATTTGTTTACTAAAGGAAAAAGTTATGTAAGGGTACATTCTGAATTAGAATGTAGGTATATGTATAATGTATTGTAAAAATATTTTTTTAAAAGAGTGTCTATGGAGTTTCTTACCCATTCTTCTCCATAGAGATCTACGCTTTGGAATGGGCAAGTACAGTACTTTCACTGGACATTAAAAACTGCCTGTAACGGTCTAATTGAAATAAATGCTTTGTGTTTGAATTTCAGTTTAATGTACCCAGACCTTTTGCCCGAGGCCAAAATCGGAACTTACGTTGCCATCTTGTTTCACATATGTCTACCAACAACGCCCCCTGTCAAAGTCATACGAGAGTCAAAACATCCATACAAAATGTCAAACAGCTTTTTCAAGAAGCACCACTATTTAACGTAATGATGTATTACCTTAATTATGTACTTTAATTACAAACAAAAAAACGAGTAAAACAGCTGTAAAATGTTAATATTATGTATCATCTGCAACAATAAAACTACCTACATCACATACATAAACTAGACATCTATCTTTCCCATGGGGGTAGGTAGATATTACAAAGCGTTGCGAGTACTACGCAGCTGACCTTCCTGAAGAACCTCACCAATAAGGTCAGTATATGTACATACGTCCTTCAAGGGCATCCCATCCCGACGTTTTGACCTATGTTAGTCGCCTTTCACTTATCATCTCAACATGGTCAAACCAAGCATAACATGACATAACATCACGCCTGTAATCCCCGAAGGGTTAGGCAGAGGTAGAGATACCTAATAGTACACCCACATTTCGCCACTTAAACATATATAAGTCTCATGTAACAGGGGGCGATCTTATTGCCATCAACCGGCCACAAATCCAGAGTCCGCGGATGCTACTAAGAAATTCCTGATGGAAAAAACCGATAACACTTTGCCCGACCCGGGAACCGAACCCACTCAGCAGTCCGCTAGACCAACGAGGCAGTTCAAACCAAGCGTACTCTTTATAAAACTTTAACCTAATTATTCTTATATTATTGATCATCAGCAACAATAAATCCACCGTACCTTTGTACTCTTCTATCTCAATGTAATGTCCTGTTAAGTATTTTGTGTGTACATACAAAAATAAATAAATCAATACACGGAATAACCATCACCATTTAGCCCAGTGATCACCGAACGATTAACCCTTAACCACTCAACCCCCGGAGGCGAACGAAAATTTTAATCAAAGAAAACTTTAAATTAGGAAAATTTCGAGCAAATAGCCCATAGCGCGGCGCTACCAAGTTTGTGTGTGCCGTGTATTAAAATAAATATAAATAGTTCAATTCTATACGGGTTGTGTTATGACGGGAACAATCTCGATGTATGTATTAGTGGCCCTGGATCGAAAGAACTAAACGTCATGAGGAAAGGCCAGTAGTAGGATGAAACAGTAACAGAGGCCCTAGCACGAACGCGCGGTTTAAAAGTAACGTGAATACGTCGATTTTAAAATTAAAAATACTCGTTTCACATAGAATATTTTTATAATTTAAAGAATTTATTCATATCCATGGATGATACTGATTGTGGTTATTACAAACAATTTAGCTTAGATGCTATAGGATAATTGTATTTTCGATTAAAAATTGGACGTATTTACCTTACGTTCACACCGCAAGCTCGTGCTAGAGCCTCAGTACATGTAAGTAGAAATGTATGATTATTTATGCAGCATTTCCAAGAACCAAAGATTAGAAGACATGTAATGTCCACTAATCAGCACTGGGCCTGAATGGCCTGGGGTTACTCCTGAAGCACTGATCTCCTCTCTTTAAGAGGAGGTTCCTATTACAAAGAAGATGCCTTTGTCCCAGCAGCGGGATCACAGAGCTGATTATTATGTATTTTCCTGCACAGAAACGTAGATTACATGTAATCCATTTGTTATGCTTTTAGCTAGCTGGTACTTGTAGCTAGGCAGCGGTGGTTATCACATACAATCACGTGTGTCATGGTGAGTGTCGCTTGGTCTATTTGCGTGCGCGTGCGCTGGACGCAAGCCAGAACGCACGGCAATAGACCAACAGAGCACAGACGTGATGCTTGCGTGTACATAACATCACGCCTGTATACGGTTCAGGCAGAGGTTTGCTGTACATACTACACCCACATTTCACCAGTAATAGGAGCGAGCCTATTGTCATCAACGGGATACACATCCAGACTCCGTGCTCTAAGAAACTCCTGATTGAAGTTTTTACACTTGCGAACACTAGTCCTAGCACGGAGTACTTTTTAAAAATAACATTTTATAAGCCAATAGTAGTACCAATTGGCTTATCAAACAATGTATTTATGTATGCAAACACTCGTTCACCGGTTGCAGGGGTGTTTACAATTGCTGTTTGCTTTCGATACAAGTTATTAACGGTAGCCCGTCTGGTATGGTATTAAAATTTATGATATGCGCACTGGCGATTCGGTGATAATGTGCGTTAATATACACTTGGAAGAATGTTCGACGATATGTTGACCTGCAATCTACATGATCCCTCTTATGTTTCCACTTTTTAGCGTTTCGATGGGAAAAAGTTCAAATATTTTTGGCACAAAATTCTGTAACGAGAACTCTGTTCTGCGGCCTATTTACACGGTGCTACAGCCTGAACGTTATTTTGAGGTAAGAAAAAACATCCCACTGTTAATACAATTAAAAACAAATGCATTATGAAACTCCCGTGTGATCCCAAATTACTGTATAAAATGTTATACAGGGCAGAGCCGTGTGAACGGATCCTCGCTGGTGCAGGTCATGCCAACATATTGAATCTCACACTGTTGAACCGCGTAGCATTAATATCACATTTAAAATTGTAAACAAACGCGATCGCAATGGTAATGTCGAATTTTGTTAACTTACGCGTCACTAGATGGCGTTGTACAATTGTGAGCGATTTCTGAATCGCGGTGTTAAGATTCTCCGCGATTCATATAGGGTCCTAGCATTAAATATTTTTGTAATCTCGTATTTAACGGTGTAAGCAAACATCTAGCTGTGAATAAATTATACTTGGGGTAGTGTTGGTACTACTGGTCCACACTACCAAAGAAAGTTGGATTTTTTTTTACTCAAGCACCCTAGCTCCAAAACCCGCAAGGTAAAGGGTTTTTCACACACAACATATCCGATATAGACGGGTGAAAACAAACTGTTAGAAACGGAACGTACCTGTCAATGTCATTGTAACCTTAGCTAAGAAACGTCAGGCCCTTGCGCTAACACAAATCCGCAGACACAGTTGTGAGATCGCATAACTATTAATATTAAACCCAATAATAATTAAATAAAACTACTGAAGACTTCAATAATCTTTCATTCAACTATTACAAGTATAATTTTAGATTCCGTAGTGCCAACACAGCTTACTAATGTGAGCCTTACAGAGCCTACTTCTACTGCAAAAACTATACTAATTTACAAACAAACAATACTCAGATAACAGACCAATCAATGATATATTAAAAAAAAAAAAAAAAAAAATATTTTATTCACTTCGATTAAGCTTAACTTTATTCCGTTATACCAAATCGTTTTCAGCTTTTCACAATTTAGTTTCAAGGAAACCTAACGCCAATAGATGACTATTGTATTCCCAAAAATACTATTTGAAAATAAAAATACTGCTACTGTTTTCATAGGTATGGAAAAAGTAAACCTGCCGTTGCACTGATAGCGAAGAAGCATAATATATCTGATAAACGTGACGATTTATAAGATGTTGTCTCATATAACACTCAATGAATTGTTGCAAGCTATTGGTTAATACAGGTTGCTATTTTTGAAAATAACATAAAATGGATGTTCGACAGGCCAGGCTACATACAAAAATATTCAAATTTTATTTTAGCCAGTTAGCCAGACCATGACAACACTTAGGTTAGGTAAAATAATCACTTAAAAACTTTGTCGGCCCAATCAACTAAGTTACCATTATAACTGAGGACAAACTGACCGTAATCAGCGAATTTATAGTATAACCACGTTTTTTTTTTTTCGGATGGGTAATCAAAAATAACAACTCTGAGCGGAGCGGAAGGGAGTGTCAGACTTGTACTGATAAAACCCATCCATGTTCCTTCTTTGCCCCCTTGGCTATTGGTTGGCTAAAGTAGTTTTTTGTTTGAACTAAGCATTCAGAACTGTGTATTAGGAATAGATACCTAATCTACATTCATTCAAGGCTTAAAATTAAAGGTGTTCCAGGGCCGCGGTATCTCTTTCGAACAGTCCCGCAGCCCTGGCAGGCATCGGCCCATGCGGACCCCTACTTGGTTGCTGAGATCTCTTTGAGGCGCGCGTATGACCACTTGAAGGTGAGGTTGCTTGTCATGAAAATTTCTTTAATAGATTTCCAACTTTATTGCCAAAGCATTAGTCAAGGTTAATTGAGAAACTTGGACAGTTTCGGGTAACTTGATGTGCTGGCGTTTACATTAAATTTATTTTAGTTCTGTGTTTTCCGTCCTACACAGATAAGTTGGTTGAAGTGTAAACTGCGACGAACAGCTGTCAGGATCATCATTGCTATGGAAGTTTGATACTGACATCCCTCGAACAAGACTTATAGTAGTTTACTAACCTGAAGTTTCAATGGCTCCTTCTGTAAAACGTATTTTCACGTCAGGTTAATCAACTTAATAGATAGTGGTAAATAAACTGAGATGTGCAGATCGCGTTCAATTTTAATAAGAAAGTCGCTCTAAGTACCTCAACACAAAAGAAAACTTAACTTAAAAATCATTGTCCATTTCTCCATAGATATAGTCCATTTGCAGTTATTTTGCCTTTTATTTTACATCACAACAACATCACCCCAAAGTGATCTTTAAACTCGCAGCAATAAGGTTGCTATGGGCTTGTTGCTGTTGTCAGAGGCAAAAAATATCTATGAAAAAGCTATACCTAGCACCTAAGATATTCTGAAAAAAAAACTACCTTTATGAAGCCTAATCTTTTCTTAATTCAAAATCCCCCCTCTATTACACAAACAAAAATGGTTTTCCCCTAAATACACACACATCTTAACATTAAGTCGCTTGCAACCCAGGGTGCGTCGGTGTTGCCACTATTTATAGGTCAATTACCGCTCTGTAATTAAGGCAATACTTCAGCAAGATCACAGCTTTTGCCAAGATTGCTTAAATAAATTTTAACTTGAGATTTCCAGCTAAGTTAGGGAGACATTACGTTATCGCATCTCGGTTTGTAAACAAAACTGTTATAATAACGTTGTTAATTAAACGTAAAATGGTTTGGTTTTGTTGTTTTGAGTAGAGGTTTAAAATGTTTGTAATAAAATGACTAATGAATAAATTCACAAAAAAACTTTAAATTGACAAGTTTTATTGCGAATCAATTATTAAAAAAGTATTACCGACAACCTTAATTCATTTAATAAGTCCGTACCCGAAGCAGATATATTTAATGACAGTAAGTCGAAGTTTAATTCAAGAATCTTGGCCTCCCTACACACCAATGAAACGTAGTCAAAATTTCTATGTGCTTTAATGAATGAATGATTTGAAAATGAAAATACATTTTCTTAGTAACAAAATGTATATCCCATTTTGTTAACCGATTGTACACCTAGACTTAAGTTAGCAACTAAGCGGTAATCTGGCGTCTTTGTTGTCAATGTTGTGTTTACCCGTAATTGGCATATATATTAGAATATTACCGTATGATTTAGAATATGTATGTGTATGTATGTGCTGTGGGTGAACCCTAAATAAATAAATAAATCATTCATTGAGGTTTTCATAAAACAACCGAATAGTTACCTACCCTCGCTGATCAATAGAAAACTATAAACGTATCGTCACTAAAAACACACACTTGAACAACATTGCAGTATTTAAAATAAAATAAAACATTTTCACAGCATTTCGATTAAAAATAAGTGAAAGATATATTAAACTTTAAACGTAAAAAAATCTATAAAAGCAACGCTGAGCAATATCGAATTTAAAAAAAAAGGTTATTAAACATTCCCTTTGAATTTATTTCCTTTGAGCTCTGCATATTAAAAAAAAATGGATAACGTATTTCGTTTTGCAGCTCGCGTTGTAAAATATATTTTTTATCTGTGGTGCTTTATACGACTCGACTGTTTATCGGTAGAAAGTCTTTTAAGTGATTCTGATTAATAAATTCTGATGTTAATAATATCCCGTTAGTATTTTTTTTCGCTGTTAATTTATGACGTTAACAGCTGTCTCGTTGGTCTAGTGGTCGCAAGCACGACTGCTATGCATGAGGTCCTGTGTTCTATTCCCGGGGAAAGTGTTATTGGGTTTTTCCATCAGGAATTACTCAGTAGCAGCCACGGAGTCTAGATTTGTGCCCGGTTGATGGCAATAGGCTCGCACCCTATTACATGGGACTTAAACATAACTGGTGAAATGTGGGTGTACTATTAGGTACACCTCTGCCTAACCCTTCGGTAGCTGTACCTCGTAGTTTCACCCGCCATTGTTTTTTTTCTTTTTGCTCGGCTCTTAAGGGTTGTGTGTTGTTAAAAATAACCTGTAACACTCCTCAAGAATTGGGCTATCTAAGTTTTTTATCAAATCCAATTGCTTGTTTCATACATTAGCGAGTTCTCAAACAAACAAACAAACAAACAAACAAACCATTCAGCTCTCTCATATTAGTATAGAATTTATAAAGGACAATAGTTACAGTTATATATTATAGATTAGTCGCTACTTGTTAGTGTTGCTTGTGGTAAACGACGATCCCGACTAGAAACAGACACAAAAACGTTTGCAAAAAGTCTTTTAACTGACTTCCAAAAACACTGCAAATTCTGAATAAATACAACCAATATATTAGTATTCATTTCATTAGGACGTAGTTTTGCCGTACTGAGCCAACCCACAATCTCTTATTAAGTTATTACATACAAACATACATAAACTCACGCCTTTTTCCCATGGGGGTGGGCATACTCCTTTTGTCTCGTCCACGTCCATACATATGGTGATACAAGATTATACGTTAATCTCTTATTAATTCAGTTTAATTCGTCGAATAATCCAATATTCTAAACGTCCAAAACTTATGCTTAGAACAGATTTAAAATTATTTAGCGTTTACTAAACAAAACTATTAAAATATCGAATATGATCCATTTTGAAAGAACTACTTTCATTTTGCATATAATATGCAACAAAAATCAACAGCTACCAAACGAAACGTGACAAATTCAAATCGCTGTAATTTTAAAATTGTAACAGCAATATTGAAGGCGTAGTACGATCAATGAGTACGTCATCAATAACCGCTCAGCGCCATCAAGATTTATCAGACGCAAACTTCTACAGTGCATTACTAGCGAAAGAATAACATAGACGTGCTAAGAAAAGTATTTATTGTACTCAGACAGGACAATGCACAAACAATACGTTAAAGGAAAACATCGTGAGAAAACCTAGAAGAGAAAATTCGAAGAGACGTGACATCCACCAACCCGCCCGAGTGGTGCATGATGGCCCACTCTCTTTCATACAGAGGAGGCCTAGCTGTATCCCAGCAGTGGAACGGTAAAGCCCGATAATGGACCGACTGTTAAAAAGTATCGAATTTTATTATAGTGTGTAACGGGCTGGTGTGTCCGCAACTAACGTCCAAAGAGCGTATTTTGCGTACTGAAACGGGTATGCAGTAATACTCTTACTTCACGAATAATCACAATTATTTATTAAAAGTAATATAATTTTACACATTTTAGAAGAGTTTCGACCTAATTTATAACCGACAGCTCAATGTCACAAAAATTAGCGACCCGAGTCTACCCTCTGTGGCCGTCAGATCCGAAATCTCTGATTGTCACCAAATTAGCTCCAAATTGTCTTAAGATGGCGTTGGCTTGGCTTGGCGTGGGCTGCACACATGGCGTGGCGTTACAGTACGGAAAAACATTTGGACTAACAAAGAGTATTTTATTCCCTATTACCAGGGTCACGTCTCCTCTAAGACGTCAGTACTGTAGCGTGTTTGCAACAAATGATAATTGACACTGTAGCGATTTATAGCCCCGCGGTTAGCCCACCAAGCTGCACCAGAATTATGGCTACTCACCGCCATTATTGAAAAAATAACACATTTACTATTATTATATTATTATACTATTCTTAACTTGTTCTGTAGTCTTAGTACGAATAACTTTCAATATATCTTTCTTTTATAATCTAGCTATAACGCAGTTTTATTGTTTAAAAATCGTGTGTTGTGTTTGACAGGTTTAATTTAATTTACCCTCTAAATTAAATATTAACAGCCGCATGGCAGAATTTTGAAAGTTAAGCAACGCTTGCCGAGGTCGACCCATGGAAGGGTGACCATCGATGACATACTGAAAACCCCTCCGTGCCGGGGGGCTGTTATTTGTTAAAATTTGACAGTTGTTACGGGTTAGAAGCTCAAAAGTCTGACCATCTTTCTTGCCAAGGGGTATCTTGTTATCCAGGTAGTGGGTTGTTGAGGTCAGATAGGCAAAATCGATGTAAAATTTGACAGCATCCAGTTAGCTGGAAGCTGAAGACAATATTGGGAAAAGGCTAGGAAGTGTTGATGAGTGTGGACATCTAAAAAAGCATATTATGTGTGACCTGTCGATGTTAATCAAAATGTTTTTGTCGCGTTTCTTGCTGTATATTTTATGTTATAAAATTGCATTGGTGTGTCTTACAGAATGATACAGAACGCTTGGTCTACTAACAAACCTAAAACTGCACCAAAAGTGCTAAAAATATCGTATACCTTACGAACTTATTAATAAAAAATCTAATAAACAACAGACACTTTCAAGCTTTAAAAAAAAAACATAGAATTTGACGTCGCGTGTTTTTTAATCGCCGCGCTAAGTAATGAACATACGGTCGTAGCGGACGGCAAGCCGATGGCAGCTGATTGCAGTTTCGCGTGCTATACTTCACACCAGATAGTATTTCTATTAATCGTCTCGTGATAGGATGTCACTTGTGTGTGACATACTGTGAGGAAGGATGGCGAGCAGTTGTTGGGAAATTGGACTTTTATTGTTGTAAAAGTACAGAACCTTTGGTTCTGTAGTATAGTCTGGTATATGGTCTTGTGGTTGCGAACGCGACTGCTGAACATGAGGTCCTGTTCGATTCCCGGGTCGGGCGAAGTGTTATTGGATTTTCCCATCAGGAAGTTCTCAGTAGTAGCTTCAGAGTGTGGATTTGTGCCCGGTTGCTGGCAATAGGCTCGCCCCTTTTACTTGAGACTTAAACATAACTGGTGAAATGTGGGTGCACTGTTAGGTACACCTCTACCTAACCCTTCGTGGATTACAGGCGTGATGTTATATTATGTGTGACCTTAACATTGCCTTAGGTAGGTACATTATTGACCCGTAGACAGGTTAGGGCTTAGCTATTCAAAATTCGTTTATTCATGAAAATATTCCGACTACCCATAACGATGAAAGGGTGGTTCAACAACATGCTACCTACAACGCACAATACAGGTTCGTGTAAAAGGGGATATGGAAAGTCATAACCTAAACTTCGAATAGCCATAAATAATTGTCTGACCAAAAACAGTAATAATAGAGCGATCTGGAGTTATGAAATGAAATGTGTCCATATTCGCCGACCGAAACAGCCGTATGTCACACTATTAACGAGTGTTATAAAAACAACGATTAAAAATATTGGCCGAACGGCATCGCAGCGTTATGGCGATTTGTCGATCGGCCTTATTTATCGACGGACATCGCCGTCTATCCATCATTCACTATAGCTAATGGGGATTATGGAAAAAACGTATCATTTATTATCAGGGGAGGATCTAATCATCATTTTTCCAAGACTTTTTGCGCAGCCTGGCTGTAACCAACTCAGCAATTCATTTGTCGTTTGATTCGAAAAAGTTAGAATCTATTCACTGATGGCGCCAACAGTACAGCTTTGATACTTCAGAAAATTTTGTCTTGTACAAGACTTGTTTGTATTGATGCCATTGGGCCATTGTCAACTATTTATTACTACAGGTATTATGGGGTGCTCTTTTTTTAAATTAAAATAAAATGGGCGAAAGTTTGGCACACCAAAGAACTGGATTACAAAGCCGGCAACCAAGCTTTCTGTACAACTAAGTAACACAGCGTAAAAAACATTGCTAGGAAACGATTTTTTTTATGTTAAAAATAACGTCAGCGCTTTCATGTAAGACACTCAATTCACTGCCACGATTGATTTATTGGATACTACACCCCTGTACTATCCAATATAAATCAAGAAAGTATTTAACGCACAGTTATAACATTTAAAATCTGACTTAACAATTTGGAGAGATTGGTTGATTGCTTGGATTGGTTTTGGACTAAATGCCGAGTGTAACCTTGACATACTGCAGTTCACTTCAGTATCAAGAAATACTCTTTAATCTGTGGACCTAAAAATGCCACTCTAGCAGAACTTTAATGAATCACGTTATAGTCACAAAGTGAGAATTCATAATAATAACTGATTCTACGACCATTCTACGAATTAACGAATTGTGACGCCTTTTTAGACCCCCAGCGCCCAACATAATTAGGATAAGGAGCTTCTCCTTATCCAAGATAATTTGGCAACAAACACAAATAACTTCAATGTATTTATTGGCTAACTAGAGGCTAAAATTACCCATTGTTAGTCAAAATAACAGCTTTCTAGAGTGCACATTACTACTCCACAAAACAATACAGTTTTTGAATAGAAGTAAGTAACAATAGAGGTGATAAGTACAATTGAAAAATAATTTCAAGGTTCCGTATATTTATTTTGCAAAACAACCAAATTGGATTTCGAGTCTGGGATTCCGCGATAATGCGTGATTTCACCAAGTTTCATAGCAAAATACTAACTTCTGCTCGCGACTTCAACTACTTTATATGTGTATAGCGTAATTTTATATCAGTGACAGATTTTTTGGAAACGATATATTTTTTTTTGTGACGTTTAGAGATTATGCCTTACGAACAAATAAACAAAACAGTGTTACGTGTTTGTAATATTAGATTATACTTTAGAGAGCATAGTGTACAGAGAAAATCGTCTATCTTTTAAAACAATCCATAAACTTCCCTAATATTTTTCTTCCACACATTCTACAAAATTCATTCTCAATTCCCTTAAAAGATTAGTATCAAAACCTCTGCGGTTCACTTATGTAAATGATAAAAACCTCTGGTTTAAGGAACCCTAAAGTATAAAATAGCTGGTGGGCGTAAACAGGGCGTTAATTAATTACCTGCGGAACCCAACCGTGTGTTTACATACGGACAAAAAGAGGTGGGAAGGTAGCAATGCTAGTTTTAACTCGCAATTAGTGCTGGTTTATGAAGATTTTTTTTCGTATTAAGGTATTCTGTGAGCGGGATAGGTGTAACACCTTTCTGCCATGTCGTTTTCAGTGACAATAATCTATTTACATATATCACGCCTGTAATCCTAGAGGGATAAGGCAGAGGTTTACCCTAATATACATACATACTCGTCGTGCACACACATTTCGCCTGTTATTTTTAAGTTCCATGTAATAGAGGATGAATAATAATAATAACGGCTGTTGCGGCATGTCGTTTAGCTAACGTCAAGTTCCCAAATTGTGACGTAGCTACTCGACCAAAACCAGCCGTACCAGCCTGGCAGCGCAGGATCGAGCGCCGCATCGACGGGGCCAGGGTACTCATCGGCAAACTACACTGCTTCAGGGAGGGCAATCCACGACCACGTGTGATGCGCTTTGTGAGGCGGGCATTCTCGGGGACTGGAATCAGTCCTCAAGAATACCATGTCCCGTGTCACAGAGCGCATCGACTTCCTGAAGCAGAAAGTTTATGCATGGGCGAACCGTATTCGGAGGTATAAGCGGCGGGTTGATCGGTACTCACAGAATCGCATGTTCCAGAGCGATGAGAGGTGGGTATACAGAGCTTAGGAGCGACCCGAGCTAAATATGACGGACGTGTGCCGCCCGGATGATGCTACCACGAGTTCTTTCTGGCGCAGCATCCGGTCGGTGCCCGTCTGTCATACTGAGGCTGACTGGACGCGTGATGTCGAACGAGTGTGTGAACCTATCCCAGAAATGGAGCCAATTTTGATAACACCTTTAGATATAGCCAGAGCAGTTCGTCCGTTACCGAACTGGAAGTCACCGGGACCGGACAGACTGCACAACTTTTGGCTCAAATGGCTTAGTAGTTCACACACTTGCCTGGCATCCCAATTCCAGTCATCCTTAGAGTCTGGGTCCTTACCGCAGTTTTTAACAACAGGCGTTACCCACCTGCTCCATAAGTCAGGTAGTCCCGCGGAACCCAAAAATTATAGACCGATCACGTGTTTGTCTATGGTCTATAAACTTCTTACATCCATTTTGAGAGCTAAAATTAATACACACATTGACAAAAACTCCATTATGTCTGCCTCTCAAAATGGATGTACGAATGGGTCCCGCGGCACTAAGGAGCTACTCCTCATCGACATGGCCATTAGCCAACAGGTTCGTTGATCCCGTAAGGATCTGTCTACATGCTGGATAGATTATAAGAAGGCCTACGACTCGGTGGCAAATACATGGCTCATGAGGGTGCTGGAGTTGTACAAGATAGATGCAACTATACGCGCCTTCCTTGAGTCGTGTATGGGGCAATGGAGGACGGTCCTTCGATATCCAGGATGTCGACAGATCCAGGGGAACGATGAACCTGTATGGATTAAACGGGGAATATTCCAGGGCGACAGTCTGAGCCCACTTTGGTTCTGTCTAGCCCCTGAATCCTCTGAGCACATTGCTGGAGGATTCAGGTCTAGGCTACCGGTTGAGGAGAGGTGGTCAGGTCATATCTCACCTTCTTTACATGGATGATCTGAAACTCTTTGCCCCCAACAAATTGCGACTGATGGAGCTACTGAAAGTAACTGAAACTTTCAGTAGCGCCATCAGGATGGAATTTGGTGTGGACAAATGTGCAGTCATATATGTAAAGCGAGGGGAGATTATGGAATCCGAGAGAATTCAGCTCTCGGATTCCATACACCTGAGATCCCTCTCCTCATCCGAAAGCTATAAGTATTTGGGTATGTCGGAAGCGTTAGGCATTAACGTAACTGACATGAAGCAATCGTTGAAGGAGCGCTTCTTTGGACGCCTGAACAAGGTATTACATAGCCTTCTTTCAGGTGGAAACAAGGTGCGCGCCTTCAACGGTTGGGTCATGCCGGTTTTAAAGTACTCTTTCGGCGTATTCAAATGGACTCAGACCGAACTCGATGCCCTGGATAGGAGAGTTCGTACACTGCTTACCGCAAACCGGATGCATCACCCACGATCATCAGTGATGAGGCTGTACATCCCGCGGAAGTGCGGGGGTCGAGGGTTTTTAAACGCGAAGTCCCTACACGACCGCGAGATGTGCAGTCTCAGAGAATATTTTTTTAAAGTCGAAGTGGGTATGCACCGAGATGTGGTCGCAGTGGACAAGGGACTCACCCCGCTGTCCATGGCTAAAGAGAATTGGCGCAAACCTGTAGTAGTTACTACCGATGACCGCAAGGAAGTATGGCAAGGCAAGGAGCTTCACGGGCGCTTCTACCGGGCTCTTCATGGGCCCGATGTAGATTTTCTAGCGTCCGTGTCCTGGTTACGTTTCGGCGACCTCTTTGGAGAAACTGAAGGTTTTGTCTGTGCGATTATGGAAGAAGTTATGTTGACAAACAACTATCGGAAATATATAATGAAGGACGGGACGGTTGACGTGTGTCGGGCATGCCACCGTCCGGGTGAGTCCATCAGACATATTATTTCTGGTTGTTCTCGTCTGGCTAACGGCGAGTACTTGCACAGGCACAACCAAGTAGCCAGGATTATTCACCAGCAACTTGCCTTGAAATATAAACTTGTGGAATCTGAGGTACCGTACTACAAGTATGTACCCGACCCAGTTCTCGAGAAAGACCATGTCACGCTGTACTGGGATCAGTCTATCATTACTGACAGGACTATTGTCGCCAATAAGCCTGACATAGTAGTGATAGACCGATCAGCGCGCCGCGTAATGATAGTCGATGTTACCATCCCGCATGACGAGAACCTCGTGAAAGCTGAGAAAGAGAAACAAATAAAATATCTCGACTTGGCACACGAGGTTGTCGACATGTGGAATGTGAACTCGGCTATCATTGTGCCGATCGTCGTGACCGCCAATGGCCTTATAGCCAAGAGCCTCGACGACCATCTTTCGAGGCTCTCCTTAGGCGGTTGGATCAAGGGCCTGATTCAGAAGGCAGTACTCCTCGATACGGCTCGTATTGTGAGGAGGTTCCCGTCTCTGGAGCCCTAACCACCGGTAGCTTGGACCCTGCTCCCGCTACCGGCGGATCACAATTTTTATATTTTTAAATGTTTTTTTTTAAGAAATGTTTAAAAATAAGTTTATAAATGAATAAAGGAAATAACGATCTAATCTCAGATAGACAGAGAGGTTTGGAAGGAGAAAGTTGAGGTTTTTCCCCAGCAGTGGGGCACTCAAATAGGCTAACAAAAAAATAGAGGGTGAACCTATTGCCATCAACCAGGCACTCATCCAGACTCCGTGGTTGCCACTCAGAAATTTCTGGTGGAAAACCCATAAACACTTTCCCAGACTCCGGGATCGAGCCCTCAAAAGTAGTGCTTGCGAACACTACACCAACGAACAATCTATTGTGTAAAGGCACAACACTACGAGCCAGAAATGTCATAAAGAATGCATTAACAAACGCGGGATTGCACAGCATTACTCTTTCCGGGGACGGAGGAACTTAAACAAGAGAAAAAACAAAATACATTAATCCCCTCCCTATAGAGTTAAGAGGAAATAAATGACTGAATATTTTCGTGACATTTTTCTTAGGAATACGTACTTTTTGAATGAAATTGGAAGTACAAGGTCGGTTTCGCCTGCGGGTTTGGCTCTTATTGACTGGGTTTTATTTACATATTATGTTACGTAATTATAAAGAATGTTTTTTCAAGCAAGCGCTACTCTTTATGAGGCCTGGGTTCAATTTCCAGGTCGGGTGAAGTGTTTTTCCGTTTTTCCATCAGGATTTTTTTAGGAAGTAGTATATTACAGTACAGTATCATTCAGTGCCAGTGCGTGGTTCCGGTGTCCGGAGCCACGTCAATTTGTTTCGACTGAACCTTGAGTGATAGATTTCTCTTCTTCAACCTACGGCCACTCAATGCTGAGTCTCGTCTCTCTCTCCCTCTCTCTCTCTCTCTCTCTCTCTCTCTCTCTCTCCGCCAAATCTCTCCATTGTCGGTGGATTTCTTAACAATTTATAATAACTGTGTGAGAATGATGTTTTTTTTTTATTCAAAACCTTGTCCAACTCTAGGAATTCCTCCTGTATCGTGAATGCATTTACATATATTTAAACTCACATACACAAACAGTCAGACCCGGAAAAACAAGCACGATAGCAAATACTTTTTCCGTGCGAGAATTAAACCCGCGACACTCAGTATAGCAGTCAATTGCTCAGCCACTACGCACAAAAAATATTTTTTCACCACTGTAACAAAATCTATGGACTTCTTTAACCATTTATACTTACAAACCAACGTGTTATACATTATATCATAAAATCTGCTATTTCCCGACATCTCATTTCTCTCATTCATAAAATACTTATCTTTCAATACGTAATTTTCAGTTCAATCAGTCGTGAATTTTCGTCGATTTCCTTTTAATTCAGCTAAACAGAGTTTAATTTCGAATTCAGTGAACATTAGTACTTTTCACTAATGACTTAGCTTTATTAAGACGAGATTACACTACACAAAACACAATTTGTGTGCAATTAATGTCAATTCACACGACTTGAAAGCGCGGGCTTTGGTAAATTTGGGGCATAAAGTCAGCGAGCAGTTTCTGTTTTAAGAAAATTGGTAATTTAATGTACAGTGGGGAGCGATGGGAGCCTAGTAGTAATGACCCCCCCTTAAGAGTGATTGTGGGTTAGAATCCAGGCAGGCTTTTGATCTTGGTACACTGCTCTCAAAACAGCAAAGAAAACGTCGTGAGTCGTGTTTTATTTCGTTTTGAGAGGTCTTTTGTAACTATCGATACCTAAACTAGCCAATCTTTCAAGCTGGAACCAACCATACACATTCACAAAATTTAATTGAAATCGGTTGAGTGGTTTCGGAGATTAGCGTGTACGAACATAGTGACACGTGATTTTTATATAGGTACTAGCTTATGCCCGTGGCTTCGCTCGCCTGAATTTCGGTAACTGTTCCACGGGATCGTACCACCGGGATAAAAAGGATTAACATATATGTTAATCCATGTTATAAAATATCTATGTGCCAAATTTCATCCTATACGGTTCAGTAGTTTTCGCTTATAATATTAGTATGATAAGATTAAGATATAAATCTAGTATAGATTTATGTTCGTAACTATATCCGCTGGTCTAGGTGCCGTACAAGATGGCGACGCGTCGCACTCTCACGCCGTGTGACAAGGCGCCAATTTGGCCGGATTAAAACTTCTATTCACTTTGAACTGAAAGAAATTTATTGAAAATATAAAATAGTACGTATTTTGTTATTTTATAAAGGCTTGGGGAAGCTTTAAAGTTACGTTTAAGATTAATTACTAGGAAAAGACTCGTCTGCGACGCACTCATTATCTTTGTGCCCTTTTCTCGTATAACTTTGGGTCGGCGAAACACGTTTTTCTTTCATGCTCCTGTCAGTCACGTTATCATTTACTCCTTTTTCTTTTATATCATTCCTCGTTTAATTGTATTCAAAGATTCATCGGATGTCGTTTGGTGAAGCACTACTTAGTTGTGAGCTGTTAGGCTGGCAGTTGCAGTAGCCACTTTCAGTCAGTGGGCCTAGACGGTTGACTATCGCTTACAAATTGTTTCATATATATAATTTTTTTATGAACGGTAGCTGGTTTTCAACCAGCCTTTGTCTACTCCTTAGATTGATAAACAAACCCCGTATTTGCGGTAAACATAAATTACTGACGTTGCTCAAAATGCCACCAAGCTGAAGTGGGACAGGACTGGCGACGTCTGCGGCATGTTCTTGCCGTCCTTCAGCTGTGGGCCAAAATAGCCACTTACTGGAGCCTTGACACAGTCAGAAGGCATCGCAGCAGACTTCGTAGAAGAGGGCGGGACAAGCTGGGCAAAACCAACGACCAGTGGTCCACATTAGCCCTGGACAGAAACAACTGGCAGTCATAAGGAGAGATTTTTGCCCAGCAGTGGGATGAGGCAGGTTAACAGTATCAGTAAATGTTACTGTAACATATTATCGTGTTTAGGTAATATACGTGTTTCATAATGTTTCCAACAACACAAAATCGTTAAAAAACTTTTGTAAACCATCTTAAGAGCGGCCAACCCGTCATAATTTTCATACAAACGCTTGTACGTGATGCAGTTGTAACACAACCATCTTTGCTTTTTTTTTAACTGATAGGTTTCTTGTGCACTATATCTAGATTTCAATCAAAGCAAAAAATAAAAATTTGGAGAAATAAATTCAGTATAAGCCTCCAAAAATCTGCTATTTTGCACATATTTTACCTAAACTTTGGCATATTCATATGTAGTCATAAATTGTAAAATAAAGAAAACATCGTGATATAAACCTTGCACATGTAATGGAGATTCTAAATGACAAATATTTGTATCACAAACTTGTACGCCTTATTCAAAAACACGTATTTCCTGGAACAAGTTTATGAAATTTTCGAACACTATTTTTCGTTCAATGTTATCGCGTTAGGCGGTATGAGGTGCGCGGGAGACGAGTCGTGCGGGGTCGAGGCCCCCTAAGACGGATGAGTTGAAAAAAGATCGCCGCGGTGGCTCTGGAACAACAAGCTTTTCGACCATGCTTGCGTTGACGATAGACGGACCCGGAAGGGCGGGCCCTCTTAATATTTCAATAAAGGTACCGCGTTCCTTTGATTCTAATACTTATGTTTATCATTGGAGTTCAATATGTAAGTAAATATCTACCAAATGTAAAGGTAGCTCCACACGAAGTTAGCCGACAAACAAGCAAAACAGTCTGAAACTCCGTACGTTAATCTTTTAGCACAAAAACGGAACATCCGATCTTAGACAAAAAGTTTAAAACCTTGCAGTGAATCAATCTCTGCTGAACTTGGCTCATGCTGTATGCACTAAAATTAGATACCTAGTGTTTGTTACAGTAACAATATTAATGGACTATGGTTTTAGACATTGGTACAGCCACGAGCACCCACATCTATATCATTTGTCTAGCCTTTTCCTATGTTGCGGTCGGCTTCCAGTCACACCGGATGCACCTAAATGCAAGTATTTTCTATGCAAGTATGCAGCGACTACCTATCTGACCTCCATAAACCAGTTAGTACCGGATAATACGATACCGCTTGGTAAGACTGGTTGTCAGACTTTTGGGGCCACTCACTTCAAAAGCAATTTTATGATTAGAACTTTGAGATAAAATTTATAAAATACGGTTTATTATTGGCACCTCGAATCTGCCCCAGCACAAAATTGTTTTGTTTGTTATTTCCATTCGAAATACCATTTATTTACGTAAACAAAACCACGGGCATAACTAGTCAATGTCGTTTCTAGTAAGACACAAAAAGCAAAAATGAGCAATCTACTGATTAATTGATAACGAAAACCAGCTCAGTAAAGTTCTACCTCACAAAAACTTTAAAACGGTCTCGTGAATCAATCTCGGTAACTCAGGTGGCGACATCTATGCCGTGTCTGGGAACTGAAAGGGTAAAAACTCGTGAATGGGGTTAAAACTCGTGAATAGGGTAAAAACTCGTGAATACAGTCGTAACGTATGGGAGCAAGGCACGCCAGCTTTCCTATTTGTCAACTGTGATTTATTTGTGTTCTTTTACGTTTAACTTTTAGTAGAAAATGTTTTAGTTAAATGTATTTTAACTTTAACTGGAAATAAAACAGTTTATTTTTAAGATCATGAACAAAGACGATGTTGAGACAAAGGGGTTTTCGGTCAGTGCTACGCCGTAGCTACAGCGTAGGTGGGACGCCGCTACGAGTGCTGCGCAGTTGTAGGATGTCGGGGCTACGCACTACTAAAGATTAAGCCTTGACCTATTTATAATTATTTTCTTGGCCGATCACTAATCAAAGGAAAATAAGCAACTTGTGTATTACTATCTTTTCATAATAAACTGTTAATGCGATAATAAATTGTGGTGTTTTACTAGATTTTGTGCATAAAAGATAATTATAACGATGCGGTAAAAGAAGATGTAGTGACAAAAAATAAAAAGACTTAGATGGTTTGGTCATATGGAGAGGATGAGTGCTACTAACAAAAGGTATTTACAAGGCAGATGTGTGTGGCAACGCCGGAAGGGGACGCCCTGAAATGACATACATTGACCTTATTGGTGAGGTTCTTCAGGAAGGTCAGGTGCGTAGTGCTCGCAAACGGCGTGCGTGTATGACCAGATGTATGAACGTGGACGAGGCAAAAAGAGTATGTAAGGATCGTAGCAGGTGGCGTTCTGTGATTCCTGCCTACCATGGGAAAAAGGCGTGAAATGATGACAATGATGATGTTAAAAAAAATGCTCAAAATACTTTACGAATGGCCCAATATTTAACTAAATCGAACGAATCCCACAAAGCTACATCACTACCTCATCCCTAACCCAGAACCCCAGAAACAGGTGAAATACAACCCATCAATTCGTAACAATCGATAAACGGACTCGATACACGAATATTGATAATATTTACTCGATATCGCGTTACAAGTAACGACTAATATTCCACTTGGCATAGCTCTTATAACTCCAAGGGATCTTACAACCAGAAACACACACCTGTGTCATAGAAAAATAAACTTTAGAGTAATGAGAATAGTGTCGTTCATGCGTGTAGGTGTAACTTTGTTTGAGGATTGGTTCGCCAGGGAAATTATTAAAATGGATATCAGGTACATAGTTGGCAGCTATTTTAGCAGATAAAGGATGTTTGTATCGCACAATTGAAGGCCGGTACAGTACCTTTAAAGCTATCTTATGAGGTCGGTACAGGTTTGTTTAAGGTCAACAGGGCTATCGTAAAGTTATATTGAATGTCTGAGAGCTATAATGTCGGCTTTCAGGAATTTAGTTTAGTTGTTTTAAGTGCTCGAAGGTTGAATGGAAGTTAGTGTTTGTGGTAGGATACTGGTAACCCAGTTTTAGCAGAAAAATACTGAAAAAAGACCACTTAGTTTAACCTTTTTTTGTTACTGTAAAAGTAATTCTTGGATGAAATATTAGATTGCTTTTCACAATGTGAACTTAGATGGTAGCGTAGTATATAATTCATTAAATTTTAAAGATTTGTATAATAATAGTATAATTCACAGATTTACATACGGTTTTGCTAACTCCAGTTATTTTTTTGTAAATATTTAGTTGATATTATTTATTTAGGGTTGTTTAGAGTTTGTAAATTATGAATATTATATACCGTTTTTTCATGAAATACTAAAAAAGATTCAAATATTGAAAGTCTCGTATATCGTCTCGTTTGAATGATCACTTAATTTATATTTTCGTCGTCTGTTTTTACGAAACATTATCATCCCAACTTATTTGTGGTCGACGCAGCATTTCTTCTTCTTCTAAACATCTCTTTTAACCGTCATCTTTTATTGTACATCCTTCGTTCATTTGATCTTCCTCTACTTTTATAGCCCTACCTCATAAGCACTATCTCCTAACGATACTTTGTTAAAGATCCCATGCAAAATAATGCACACACGGAATCGATTATCGAGTACATTCGAGTACTAGATTTTGAAATATGCGGAGTCGATGTCTGGCGCGGTCCCGATTATGACGAGGCTGTCGACCTCGGCATGATGACACAAACAGAATTATACAAAGCGCTGTAGAGCGATCGACGGATATTTGTGTGAATTATTGGTGATTAGGATTGTTGACTGCACAGGTCTACTCAAATCTGTGAGGTTCTTTCCTCAAAACTTCAGTTCTTTAACATACAAAGTTACCTTTGCGATCTTTCTTTATCGTGTTGTTAGTGCCTAACCTGGTGTCAGAGTTTTAAAGCCGCCCATGGGCTTGGACTTAGCTTTATATGCCTTCGAGAAATATCTCTCAGGCATGCTCGTTTTGTCGCGATGTTTTCCTTTACCGAAGTAAGTGATAATTATTATACAATACGCACATGAATTTGAAAAATCAGAGGTCTTGGGTTCGAACTTGAGACCAATGACTTGGCAGCCTTGCCTCCTTTGCCTTTATCTTTGCGATTGGGCAACTAGAATCAATTGTATTTCTATGTAAGTTAAACTTTTGAACGGCAAGTTTGGAATGAATTGTTTAATTTTGACTTTTAAAAGAAAGAAAAAAGTTCATTCAGACTTTCTCAGACACATCTGCATGGTCCTCATATGGTTTGACCAATATTATGTTTGGACTTTAAAAGAGATTTTGACCTCAGGCTTTCTTCTCAGAGAAGTCGGATATGCAGCATGACCGGCAGGCTTCCACATCATGTTTTTGTTCACGAACACCAAGCTGGATCGTTACCACTGGGTCAACACGTCTCTCTACCTAAGGCAGTACCACACCGTACTGATTGTTTAATAATATAAAGGGTGTAACAAGGCCCTTAACAAAGCCGAACGGTACTTATTCTCCCCGTTATTGCGATCATTTTTTTGTTCTAGACCATACCTGGGAAACTTGTAATTACGGAGTTATCGGGGGTCAAAGTTCCAACTATTTCACAAGTTTTTTTGAAATACATGTTTTTAACGTAAGATTTCTACTGTAAACACCTCCACGACCCCCGTACTATTCAATTCATCCATCTGCACAATGCTTTGAGTGTGTTACATTCAGTCCTACCGTAAAACGTGATCATCCACCACAAAAAATAAAACGTTTCCCAGCAATAATAATAATAATTTTTTGCGTAAAGTTACTTAGTTCGATATACATAATGATTGGTTGATGGCTTCGTTAAGAGTCTTGTTACACCCTGTATAATAACAAATCGTGCCAACACAAGAAGTAAACTATAGGAATAAAATAACACGTAACATAACATCACGACTGTTATCCCCAAATGAAGAGTTATACCTAAAAGCACACCTACATTCCCAAGTCCCAAGTAATAGGGGGCGATCCTATTGCCATCAACCGTGCACAAATTCAGTCTCCGTGACTGCTATTAAGAAATGCCTGATGAAAAAAAACGCAATCCTGGGAATCGAGCCCAGGGCCTCATGCCAAGCAGTAGCTCGCGACCAACGAGGCAGAACAAAATACTTCAACGGAGTAATATTCCTTCGCTTATTATTGAACAACAGACAGAACTCCAGTAGAATGTAACTTTACAGCGACAAGTACCAGTTGTTAGTAAGCACTGAACAAAAATAAAAACAGTCTTCATTTATAGTAGGTAACTTCTATCAAACAGCGGACAAAAGTACGGCGAACTCTTGGATACAAGAAATGTGGATAAGAAGTAATATTAACTTGTCAATCCATGCTTATTTATTTATTTGTCTTTATCACCATTCACCATTTACGAGTAAGCCATTCTTATTCTTTATTGCACACAAAAATAAGAGAAATACATAATTACAACACATAGCTTATGTAAAAAGGCGAGCTTAACCCAGAATTGGGTTTTCTTACAGCAAATCTTACTTGGATTGCGAGATTTGCAGAAGAGCATAAGTAAGAGGAGGAGGGTAAGTTACTTGAGTTTCGAATTGGTAACTTTTAAGTAAACTAAGGGAAATGACAATAAAATATAAGGACGTAAGGTAAATCTTTTCCGGAGAAAAGGTACAAATATACGCTTAAGCCTACTTTATTAGGCGGCGGCGATCTCTCGCGCCCGGCCCTGGTTCAAGCCATGGTCCGGAGCAAGAGGGAATGGGAAGCCGTCACCTCCTTCTGCGAAGTAGTCATGCTAGTGAAGGAGGTGGCGGGACGTGAGAGGGAAAGAGCCTCACGTCCCAGCCGCCGCGGGAGACGCCCTGGGCGTCGGGGATCACGCGGTGGCTCCCGGCCACGTAGGCGCGGGCCTGTGGACGGCGAGTTATGGGCTAGCTCGCCGTCCGGCCGTCTTATGACGACAGGCCGTATCGACGGCGCGTTCGTGTTCCACTCGCGCCTCAAAGAGATGTCAGCAACCACGTAGGGGTCCGCATGGACGTCTTTTGATGAAATACCAACCGAAAAAAAAAAGCCTGCTTTATTGAACTCAGTTTTTACTGCCAAGTACTTCGTTACAAGCTAAACTTATAATTTTGACACCATGCTAAACAGCAGTTGGTAGGTACATAATAATAATAAATTCTTTTATTCAGGTAATTTACACCTATCGCCATAACACAAGACACAACAACATACATAACAAACAACGTACATAATTATTCAAGACCAGCTACTAACTAATAAACGTATGCTTCGCGTCCCGCACCCAAAATACGCGCTTTGGACGTGGAGTTGCGGACACCAGCCCGTTAAATAATACAATGCTTCGCCCTCGGTCTTTCGGTAACTGTACCGCGGTGTATATGTGTTAATCCGGATTATAAACTATCGATGTGCCAAATTTCATTAAATTCCATTCAGTATTTTTTGCGTGAAAGAGACAAATATACAAACAAATATCTATCTACCTATCCTCACTAATTTTCGTATTTGTAATAGTAGTAAGATACACAAAAAGTCAAACATTGTTTTCTTATATATCGGTAGTTCTGGAGTGCATTAATAAATATAAGAAACAAACTAAAATGTATTCATCAAAATACTCTACTTACAAAATAATAACTACCTTACTCAGTCACAATTAGCTCCAAAACATTGCTATCCAAACACCACTTCTTATCCATCTTCACACAATCGTACCGTTGAACTCAAATGGCAAAGAAACACGGTCGGAAAGAGGCGACAGGCAATTCATACGAGCGTCTGCAATGGCGACACAACAAGTCGCATGGTGCTGCGACTCACTCACTTAATATAATAGCAATTTATTCGATAGAAAACTGTCTTTTGCGAAGATTAAGTTGTGTAGGTAAAATAAAAGAATAAACATTAATTGCACTTAATATTATATATCCTGCTCAGAAAACGGTGAAAGAAATCATCGTGAGGAAACCGGCATGTCCTAGAACCAAATATTCGAAGACATGTGTCAAATATATGTAGATTTATAAGAAGTTGCAAAATTATAGGCTAATAATGCTATTGTTTATGTCTCACCTTACTTCTCACTACTATTGTAAATGCGAAAATGTATGATGATGTATGGGGTACTGTGACACCATGCTTGCGAGACTGTGCTGTACGCGTACTGTTTTCAGCACACATCGAACACACAGTATGGTCGAAAGACAATTTAACCAGTCTTACCAGATCTTTATCGTACACCATGTCTGTTTTCTCCGAATGGATAGGCAGATATAACTTATAGTACACCCACATTTCGTCAGATATGTTTAATAGGGGTAAGCTTATTGTCATCAACTGGGCACAAATGGACTGCAACTGAGTAATTTCTTAGAAAAACGCAATAACACTTAGCGGACAAAAACTCGACAATACAAATTACTCGATAACTGGGTACATCACTAGCCCGTAAGTTTGACGAGGCTCGCCCACCAACGTCGACACCAAACTATTGTCCCGCGCGACTATTTCACTTTTTGTCCAGCGACAGAAATGAATTGATATAAATGAAATGAAACGTAAACATATGTTTGATTTCGTATAAAAATGGTGACTTGCTTTTCGAAAATAATAGAGCTTTTTATTAAATTGATTGAGGAAGACATTGACTATGATGGTAATGTCTCGGAACATTACTTGCGCATCATCTACACTTATAATATTATAAAGAGGAAAGATTTGTATTTTTGCATGTTTGTAACTAATAAACTCAAAAACTACTGGAGCGATTTCAAAAATTCTTTCACTATTAGAATGCTACACTATCCCTCAGTAACATAGGCAATGTCCAACCGTGCGAAGCCGGGACGGGCCGATAGAATAATATAAATGAGAGAGTAACTGTATGTTTAAGGCTCAACAGATATCGAAGTTTGGCATACAGGTAGACCTGTCTTAGGACATAGATTTTTTTATCCCTGTGGTTTGTAAGTTATAACATAACATTACGCCTGTAATCCCCAAAGGGTTAGGCAGAGGTATACCTAATAGTACACCCAGTTATGTTTTAAAGTCCCATGTAGTAGGGGGCGAGCTTATTGCCGTCAACCGGGCACAGATCCAGGCTCCGTGGCTGCTACTGAGAAATTCCCGATGGAACCACCCAATAACACTTTGCCCAACCTGGGAATCGAACCCAGGAGCTCATGCTCAGCAGTTGCGCTTGCGACTACTAGACCAACGAGGCAGTGTATTTTTTGTCTGGTAACAATAACAGACATACCATATTTTACAACAACTATATGGTGATGAGAGCGAGTATCCGAGAGACTGCTCGATCGCGCCTTGTTGCCGCTATGTCTGGACTGACCCGTACGAATATTAGTGTTAGTTCACTTAAGGTTCGGTAAAACCGTACCGACAATTTGTGGATTAGCTTTGGGCACCGGGTAGTAACAGATATTGGTACTGAAGTATCAGTCACTGTCTGTGTGTCTGTCCGCATGCCGGCCGCAATTTCTCCACACGATTTCAACTGATCCTTTAATAATTTTGCAAAGTAACGGACTGTAGGCATATCATAATAACTCTCATATCGGTGTAATCTTGAGAATATTCCCACAATATCTGTTTACTAACTACGTCTATCAGACTAACCCCTCCCCGCGTCTACCCGCTTCATCCAGCACCCGGCACGGTATGAGCATCCTCATGCATATTCATAAGACTCGGTACACACTAGCGACGGACCAGACCTTGCAGGAGTCCGTTCATGTCCGTAGTATCATATAGCTTTAAGTTTATACTGCTATGTGTAGACATCCTTATTGTTTTCGTGGTCTTAGGCACATAGAGTAGTTTGCCTTGATAACCCTGACTTCTCCAAGAATCATCGTGTCGTAAAAAAAGAAGCGTCAATGAAAGACGGTAACACACAGCTTCATCAATCAATCTTAAGCCAGTTCCCACTGCTGGAACACAATACTCCTCTCTTTGAGAGGGAATGGTCTATAGTTTGATAGATGACACAGGTTCTAGAACCATCACCGTTTTAAGTAGAGAAGTAATGACAATGACATAATTTACACAAAGTAATGACATAATAACTGGTAAGTCGACGCCGATATCAATGAGCCACCACTGCTTTATCATCTTTTTCACTCGCGGTCTTGTCCCACGGGATCATACTACCGGGATAAAAGTATCCTTCGAGTTAATCCAGGTTCTATCTACCATTTGTGTTCAAAATTTCATCCAAATCCGCTCAATCGTTTTTGCGTGATAGAGTAACAAACATCCATCCATCCATTCATCCTCACAAACTTTCGCATTTATAATATTAGTAGGAAGTGGGATTTCATCCCCCTATGTAACGAGAGTAATCTCATCAAGTCCAGTACTTTATAAAAGTGTTGCAACGCTGCTTATTTCTAACATGATAATTAAAACGTGAATTAAAAACAAATCCAGCGTTTATCTCTTAGAGATCTAGAGAAGTTTATCACCGGTCTACATTTTCAGCCAGCCTTTGCCAGTTGTTCAAGACACAAAAAATCAACAAGAACTTACTATTAGACAAATAACTTTTCCATAAATTCATAAATTTACAAAAAATCATTGAACCAAACAAGGGAAATTGATAATAATGACTTATTTAATATACAGGGTGGCGCCGGCAATACGACAATAAATGAAAACACTGCTAATACTAGTTCATAGGAGCATTTTTAAACTATCAAATATATCCTAACATAGAAATAAAAAATAAAAATAAAAACAAACTAAATAGCATAAAACTGTTAACTAAATACAACACCATTTATAAATATTGGCTTACTAACCTTCAGTTTAATTTGCACTGATGGAAATAAACTATAAGGAACGAATTTGGCAAAGATTTTTGAAGTAGCGAATTGGCAACATGTGTGTTTAGTGTTTATACCGATGCGAGTGCCTTTAACCTGTCGGTGCTAGCCTATTAATCTACATCATGTAGAAAATTCTGAAAGCAGAAAATAATGTCCTGTGACTTAACTACTGGATATACAACATTATTTTTAGTATATGCGAAACCTGAATATAGTTTGTTCAGAATAAGTAACTGAATCGATTCCAATAATTTTTAAACCATGTTATGTTTTTTCCCAAATTTTTTAAAAAAAGTTAAAAGTTGGATACCGAACGACTTTGAGTACCTATTGCAATAATTTAGGTACCTTTTGTCAAATTATTATTACAAGTATACGCAGTTTAATTTATTGTCGTATTGTCGGCAACACCCTGTAGAAAAACAGGCGTGGGGAGTAATTAAAAGATAATCTACCAACGAGTGAAGCGAGAAAAACGGCCCGATCGAATGCGCACCAAAATGATATAATTTCAGTACCCAGATGAGCCTTTTTAGGGAGGCTTCAGATTAATAACTGGTTTATAATGTCCAAGTGTGACTTAACAGTAACAACCGCACGGGTATTCCAGGATAACCAGCGGTTGTAACGGTTTTTTCCGTGAATGGGTGACCATCCATTATATTTCGAGTTTCCTCCGTGCCCCAGAAAGCACGTGAAGCCGTTGGTCACGGCTGTCACTTTGAGATATTTGACAGTCGTTACAGATAATCAGTGGCCCAAAATCCTGACAACCAGTCTTACCAAGGGGTAACGTATTACCCAGTATTAACTTGGTTGAGGAGCTCAGATAGTCGCTCCATGTAAAATGAGCAAATAAAGTAATGCTTTTCACACATGCATCAAAATTGTCTGTGTACTATTGTATGGGAATTTTCGAATCTTATATCATCATCACCATCGGCAGCCTAGTTCCAGCCACAGCTGAGTACAGGCCTCCCTCTCGCGCAATGCTCGCCTGGTCTGCGCGAGTCTCAACCAGGTCTTACCCGTGGTCTTCTGAATGTCATCCACCTGGATTCTGGCTGCTGGTCATCCAACACTTCTTCTACCGTCTCTCGGAAACCGTCGAGTCCAATAACTACCTCTTTAATCGGTTCCATATTAACGTCAGTAAAACTCATGTGCAAGGTACTTAATACCGGTCCATATGCCCCGAGGCTCTCATTAAAATTTCAGCTTTCCTATACGTACGCCATTTTGTGGCGGTCGCGAATAACTTGCTTTATTAAAGGAATAATCACGTCTAATGTGGTTTATGTTTCCTTGTTTTTATGATTGGTAAATGATAGATAAATGTTCTGAAATTTACAAGGTGGTTTACTGTTAAGTGTATTTATGACAGCTTTAACATATTTTTCGTTACATACCTGTCAAACTGTACTGTTTTATTCCTCACAAGTGTACCTACATCTCGTTTTATGTCGGTTATGTTTAAATTGTTGTTGTTTTTATTTATTTTTTATATTGTACTAACATAGTTTATAAGTTTGATTGTTACTAACCTAATATGGACCTACTACAGTCTGAAATAAATGATTTTTATTTATTTAAGTCCCTTCTAATAGAGGGTGAGCCTATTGCTCATTGCTACTGAGAAATTCCTGATGAAAAAACCGAATAATACGTAGCCCGACCTGGGAATCGAACCCAGGACCTCATGAGCGATTGTGCCCACTTGACCAACGAGGGAGCCTTTTTGCAAATATCATGTCTCGATAATTAAACCTTTCAAAATCCACCAAAAAAAACTAAATCATCTACCTGCCTTTTCTCAACTATGTTGGGGTCGGCTTCCAGTATAACCGGATGCAGCATATCTGACCTCCACAACCCAGTTAGTACTGGGTAATACGATACTCCTTGGTAACACTTTACCTTTAGACTAACGTACTAAGAGTACCAAAAAACTACATGGTACAAAAATGCGTTCGGCCCAGCCCTCCCGTAGTTTGAATTATATGCGTCATATCCATACGCCTAAGAGACAGGCATTCACGTAACGCGGGCTTTTTATCGTGAATCACTTAGTGGGGTGCGAAAAATGTGCTTCGACGCTAGTGATGTGCCTTTCGCTTAGTTGAGTTGGATTTAGTCGATTATCGAATTGATTAGTCGATTAGAATCAATTCAATTCCTTGTAACATTTGATATTTAAAAACTTAATGGTTTGACTTCGAAAATGTTTAGATCATGAGCATAATTTTAGCCTGGAGTCGTCCACTGCTGGATATTCTCCTTCAAGCACCTCCTTCTCCTTCAAGCGCCGCCATATGGAATTATCCTGTGCTTCGTGTATTAAGTGGTTTCTCGGCGTTTATAAGGTCATCGGTCCACGGGCCGTCCAACGCTGCGCTCTCAGGTCGTCATTCCAGAACGTTTCGATCTCATTGGCCTTCCGTTCAGCGAACAACATGCGCTGCCCACTGCTACTTAAGGAAATTCTTCAGGGTATGTTACCTTCACTTTTTTATCTCTTCTTTCCAATTGAAATTTGTAAATACTGTGTTTATAATTCAGATCACGTACTTACATGGCAGTCAAATTAGTCTTACGTGTACCATTCGCATTGTTTGCTCTAATCACCAAACTATGTAGTTTTTATCTATAAGCCTTTTCCAAACAGTGTGGGTCGGCTTCCAGTCTAACCGCATGCAGCAGAATATCAGAATTTTACATAGAGCGATTGCCTTTCTGAACGCCAAAACCTAGTGCGTACGGGGTAATACGATCAGACTGTCAAATTCAAATTCAAAATCGTTTATTTGCTAATATGGGTGATTACATAAAATTGTTAAAAAGGGAAACGACTGTCTTGGTATGGACATGTGATGAGGAGGGACGAATCACATGTGACTAAAAGTGATGAATATAAACGTTGATGGATGGAGAGGAATAGGAAGACCAAATAAACAATAGATGCATTGTGTGAGGAATGATATGAAAGTTAAAGGAGTAAATGATAGCGTGACGGTTGACAGAGGAGATTGGAAGAAAAAAACTTGTTGGGCCGACTACAAGTAACATGAGACAAGGGCAGGAAGATAATGATGTTAAAAATAGAGAACAGTTCAACCATTTTTCACCTTGAGGCATGCAAAATGTTAGCTGGGAGCAACGGTTTAACCCGCTTTTCGTGGCACGTTGGAAACTCGCCAATGGTCACCCATCCACGGCACCGACCTTGGCAAGCGCTACTTAACCTTGAAGATTGACCGATGCGGCTGTTATTATTGAGTCACGCGCTCCTCAAATTGCTCTTAATGCCAGTGCAACTTTGTTGACTTAGCAAGCAACACAATAAATGACTACAGTGCGTGTAAGGCTATGAGATTTACTCTATCATCATCATCATTTCAGCCGAAAGACGTCCACTGCTGGACATAAGCCTCCCCCAAGAAGGGGGGTTTTGCCATAATCGCCACGCTTGGCAGGCGGGTTGGCGATCGCAGTATGGTTGTTATAAAACACAGAGAACGCTGCTGCCCATTCTCTGGTAAGTCCCTTAGTCGCCTCTTACGACACCCACGGGAAGATATGGGATGGTGCTATTCTTTACGTCCGGACACCATACAGTACATATCTATAATCTTGTGTAATCTCATAATTACGTAAAAGCTCTGCCCCTAACCACACCTTTTTTCTATTAATTATTATAATAGTCTTTTACATTGTTAGCAGATTATTGAATATTATTATGGTGACAAGCAAACATCCATTAGTTTGTTCTACGTTAATGAACTAACAATGTCAGAAACGAAATGGAGGATTATTAAAAAATAAACACATGCTTAGAAATAAATAGCATGTTTCTGTAGTCAGCAGTAAGCAGACCGATATCAAATGATCAGAATAATGTAATATTTCATTTTACAAACCCATTTTTCGAGTCGAAAAGCATAATCGGCCTATAATGTCAATTCTGGGACACAAGCCATCTCTCTGTGAAAAAGGGTCTAAAAAGGCTCAGGAAAGGGTCTAAATCTACCACGAGGCCCAGTCAGTCCTTACGGGTAGTCACAGGCCCAAAATTCTGACCAACCAGTCGTACCAAGGGTTATCGCGTTACGCAGCAACTGGGTTACGGAGGTTAGAGAGGCAATAGCTCCATGTAAACTACTGATAATCAGCTGCATCCGAGTATACTGGAAGCCGACCCCAACATAATTGGGAAAAGGCTAGGCAGACGATGATGATGTTGAGCCAAATCGATAAATCGTAAGTAAATATTACCTATCAATTTATCGATTTGCCTATAGACGCACGTCACTACTCACATAATGCTGCTACGTGTACATTTAAGGCTCCGACACTTTTTTATAATGTTATCATGATGTTATAGCCGGGCCCACATAACTTATGAATGGCTATCACCATGCTTCACTGGCTCGGCCTCGGTGAAAGAAACCAGAATGTGACTTTTATATCTCGTATCTTGACTCTTGTTTTTTAACGTTGGTAAACATAAGGTCTATTCAAATCGTTGCTTCCAATTGACGGTTTTCCTCTAATACGGTTAAAGAAGCAGTGGCCCAGTAGTTACGGCTCCGATTTTCGAGCAGTAAGCCGTGGGTTCGATCCCAGGCCACGTTGGGCGTCGGTAGTCGCAGATAATTTTAATAACGCGATGTAGGCTTTCGATATTTAGTTCATCATCTGTGTCATAGATGCCGCTGAAGTACTTTTTGTTCTGTGTTGCTGTAGTACTTTTTGTAGTTCCGCTACAGGTGCATTACTTTGTGTAATTTATATCATCACCACTGCTTTCAAAACGGTGAAGGAAAACATAGTGAGGAAACCGGCATGTCCTAGAACCAAAACCACCATTCCGTCTCCTAGAGAGGAGGCCTGTGTCCCAGCTGTGGGAACATAACAGGCTGTTCAGTGCCACTAAAACAACTTAATTTTTTATGCAAGTGTAAATTAAGTTGATTTTAGAAGAACTACTATTACCAACCTCATTTAGTTTGTTTGTAAGAAATTAGGCCAGGAGCAACTTCTGAACGTCATACTTTATAAGGAAGTAGAATTGATTCTAGTAGTCCATTTACAAACGTTTCGTATGGAGAAGAATGGGTAAGAAATTCCTTAGTTCTTTTAATCTGTTTTCATCATCATCATCCACAGCCCGACTTCACCCTCTGTAGGGTATATGCCTCGCTTTGCTTGTACCAAGCTCCACGTTCTTGTGCCGGCCTCATCCAGGATATTCCCGCGATAACAACAATGTCGTGTGCCCAATTGATCTGTTTTACAAAGTAATTATTCGTTACAATATACTTGTCTGTTGTAATTGTGTGTGATATTATGTACATATTATATAATTTGTGCTAAATATAACTTTTATGTAATAATTTTATCTTCTGATCTATTATATCTGTTCGCAGAAAGTCACAATACAAACCGTTCTCGTAACAGTAACAACAATAAAGGAAAAACGAGAGAATACCTCAAATAAATCCAATACACAATAATTCAATTCACAAATCAAGGAAAAAAGCGCAATATTCCTTAAACGCGCCATAGCATTCAATCTTTGTATGGAATAAGTTGTGCGGTACGAAAGTTGAAGATTATTTCTTACATGATGAAAATGAAACAATTTCACTCTGTAATAATGTAACTTCTTAACTTCCAGCTATTATAAAGATTGTGAGGATCGATGGATTGTTACTTTTTCACGCAAAAACTACTGACAGATGTTTGATGATAATTTATATAGCTTATACATCAGAATATCACACAGGCTACCATTTATCGATATACTAGTGACCCACCCGGGGTTCGTCCAAAACTAACCTGATATAGGCTAGTTAAGCTGGAATCATCCATACACATTCACAAAACATTGAAATCGGTAGGGTAGTTTCGGAGATTAGCGTTTACGAACATAGTGCCACGTGATTTCTATATACTACTTTAAACACCATTTTCTACTATTGCTTTGATCACCATTTTTTCTAAATGTGGTTTTAATTGAAGGGGATTTTATGCTGAAAAACTTTCAAAAATATTCTAAATATTTAAAAAAATGCGACTGTCGAACCACTGAGTAAAAAGAGATTTATTTCTTATCTAGCGTAATCAATACAATTCAACATTCCAGTGCTGCTAGGCCGTAGCAAACGCAACAATGCCTCTACGCCGTAGCAAACGCAAAACTGCCTCTACGCCGTAGCAAACGCAACACTGCCTCTACGCCGTAGCAAACACAACACTGCGTCTACGCCGTAGCAAACGATTGTTCTCCGCGTTCTGCGCATTGTGCTACGCTGCTGTTACCAACACATGTCAAGGTATTTTATATTCTTGTACTTTTATTTAGACTTCATTTTTTTATTTTGTGCTTGCGAGTACGTTCACTTTAATATAATGCCTATTTTAACCGACTTTAAAAAAGGAAGATGTTCTAGGTTCGTGTGTAGGTTTTTTTTGTTGGTTTTTTTCGTATAAGTCTGACAACCAGTCTTACCAACGGGCCTAGCATTACCATGGTTTTGGAGGCCAGTCGCTCCATCACCCCGTGTCATCATCGTATCCTTATGAAGAATACAAGCTCTAAATTAACAATTAACAGCTAGCTTCCAATATTACATTGTCAAATAAATCGACGACCCCATTTCGAAACGCTATCTGAAAGAAAACACAAACATGGCGAAGAGTAAAGAAAAAACAAAGTCCCCAATTTTCAAACCGTGTTACGCCATGGGGAGTATACGAAAAACCCACAATGGGCTCTTTATCGTAACCAAACCACATGTTTTTATGGCATCCAGGGCCGTTATAAAGTCCGTACAAAAGAGAAAGTTATTTATTTGTTCGTGCACTTTGCGAGTCGCAAGTTGACGGCTTTCGGGATCTTCTTATTATGTTAGTGGAACGGGTTGCTAACGTGAGTTAGCTTGACGGGAATTGGGTAAAGGATACATAACATTACGCCTTATAATCCTAAGGGTTAGGCAGCGGTGTACCTAATAGTATGCCCACATTTCGCCAGTTTTGCATAAGTCACATGTAATAGGGGGCGAGCCTATTGTCACCAACCGGGCACATGTCCAGACTCTATGGCTGCTTCTGAAAAAATCCTGATAGAAAAACCCAAGAACGCTGCCACCTGGGAATAAAAACCCTGAACCAAAGAGCCGGTCACCTCGAGCACCAGTGCACCTTTTCTCGACGTTTTATAACTACCCATGTAGGCCTTTGTGAAATAAAATATTTTTATTTTGAGTCGATAAAGTAAGAATCCACACAAATACGAGTATGTGTGAAGTGACATTTTATGTCTGTCGGTTGCCTTTTCATGCCTGTAACCCTGTACTGACAGTTAAATTTGACATATAGGTGTTCAGGGACCTGCAGAAGTAAGCTGGCTACTTTTAGTGCTAAAATTGGAATATTGAAGTTCTGACAGCTTGATCGGGGTAGTGGTTTATTGGCTTCTGCCTTACAGGTAGCAGGTTCTGCTTTCGCACAGGTCTAAAACAAACCATAAACGATTTCTATAAATAATATAAAACAAGGTCGCTTTCCGTGTCTGTCTGTGTGAAAAAACAAAACTTGTAAATTTTCTATTATGATGCGCCTATTCGTTCTCTCTCAGTATCACCCTAAATTAGACTGGTAGAAAATGCAAGACATTAAATCCACCTGTGTACATTTATTTTTATCTGTAAATAATCAAGACTGATATTTTAAAGGGATAAAGTTTTAGTTTTTATTTTTGTATTATGAATGTTCTATGCCGACTGTTGTGTTTAACTGTTAACCATTATTTAATTTAATTTTCAATGTATGTAGTTAACAATTTCATTAATGTTTGCATGTATAATATACGGTAGATTGTACAAGGCTCACCCATTTTATTCTGACATCTTATTTTATGTACCTGCAATCTATGCAAATAAATTTTACTTTACTTTAAAGTTTAAAAGATTGGGTAAACTAGTGTCACAGGCTATATTTAAACAAAACAGGATCTCTTGGGATAATTTCCGACCACAACACGAGCGAAGCCGCGGGCAAAATCTAGTAGTAGTAGTTTTACTGATACTGTTAGCCTGCATCATCCCACTGCTGGGCAAAGGCCTCTCCCCATGACTTCCAGTCGTTTCGATCCAGGGCCAATGTGGACTACTGGTCGCTGGTCTTGTCCCGCCATCTTCTACGAGGTCTGCGGCGACGCCTTCTGACTATGTCGGGGCTCCAGAAAGTAGCTATTTTGGCCCACAACTCATTGGGCATGCAGCAGATGTAGCCAGTCCAGTCCCACTTCAGCTTAGTTTAGTCTTTTAATAAATAAAAAAGTAGCCCAAACCAAAGAAACAAAAGGTATCCCCAAAAAGTTGTAGGCAATGTTACCCCTACACCCATTCTTGTTGTTTCCGTGAATAGTTTATAACGCTGCGACCCGGAACAGTGACGGCAGACGTTAGTTTTCCTGCACGGCTCCCTTAAGGCACGCCGTGATGTTTCGCACGTGTACCTGACACCCTGACACACGGACGAAAATCGTAATGGTTGTTTTTTAAGCGTAATTTTTTTAAGACATGTTTACACTCATTTTTCTACGAAGAGTTTAAGCAGGGGTTATAGTAAGAGGTTGTGATAAGCAGGGTGTATTTACAACCAGTCTTACCAAGGGGTATCGGGGTAATAACCCAGTATTAACTAGGTTGTGTAGGTCAGATAGGCAGCTCCATGTAAAATACTGGTATTCAGCTGCATCCGGTTAGACCCCAACTTAGTTGGGAAAAGCCTAGGCAGATAATGGAGTAGGGTGTACTTACTATGCATACCCTGCCTAAATTTTCATAGTAGCACTAGCCTACTTCTTCAATCGAAGATGAAGATCCATACTTCGCCGGGTATAATTTGTTTTATGCCCATGTCATAGGGGATGAGCCAATTGTAGTCTATGCAGCACCAATCTAGACTCTGGGATGTTACTAAGAAATTCCTAATGACGAAATCCAATCTTGTTTGTCATTTTTATGGTTCCGTCCGGTCACGAGTACCAATATGTAAACACTTAACAAATTATAAAAGTGTGTTTCTCCTACTGTTCTGATTAAAATTTCGTGTTGTTACGAACACAGCATCCCGGAACTCATATTTTATGAAAAATATACTATCTCTAAGTTACAATCGTATTTCGCGCGAAAATTGCTTTTCAATTTAGGAAAGTGTAAGTGTATGTGTGTGTGTGTGTATTGGTGCTCGTGACTGTCCATCCGTCCATCCGTCCATCCGTCCGTCCAGCCGTTCGTTCGTCTGTCTGTCACTTGTTATTTTCACAGAGTGTGTATTATCACTATGACCGCTATAACAACAAATAATAAAAATAAAATAAAGTCAAATTAAAGGGGATCTCATACAACAAAATGTGTTTTTTTCGGCGTTTCTTTAGGGAACCCTTCTTTTGTGAGTCCGACTTAAATTAGGTACAGCTTAATCAGTAAGTCCAAAAATCTCGCTCGTCTGGTTTAGCTCTAAATCCTGGGTTGGTTGATATTTGGTTGATTGGTTATGGTTTGGTTGCTGGTATATGACCACTGGTTAAATTATACGAAATTATATGGTTTAAAAGTTTATATTGATACTGGTTATAAAATGGTAAATCTAAGCTAAATTAGCACTAAGATGGTTTGATATGGTTTGGTTGAGTTACGCGGTTGGTGTCCGAACACACACTCACTTGGTAATACTTGCGATACGTGCATTTATGGAAATGCACGAAGGCAAAAGTGCTGAGCTGTTCGGTTGCAAATATAGTACCGAACATATTCCCGAGCACAAGATGAGATAAACGGATAAAGTAATCATCAAATCACCTTAGTTAACAAGTAAGATGGTTAACAAAAGTAAAATTAACTATATAAAATGGTAAGTTTTAGTAAAAGTCTTATATTAAAATGGTAAACAAAAGTAAAATTAATAATAAATGGTTGGCTTAAAAAACATAAATTCTTTACACTAACGAGTCTTCCACTGTAAGCACACGTTCTTTACGCACTTTAGGCAACGTAGCCCTTTCCTTTTTCCCCGCACTACGCATAGCACTGGGCCACCGCCTAGCGAAATATGCACTTAAACCCATGTGTTCACTCTCACTTTGCTGACGGTCAGCAGTACTCTGCTTTCGCGGTTGCACTTCACTTTGCACTGTTACTCGATGTGTAGACTCCGATGTAGTCGCCACAGACTCCTGTCTGTGGTGAGGCTCCGCCCGCCTGGTCGTAGAATGCGAGCAGCATCTCACTCTCGTCCAGATCCAGACTACTGCCGCGCATAGGACTACTCCCAGCAGTAGGTAGACGATGGTGTACTGGTGAATGTCATGGACTGATATGCCATCGATCTCTGCTTTGGTGGATTTTAGTGTTTTGATTTGTTCTCCAAGAATGAATAGAGATCTGTTCAGACTCATGTCCTCTGGTAATTCTGCTTCGGTTGGTATTTTGACGTTCACAATATGGTTTATTTGGTCTAGCTCTGGTACGAGCATGTCTGGTGAAAAAATTAATTGGTTGGATTGTTGTTGTAAAGAGTTTAGTGTGAAATCTTTACTTTTAATAAAGCATTTCTGAGTCATGCTAATGACCCCTGCTCGAGTCAGCTGACGAACGGTAACTTGATCGTCACATATGATTTTGATGGAATATGTGTCACAGCAAAAATATAGGTATTGTGACGTTGAGTGTAATTCTACCCATCTGTCTTTGCACACTGTTCTTTCAGTTTTACACCTTTTGTTTATTGGGCTTATTTCGCAAAAGTTTTGGTAATTTTCCAAGTTTAGGATTGGTTTGAAGAGCTCACACATGAGGGATTCCCCGTGATACAAGCATGTATCAAGTTCATGTTGGGTGGGTACAAAATAGGCATCCTTTTTTAGGTTCACAGCGACGTACTCCGATATTGGTATTATGCTGGTCATGCTGTAATTGGTTTGTTGCGGAACTGGTATTATCCTGTATAATTGAAAACTTTCTCGTGCGATGAGCGGGAATGTAATTTCGAAAATAATATATTTTTCTGTGACCCGCGCCTTTGTTCTCAGTAGCTTGTAGATATGCTGAAGGTCTGTCTCTATGTTTGCGATTGGTAAGTTTAAATCTTGAGGCATTTGGCCGTAGATAATTTGTAGCTCTCGTTTGAGCTGCGCTGGTGTCAGTAGATGCAGACTGATTTGGCCATGGTAGATTTCCGATATTGTATCGATCAAAGTAACTTGTATCTTTTTCAAGTTTTGCATCATATTAATGGTAGCTATAGAGACTAATGTGAAGTCCTGTTGTGTAGTTATCACATCGATTTCTTTTTGCAGCTTACTGTTAACTTTGTCTAAGGCATTTAAATGTTTGTTTATGGTTTTGTGTTGTTTTGCTATTATGTCTTCAGTTCTTTGTAGTACATTGTGCTCTGCTTCGACGATAGATGTCAAGTTTTTCCATAACTGACCTTGGTGGTGTTGGTTAAGGTGTATTAGTTCAATGTCCTGCTTGTATTTTTCTGCGAAACTTTCGTCTAGTACTCCGAACAATGAGTTTGCAATTGAGCCGACAGCATTTATAAGGCCGCGTCGTATTCGTAGGCGCTCGCCGTAATGCTGGCTAAGCAACAGCTGGTTGTAGTATTGCAGTTCATTGTAATCGTGACGTATTTGTTGGAGTATCATATGACAGTGGCTGGATTCCATAATTTTCGCATGTTTTGTCGAGATAGCTTGTAAAGTCATTGATAGCTTTATCTCCTTGCCAATACGGAGACATGTTGTAGTATGTCACTAATTTCCACTTATCCCGAATCAGTTGTACTTTTCCCATGGTGTCAAAGTACAAAGTTTTATTGGTATCAAATTGTGTAATGTTGTATAATGCTGTTGTTGGCAGTATTATACTTAAGAAAAATAACAATGCCAGTGCAATGTTAACTATCTTGGGATAAGTGCTGTGCGTTCTCGTTTTTGGTTGTTCTGGTTCGCCTTTTGGTTTTTCTGGTATGGTTGCTTCCACCTGATTTATTGGTAAAACTGATAGTTTAACTACAGGGCGCTTCATGTAGCCGTTTTTGGTTTTTAGAGTCACTACTCTGACGAGGTCATCTTTTCCTGGATGAACTTCCATCACACGACCCATTGGCCATTTCCCTGCTGGTAAGTTGTCGTCGTGTATCATTACTAAATCACCCACGTTGACGTTCTTCTGGTATTTCATCCATTTGCTTCTGGTTGATAGTTGAGTTAAGTACTCTGTTTTCCATCTCTTCCATACATCTTCAAATAGTTTTGACACAAGGTGCCACCTGGTTCTGGCGTCGTCTGCTGTTTCAATTATGGTTAAACCTGGTCGTGCTGATAGAAAATGGGCTGGTGTGAGGAAATTCAAGTCCTCTAGGTCTTCTGATAGTGCACAGAGTGGTCGTGAATTCAGGCAAGCTTCTAGTTTTGATAACAGTGTGGTGTATTCTTCAAACGTAAGTTTTTGTTGTCCAATCACGCGTTTGAGGTGGTGTTTGAGACTTCGCACGGCTCTTTCCCAAAGTCCTCCCGCATGAGGCCAAGAAGGTGCGTTGAAATGCCATTCAATTTGTAGTTCCGTTATCTCATTATAGAATGACTTATTGAAAATATTTTGAAGATGGTCGTATTCTTCTTGTAGAATTCTGTTGGCTCCAACGAAATTGGTTCCATTGTCGCTATAGATGTGACGTGGAGCTCCGCGTCGTGCTGCCATTCTGGTTAATGCGGCTAGGAAAGCTGAGCTGGTTAAATCTGAGACGAGCTCTAGATGCACAGCTTTCGTCACCATACATACGAAAAGCGCTATGTAGCCTTTGGTAGTTTTTATCCCACGCCCTTTGTTTGCTTTCACTTCCACAAAGCCTGTGTAGTCGATGCCACAATGATAGAAAGCGCTTTCAGGGTTTACTCTGGATGATGGTAGATCACCCATGAGCTGATATTGTTGGATGGGCTCTTGCTTCTTACATGTAACACACTGTCGTATGACTTTCTTTGTAGCTGAATATCCGCTGATTATCCAAAAGTTTTGTCGAATATTTGACAAAGTAAGACGTGCCCCTCCGTGGTAGGTTAGCTCATGAGCGTATTGGATTATTAGTGTGGTAATTCGATGGTTGTGTGGTAATATGATTGGGTGTTTCATCTCTTTGCTTATTTGTGCGTTTCTTAATCTGCCCCCTACTCGTAGGATACCATCTTGGTCTATGATGGGGTGTAATGCTAATAGTTTACTTTTCGAATGCACGTTTCCATTCTTAAGTAAGCAACGGACATCGCTGGCAAACTCCATATGTTGCACACTTTTAACGATCAGCAGTTTTGCGCGGCGGAGTTCATGTAATGTGAGATAAGGTTGACGGCCTTCCTTTGCAGTAGTTAGTCGTTGTGTCCATGCAAAAACTCGTACGATTTTTGCGAAGGAACTCAATTTGTTTAATAAATGGTGGATAATATTTGGTATAGTCATGGTTGCTGTCTGGTGATTTTCCACAACTACTGCGTTTGACTGCCTTATCTCTAAGCTGGTTTCATATGTGGTTTGAGATATGTCGTGGTTTTGAAATGATTGAATCCATGATGGCCCCTGCCACCACAGATCGTGGTTCTTTAATTGTTTGGTTCTCAATCCACGGCTGGCACAGTCCGCTGGATTTTCAATGGTTTTGACATAACTCCATTTTTCTTTTGGTATTATTTTGGTAATTGCTTTCACGCGATTTGAGACGAATGGTTTCCATCTCGCTGGATCTCCTTGAATCCATCCTAACACTGCTGTAGAATCACTCCAGCAATATATTTCTTTGTTATAAGACTCTAGACAAGTCTGTACTTTTTGCATCAGCTGTGATAATAGTTGGGCACCCATTAACTCTAGCCTTGGTATAGATATGTCTTTACTAACAGGCACTAATCTTGCTTTTCCTGCGACCAAAGTTACCTCGTTAGTATTATTTTGGTTGTTGACTTTGCAATATATAACAGCGGCATACGCCTTGTTCGACGCATCACAGAATCCGTGTAGTTGCAAGCTATGGTTTTCCTTTACTCCTAGCCATCGTTTTACTTCTATGGTGTTGATGTCTTTTAATTCTCCCCTTAACTTTAGCCACTTGACCTTGATATCCTCTGGTAGCGCGTCATCCCAGTTAAGAGTTGATGACCAGACACTTTGAAATAGCATCTTCAAGGTGATAGTTAATGGTGTAAGCCAGCCTAAAGGGTCTAATATTTTTGATATGTCGGAGAGAAGCGACCTTTTCGTTGGTTTTGGTGATGATACTGGTTCTAGTTTTGAGTCAAAGATGAATTTATCCTGTTGCGGGTTCCATCCAAGCCCCAATGTTTTTGTTGAGTCTGACTGTTTAAACTCGTAGATTTGCTGGTTCCACAAATCTTTTTCTAAGTCAGCGAGTAATTTTGGTTCATTTGTGGCCCATTTCCGTAAATTAAACCCACCCTTACTGAGTAGCTTAATTAGGTCTGATTTAAGCTGTTTTGCTTGGTCCATTGAATTTGCTCCACCACAGTAGTCATCCATGTAGAAGCAATTTTCTAACGCTTTTGCTGCTGCAGGGAAATTTGGTTTTTCCTCGGCAGCTAGTTGTTTTAAGCACATCATAGCCAAAAATGGTGCAGGCTTTGTGCCGTAAGTTATGGTTGTAAGTTGGTATGTCTGAATGGGTTGGTATGGTGAGTCCCTCCATAGTATCTTCTGATACGACTGATCTTCAGGATGTACCATTATCTGTCGATACATTTTCTCTATGTCCGCGGTGTAAACGAACTGGTACTGTCTCCATTTTAAAATTAGCTCCTGCAGATCTTGTTGTAGGTTGGGACCTCGGTACATGACGTCATTCAAGCTAAGTCCTGATAATGATCTAGCCGACGCATTGAACACAACGCGCAACTTTGTAGTGGTTGACTCAGCACGAGTGACGCAGTGATGTGGTAGGTAGCACTCGGGTTTCGTACTTGTTGCTGACGGCATCATATGGTATAAGTTAGAATACTCATTCATAAACTTTGTATATTCTGTTTTCAGTTCTGGATCTTTCTGTAACTTTCTCTCTAAGTTACGGAATTGTGCCAATGCTAATGGTTTAGTGGAACCTAGCTGTTCCTTGGTTTCTGCTTTAAATGGCAGTCGGACTTGGTATCTCCCGTTTTCTAGTCTCTCTGTTGTTGATAGAAAGTATTGCAGACATTCATGATCTTCGGTGGACATTTCATTCTGCTGGTTGATGTCTTCATTTTCCCAAAATCTGCGTAAGTCGTCCGTATTGTGAAGAACGACGTTACACCTGTATTGTGGTGTCATTGTCCCACAAAGCAACCATCCTAATTGCGTTTGTTGGGCTATTGGTTGATCGTCGCCATCGCCCCTCAAAAGGCCACCTAAAGCAATCCTGCAGTATACATCTGCTCCAAGCAGTAAGTCCACTGGTCGACTGGTATTAAATTCTGGGTCCGCCAAATTAATGTTTTGTATGTGACGCCAAGTTGGTTTTATGAATGATTTATTTGGTAAACTTTTGATGAGATTGTTCATTATAAGGACCTCACCCTCTAAGGCAAACTCACTATAAATTGATTTAATTCGGATGGTCATTACACCCTTGCAGCTGTTTTCTTTTTCGCCTACGCCGAATATGGTTCCTTTGCAAGAGTGTCTTCGTAATTTTAAAACTTGTGCCGCCTTCTCACTTATTAAAGAGATTTGAGAGCCCTGGTCTATCAAAGCCCTCATGGTATGGTATGTGCCGTCATATCCAGGAATTTCTACTAAGGCCGTAGCTAAGAGTGTCTCGGACATGTCATTCCAAGATGCATGGGTTGAAGTTGCTGCTTGTTCATCATTGGTCAGACATGACGTCGCAAGTGTGTGTGCAGGTTTATGATTTGGTTTTGCTGATGTGTTTGGCCTGTTTTTGGTTGTTATTGCGTCATGCAATAATGAATTATGTTTAGCGTTGCATTTGCGACATGTTTTATTAGAAAAACAAGGTTTATTTAAATGGTTGAATAGGCAATTCGTGCAACAATTTAAATGGTTGACAGTTTTTAGTTTTTGCTCATCCGACATTTGCAAAAATTGGGTACATATCCATAACCCGTGGTCAGCATTACACAATGCGCAGGTGATCGACCGCGACACGTGTAACGATTTCGTATGGTTTTTCATGTTGTTTGAATAGCCTTTGTATGATGATTGTTGGTTATTATTTGAACTATAATATTTCTTCTGGTTTGCTTGATAATTTTGGTTTTGTGGTTGGGTGGTCAACTTTTGGTTATATGTTTCTTGTTTACGCCGCGATGCTTCTAAGGCGGTAAACTTGTTTTCCAAGAAATCTAGGAATTCTTGAAGTACTGGTAGTTCCCTGGGATTCTTCACTGACTCAATGTATTCGGCGAATAACTCACTGTCAAGTTTCTGTGCTAGCAAAAGTACCAATAGTGGATCCCAGGTGGTGATATCTACTCCTAAGTTCTGAATTGCGTGGAGACATTCTTTGGTCACGTCATGCAGTTTTTTGATCGCCCCGATGGATTGTTGCTGCATATTAGGAATGTTCAGAAGTATGTTGATGTGAGACGTGAAAATAAGTCTGTTGTTGCCATATCTGTGGTTTAGTATTTTCCAGCATACCTCGTAATTCTCTGAGCTAATCTGAAGATGGTGAATCAGACGCTCAGCTTCTCCTGTAACTTTGCTCTTTAGAAACTGCATTTTTTGTGCGTTTGATAAAGATGGATTTTTATGGATGGTCTCTGTGAATAAGTCCTTAAACGATGTCCAATGGTGGTAGTTGCCTTGGAATGTTGGAATATCCATCTGTGGAGTAGATTTGTCGCGATGTGATACAGACCACATTTTCGAGTTAATGGTTTTCTTTAAATCGTTATACATTTTCTCATATCTGTTGAATTCTTCTTGGTACCAGACATCCTCATCCCCGTTTCCACCTTCTATTTCCCAGTGCAGGCTATCTATAATAGCCCAACGACTTTGAAGAGACTTTAATGCATCGTCGTACTCCCACTTGTTCTGTAATTGGTCTATTTCTATGGTTGCTACTGTTCTCATAAAAGCTCTAAAATGGATAGTCTGCTTTTTTATCATCTCTTCTAGCTTATTGTCTCTGCTCGTATCCCACCGTTGCTGCTGCGGTAGCTGTGAATGAGATGATTCCCCTGCTTGTTTCGATGTGCTTGACTCTGCCGACGGTTGTTGAGGTTCTTGCTGCTTTGACAACAGGTTCTCCATGGTTTTGGTAATTAGCTGCTTGATAGACGAATAGACTTCCTCCGCCTTATCAAAACAATTTTTAGTGAAATATACATGGTTAAATTCTGAAAGTTCACAGCACTTTCTATGGTTGCGCTGATATTCTCTCCAATAATTTTCTAATATCTCCAACTTCCGTTTGCAGTAATCTATGGTTTTTCGCTCAGCCCCGTCTTTCTTAATGTTAGTTAGAAGTTTAACCAAAGAGTCGTAAACCTCCGTTTGGCTGACTGCTAACTGCTCCATTATTCTCACGGTCAGCTTAATACTCAAGTGAAAATAAAGTGTAAAATGGTTTGGTCTGACCTTATATTCTCCTTACGCGACAGCTGCCCAATTTCTTCCAAATTGATGTCACTGCCTATCTACTTTCCCTACAAACTGGTAAAACAAAACACTGGTTGCAAGGTCCCGGCGCACAAACACTTCACTGTACTTCGCGAACCGAGGCCCTTAATGCTCGAAGGACCATGTAGAATTTTAGCGCTCGTCTGGTTTAGCTCTAAATCCTGGGTTGGTTGATATTTGGTTGATTGGTTATGGTTTGGTTGCTGGTATATGACCACTGGTTAAATTATACGAAATTATATGGTTTAAAAGTTTATATTGATACTGGTTATAAAATGGTAAATCTAAGCTAAATTAGCACTAAGATGGTTTGATATGGTTTGGTTGAGTTACGCGGTTGGTGTCCGAACACACACTCACTTGGTAATACTTGCGATACGTGCATTTATGGAAATGCACGAAGGCAAAAGTGCTGAGCTGTTCGGTTGCAAATATAGTACCGAACAGTTACATACGACCTAATAATGTGAACGTTTAATGTCAAGTACAGAGCGTCAAGCCTTAATGAATACTGCCGTCACCGAAAGTTACAAACACCAATATTTGGTTACCGCTTCGTGCATGTTAACAAAGGTGGCATATTATATTAACCGAAACTGAACTTGACGAAATTTATTACAAAAGCTGCAAACCCACTTCTACTATGACACGCTTGAAAATAACCTACCTCATTTACAATCAGAATACATCGCAGCTTTTGTTCAAAACAAAATTTTACCATCGTAGTAAAACCAGTATCGGATGCTATACAGGGTGAAAAAGTAGGGTGACAATGTTGGTTCTGTATTTCGGGGTACGCGCTAAGTATGAAGGGGTGCTAACTTAGGACAGGCCGTCGGCTGCATCGTCCCGAGACGGCACACGAATGCAAGTTACAACTATGACACTTTGTTGCGATATTAGACGTCCCACCTCCTGCTTATTACCTTTGTGTCTGCTACTCGAAAAGGAGTTAAGGAAGCGCGAGGAAAAAGATGATTGGGTGAATAACGGTCTGTTGTTGTTAATGGTGGAAGTTAATGATGTTTATACTATGTTAACAGGGTGGTTTTGTGACTTAAAACTAGGTTATTTGATTATTGAAACAATTGTGACTCTTAACTTAATCACCTGTCAAGGAAATAATTAAATTGGTAATAGGCACGCAAAAATGTGAACCTTTAAATCTTTTGCACTTTTCACAATTTTAAACTCAACATCTCCTTAGAAAAAAAGCAACCATCTTGTAAAAAAAATGCCACCTTGTACAAAAAACCTTGAGCAGTAAACGAAAGGACAATGGTTGAAAGGAACAACCGAACTACTTCGAAACGTTTTACTGTGACCATTAACGTTAGAGATTATTTATTGTCCTAGTTAGGCCTCCTTTCTGGCCACATTGGAGAAATTGCGATAACCTTGCGCGGCCATAACCCCGAAAATAATCTTAAGAAAAATACGTCGTAAAAACCTATGGCTGTGTGAACAGTCAAGAAAATTGTTAAGCAGATACTCATCGACAATTACAGTAGTGATTTCTATGTAAGACAATTTAAGTCGGCAGTCAATTTTGCTTTTGTGACTTTGAAACGATTTTTCGCAGTATTACCTACACGAATTAAAATTAATCATCACAGATTATGAAAAGAAATGCTGAAACTATTTGCTCCACAAAACACCATAAACACAAACTCGTTAAAATAAATAAATAATATATTTTTCAAAAGTAACGTCTGAACTATAAACTTTTAAAAGCTATGAAAGTTAACCGCGCATTTGCGCTAACAGATTTTCAGTATGCAACTGCAAAAATTATCGTCAAGCCTAATTAACATTTAAAATGTACACCCGTTTTAAATTCATGAATTTTACGTTTTGAAAACGCTCAGATGTAAAAAAAAATGAGTTTGTTTCCACAGCAATGTGGAACGTAAGAAAAATCTTGCTTTGTTGGTACACTCAGACTGTCTACTGTGTACTAATTAATGTTGCCCGCATGTAAACTGATAGGGCCACCATGTTTTCTAAATAGTATTTTGATTTGTTAAGTAAAACAAAAGTGTTTAAGTTAAATCTTTTTTAATTTCTTATAAAGAAATGTGAAAATGTGAAATGGCTTTTCATAATTTACTTTCTTAATTAATATATTGTGAGCTTTAAGTCACCCAAATACCATAAATTTAATAAAGAATGAAGATGAAAAGCTTGAAGCCAGCGTTTTTTGAGTAAAAAGTCAGTGATATATTAATTGAAACGAATAGTGGAAAATGGATTCAACGCACTGACTTGCGTCAAGCATAAGAGGGCACGTCTTTGTTTCCTTCGCGTGATTGCCGTCGCCGTCGCCGACGCGTTGGGAACGTGTTGCGATGTCTCGAGGCTAATTTTTCATTTGATTTTTCGGCAGTCACTGTCGCAACACGCGTACCGCTTGAGCGTTGTCGAGGCCAAGCGATAGCACACTTGGAAAAGAAATCCATGTGTATCAAACAGTCTCGCATAATAATATGAGAATTTATTTTAATTTATGTTTGTGTTAGCTAAGAGATAAGAGCGCCATTAATTATAACTCAGACAACAATGATCCACTGGTTAGTTACTAAAACTTAGTTACTAGTGTGTAATATTGTTACGCTCACAGAAAATTTATAAACATAATATCATCGGTGATAAATCATTCCTGCCTCACCAACACGTGCATGATGGTTCATCATCAGTGAATCTTGGTCCATGAACATCTTCAGATCCATTGTAAATCAGTAATTAAAGAACTGTGTTAAAATCTCGGTCTACAATCTATATTCAATACTTTCTTCTTTTTTCTTTCTTTTTTCTTCTTTTTTTTTTTTCTTTCTTTCTTTTTTTCTTTATTTATATTATAATATAATAAAAAATAACCATTTGTAAGTTTGGATGTTGGAGGCAATCCTCTAAGCTGCTCATCGGATTTCAAAATTTCACAGATGGAAAGGTAGACTTATTTTGAATGTTACACGATATATCTTATGTTAAGATAAAAAGCTAGAAAACTATATTCTATCTGCCTTAACCCGCAAAATCCTGCTCAACTCATGGTTTCCGTACAATTTTCCGCACGCCCGTCCGTAGTTTGCGCTGTTTATTTGTAATTACTTGATGCGTTTCGGATTGGAATAAAATCTGTCTCCGCGCGCCGCCATCACGGAGGGTGTGCGGTCTAATTGTCGGCGCTGATGTGTTTAAGCTGCTTTTAAAGCTAGCTTTAACACTTGACAGATGTGTGTGGAATTAACTTTAAAATGTTTTTGAGTTTTATTTTATTGCTTCACCAATAATTGTATACACTGGTTTTATGCTAAACGTAAAATGAAATATCTGATTATACATCAGTGCAACAATCACTTAATAGCAAAGCGGATAGCGCGATAATATTCAACGCTATTGAATAGCGTTAAATATGCTCTAACTCTCTAACTATGAGCCACCGATACTTGCAGAGCGACGGTACTCTCGCAAGGGACGCAAGTGACGCACGTCGTGTCGCAAGTCGTATATCCTGAGTCCTGAACGGGGCATCAGCCAATCCTTTGTCTAGCTTATTTTCCCCTTGTCCCAATGTATTTGGGTCCAGCATGTCTTCTTCTTCCATACTTCTCTATTACTCGTCATCTCAGCAGTCACCTCCTTCCTAGCAATACCATCTTTCACACAGTCCATGTAGATGTTCCCTTAACTACTTCGTGATACACTATGAGTAACTTGCTCTGCGCTATATCACAACAAATACCCATGCGTAAGTCGCTAAATTAAGACTGAATAGAAAACAGAACATCTGTAGACTTTAAATTGTAGAATTTGTTCAAGGACTGAATCAAAGCTGCGACCTAAATTAATAGCTTTTTCATGTATAAATAATTTACGGTCAATGCTTTCATCTTTAATAATATTTTTTAAATATTATTCATCGACCCACCTAGTGAGAGGCCTTCCAACGCAGCGTCTTCCGGTTCGGAACAGTCAAGTACGAGACCGGTCAATGTGGCGACACTTGGGGGAGGCCTATGTCCAGCAGTGGACGTCTTTCGGCTGAAATGATGATGATGATGATGATGATATTCTTAACTAAGATAACAACGCTCTCGACCTTGCGACTGGAGGGCATGGAGGTTCGATTCCTTGGTCGGGAAAAATGTTATTAACTTTTTCCATAAAGAATTCCTCAGTACCAGTATCCAGACGCTGTGGATGTCCAGTCACAGTCTCGGTACCCAGTTGATGGCAATGGATCCCTCCGCTATTACAGGGGACTTAAAAATAACTGTCGAAATGTGGGTGAACGATGAAGATTTGATTTCTAAGGTTAAGGCATAGGTGTAATTAATACATGCGTGATGTTATGAAACCTATTACTTACCGGGCATCACATCTAGAGCAACACAGAGAGGCCGGTGATCAGCTAAAAGGGATATATTCAACAAACGGTCAAATTAACCCGAACTTGTGCCAACTCACTCAGGTCCGTACTTAGCCTGTATTAAGGGGTAGCTTCTTCTTAAAGATCTTCAGTAAAGTCCAAAATGAGATGTGTAGAACGAAACATCTCACAAAATGAACTGAACGAGGAACGATACAAAAATGGACATTCACTTGAGTGAAGCATCTAATATATTATGTTCTATTTACTAACAAAATTTGGACATTTATGTTAGTATGTAAGGTTGGAATTAATAAGCGTCCAATATAATTTAAGTGACTGCTGGCGCCATCTAGTTAAAAAAAAAATACCGAACAAGTCGAAATCGAACTCGCGCACTAATAGTTACCGTACAGTACAGTACCATCAAATACCATTACAATTGAATGAAACTACTTTTGCTGCAGATTTTGAGGAATTTCCTTACTGTTTTCACGGAACCAAGTTTAGTCAATTATTTGCCATAAACAAGTAACATTTAATTAAAAGAATCAAATAACCCGACTGCAAATGCGTATTTAGATTTCGTAATTTCATTATCATTTCCTTCATTTTAATACCCTACTAGATAGGTTTGGTTGAAAAAAAAATTTAACGACTTACAATTTAGCGCCAAGAATCCGCCATTTTGTTTTTTTTTTATGTACACCTATTAAGGATACTTGGGTTTTTGAGACAAATCTAATGATACCTTAATAGTCGAAATCCATCCAGCCATTTGGACCATACGAGATAATAAAGAAATTTACAAATTACAAAGAAGCACACAAGATATACGCGCCAAAAACATAACCCTTCCTTGGCAGTCGTGTAAAAAAGACGAAAGTGTTAAGCGTTTAAAGACATTTATTTTGCGTCTTAAAAAGATTTTGTGATTGTTCGAAACACGTCAAATATTCTACTTTGAGCTTCGTTTCACCTCTCATTATCTATTCTGTGCAACATACCCTTAACTGAGAATGTACGTAATAACAATAACAATATCAGTACAGCAGTGAAAACCACGTCTCGCTCAGCAGACCACCGCGAAAACGTGAAATGACTCTTAACACTTATTGCTTAAATACAATATCTCCTTGTCTTCATGCCTTGACAGCCAACCTTCTACTGGAACTTGCGATTGCGAAAGAAGCATAGCAGAAGAGATTTGAAGAGTCGGTGAGAAAAGAAGTTAATGATGCCGTGACGTCTGACGGGGGAGAACGGAAGACGAAAACATGTTGCACCGCCCCAAGGGTCTAGGAGACACATCATCATTCTCCTGTCTAATTAATTTGTGCTTGTCATTTCAGCAGTCACCTCCTTTCTAGCTAAATCATCATTCGCACAGGCCCTCTCATCGTTCATCTCCTCGTCTACGTTCATATATCAGCCCCCGTAGCATGGCCACCGTGACACAAAATGACAGATAGTGCAAATAAATCTGTAATTGTGTCGATACAGTCTATCATTTTGTCGATTCTTCCGTCAAAGAAATCCTTGTCTACGGTGGTCATGCTACGGGTGCTGGTCGTACGCACGTTAGCGAGTAATACGCATCTGACCTTTCTGAAGAACCTCGTCAATAAGGTCAGTGTATGACACTTAGTGGGGTCCCCCCCCCTCCCTCCCGGCGAAGTCTTCACTAACATCTCTCCAGTCTGAATATTTATATAATTAAACTTCATGTACAGTAGTGGTACATAGGCGGACTCAGCGCTGTTCTCTACCGTTTTAGACAATGTCTATACATGGTAAAGAAAGCCTTATACAACATGTATCAGAAAACGTGTGGGCCTGCCTGCCCCATAGATTTGGGTCTAGTAAGTATTGAAGCTTTTTCATGGGAGAGCTGATAATTTTTGTGTGTGTATGCCACACCCTTAAATATGACCAAACCTTTCCGATACACGCGATATATATTTGGTTTGTTTGTATGAAATCATATAATTAACCCATGCAGCTGCTTGATCCAAAAGTAATAATTTTACTACTATTATGAATGCGTAAGTTTTCGATGGATGACTGTTTGTTACTCAATCACGCCAGAACGGCTAAACGGATCTGGATGAAATTTGGCACACGGATAGATTATAGTCTGGAATAGCACATCAACTACTTTTTTTTCTCACACATACACAACGAAATTTCCACGCGAATGAAGTCGCGGGCAACAACTAGTATTCAATAAATGACGCCACGAGTCCTTTAAGTGCGCAAAAACGCTGATTTGATTGCAATGTCGTGCACCTCCGTGCTCCCAGAAGGGATGGATATGGGTCACCTAAATACACGCGCCCTAACGCAGGGTGGATGCGCCTGTAGCTGTCTTTGCGTATTTATATAGTCATTGGCCATTAGGTATTTTAAATGTTGTGTTTAAAATGAGAACGTAGCTATACTGTTAGGATTTCATATTCACTTTTATTCTCATTGCACTTTTTAATATTATTAGAATGCAAAATAAAAGTGTAATTTTTGTGTCATTACATTTGATGCTTTTTAAATATCTTTATTAAAATTTAAAACGCAAAACAAAGACTAAACATAGAACATATAAATCCGTATTATGTGGCAGTATAATATTTTCATACAATGAACGGGGTCCCAACTGAAACGAAATAACTAGACTAGAATTAAATCCTAACGTTTCTGACTTTGATGAATCACGTAGGATATTCAGACATAGTCGCAAAGGATCCGCTCTCACTTCCTGGCCTTATTTTAAACTTAATAAGTTCACATACCAAGTATACAAACACAGAAGGTTCAACGATTACGAATACAATTTGTATTTTATCATATGTACATATGTTAGTCTGTAAGATCTGTATATCTATGGCTTGCTCGAATAAGGCGCTCACATAGCTCAATGCTGTCAACGCCATGCACGCTGTGCATGCGGTACACACTATACACGAATATTAACCCACGACTATGCCGCGGTAGGCCACGCACGCTACAGTTGTACATAGTCGTGGGTGTATAGTGTGTAGTGCAGTGGAAACGTAGACCCACGTTGTCAAACAAATGAACCCACACAGCTAAAATGCGCCGCATGACGCAACCTACCTGCGCACGGGGCGCAGCATGCGCCGCGGTAGGTTGCGTCTTAACGCTCCGTTGACGGCGGTAACTGTCACAGTTAAATAGTTAAAAATTATGATTTACTTTTTCCGGGCCCTTATTTACAACTTTCTGGAAATAGGCGCCTGACGAAGAAGGTGTTCTATTTGTAATACATTAATTTTTTATATTTTTTTTATACTTTTTTGTCATTTATCTTCTCTCTTTCTCTTCTTCAACCTGTGGCCACCCAATGCTGAGTGTTGGGCTCTTCCAAATTTCTCCATTGCTGGCGGTTTTGTGTCATTGGTTTCCAGTTTCTTTCGGCCACTTTAATAAGATCGTCCGTCCACCTAGTCGGTTGTCTTCCCACATTCCTTCGTCCTGTCCGAGTGCTCCACTTCAGCATTTTCAACAAAAGTAAATTGTCGTCTTAAAATTCAGTATCGTTTGTGAATTTTTTTAATGTTTGTCTTTTATACTTATCAGAGGTTTTTTAACTGAGCCTTCTGACCATGTTATTGTTTCGTTTAATTTTGTTCTAAAGCCGTTATATGCATATGAATCAGCTCATGGCCATTTTGTTACGAATTAAATGTCTTCGGAGCTCAGTTATTCTAATGTATAGTATAATGACGCTAGTGTTCCCTATGGGCTGGGTTGATTAGCAGCTTATAATCAGTAGAATGCACAGAATGAATAAGTGCTTACTCTAGAAACCTCACTGTCTGTTTATTTTACTTGAATGTTGTGTTTTAGTTCGGTAGCATATATTTAAGAAAATATAAAAACTTAATTGAAAATACATATTTTAAATAAGTCATGAAAACACGATATTCAGATACCTACTTTATTACAAATCTTAATACTCTATTATTATCCTATACTGCTCAATAAAAGGTGCTTATTGTTATTAAAATTAAGTAAAAGCTAGGTAGACAGTTAGACTCAGCAGACAAGACTTCAGGAATTTGTTCCAGTATTATTTTTCTCGATCCCGTTATCTGGTACGCACACCCTACCCCATATACCAATGTGCGTCGTAACTACTGCAGGGGGTTCAAAACTGCGCAATTGCAAGGGCCACGTGGACCCAAGTTCATTCACCCCACTTAATCATACCCCTACCTTATGCCCTTGCAATAAGGGCTACAATCACGCACATTTTTATTACCAACTTGTCAAACAACCCCATCAAATGATTTTCAACTTTATGACAAAGCAATAAAGATTGTTTTGAATGAATTTAAAATGTTGTTGTTAAGTAGGCCATGTTTTGTTTTGGTTGTGAATTACTTAGCCATAGATGACGCCATTTATTTGTTAAGAGCTTTCGAAGCGGGATTTGAATATGAAGTAAATATATTAATTTATGTACAACTAGGTATGAATGAGTTATGAAAGTTAACGTAAATAAATAGGGCTTTGCGTTAACAGTTATAATGTTGATTTCCTTACCATTCGGTACAGTCACAAACTAAGTAGAAAGCGCGTGGAGTAACGGTTGGATTAGCATTCAGTAAGAATCTCTTTTGAAAGTTGGGGATAGTTGTTAAGTTTATAGATACAGACGCCAGCACATCAAGCTACACGAAACAGCTTAAGCAATAAAGTTGAAAATCTATTAAAGAAATTTGACAGATTGTAGTAGCTACATATTAGTGTCCGTAAATGTATTTACAGCCGTCCCATCCGTTTAGAAGCTACGATTTTCCAGACGGACAAAGGTTTCAAACTTATAACACAACACAGTAATTTTTTAGTCGTGGATTAGAAATAAACCCAAGTAGAAAAGACCAGAAGTTTATAGAAATGTACCCTACGTCACCAAGTCCCCTTCTAGATATGCTTATACGTACAAATATCACTACAACCCACCCTTTGAATTAAAAAGGCGTGAACAGCACTAAAAAAGCGTCCAAAATGTATCGTCAATACCTGAACAAACACTTTGCATCAAGCATCCCTTTCTTAAGGGGAAATCTCGACACGTAAGACAAAGAAACTATATAGTAGAATAACGTCTCAGGAACTAAAATAGCAAACTACTTCACTAAATATGTCTATTGACTATTGATATACTTATTGTAGGTGCAGCAATACAGCACATCTTGCTACATCGTTCTCACATAATGTACCATCTCAACATGAATGATGTAAATCAAAATATTGTTAAAAATCTTGGTTACATCGTTCATGTTGAGATTATACATATATGTGAGAACGATGTAGAAAGACGTGCACATTAAGAGCGTCCGCAAACACCCCCTAGGTACCTTATACAACATTATTTTTAGTATATGCGAAACCTGAATATAGTTTGTTCAGAATAAGTAACTGAATCGATTTCAATAATTTTAAAACCATGTTATATTTTGTCCCAAAAATATTTGAAAAAAATTACGGTTCACGTATTACATGATGGAACTTAAACGTAACTGGCGAAATGGGTGTATTATGCGCACTATCGCATATTAACAATATATTAGTGTGTGTGTGTGTGTGTGTGTGTGTGAGCAAAAAAATATTTAAAATGACGTCAAATTTTGTCTGTTTAGTCGAACCGGTCTCTAAGTGCGGCGATGAAACCTCCACTATTTGCCGTGCCTGGCGCGAGCATGTTTGCCGACGACGATTGAAACGCCTTTGATACGAAGCGTCAATGTTTGTCTGTTTGTTTGTTAGTCTGTGTATTTCTTATTTTCGGGGCATCTGCGCAAATATGAGGCTGAAAGTGCTCTGTGTTACGCAATACAAATGTGGTTGAATCGTTATTTTTATATTTTTTTTTTATTTCGTTTAGTTTACATTAAGATGGAAGAGCCAGGCAAACCCACGAAATTCAATTCAATTCACTTTTTTGCAATTTGCAGGCAAATTGCAAATTTGCAAAAAGGCAAATTGTCAAGCTGTATGTTGATGAAAATATAAAACTCGCAAGTAACACGTATGTAGTTACAGAATTACAATCATTAAAATCATTAATACAACCCTATACGTTCATTTAACCTCATTCAATAACTATTTCATTAAAAATTAATTCAAGTCTTGCTCGGTTTTGGAGAGTCAGCTTTGCAGCAACTGTAAGCAAAGAAGAAACTAGAAATGATGATCACAAATATACCACAATATTTTACAATTCGAGGTCACTATTAATTATTATTTTCGTGGGCTACAAATAATGCAATTAATTATTTGGTCGTGCAAAATAGAACAGCAGTCACAATAGACATCCTAGTATTTATTGAGTAAATTTAACATAGCGTCTTCAATTCACGCTCTTATATGATAAAGAGATTACGAGAGATGGCCAACTATATAATGTTCATCTGTAAGAAAAAGCTCCTCTGAATCTCTTCACCCCTGGTAGCCTCGCACCTATAACTGACCTAAATGATCCGATTTCATGTACCTTAATAATATGCATTGCCATCCAACGGCGCAACGTTAATTCTTCTTATCTGCTTTGGATACGTATACTTTAGTATTAATGAAGTAGGATTTATTTAGCTGTATAAGTTTTACTTTCTTATGTATTATTCACTGACGTGGTTTCTCATCTACACGTCTACATTCACTGCAGCTTCCCCTCGCCTCTCGTGCCATGCTTCCCTGGTCTGTGCGAGTCTCAACCAGATCTTACCCAAAAAAAAAAACCCGCGATCTTCTTAATGTCATCGGAATGAACTTTTCCGACAGATAGCGTTAATTAATTGAACACCTTAACTGGGCAAACGACATTGTTGCCATCGCGGGAATATCCTGGATGAGGCTGGCACAAGAAAGTGAAGCTGGGCCCAAGCAAAGAGATGCCTATACAGTGAGTGAAGTTAAGCTGTGGATGGTGATGATGATGTGCTGTCAGATCTCCACTCAATAGATCTAAATGATTGTATAATCTCTGTAAGATTATGAGCTAGGCCATAACACAAGGTTTATCTCACAGTGCTATCGCATTCATAAACTGCGCTATCTTTGATAAGTGTGTGCGTAGGTATGGTAGCAGAGCAGATGCGCTTAGGGTTACCGCTAACATCCCAAATGGTGTTAAATTCTTCGACACAAAAACAATTTGGTAGAACGGAGATAGACGGTGTGGTCTGTGCCGGTCTCCATGTCAGTCGTTGCCGCCCTTGAGTACTGGAATACGATTTCGTAAGGATTTTCAAAAAGAATATTAATAACTCTGTAGTTTGTTTGTTTTTTTTTTTAATTTTTATTAAGTAAAGTAAACTAACTATATAAATGATGAATTAAAAACTATTAAATTAACTGTAATTTTGACTGGTTTCAGTGAAAACCGTTAATTAGTTAACGCGTTTTCTTAATTTAAAAATCTGTTTTTCTTGAACGCCTTAGTTATAAATGCCAAGAAACACATAGAAAATGTTTTTAAAGAGTCACTGAAAAGGATATCAACTTAAAATGTTTTTAATGAAATGGTAATCATTTTTTTTAATAAATGGGTAGTTTTGCCTGTTTCATATAAACTTAGCAAAATTCTATACGTTAGAAGAAAAAAACTTTTGAAGTTTGCTAAATGTAAACATATTTATGCTCGAAATTGTACGTGTTACAAGATAAATTAGGTACTAGACGTGTACTACCGAAAAAAGTACTGGAAAATATTCGCATTTGTATTACGCCTGGAACCGACAGTACGTTTTAATAAAATAGGTATTTTTAAAGTTAGTAAACTTTAATTTTATTCTCATGGCATCCCTGCGCGGTGCGTTCCGAACACAGTGCAATGTATAAATCTGTCAGACGCGACAACCCGGCGGTATTCCCTTCCCTCCGTGCGCTCATTTACGTAGCACTGGTAACACTCTTGAGCCGTGTAGCACAAAGAAAGAATAAGAGAAAAAGGATTCTTAATTAAAAGAATTACTACAATGTGCCCAAACTTCTACATCTTTACTCATAGAATGCCAATAAATATTTTGCGTAGTCATGGTAGTCCCTTAAATAAAAATTGGAAAAATCATTAAAGACAATCTCTCCTCAGTCTTAGAAAATAATATTTTATAAAGTTCTAGATTAATTCCCGTTTGATGGACATAGGCTTGCCCCTCTTTCATGAGATTTAAATAAAACTGGCGAAATGTACTACACCTACCTAACTCCTCGGCAAAAACAAGCGTGAAGTTTAAATTTCATGTCTAATAAATAAATGTCGTAATTTTTCGTGGTGGCAACCCTGTGCGGTGCGTTCCGTACACAGTGCAATGTATAAATCTGTCAAGCACGACAATCCGGCGGTATTCCCGGCGAGCGTTCATTCGTGTGTTTATATCTTTGTGAGGCCATAAATCTGTGCTTAATTGCGTCAATGGCGTTATAGCTGTTCAATTGTAAGCTAAACGCTATTCACCAATGATTTTTTTATGTCTGGGAAACTTTATGGGACGCGGAAAAGGAGAAATAAGTATGTATGTCTTTGATATCCTACGACAGTTTTCGATATTTTGAGAACTACTTAACACCAAGTTTCTGCAACGAAAATACCGATACTGATACTGTTAGCCTGCTTCGCCCCACGGCTGGAAAAAGGCTTCCAGTATTTTCGATCCAGAGCCAATAATTATGGACCACAGATCTTTGGTTTTGACCAGTTCGTCTTGCCATTTTTTACGAACTCTAACGCCTTCTGGCTGCGTCAGGGCTCCACAAAGTGCCAATTCTGTTCCACCATCCACTGGGCATGCAGCAGACGTGACCAGCCCAGTTCCACTTTAAAGAGGCTTTTTGAACAACGTCAATAATTTGTGTTTTAGAGCGCAGTGTGGTGTTGCGTATATGGTCAGATAGCTTAACGCCTAGAAATCGAAATAACACAATAAATAAATTTGAGATCACGACACCATCTCACTGTTTAAAAATGCAGCATGAAACTGCGATTTCTGATCCCAAAATATTCAAACTTATTACTATTGTAAAACATCATACTATCATCATTCATCACATTATAACGCGGCGAGGAGACTTCACAAAAGGTAATAAGTAAAACATCCAAAATATCTGTAGCCCTAATTAATATCGTACACTTCGTTGAATATATTTCTGGCAGCTTAAGGGAAACCCTACACGGACGGCGAAAGCGATACGAATATAATATTAACGAATTCGTATCTAAGCGAACATAGTACGCAACTTGTATTGTAAGTAATGATTTGTAACTTTCTTGAAAACAAAACATAAAAGAAAACTTTAATTTATTAAAATGGATTAACGTGTTTTTCGAGGCATATAACATTTATTATAATATATTAATTTTAACAAAAAAAACTGTCGCTCCATGTACAATACTGGTATTCAGCTGCATCCGGTTAGACTGGAAGCCAACCCCCACATAGTTAGAAAAAGGCTAGGCAGATGATGATGATTATTTTAATTAAACTAGAATATAACAAAATTGAAGTATTATCGTACCGGAACGCAAAATTGTTATTGAAACTTGGAATTGCGCACCTCCCAAACGGTATTTACCACAGATATAGATAGACCTAGATAACGCAAGTATCACGATCTGTATGAAAACCAAGCGTGCCATTTTTTGATTACCTATTTATGACGTCACAAGCACTATTTAGTGATGGGAAAATCAAATCGATTCAAAGACGCCGCCGCGGACGGCGCCCCCCTCGTCCTACCCCCCGCCATGACGCCCACTGACGTCCGACTAGCGCTATGCTCCGATGCAGACTGAGTTCGAAATTGGCCACTTACGATTTTTGTACGTAAGCTACATAATAATGTGGCACGCGAAGTAGTTGCTCTCGCGTTATCTAGGTCTATCTATATCTGTGGTATTTACAGATCCTTTGATGAGTGAGCCAGTCTCGTACTTGTTTTACAACAAAATGGACAACATATAATTGTATGAAGTCTAAAATCTTGTAAAAAGAAAACATTTGATGGCGCATAAAGACTGTCAAGTAGACTTCGATCTGAATCACGAAAAACAAAACGTTCGGGCGAGTTCTTGTCCAAATCTTTGCCAAGACCCATAAACAAGCTATACAAATGCGATATTTCGCTAATACTGTAGTGTTACCTCGCCAAAGGACGCAACAATAAAATTTGTGGAATTTCAAAGAGGATCAGAGGAATTTTTCGCGTGGAAAATTATGTCAATTTCGGCAGGGATGGTCTTTGTTCCATGTTTCTGCCTACTCTCTTACTCACTGCGTCTCTTTTTAACGAGATAATCAATGGTCGATTGAAATGCGACGTGTATGAGTACTTTTATGAAACCTTAAGTCAGTTAACCCTTCAAAGAATCTGCAGGAAACCTTTCATATCAGTTTTCAGGCTGTTATAGGGTTTATGAGAGCCATTTCGTGTGCACAAGTTAGTAGTTTTACTTAAAACTAGGTGCAATATACTAATATACGCGTAGTTTTTGTCAGAAAAATTCGATAAGCAGTTTCTGCATAGAGATCTACTATACATATAGAATATACGTGTTTTGAATTTCATATGCCTGCTACTAAACTAAAAATGTTACGATAGTTTTATATTTAAATACAAACAAGCTTTTAAAATTCGTTTCAACATCTTCTTTTCAGGAGTTGATAGAGGAGTATGGAAGAAGAAGACATGCTGCGCCGACACCAAATAACTTGGAATAAGGGCAGGAGAATGATGGTCTTCTTTTCAGATTGTTTTTATTGATTGTTTGTACCGTAAGTACAGTATTTTTTTAAGGTCAGACAGTACAAAAGCTGACTTTTTTTATTTAGTGAAGACAATGTTTTGGACTATGTAACTGAATGTGCATTTAGGCCACCTATGTTGGTGAGAGGGGCGTTCAAGTATTACGTAACGCAATTTGGGGGAGGGAATTTCTTGTAAAACGTTACTATGCGTTACCGGGGCGGGAGGAGGGATCCAAGAACGCGTTACGTAACGTTGTTCTTTTTTTATTTAAATAAAAAAACTAGGGAATTAAAACCGCCCAAGTTGGCAAGCCTTTTCGTTTGTGCCTTACGGGGAAACCCTCGATAGTATTGTACACGTAACAGGGGGAGGGGGGGGGGTACAGAAAAACGTTACAGCGCGTCAAAAATCCTCAAAAATTGCGTTACGTAATACTTGAACGCTCCCAGAGATACTTTTTAGTAATAACAAAGAAGCTTCATTGCCTTCCATCTAAATATAGAGTTAACCTCGTAATAACATGCTTAACCACTTTTAACAAAAATAAAATCAGTAATTCTTTATAGTTTCTTTATGGTTAAATCTTGTTTACTGTGATTTTGTTCTTTATGTAAAATAGACCTAAACACAACACCACCACCACCACCACCATTTTATAAAGGGCCAAGTGATAATCTAATTACGAGGTCTATACCAAAACAAGACCTCACCTTGCTAGACACTACATCCAAGTAGAAACAAATATAAAACCAACCACTCTGCCTCCCTGAGTCGTCAGAATTCCTCAATACATCTCGTTTTTATGAATTCTGGCTTGTAACAATAAAAATCTCACTGCTACCAATAATGGGAAGAAAATAAAAGGTGTACATAAAACGTTCTGCATGATTTGTTCTGAGATCGAACGAGTTATTGGCTCTGGCAGCCGGATGAGGGATTGAGAACCCCTGTACCTATATTCTTTTGACAGAATTTCTACTTATTTGTATGACTTTGATTTTTGACTCGTACAATTTCTTTGTTGTGATGGTCTTTATAACGAAAATATTGTGTGTGATTGTTATTGAATATAATTGCACCTCTTTTTTCTATTTTTGATAATTTTTTCAGGAATTTGGATGACGATTTTGGCATCGGTTGCTCAGACAGAGTTACTTCTACACATCACATCCGTGCCCGCGAAGGGATAGACAGAGGTGTGCATTCACATTTCGCCAGTTATGTTTGGGTCATATGCAGTACAGGCGAGCTTTCAGCCATCAATTAAAAGAATCTTAACGGAAAAATCCGACACCAATTTCTCCGTCCTAAAAATCGAACCCAGGACCTCTTGCTCAGCGGTAGCGCTTGCGGCCACTAGGCCAACGTACCTCGTGGCCTAGTGACCACATATGCAAGACTTACAGAGATAAAACTTTCGCATTTATGAGACTGAACTATATGAAGCTGTATAAAATCCTTTTTGCAGTCGGTGCTTTCAAGTTGATGGATTATTCCTTAAATTAAGCAAAACACACACATATACCCCTAGACATCAAAATCTGTTGATCACGTTGCATAAGTACAATTTCCACTGCAGAAACAACGAGAAATAAACACTACATTTATTGAACGGAAAATAAACAAATCACACACACTCTTAAAAATATATACAGAGTGTTTCCTCTTTTAACACATCCCTCTTTTTGACGACGCGTAAATAATGACAAGTGGCGTGAGCATAAATGACGACCGACTGGAATCAATGAAAATGTATTTTGTAAGAAAAAAACATTCCCTTATCGAGGGTTCTGTTAAAAGGTAGGTAGGTAGTGAGTGAAATGTTGCATCATGACAGTGTTATTCCCCATCCCCTTTTATCATCGGACGAGTAGAGGTACGGCGAAGCGTCACCGTTATGTGGTTGAAGTTCCGCGGAGCTGAACAAAGCGCTATGCTTCCACATTTATTGTGTGAACCGTCAGTCTGTGGAAATCACTGCCGGCTTCTTTGTTCCCTGATCATTATAATCTGAATCTATTCAAAATTCGAGTGAATCGGTTACTTCTAGGCAAGCGTGATCCATCCTCGGCCGCATTATCGCTTCACATCAGGTGAGTTTAGGCCAAACGTAGCCTATTTAGTACAACAACAAAAAAAACAGTGTAAAACTGATTGGCGGATGTCACATTTATTCGATTTTTTTGATCTAGGACGTGCCGGTTTCTCCACGATATTTTCCTTCACCGTTTTAAGAGCAGTAATGACAAATTAATTTACACAAAGTTCCTCCCTAAGTTCGTACATAATTATAACCTACAACTCTTCATCGATGGATACTCTCACAACTAAACGTGTGAACAGTTTTATTTTACTTTATTTTTTGAGGGATAATAAACAACTACGACATATATACAGAAAGGATTAACAAAACTAAGTAGTAATGTTGCAGTACACTGAATTATACCAGATAAGACATATTTAAAGATCAGTGGTTGCCACTAGACCCATCTAGTAGCAACCACTGATCTTTATCAAAATTAATTTAAAGTTAATTAGTAATAAAAAATAAATTATAAATGAATTAATTAAGGATTTGTAGTGACCGTGGCTTTCTGGTGACCATGTTTCCATTTTTGTTTGTTTTTATTAGCTGTAAGTCCTCCATGTACTAAAATAAGTAAATAAATAGATAAATAAATAAATTATTACATATGTAGATACATAAACACGCGCCATTTTCCCAATCGGGTAGGCAGATATTATAGAACGCCAACTTATATGATCTTTACAGTCATACTCCTTTCGGCTCGGCCACTAATTACAATATTCAAATAAAACCAGCCAAGTGCGAGTCGGACTTGCGCATGAAGGGTTCCGCATCGTAGTAATTTCTCTAACTGTTTAATTTATTTGTTGTTATAGCGGTAACAGAAATACACATTCTGTGAAAATTCAACTGTCTACCTATTACGGATCATGAGATTTGTAGAGCCCGCTGACAGACAGACGGAGGGACCGACGGACGGACAGTGGAGGCTTAGTAACGGGTTCTCGTTGGTTACGGAACCCTAAAAAGTACTAGGAGCAAAATGCAAAATAAAGTCCTCATTTAACAGTCCACGCATTAACTCATGTGACAAAACATACCATTAACTGCGTAAAATAAGGGACAGCGCAAACTTTTTTTATCCGTGTAATTTGCCAGCCTTCGTTAACCAAGCCGACCGGTACATAAAGGTATATATCTAATTTCTCGGTCATTTAACGCTGACAACTTGGTATGTTAGTAAACTCGCTCTTGTGTAGACAGCCTTCGAGTTTATTAGTGTCATAAAATATTTTATGAAGCCCCCTGTAGAGCGCCACAGCGGAGCTTTGAACAGTAGAGCAATTAAATGTCGTTTTTTTATTAATAAACTGAATTGCCATGGAGAGAAAGCTACACCTGACTCACGTAACTTCTGAGTTTGAGCATCAGCTTGAGTTTGAGCTCTGCCTGTTGCTTTACTACGGCAGTCCACTGCTTTTCATAAGTTTCTCAAATTGCACGCCACTTAACTCAATTCTCGGCAACTCTCATCCTGCCGCTACGAGCCACTCTGCGGAAATCCTCACTCCACCTAGCCTGAGGGCGTCCCAACTTACGCTTGCCGAATTGCCGTCTCCACGCAAGTAGACGTCTTCCCTAACTGTCATCAGTTCTACGGCTAATACGACTGGGACATTGCTTACTATTCTGTGAGCAACGTCGACGAAAGGTATGCTACTACTATCACAAGCATTTAGTTTCCTTGGAATAGTTTTCAGGTACTAGGTCTTGTACTCATAATGTTTAGATACAAAAATAGACTCGTCTACTGCTGCTACTGCTACGTAAGATGAAGTTAGCCACACACAGCCTCACTGCGCACATTCATACTAATTATACAAGTCAAGTTTAAGGGGTTTGGATGCTGGGGGTAATCTTTGGAACCACTGATCCGATTCCGACTGTCCGCAGTCTCTGTTTATAGCGTGCAGCTCATGACCAAGAGATTAAATCAGATTTTTGAAAAGCGACAAACGTTGGCGCAGCTCAACAGCGTAGCCCCCTTTCAATAGTGCAAGTATATGTTTGCATGCCTTCGCACTGTAACCACTTGCTACCTACCACAGCGTTCGAGTTCCGAGGGCGCCTGTGTGCCCGTTCGGCATCATGTTCTTACACATTATGAACGCAAGGAGCCGAGAGCCCCGCAGCCAATAAACAACAATAAGCCGAACCGGAGTTCAACTTGACTTGCTTACTTACGATAGCTTACATTGGACACAGATCTCAAGTATTCCGAAGTATTATTTTATACAACATTATTTTTAGTACATGCGAAACCTGAATATAGTTTGTTCAGAATAAGTAACTGAATCGATTCCAATAATTTTTAAACCATGTTATATTTTTTCCCAAAAATATTTAAAAATGTTAAAAGTTGGATACCGAGCGACTTTCGAGTACCTATCGCATTAATTTAGGTACCTACTGCCAAATTATTATTATCAATGAGCTCAAGACGAAGCTGGATGCGCCCGCTGCGTGGTGACCGCGTTTTTGTGCGGACAGGTAACAGAACAAGCTTATAACTTTGTAATTTTTCATGATACAATTTTGAAATTTTGTACATAATTCTTTACATAAAAATACTAGACACGTGTTTCAGCTTTCGCATATACTAAAACTAATGTTGTATATCTATACTAATAATAATATTTTAAAGGGGTAAAGTTTGTAAGTTTGGATGTGACGAGTAATCTTCGGAACTACTAATCCGATTCCGAAAGTTTTTGTTCACTAAAGGCAAGTTATATTATTACTGAGTCTTATACGCTATATTTAAAACGTTCTTGTAGGCTAATTTTGCGAGTAAAATCGCGGAAAAAAGCTGGTAAAAAATAATATAGAAGATTTTTAAGAAAAATTGTAAGTATAACTAGTGGTAGTCCGACTGTCATTGGTCTAGTGGTCCCAAGCGCTTCACTACAGATATAAAGTCCGATGTTCGTTTCCCAGTTTGGGTTCAATTTCCCGGTCTGGCGAACTTTTATGGGGTTTTTCCATCAGGCATTCCTGTAGCAGCCCAGACTTGAGGTTTGTGCCCGTTTGACCGCAATTGGTTAACACCCTATTACATGGGACATAACTGGCGAAATGTGGGTGTGCTAAGCTTTTCTTAAAATAGAAGAATCGTGGCTGACAATCTGCAGCCACGTATATCGATACCTCTATTTAAAGAAAAACTTTGCAGAAAACTAAAAAAATGCAATCACATAAAACAACGCTTTTAAGTATAATTTAAATCTACATAGTTTGAGCTGCCGAATTTGGCCTGTCCTATCTTATTGCAGCGACAGTACAAAAAGTACTGCAGCATCATAGCATAAAAAGTTCTACAGCGCCATCTCTGATACAAATGAAGAACTTACATCAAAATTCTAAATCGCAGCAGTTAAAGTTTTCCGCGACTTAAGACTTTATAGAAAAACCCGACAACAACTGTCGGGCAGTAGCCCACGAGACACAGTCACAGTCTGGTCGGAGGATCCTCCTTTTTCTATGGCAGATTAAAAACTTCACTCCCTGTCCTTCATACCCCTAAAGTATACAGCATGATTTAAGGTTGATTGGAAGGTAGACAACCTTACAGTACCTTAAATTTTGGTTAACTACATAACTGCTGTATAAACAGCCGGGCATGAGCATAATTGCCGCCTCCATTACTACTTAGCTCCGGATATGCCCGTCAAAGTTCGTTCACGGTCGAATACGAGCATACGGCCACTCTTAAGATTGTTTCATTGCCTAACACCCCTGAATACACTACCTACATTACAACAGGGGGGGCCCTGGCACAAGTTTTGACGTTTTTCGTAACGTAAATACGTAGATTTTTGAATCTAAACTACAATTATCCTACGGCATTTTAGTTAAATTGTTTGCAACAAGCATGATAAGTACCATCCATAAATATGAACAAATTAAGAAAATATTTTAAAATCGACGTATTTCACAAACAAAGTTCAGTGCATGGACAATCGCGAGTTAAAAGGCTTCTTTTGGGTTAGCTCGTTCCATCGTCGACTTCATCTCTGTCCTCAGGACTAGATTGAGGTCAAGAGTAAGCCCATACAGAATAAAAAAATAAAAAAAAATAAAAACAGTATATTTTGTTAGTATATGTGTGTGTTGAGTCACGCCATGTTCACGATCTCAGTAATAATAAGGTTGCTTTATTCGTCGTTCCTATCGGACCATCATTCTCTGAATTTGTATAAGTTAGACTCCAGTCCCGTGCGTGTACAAACATACTGCCCTTATAACCTAAAACACCACCGCAAGTCCAGTGAAAAACACAGTCCGTGTCATGGTGAATAACAGACGACTACAAACGGGCTAATGTGCTACACTGCGTAGCTGCATGGACACCATTAGACATTAGTGCTACGAAATATCATAGCCGCGTAGCACTGAAATATTATGGAAGAATGACGATGACAAACAATAGAAAATTTTCCTGCGATTTTTGAAATTAATGTTGATTGATATTACTGTTTAAGATTATTAATATGTCTTGGACATATCGCGGGGTTCCCGGACCTGTACTATGTAGGTATGTTAAGCCGTTAGTCCTGCGCCTGATCTCTCTCCGATCGTGTCGGATTGCCGTCCCATCGTACTATCAGAGTAATGGAACAGAGAGTGCACCTGTGTCTACGCACACTCTTACGCACTATAATATCTCCTGCACCTATTGCTATCTCCGCTAAGATTGACCGCCGTGAACGAAAACGATCAGGAGCACTATATGTAAATGTAAGCTTCCACGGACAACACCCGGTTAGAAACAAAAGTATCGGATTATTACGGGTGTAACTGGCTAGTGAACTGATTGCTATGAATATGGAGATGGATGTCTTGCACGCTCATTAAAGGGCCCCAAAAACTGTCAAAGTCAAAGGTTTTATTTGTTAAACATAGGTGTAAAAGATGTAAGTAAATATAAAAGATCTCTATGTTTTGCCGACAACTGCGTAAAAATATTAAAACATAAATATTAAAACATTTTTTAGATGATTTAAAGATGATAGCAGCTATCTACCATACATTATTTCTTAATAATATTCTTATTTCTAGGTAAGTTAAAATTATACTATAAATTATTCTTACAAACTATTTTAACTAAATATTTTCAAAACAAAATTGTTTTTAAACATGCAAACTGTTAGGAAAAAATAAAAATGTACCAGTTATAAATTTAAAATTTTCTTAAATTACTACTACTTAGCTTGCATTATCGTCTAGGTATTCTTTGATAGAGTAGAATGCCTTTTGTGTTAAATATTTGTTTAGGTACTTTTTAAAATCATTTAACACACTTTTTTCTCTTATAGGCTTCGGAATTTTGTTGTATATTCTGGGTGCCATGCCTTTAAGACTTTTGCATAGAGTGCTGTGTTGTGTGCATTGGCACAAATCTCATTATTACGGCGTTTCGACTTCAATGTTTCATAAATATACATACACGGTAGGGTAAGTAACTTATACTTTTTGAATAATGGCAAGCAACTATCAGTTGATTTCAGCTTGAAAACAGATCTTAAGCATTTTTTCTGCGCTTTGAAAGCAATACATCTCTCTGTAGAATTTCCCCAGTATAGTACTCCGAAGCGTAACGTGGATGTTACGTAAGCATTGTAAGCTACTAGGACGACGGATTCAGTTACTATTTTTCTTAAGTTATAGAGAGCATAAGCGTATTGATTAAGTTTTTTACAGATAATTTCTATGACATAAAGACAGGGGCCTAAATATTCTGAGGTGCTTTAGGAGTCAAAGATATGCTACGGCTGTCAGGCCAATCCTGAAAGAACTATCAAGATCCCTACCAGCATCTTACGGAACTACGAGCACGTTTGCTCTTGTGAATCTCCACTAAAGCTGGTCAATAACGGCAACATAGAGGTTGGAGCGATCGGAATTGTCATATCATAAACCCAGGCCACGAAAATAACTTTAATTAAATCAAAAAATAAGGCCAAACAAGCAACTGACATCACAAATGTTGCGTTAATAATATCTAATAAAAAAACAATGCAATAACCCAAGAACATAACATTGACGCAATAACCGTTACCAAAAGTTTATCAACAAAAAATGTGGGTTCACATCATAATCATGCGAAGTTACTTTGATCATGCGCCGTTTAAGCGGGCCAATCGTAAAATAACAATAGTAGAATGGTCCACATATAAAAGTATGACGGCGGACCCTAGTCGATAGAGGGGTAACGTACCGGCACCGCTACCGCAAATAATAAAATAGGACGGTACACTGAGGTGCACAAGTCTTACTTATTTATTCATTTAAACTTCATGATGATGAAGAAGAAGAGAGTGGTACATCTCTTCTTTGTCGTTCCCTCAATGTTGAGGCACGACTACATATGATGTATCTCCTATTCTGTAGTTTAGACGGCTCAGTAAACGCTGCCTCCAATAGAGCTCTTGATTGCGGCTGACCATCTTGCCGGTGTCATTATCATTTCCACACAATGCTTAGGTGAACGCGTTATTAGTCCAAAAATGCAGAGAGCACGCTCCTGGCATATTGGGGAAAGACCTTTGGTGATGTTCAGTTCCTTCAGTACAAAACATTGTCTACCTTTCAACCTTTAGTTTTAATAGGACAACATTATGATAAGGCATAAGAAAAGACAAAAAATAATCAATACTTTGGTTGACCAACAGAACAAAAAAAAACACAACAGTGCTTTCGGCTTCTTTAGAATCTTTAAAAGTAATGCCACTTGAAAATGATATCGTGTCATTGGATTTGTGTGCCGGTTTGAATTCATAAATTACATTGCAACTTTCCACTAGGGAAAAAGGAAAACTACATTCGTTTAGCACAGACTGCAAAACGAAATCATCTAACTCATTGGCATTGTGAATGTGTATGATATGTATATTATATGTATATTATATTGATGTATATTATATTACCCGGAGTTACTACAAGCCGTTAAGCAATTAGCCAAGGGTACAAAATTTATAAAAATAATTAAAAACACTCGTGTTTTTAATTGTGGAGGAGAACAAATATTTTCACAAGAACTTTTGAGCGCAACTATACATAATTTTCCGGTCCGCAAATGTCAATCGTGGACCTTAAACGGCTAATTTCCTGCCAAATGTGACTTTGTATTAAGAAAATATATAAAAAAAACTTGGACAATAAATCGACTTCATGTTATCATCGATAGTAAAAAAAGTTTTTTAATCAATCTTTGGAAAAGTTTGACGAAAAAATGTTTACGCGAATTACTTGCGAAGTAATTTAAAAGATAAAGCTTTTGTTACCCGTTTTATGGTGGTTAACCTGCTTTATGATTGTTTTCGGACACAGTTTGTATGGTAACACCTAATTGGTCAGCAGTCCACGCGGTCATGCAGTAAGACACAAGTTAAACGTATGATTATGCTCGAAAAAAGGTACCAATGAGCTTAGTTCCTGTAGACACTCAAACGACTGTAAGAGCATAGCATATTTTGTGGTCATTTATCCACTTACACTAAACCGTGTGTCCATCGGTAAAAATTACGAACGGAAAAAAATACGATGAATTTTCAGGAATATTTCCTTAGTGATTAGCATGATGAGGGGGGCGGGGGGGTCATAGCGGGTAAATAATGTTTTTTTTTTATATACTACTATATAAGGTCTATATATATAAGGTCATACACGAAATATTTTCAGGGAATCATCTAACGGCAATAAAGAAGCCATTTCAAGGGATTTTTTTTATCTGAGTATATTTTTATAAAAAACTAGCTGACCCGCGCAACTTCGTCTGCGTTCGGATTTTCCCCGTTTTTGCAATCTTTTTCATAAATGCTCCGCTCGTTTTGGTCGTAGCGTGATGTTGTGTAGCCTATAACCTTCCTCGATAAATGGGCTATCAAACACTAAGACTAGAATTTTTCAATTCGGACCAGTAGTTCCTGAGATTAGCGCGTTCAAGCAAACAAACAAACAAACTCTTCAGCTTTATAATATTATTATAGATAAAGAATTTAAAATTACTACTATACACAAAATAAATACTAGCTCCTTATTTTTAAACATCCATTACGCTAGTTTACTACGTCGTATTTACCTACTGTCATTGTTAGAATATGAGAGTAAAGGTTTTATGCAAAAAGTCTTAAAAAAAAATTGCATTATAATAATTTCGTAAAAAAAAAACACTCCGATATTTTTTTTCGTTGCTTCGGCGACTTTATGACTTATAGAAGTTACTCTTAAAATATTTCGTGTATGAAAAGATAGACCTTATATATCAAATAGAAGAGAAACAAATATGTGGTTTTCAATCTCGGAAAGGCCTCAACATAAATGCTTGCTATACAAATCTTCAATACCTTCTCGAAAATTGATAATGATTTTGGTACCCTCGAGAAAGTTGTGCAGTATGATGGAAACGGTAACAGACCCTCAAATATGAGCACACCTTTTTGATAAACGGACACTTTGTATAGAATGACTAGGTATTCTATACAATGACTGAATTATACCTATACTTTGCCGGTAACATGCAAGGTGGCGACGACAATACGACAATAAATGAAAACAATGGTAGTACTACTTCATAGGAATATTTTTAAACTATCAAATAAACCATCGAAATTAAAGAAAACAAAATTTCGAACAAAATAAAAATAATAAAACTGTTATCGAAATAGAACACCATTAATAAATTATGGTTTACTAACCTTAGGTATAATTTGCACTAGGTAATTCTGGAAATAAAATTTAAGGAACGAATGTGGCAAATGTTTTTGAAGTAGCGAGTTGTGGCAATATGTGTTTAGTGTTTATGCCGATACGGAGGTCGTTAACCTATCGGACCTAGTCGATTAATCTAAATCATGTAGAAAATGCTGAAAATGAAAAAAAAATAATCCTATGACTAAACTACTGAATATATTCGATTTAATTTTTGTTTGCAGACTGGGAACGTCATGAGGTATTATACGCAGTTTTAATTATAGTCCTATTGCCGGCGCAACCCTGTATACACTTTAAAAAAAACAAGTGATTTTGTCCATCATCATCATCATTTCAGCCGAAAGACGTCCACTGCTGAACAGGCCTCACCCAAGTGTCGCCACAATGATCGGTCCCATGCGACTCGCAACCAGCGGATCCCCGCAACCTTCACCAGGTCAACAGTCCACCTAGTGGGAGGCCATCCAATGCAACGTCTTCCGGTTCGCGGTCGCCACTCCAGAACTTTTCGGCTCCATCGGGCATCCGTTATATGTTTTTTTTTTTTTTTCTCTCCCTTTGGTTACAATTTTATGTTGTTAAGAACATAGTTTTGGAACCGATGTTATCTAAATTCAAACTTAGAATCAATTTCCCACGAGAAAATCGCTTTTGAATTGCTAAATGAATGCATATTGGCGCTCATGACTGTACATCTTAACAATGTAGGTACTATGGAATAGGTTCGGATTATATCCGGATGCGGACAAAAAGTGTCGCCTCCACTTCTACCGGAATTTACTGCCGACAGTATAGATTGCTCAATTCCTTACGAATATAAAGCTTTCGTACACTTACGATTTAAAGCGATAATATGAAAATGTTGAATTTAAATAAATGAAAGCCTGAAAAGGGGTTTTTGTAGTATTTTCCATTCTCTCACCTCGCTTCGCTTATTTTGATTATTTACACTGATTTAACAAAACAGCTTAAGAATATATAGAATGCGAAAGCGAGCTTGATTTTTTTGGAATCTGCCTCGAATAGGCTTTAATTGTATTCTTCGTCAAATTATCCAGAAATTTTAACAATGAGTCGAATAGTTGCATGGAACAATAAAGTTATTCTATTAATAACTTTTTTGTTCCATTCAAACAAAAGTAGGAAAAGTTTGACGAATTTAAGCTTAAGAACATTTGTACCAGGTAGATTCGGTTCGACATCCGATTAAACTAAAACCCGACCCCAACACAGTTGGAAAAAGGCTAGGCAGATGACGATGAGTTTGAACGGCCCTCGTTCACTCCTCAGCAAAAAGATCGTTTCGCTACGCCGGGCATTGTACGACAAACTCTAAACGTAGCGACACTCACAATGTGGCATGGAAAGTTTATGTCAAATTATTGGATTTTTCGTCCCTTAATCAGACACGTAAGGCTTTTGTACCCTAAGAAATGTTCCGAAGCCATTTATCAAGGATTGGGTAACATGGGCACATGGGATTAGGGTGCTTGGGTCTTAACCATTGACTTATTTAGGGAGCAATGTCTCTACTTGCGACAGAAACTTTCGTATTTTTATAGTGAAAAAAAAGCTCCATGGTAACATATTAGAGTAGCCAAAAATAGTATGAAAAAATAATGGCCTTTCTAAACTCAAGGTCGTTGTATTCCTTTAACCCACTCTCGGACTACCGGTAATAATAATAAATAAACGTCTTCGGATCCGATTTACTAAATTTTCTTAAATTAAAATAGTAAAAAATTATACCGGAAGTTTTGAACCATAGCACAGTTTTATAATATCAGTTTTATTACAAAAATTTGGAAAATAAAAAGCAATGAAGATTTAATATGTTGACCAGAGCAGCAGCAAGACGCGCAGGCCTACCTACTCCGGACCCGTCGCTCAGCTCCGCCTAGCCGCCGCCGGAATCCAGCCCCGGTGTGAGTGCTGTGACACCGGCAGTGGCAGTTGCGTTGAGCTCGAGCGACGAGTATTTCTCTCCGCCGACGTCGCCAACACCTGTACGTCGGCAGGGGAGAGGCCGGCCACCGAGGAACTTGGGACTTAAGGGCCATCCGGCCCCAAGTCGGGTCCCCGCTGCCGGTGGTTGTGTGCAGCGCATGAGATGGACTCAATCAATAAACGAGAACGTCATCCGCGCATACTATGGGTCTACAGAGGGGGGAACTAACCTCACTGCGTACCGTGTTAGGATGCTGTCTCTATTCCAGGAACTTGAACCAACCGTCAACGTCTCGGCCCAACGATTGTCGGATCAGGTGCGGGTTATCCAACGAAATCACATGTTGGACGACACCGCACATGATAGGCTGCGTTCAGAGGTACTGAGCAACCGTATCGTCTTAACTCCGGCACAAACCGCGATGCAAGCGTCAGCTATCGACGCAACCCCGCCGCGGTCCAACTCAGCTGTTGTAGAGGAAGATGATAGGGTTGCTATGCTAAGTAGCCAGTGCAACGAACGATTGAGGAGTGATTGAGGAGCTCTGGAAGATGCGCTGCGCGAATATCGATCCACTCCTACCGAACTTAGGCCCCGATTACCACGGTTACCCGTGCATAATAAAAATAGGGCGCTAGTCTGTGCCTTGGACTCGCAACTCAAGAATATATTCGAAAGTAGCGAGAACCTCGTTGAAACACACTCAATCCTGTATTGTGGGATTTGTGGGGCTGTTGCGGCATGTCGTTTAGCTAATGTCAAGTTCCCAAATTGTGACGTAGCTTCTCGACCAAAACCAGCTGTACCTGCCTGGCAGCACAGGATCGAGCGCCGCATCGACGGGGCCAGGGTACTCATTGGCAAACTACACTGCTTCAGGGAGGGCAATACACGACCACGTGTGATGTGAGGTGGGCATTCTCGGGGACTGGAGTCAGTCCTCAAGAATACATGTCCCGTATCACAGGGCGCATCGACTTCCTGAAGCAGAAAGTTTATGCATGGGCAAACCGTATTCGACGGTATAAGCAGCGGGTTGATCGGTACTCACAGAATTGCATGTTCCAGAGCGATGAGATGTGGGTATACAGAGGAAGCGACCTGAGCAAAATATAACAGACGTGTGCCACCCAGATGATGCCGCCACGAGTTCTTTCTGGCGCAGTTCTTCATTTTTTACTATATGGTCGGTGCCCGTCTGTCATACTGAGGCTGACTGGATGCGTGATGTCGAGGGAGTGTGTGAACCTATCCCAAAAATGTGGCAAATTTTTATAATACCACTTGATGTAGCCAGAGCAGTTCGTCCATTACCGAATTGGAATCACCGGGACCGGACGGACTGCAAAATTTCTGGTTCAAATGGCTTAATAGTTCACACACTTGCCTGGCATCCCAATTCCAGTCATCCTTAGAGTCTGGGTCCTTACCGCAGTTTTTAACAACAGGCGTTACCCGCCTGCTACATAAGTCAGGTAGTCCCGCGGAACCCAAGAATTATAGACCAATCACGTGTTTATCTACGGTCTATAAATTTAGTACCGCGGGACCCATTCCTACATCCATTTTGAGAGCTAAAATTAATTTACTTAATAAACATTGATAAAAACTCCATTATGTCTGCCTCTCAAAATGGATGTAGGAATGGGTCCCGCGGTACAAAGGAGCTACTCCTCATCGACATGGCCATTAGCCAACAGGTTCGTCGATCCCACAAGGATCTGTCGACATGTTGGATAGATTATAAGAAGGCCTACGATTCGGTGCCACATACATGGCTCATGAGGGTGCTGGAGTTGTACAAGATAGATGCAACTCTACGCGCCTTCCTTGAGTCGTGTATGGGCCAATGGAGGACGGTCCTTCGATATCCAGGATGTCGACAGATCCAGGGGATCGATGAGCCTGTATGGATTAAACGGGGAATATTCCAGGGCGACAGCTGAGCCCACTTTGGTTCTGTCTAGCCCTGAATCCTCTGAGCACATTGCTAGAGGATTCAGGTCTAGGCTAACGGTTGAGGAAAGGTCAAGTCATATCTCACCTTCTTTACATGGATGATCTGAAACTCTATGCCCCCAACAAATTGTGACTGATGGAGCTACTGAAAGTAACTGAAACTTTTAGTAGCGCCATCAGGATGGAATTTGGTGTGGACAAATGTGCAGTCATGTATGTAAAGCGAGGGGAGATTATGGAATCCGAGGGAGTTCAGCTGTCGGATTCCATACACCTGAGATCCCACTTCTCATCCGAAAGCTATAAGTATTTGGGTATGTCGGAAGCGTTAGGCATTAACGTAACTGACATGAAGCAATCGTTGAAGGATCGCTTCTTTAGACGCCTGAACAAGGTTTTAAATAGCCTTCTTTCAGGCGGGAACAAGGTGCGCGCCTTCAACGGTTGGGTCATGCCGGTTTTAATGTACTCTTTCGGCGTACTCAAATGCACTCAGACCGAACTCGATGCCCTGGATAGGAGAGTTCGTACACTGCTTACCGCAAACCGGATGCATCACCCACGATCATCGGTGATGAGGCTGTACATACCGCGGAAGTGCGGGGGTCGAGGGTTTTTAAACGCGAAGTCCCTTCACAACCGCGAGATGTGCAGTCTCAGAGAATATTTTTTAAAAGCCGAGGTGGGTATGCCCCGAGATGTGGTCGCAGTGGACAAGGGACTCACCCCGCTGTTCATGGCTAAAGAGAACTGGCGCAAACCTGTAGTACTTACTACCGATGACCGCAAGGAAGTATGGCAAGGCAAGGAGCTTCACGGGCGCTTATACCGGGCTCTTCATGGGCCCGATGTAGATTTTCTAGCGTCCGTGTCCTGGTTACGTTTCGGCGACCTCTTTGGAGAAACTGAAGGTTTTGTCTGTGCGATTATGTACGAAGTTATGTTGACGAACAACTACCGGAAATATATTATGAAGGACGGGACGGTTGATGTGAGTTTCCTCCATGCCTCGGAAAGTATGTTAAGCCATAGGTCCCGGCTGTCATTTGTAGATCTTTGACAGTCGTTAGAAGTAGGCAGTGACCCGAAACTCTGACAACCAGTCTTACCAAGGGGTATCGTATTACCCAGTACTAACTGGGTTGTGGAAGTCAGATAAGCAGTCGCTCTATGTAAAATACTGGTATTCAGCTGCATCCGGCTAGACTGGAAGCCGACCCCAAAATAGTTGGGAAAAGGCTAGGCAAATGATGAACTTGCCTTGAAATATAAACTTGTTGAATCTGAGGTACCGTACTACAAGTATGTGCCCGACCCAGTTCTCGAGAAAGACCATGTTCTGTACCAGTACAGGACATGGTCTTTCTCGAGAACTAGACTGATCCCAGGATCAGTCTGTCATTACTGACAGGACTATTGTCGCCAATAAGCCTGATATAGTAGTGATAGACGGATCAGATAGTCGATGTTACCATCCCGCATGACGAGAACCTCGTGAAAGCTGAGAAAGATAAACAAATAAAATATCTCGACTTGGCACACGAGGTTGTCGACGTGTGGAATGTGAACTCGGCTATCATTGTGCCGATCGTCGTGACGGCCAATGGCCTTATAGCCAAGAGTCTCGAAGACCATCTTTCGAGGCTCTCCTTATGCGGTTGGATCAAGGGCCTGATTCAGAAGGCAGTACTCCTCGATACGGCTCGCATTGTGAGGATGTTCCTGTCTCTGGAGCACCACCGGTAGCTTGGACCCTGCTCCCGATACTGGCGGACCACTATTTTTTATATTTTTATATTACTTTAAATAGAAATATTTTAAAATGTAAATTATGTGTAAAGAAAATAAATAAACGAAATAATAATAATAATCATTTTATTATCAGGCTACTAAGCCCCATAGATAAAATACACAAAATAATCTTATACAATAATACACTAATACATATTAAAAACCAAACGACTAAGACAAAAACGACTAACGACTGTCAAAGATCTACGAAAACATCGGGGAGAGGTATCGGTAAAGGATGATCACCCTTCCACGGACCGACCTGGACAAACGTTGCTGAACCTTGATCGACCCACGCAGCTATTATATTATTAATTTTCGAGCAATTTTATACCGAATGAAATTCGTTTCTAGTAGTTGTTTAATACACACTGATCATCCAAATGAAAGTCAGCTATCGCACCGATATCTAAAGTTACAGCATAGCCGGTATAAAAAGACTTCGTCAGATTAACGCTACCTCCTGAACTATTATTAATTAGCCACTCTTCAGGGACAAAGTACAAAGAAGTCTTCTTCTGATCTAGATTAATAATCTAGGTACTAGCTTATACCCGCGACTTCTCTTCCGCGCCGAAGAACCACATCCGATGGCATTTGGTAATCGTGTAGCTTTCCATTACTGAAAGACTTTTTAAAATCAAATGAGGAGTTTTGAAGATAATTTTAACTCTTTACTATAAAAATAATAATACATTGGGGTATCTATCTCTCAGTAACATTATCCGCGCGCAAATCTTATATCTTTAGATATTCGGGCTGTGAAACCGGTCGGCAGTCGGTACGCCTACCCTCTCAATATCGCTACCTCGCTTGCTTCGCTACTGCTTCGTTTAAGGGAGCTACCTCCGTTACAAGAGGAAGCGATTTACTATTATTGTTCAGAAATTAATGCAAAATCTGTGGGCACTTATGAAACATCAAAAGCTAGGTGACCGGTTCGAATTGGTCGTTTGGAGAAGAACCTGCAAGAAACTCCACCATGTTAAACCCCATTTGGAAAAGATTTGTCACAAAGCGCTAGATGCCAACAGGGTGTTTGAAGTTTGAAGGCTTACCTTTTTTGTAGGCAATTACATCCATCTGCCATCTGCTTAGCCTTTTCCTAACAGTTGGGGTCGGCTTCCAGTCCGACCGGATGCAGCTGAATACCAGTACTTTACATGGAACGACTGCCTATCCGACCTCGACCTCCACAACCCAGTTACTGGGTAATACTATACCGCTTGGTAAGACTGTTTGTCAGAGTTTCGGGTTGCTAAATGGCAACCGGGACCAAAGGCTTAGCGTGCTTTCCGACGCACGGAGGGAACTCGGTATAGTATGGACAGTCACGCATCCACGAGCCGACATCGGCAAGCACTGCTTAACCTCTTATTATTAAAAAATTGGCATAAATTAAGGCACAACAAATATTTTTCTTGAAATGTAGGATTTCATTAGCAACGACTTCGTTTTACCCCCGGCTTAGCATCTCTGTTAATATCACATTGATCTTTATTCTAGTGACATTTAGGTTGCTGTTTGGTTACTGCAACTGACAAGTCTATCTTTTTTTTAACCTTTGCCCCACTTGAAATATCTCCTGTATTCTGATTTCGTTCACAAACATTTAAACTCATACACAAACAGCCAGACCCGGAACAATAACCTGTAGGCGATACGAATATTCGTTCCGTTCAGGAATCGAACCCGCGTCACACAACGCAGCAGCCAGTCGCTTAGCCAGTGCAATTAACCTTTTAAATTACCTTTTGCTTGCTACTGTTTGAGAAACAACAGCTATGAAAAGATTGTAACATAATGACGTTCTTGTTGACAACCATTAACTGCATTCAGCTGCGTCCGATTAAGCTTGAAGCCGACCCCAACCCCATAGTTAGTGGGGAATAGACATTTGCGGCATTTGCCTAAAATCGCTCCCGCTCGCGCACTAAGCCGCGGCCTTAAAACGGCGAAGGAACAGCGGATATGAGGTAGGAGCGGATATTGCACAGACACTCACAGGTACATTCGGTACCAGTGTAAACTACCCGCATTTGGTTATAAATGTTGTTTGCCGAACATACACTCCTCGAAGTAAACACTTATATTACAAAGGCTTTTTCACTCGATTGTACCTACGTGTTTCTTGGATTTGAAGCTATTGTTAATGTTCAGATAATGTCTTGTTTTGCAAACATTATTACGCTACCACGCTACGCTATGGGGTTAAATATGTATTTAAAACAAGTTTCGAAAATTGGAAAAATATTTTATTTAATTAACTTAATTTTTTTGATGGTCCGTTTCTTGATATATGTTACAGCAAGACGTAGGTATTTTTCGTACAGCTGCCGCATACAAATTACGCTACAAAATTTTCAAATAAAAGACATGTCAAAATAACCCCTTAAAAAAATACTGTTTAATAAAACACTATTCCCGTAACCTATCAACGCTGTATTCTAACGAGAGAGAAAAAACCGGCACCTTTACTTTTACAACACCCACTAAAACTTTTTTATGGCTGGCAACACTCGTAAAAGGTATAAATAAAATATAGCCGCTGGCAACATTGACAGCGGGTGAGCGCGGGAAACGTAATAATTTCCACGTTTTGGCGAGTCGAGTTGTGGGCTCTTTTCGATTATAATTTATAGCCCTGAATGAGGGCTGGGTTCGGTATAAGGGACACTTTCCCGTGTATAATGCCATAAATACTATCGTAAAATTGTTTGCTTGCTCCGAACTGTAATCTGATCACGTCCGCTCGCCAATAAATGTGGAATGTGCGAATTTACACAAATAATTATATATTATTGTGAGATGCGCGCGGAGGAAAAAAAAATTCTAATTGATAGCGCATAGTGTTTGACAAACGCACTATTATTAGGCCTTCTCATAAAATATACCATAGACTAAAATAAATTATTGTCAGTGCATAGACCATAGAGAAATGATACCTAAGTTCACCGTATTAGGAATACTTTAGAAACAACGTGGTGTGTTTTAAAAAGCGGACTGAGTAAGCCAGGCTATAATGATCAAACGAACCCTTCTCGCTAAAAGCTCCGGGTAGTTTCGGCCCCTTTTCCATTGGTATACCTCATAAACGATGGGCCGAGTCAATTTTTCCAAGTAAAATAAAGGTATGGCATGTTTTCAGCTTTTCGCACTCGAACAAAATTAAGAGGAAAATCGTGGGAGTGTATATTGAATAACAAAAAGGTTTTGTATGCATGAGGTTTTTTGTGAAAGTGTCTATTTCAAGACTTGCATAGTTAAAAAAAGAGAAACAATTTTTTTTATTTAGTGCTGAGTATCGGCTAGTCGGTAATTATGACTTTTCGATCACTAGCCGGCCCGGTTTTTAACAAATGGAAAATCACAAACTGATATCCAATTTGCCTTAAAATGTCACGTTTTCTCAGCCGAACTTTATATCACTAGTTAAAATCCATAAAACAGACTGAACTAACCCGGTAAATTGGATATCAGTAACATGGCACTAGTGACAGGTGCGAATGCAGCTGTCCCAGAGCGTGAAAGACCGGTTAAAGGTCTATCCACACTTATGAGGGCCGTACCCGGGACGTCAAAGGACCGGGGCGTGCTAAGACCGTGTATCCGTGTCCCGTCAGGGACTTTCTGTTCACACACGTCAGCGGTTCAACGGGTTCACAATAAAATTTTTGTCCGTTTTCATTCCATACATTATTTTGATGCTTGAAATCGATAAATTTTAGCTGAGACCAGTCTGTCTCTATTGACAACTCATCATTCATATTTTTAAGAAATAATCGACAACGTGCAAGGAAACTTTCGGTACACCTTCCCACGTCGCTGCGTCGGCGTCGGCCCGGGCACTGAAGCTCCGACAGGCGAGGCTGGCACGGACATGGACGTGAGTAAACAACTTCATTTAAATTGCGTATACCGATACATACATATAGCGAGCGAGACGGCCTCATAATTCAGACCTCCATGTCAATTCGAAACAATTAAACCCATTTCCTCTTAATATCACCACAAATAAAAGCGTGTTACAATAACAGCGGGCTAATTGCGTAACACACTCAGTTTCCTGTAACATTTTGTCAATTCAATACAGTCGCTAATTGCGTTATTCACGAGGTCGAGAAGACGAACTTTAGAAGCTCGCAATGGATAATGATTTTCCTTTAAATCCCTCAGATTATGATGGAAAATGTTACGCAGTTGGGGTACAGGATTTATCCATTAAACTAAGTCAGAAACAACCCTAAATCCATCCCTTTCCGTTCATCATCATCATCATTTCAGCCGAATGACGTCCACTGCTGGAGTTAAACGTCCCCCAAGTGTATTACAACAAAAATAAAATGGTAGATACTAACAGCGAGGGATTCTTCACAGATTTCTTTTCAACTTTAAATCGAGCGTTAATTAGTTGGCGTGAGGACTTTGTGCCTTTTTTTGCTCGAGCCCAGTGGCTCACGTAATCAATTAAAGTTCTTTTTAATCTCGACTCGACGGTCATGGCGACCGTCCGAGCGCAGCCATTTTAACTTAAAAAGTTTTGGTTAGGCAAACGAAATTTTTCAAGAGTTTCGTAGTTGTATGCACGTGCATTAGCTGATCAGATTCATTGCCTTGTTTTTCTTTATTTTTACTAGCTGTTGACCGTGACCTTCGTCCGCTTGACATTATTATAAAAATATGACTAAACTTATACTGTCACTTACGGGATATCTTCCGTGATTGTTCATTATTTTGAGCTCCCGATATTCCAGATATTCCGTAAGAGACAGTATAAGTTTGTGTCACAATCAGTTTACAATGTTTTAAAAACCGACTGGAATTCCAGTTTTTATTCAGTAAAGCAGAACATGTTACCTAAGAGCTAATATATTAAAACATAAATACCTGCTGTTGTTTGCACCTGTATCATTACCTAAATATAATAATTTGGAAACTGCGAACGTGTCTCTTTAATCCACGTTAACCCGGACGGACGGACATACAACACAATTTGTGTATTATTAGAGTAGCAGGAGAATTACGGGGAGTTTCCTTCAAGAGGGAGATATAGTTGCCGTGGGGCAAGTTAAGATCTTCAGCGGAATAAAATGAAACAATATTAACTTATCGTCGGGGATAGATTGATGGCGCGTAAGTAGTATTGGTAAATACCGCGTAAGCTTTATGTACCAAACTAACCTATGCCCGCGGCTTCGCCCGCGTGGAGTTCGAAAATTGTCCACGGAATCTTTCTTCTGGGATAATAAGTAAGATCTTACTTCTGGGATAAAACATAAGTTTTCCGTATGTCATTATTTCCCAGAATGTGATCCTTATTAGCGAGACTATCGAATGGTGTAATAATACAGTTTGTGTTTTTTTTTATCAATGGGTTCGGTTCTAGGCTAATGATGCAGTTTTAGTTTTCATCAAAATCGGGCTCGAGACTCCTTTGAGTATTTTTCGCTATTCCTCATAGTTTCGGATTTGGCCATCCACGCCCACTTGAAAAACTCATTCTGTATACGGAATATTAGTTTTTACTTTAAAAGTTGAATAGGTACTATAGAATGGTTAGTGTAAGTATTTAATTTTATTTGAGTAATACAGACACACTCGCGTTTGTTTTTACATGTACTTACTTATAACTTGCAGTTATTAGATCATAGTAATATCAATTACATTACAAATGTGAAATATTGATACTTTGGTTTGAGATTATACACTCGTGAGTCGTGACGACAATCAAATGATTCATTAGAAATCTACGAATCAGACGGCACGGTTGGCCCAGTGGCTGAGCGATCGACTGCTGTGCTGCGTGTCGCGGATTCGATTCCCGCACGGAACAAATATTTGTATGGCCTACAGGTAGTTGTTCCGGGTCTGGCGGTTTGTGTATGTGAGTTTAAATATTTGTAAATGCACCCACGATACAGGAGAAATTCCAAGAGTGAGACAACGTTTTTTTTAAAGAAAAAAAAGGAAAGAAAAGAGTTTCGAAGCCCTATTTGACTCTGTTGGCGGATGATTTTGGAAAAACTGTTATACACGTGTCTCATAATTTTAAAGAGTTTGTACTTGAACACCAATTTTTGAGTCAATCAATCCAGAGAATATAAGTTTCACAGAAAATTCAACCCCCCATTTTACCCTCTTAGGGGTGGAATTTCGTAAAACCCTTTCTTAGTGGATACCTACTCTTCACAAAAAATACACTCTCCAAGTTTCATGTTTCTAGGACCAGCGGTTTGGGCTATGCGTTGATATATCAGTCAGTCAGAAAGTCCTGACTTTGAATTTTATATGTGTAGACGTTTCAGGAAAAAAAAAATGAGTATTTCATTAATTAGGTACTTAATGATTTTACACATCAATTAGCATGCAGCAATTGTTTTGGCTCCTGCGTAATAGAGAGAATTAGAGCAAGCCCATACCCGAGCAGGGCCTTAATTAAATGAAAATGAATATTTTGCCAAAATTAATGTTAAAAGAAATGTTAAATTTAATATTAAATCAAATGTTTAATGTACTGTTAAATGAATTGATACTCGAAACGCTTTCGCTTGTTGCTGGAGACAAATTAAATGCTCGTACGAAGTCTGCGGTAACCATTTCTGTGGTTTTTGTTCCGAGCAAATATGATTAGGTTCACTTACTGGATTACACTAATCTGGCCCCGCCGAGCGTTTACAGAATATTTGATCACGTCATCCTTATCGGGGTAAGCAGAGAAAGTGGTGAAACTAACTTTGTGAGAGCTTTTGGGAATAAATATGATAACATTCATTGAAATGATGATAGATAATTCTAGTGGTCTAGTCATGACAAAGAACAGCGGCGGCCCAGTGGTGGCGGCCCCAACTTACGAACAGTAAATTGTTCATACCCAGGCAGGCGCATTACTTTGTGTAATTTTTATCATCATCACTGCTCTCAAAACGATGAAGAAAAACATCGTGAGGAAACCGGTATGTCCTAGAACCAAAAATTCGAAAAGATGTGACATCTACCAACCCGCACTGGGCCCGCGTGGTGGATTAGGGACTAACCACACTTATTCAGCTCTGTTCAACTTTTGTCCATAGAAGAATACAACGATTTTTGTATGGAGATGCGCACGCATCCGTTCAGCTTTCGGCGACTATTCGTACGCGTACGCATCTTCATACAAAGCTGCATAAGTGTGGTTAGTCCCCGTTCCCTCTCATAGAAAGGACGCCGTGAGTCCCAGCAGTGGGAACATTATAGGCTGATTATGCTTATGCATGGCAATAAACAGGTATTGTCCTGACCGTGTCCGTAGCCGGTAGCAAACTCGAATGTTGAACGTGGTGTAGCGACACTACAAAGAGTACTACAGCAACACAGAACAAAAAGTACTACAGTGCCATCTATGACACAGTGGATGAACTAAACATCGAAACACATCTAAATCCTACATCGCGCAAGTAAAGTTTCCGCGACTTAAGTCTTTATAGATGAACCCGACAACCACTGTCGCGCAGTGGCGTGCCTAAGGGCCAACAATACGGCAAGCCCATAAGGCAAGCAGACTGTTCAAAAACCCTAACAACATGAAGAGTAGTAGATTATAAGGTCAAGCCAAGCTTTTAGGCTTGTATGAAAGTACCGCCGCTACTGTCGAGCAGTAGCCCACCAGACATGGCACCCGTCTGGTCGGAGGATCCTCCCGTTTCTATGGAGGATGAAGAACTTTACACCCTATTCTTCATGAACGTAATAGCAAAAGTTCTTTTTTAACATTGCGCTCTGGTATTCACCAGTGATTTCAGATTTGCGTTCTGTCGTAGCAATTACCTACTTATTTTCTTTTTTTCAATCTTAGCATAACACCCAGATCCATTTTACGGTCCTATTAAAAAGAAACTTTACGCCTCGTCGCAAGGCGGGCAGCCATTCGTTCGCAGTTTAAAAACTTCAAAATTGGGTGCTTTCTCGAGTCCGCGACGGCTTCGTACAGTCGTCGCTAATTTCCCATGAGGCGAGTCACGGCGAACCGCAAACTGCCGCGATAAACAACCCAGAGGCTACAAGAATTAATAGGCCCTACTGTATCTCTTTTTTTTATTTACTTACAAAGTTGCATTACTTTTTAGGTTTCAGAACGGCTACCCAAAGTGGATGTTACTCAGGGCATATACGGTATACCACCACCTCGTATAGCAGCATTACTTTAATGTCACTTCAGTGTGGGAAAGAGCTGTCGTCGTTGTTCCGTCTCTCACCCACTGAAGTAACATGCAAATAATACTAATCTACCAGCATGTCGTGATGAAAGCCCCCAGAGCGCACATTTAGCGTCCATTTCTCCATGGTCTATCAAAGACTTTCAAATAGTATACCTAAAGCAAGAAGCTGTGAAGCTGTGTGAAGACTTAAAAAGTATTTTCTTTCAGCACACAAAGCGACCTGTCATGTCATCGTACGACACGAGTCAGAGCTAACAGCGAAGCCTGACCAGTTGACCTACCATAACCGCCTACAGCAGTACTGGTTGAGTATTACTTCAGTACGGGGAAGAGATGCCAAGCAGAGAGCTACACGTCTTATATAAGTCCATCTCTTTCCCATTTGGGGTTGGATTGCCATCCTAAGGATGCATCCCATCTGAATACCACTTTTGTTTTTAAATTACATTCAGCAGTGCTACTACCTGTACTTCCTACACAACCAAGTTACTGGATGGATATTGGAGGTACCATTGGCCCCTCAATATTTGATAATCAGTCTTACTATGGGAGTAAGACTGAAATTATCAAATATTCGATCGGAATTCTGGCTAACCAGAACAACTGTCAAATATCTACGAATGACAGACGGTCCCAAGGTTCCCGAGGCTTGGAAGTTTATTGAAAAAAAAAAAAATTACTAAGGAGATGGCGGAATGAGCTGGACAGGTTCCGTCCGAACTGGAAGGAGGACGCGCGGGTTCGCGAGAAGTGGAAGGAGTGGAGGCCTTTGCCGAGGAATGGGACAGAGCAGGCACAAAAAAATGATCAACCATCTAAGGTAAACATAATAGCATTTATCTTAATCTTTACATAGTATAAAACAAAGTCGCTCCCGCTGTTTGTACGCTTAGATCTTTTAAACTACGCAACGGATTTTAATACAGTTTTCAGCAATAGATAGAGTGATTCAAGAGGAAGATTTATATGTATCTCTTTTGTACCCTTGCGAAACGGTCGGTAAATAAAACAATATCACATTCGTCTGGTGTCCCCTTGTTTCTCAGACAGAAATCTCATAGAATTTCGTTTCGCCGAAAATGTTTCATATAATATTTGGTTCTTGTATTTTTATTTCCAATATTATTGTTTTAACGACTATTTACTAGAATGAAACATATTTCACAGAAATACAGTTCAATGAATTTTATAATCACATTTTTTTATTTAACAAACTTATCAATCTGTAGAATTATATTTTAACGAATATTGTTTGTTCGGTGTATTTTTCCATGGTATTTTATTTCAACGAAAATGTAAAAGTTGACGTTATGCTATCCATAATGTTTATAGTGCATGTGGTGTTAGCCTGTAAATAATTGTTCCACTTATAAATGTATATCGTGTACTTTTAAATGTATTGTAACGTGTAAACAATTGTAGGCTAACCTAAATAAATAAATAAATAAATAAATAATTTTATAAATAACACACAGTTGAATGCGTCTATCGTAGCGGGGCTACCCGTCGACTACGCCTTATTACAACATTTTGACATGTACCTTGACGTTGAAACGTTCGGTTTACTCCGACCAAATAGGTTAAGTTAGGTTAGAACTGTGACCAACTACGCGTGAGCCGAGCGAGCGAAGCGAGCGGTGCCGCGGCATCGGCTGGCGACAGAGTGGGGCAAAAACTAATTGTGAAAACAATTAACAACTAACAATTAAATTGCCAAAGTTAGTTGCAACTAACAACTAAAATAATTAATTGTAATTGTAACGTATCGCAATTAACAATTAATTAATTGTGCTTGTAAAACTTTGCAATTACAATTAAATTAATTGTGCTTGTAAAAATTTGCAATTACAATTGATTAATTGTTAATTGTTTGATACACGTTTACAATTACAGTTAACAATTAATAAATGTCAGTAACTGAAAAACAAAATGCAAACAATACAAGAGCATTCTCCTTTATTCTCAAAGGTCAGGAAAGCCTGGATTTAAGCCAGAACATTACGTAAAAGTGTAGACTATGGACTCCTGCCATATTTACATTCATCAAATACGTAGTTAAATTAAATATAAATTGTTTAAAACAATTAATTTAATTGCAAATAAAATTTTAATTGCAATTGAATTAATTGTAAACCACAATTAACAGATTTAATTGCAATTGATTTTAATTGCATTACACAATTAAAAAATAATTTAATTAATTTAATTGCAATTAATTTAGTTGAAATAAAATTTGTAATTGTTTGCCTCTACAATTAAAAAAATAATTCAATTGTGCCCAACACTGGCTGGCGAGCGCTACGTCGAAATTGGTCGCAGTAATAAAATTAGAGCACTCCAAAAATTATGAACCACAAAATAAACACAGTACGTACGTGTATATTAAATCACTATTAATGAGAATAACAACATTACCCGTATTTTTTTGTGAACGTGGTGTTTTATTTTATAGGAGGGTATGCATTTTGTCAAAGGTATGAATTGAAACATTTAGAAACTGTCACTCGATAAAATGTTTTTCTTGGTAATAAGTTTTATATTAACTAAACAGTATGAGTATAAAGAATATTTGATTTTTTATTCTATGATATGAATATCGAAACATAAATTTTATTTGTAACAAATATCTACGATTAAATTTTTTCCGAAGTAAGTATTCTGCTTATTGAGTATTCTATGAAATGATAATATATATGAAAAATTTTATATGAAACGAAATTCACTCAAACTTTTGTCTATAAAACAGAGTACAACCCATTCGTCTACGTTCTAAAACCACAACGACGTATTTTTGTCTAAAACATTTAACACACGCATTCATTTTAGCAACGCGAGTGACGCAGAATTTTAATTTCTTTAATTCTTTTTGGCCCCGGAAAATACCCTGGTACGCGAAACAAAAGCAAAAAGTTAATAAACAAGTCTCTAAGTTTAATTAAAATGTAAGAAAGCGTGAACCATGTAATTATGTAGATACACTACACAAGGCTTCGAATTTACTTTTTTGCTCTGAGTAAAAACAAATATTGAAAACTTAAACCCAACTACAACAAAAACGGCAACTAAAAATGTATCCTATACTTACAAGACATTGATGGGATTTCGGTTATCATTTAACGATCATCACCTACCTAGATTTTTCCCAACTCTGGGGTCGGCTTCCAGTCCAACCGGATGCAGCTGAATACCAGTATTTTACATGGAGCGACTGCCTATCTGACCTCCACAATCCAGTTAGTACTGGGTTATACGATACTCCTTGGTAAGACTGTTTATCAGACTTTCGGGCCACTGACTACCTGTAACGACTGTCAAAGATGTACAAATGACAGCCAGGACCAACGGCTTAAGGTGCTTTCCAAGGCACGGAGGAAACTCGGTATGTGATGGGTGGTCAGCAATTAACTTAGCAACCTAGGCAAGCGCAGCGTTAGTTCCGACTATAGCCACATACCAAAAGAACCATGTTATGAGTGACAGAGACTATCTACAAAGTCAAAACACTTTTATTTCGCGGTGGGGGTGCTGCTCTATTCCTGAGTATCTATAGTAAACTAAAACTAATTTAATTAAATAAACTTGAGTTTAAGTAATTACTTATGCAACCATTTTTATGCAATAGACAAGAATTTGAACGAAGCATACGAAGTAAGAACCGTTAAAGACAGGAAAACTTTTGACAGTTCTAACTTCAAGCAATTACTAAACTACAGATTAAAAATCGTATCTTAATCGTGTCTTAATCTTTTACTGAAGTAATCACTTTGACTTGTTTATAGATACGGGTGACGGTGCTCGGACAACCTATTTTCTACAGAGTATAATTTTACCTAATTTTAGTAGTGTGCATGATCCTATTGACGTCGCCAACTCATTCTTTCAATACAATTTCCATTGACAATTTCACATATATTTACCTACAGTACTCTTCTGACAATGTTATTCAAGCGCCACAAGTTCCATGATACCCTATACGTCAATTAACTTTGATAGCCACAGATATACGCATGTAAGTTACACACAGAATGTGTAGTACGGGAATGGACGCGGAGATGCTTCTAATTCCGTTGGGTCCAACAAATTTGTTCCGGTCTGGTGCAAATAGGTCGTGCCGCCCGCCGCTCTTACAATATGTATTGTATCTACTATCTGTATTTAACTACCTACGGCATATACAAGTACACAAACATGCTTCTGGTCTGAAGGTACTATTAGCTTTCATGAAACTAAATAACCTTGCTCATAACCTTGACTTTGAGTAAAATTAAATGGCATCGTATGCATAGGTACGTACGGATGGCGCACTAACAGTTTTGGATCTTTTACGTCCAATATCTCCATCTCCGATCGCAGTGTCGCGATGTTGAGGAGAACAAGTTTCTTTCGGCTTCGTTAAGGGTCTTTTTACACCCTTTATAGTTAATTTATTATTCTATCAATTTGCTTTACGCCGCATAGACACTTTCCCCTAAGCATTCCCATCTCATTTATATTTTTTGTGGCCCAACAACATTCTATGTAAGTGTCTTAAAGTGGAAGCGCCAGGGTAGCCCGCTAATTCAAATTTTCTTAGGTTTTTTGCAATTTGCAATTTACATATAGCCTGAAACTGTTCAGGCTATATGTAAAACAAAATATGATTCGCGACCGTAACACATATGTAGTTACAGAATTATAATCATTAAAATCATCAATACAACCCTCTGAGTTCGTTTATTCCCATGTAATCACTATTTAATGAAAAAGTCATTCAATGGGATTATATGAACTTGGAGGGTTGGACACTGACCTACAAATTTGAAAAACGTTAGAAAACTTGAACGCGGGCCCAGTGCGGTTTGGTAGATGTCACATGTCTTCGAATTTTTGGTTCTAGGACATGCCGGTTTCCTCACGATGTTTTTCTTCACCGTTTTGAGAGCAGTGGTGATGAAATAAATTACACAAAGTAATGCGCCTGGCTGGGTTCGAACCCACGACTTACTGCTCGTAAGTCGGGACCGCCACCACTGGGCCACCGCTGCTCACCCGCCGGTAGCATGGTATAATACTTCGCCTGGTATTCTCTTCCCGTGACAGCCGGGTCACGTGATTGGCCCAAGAATACGTCATCAGTTGCGATGCTGTCGGTGTGTTGCCAGGGTGTGTGATTGAATTACCCGAGCAAAATGCAATTTTTAACTTAACAAAGCAATTATGAACTAATAATTCAATATTTACATTAATTTAAAACTAAATAGATGAATTACACGAGTTACCAAATAGTTAAGCTAGTTAGTAATTTATTTTATTTTCATTCAGTAAATGAGAGTCAATAAATTTACTGAAAAGGACAATCAATGGTAACACTTATCGTGACGTAGTCTTGGGCCATCGCGGGAAGGGAATACCAGGCGAAATATATTATTATACCATGGCCGGTAGGTTTGCAGGTCAGTGTCAGGTTGTATGTTGATGAAAATATTATTACGAATCGCGTATGTAGTTACAGAATTATAATCATTAAAATCATCAATACAACCTGTCAAAGTCGTCAAACGTCATGTCAAACACAACTGTCATGGCTGCCCTAAATATAGGGTTATCTTATTAAAAAAACTCAAATTATTTATTTTGTTTTTTTTTTTTAAATTCTTCTTTTTTTCCTGTTTATCTAGGTAGTGTACATAGTGGTAGCCTGAAATCAAACATTTTCATTTTAAACTTTATTTAATTAAAGGAGATGTTTCATTTTCGGCCATAAAATGTATATTTATCAAAAAATTTGACAAAATACCACAAATTTGGAAAAAATACTCTTTCGTGAATTTGAGCCTGCTTTTTTTGTACACAAAAATTCATCGTTTTTCAATTAGTGCCATATTCTATTCAACATTGCGTCTTACAGTTTGGATAGTCTTCTTTCTTTCTAAAATCATGTCACTTAAAAACATAATATCACGCCGACGTTAAATATGAAAAGTATGTGTTCTTGTAATTAATAATATGTGATTATTATTATTCTCTTATACATCATTTTTGTCTAATTATAAGCAAGTGTGATGATTTCATCGTTAAAAAAAATTATAGGAAGGTAGTACTTTTCTGGAGTGTACTTCTGAACGAAAATTCAAAATCACATTTTGTTTTGACAAAACCCATCAGTGTCAGTTATGATCATGGACTTAGTATAATAAACTGGACTAAGTACTCTTCCAGAAAAACGTGACGAGAGAGATATCTATAACAGAGCCCTTTGTCTCTTTCTAATAGGGTGACCAAGCATTTTTATAACAAATAAGGAACTTCGTTTTGACAGAGATAATTTAACACAATAACACATCAACGCTTAAAATAGTGAATAATAATATATAATAGGAATTTATTTCTCTTAATGAATGCTCTTTTTCCGTTTGCTCTGCAGAATTGGTGTTTGGGTATTCAAAAGGAGAGAATGCGTGGCAAGTCCTGCGGACGCTCATTTGAAATGAACTCGCTGACTCCGCTGTGCAAAAATTTCGAGTCACTATATAAAATTGTAACAGAAGGTACGGTCAACTTCCTTTTACGGAATTCATGTTAATTTTTAGGGTTTTAGTTTTTAGAGAAATATAAGTACGGTAACATAATTTATTTTATTACTACCTAGAATTGTTTTTATTTTCACCTAATCTCCTTTTCTTTCATGATTGTTACAGCGCTTCCGCACTATGCAGTGCTTAAGATCTGGTTTCTTGGACTTTTTGTCAGTAAACTACTGGAGAGATTTTGTTGGGAGTTTCGGTAGTTTGTAAACTAAGTTAATATAGACCACGCGTACATTAGTTTTATCCGTAAATTCGGATAAAACTCATCACAATATAATACACAGGACAATCTACTCTTTAGTCTTAGGTAGTAGGCAGGTAGCAGGCAGGTGGTAGGTAGGTGGTAGGTAGGTGGTAGGTAGGTGATAGATTATAATTAGTACCTATGTGTCGCGTTATTGAAATAGCATTATTTTTGTTTGTTACAGCTTTTGTTGTGTGCAGCCTTCATTTTAAGCCAGAGGATTTTCATACTACAAAATCACGACGACCGTTATGCTAATACCATAATTTTTTCCAGTGGTAAAGATATTGGTTTTATCATCAGTACAACTGATGAACGCGGAAAGAAGACAGGTTGAGTGTGCTTAATAATGTTCTCCTGCGCAAAGCTCTTTCAGTCGGCACTGGCGGGCGCCCCGCAACTACAGGCTCCGGCCGCTGCTGGTATCTTGCAAGAAACGACGTGAAGGAAGAGGGCTTCGTTTCACAAAGATAACAACGCCGAAGTTAACTCTTCATAAGGTTTCAGGAAGTAACTCTTTAGAACGGTGTTGAACAATTTTTCCATTTAAAAGTTACGGATTGATGACTACGATTTGTTCAAATTATGTGCGCACTTACGTATATACTTCGTACTTAATTCGTATTTAAATTTAAGAATATTCCATCATGCGAAAGGTAATGCATTGAGAAACTTAGGCAGTAAGATTGGCTTACGGAAGAAACTCCACAAAACAATTCTGTTTAACCATGTTTAATTTTAATAAATGTTTGTCACACACTTTCAATTTTATTCCCTCCATTTGAATACCCAAACACCAATTCTGCAGAGCAAACGGAAAAGATAATGGAAAGGAAACAAAATTCTTCTTCTAAATTCTTTTTTTTTTTCTCATAAATTATTATTTCACTATTTTTTGTAACCGTTGATGTCTTATCCGGACACAAATTATCTCTGTCAAAACGAAGTTTCTTATTTGTTACAAAAATGTATGGTCACCCTATTAGAAGGAGACAAGGGGCTCTGTTATAAATATCTCTCTCGTCACGTTTTTCTGGTAGAGTGCTCAGTCCAGTTTACTAAACTAAGTTCATGGTTATGATAGCTTAACAAAAGTAAACCTACGGCGTGACAGTTAGGGTTCATTTTTGTGTGTTACGAATAACGCAGAACTCAGTCCATGGTTCCACCATGCAATTTAGTGCGCTAGCTAGTGTACGAGATGAGCTAGCGCAGAGTCGCGATCGCACTAGATTGGATCAATACCTGTCTAACTGCCTTTACACACGACAAATCTAGCACGCTTGCTCGTCTAGCGCTCTGCAAATTTGATAATTTAAGTTAATGGGCCTTATAGTAAATCTAAAATCAGTAGAAAATAGTGAAATAAACAAAACAGTGAATCGATTGTTGCAGATGATATTTATTCCGAGTTTAAAAGTTTATCAACACCACTGATAACCCAGCGATAGATAAAAGGTATCGCCTCATCGCCTGTGGTAGCCTGTTAACGTAATTGAGTAAGCTCAATATACTCCGGCCGGAATTCAATAATTATGGATTTAAAATTCTCGGAAATGTCCGTGGACACGACTCTTGCACAGGTACTATAACTTATAACAATACTTACAAACAATCTTAACTTTAATGAATTCACGACTGTGTAACTATCAACAACAGACAAATAACAGTCAAATACTTTACTTTGGCAGATTTCTTATCATTAAATATTTGTGATAAAGAAAAATAACCAATGTTTTAACAAATTAACTACAGATACTTATAATAAAATCAACACATATAGCAGAACTCTATGAACTAGCTATATTTGCAGCCAGGTATTGCATCAGTTCCCAGTCTAATGGCTTGTCTCTGCAATGGAAACATACTTTCCAAGTGTCTTGTAATTTGGTACACAATATACAATGGTTACCATACCATCTACATCTTCCCAAAACAAAAATACTTAGAAAAGTATTTGATCTTTAGGTTTATATTTGGTGGTTAACGTATAAGTTTTAAAATATGCCTACTAATAGAATACATCACTTTTTAATGACCTTATACAATGTGGAAGGAACACAACCTGAACCTCATCATCATTTTGAAAATTTTTCATTAGGATTTTTTTTTTAATCATCTATTCCATACCTACATGTTAACTGTGAAGATATTGCACTTTTGTAGCAAATAGCAGATTTTTTTTCTGTAGGTGTCCCATCCACCCTGTATACAGAGTGGAAGGGACACCGATGCAAAAACGGTTACCATGAATTCAGTACATCATTCTGAGACCCCTACATAGAACTTAAAAAAAAAATCTGCTGTTTCCTTCAAAAGTGCAATATCTACGGCATCAAAATGTATCGAACAGCTCTTTTTTTTTATAACCGATAAAAAATTCTGTGTACTGTTTTTGCATCGGTGTCCCTTCCACCCTGTATAAAAATATGAACAAACATGATAAGCCATTAAACAAAAAACAACTATTTTTATACAAAATATTATCTTTCTATTCCAGGAATATTTAAACAAGAATGAACTTCTGCTAAAATTGTACAACGATTATAATGGTACAATTGAAAAAAACACACTAAAAGGGAATGATTTCTATATTTTCCCAAATAATAGTAATGAAGATCACTATAAAAAAGGTCAACAGACGGAATTTAAGTGTATGGCTTCAAAGTTAAAACAGAATGCTGCCTTAATTGCACAACTTGAATATCACATCAGAAACATACCCATAGAAGAAACTCACGTGCAACTGAATCTTCTCATTCAGTACTTTAGGAGTTGTTCCATTGCTAGACCCAAAGGTAAGTATCAAGTACCAATGCACTGTGGTTGGGCCCTACTTTATTTCTTGGATTTAATTAATGAAACATGTTAGATACTCCTTAATGATTTATTGATGTAAATAATAATTAAAAAAACCTATATTACCAAATAAAACTTAAAAATACAAATTTAAATAATAAAATTTAAAATCAAATTACAAACAAACATTGTTCTTAAAGATTTTTCATTAAGATATCTAAACATAACTTAATATTAAACTTAATACAAAATTATATAAAACCCTTAAAATAAACAAAATAATAAATGCAGCTATACAAAGTTAAACAATATTAAACATAATAAATAAATAAAAGTTACAATATCTTAAAAACTCAGTAGTTCCAAAACAGCTTTAGACAAGACTGTTTTTTTCTTTCTAAGCTACTCTCTAAGTCCTATTATAAGTGGGTCAGAACTTAATAAAAGCCTTTTTAACCGAATTCCAAAAGGTTATCAATTCGTCAGAATTTTGTTTTTTCTTTGTATGTTCAGTGATTTCTTCGCCAATTGTGAACCGATTTTGATGATTCTTCTTTTGTTTGGACGAATATTATTCTGCGATGGTGGTTTAAAGGACGATGACCAAAGGTGTATTAGACCCCAAACCCACAGATCTTTCGTATGTGTTAGTAGGTTCATAAGGATCTATAAAAAGACTAGCAACCAGTTTTAATTTAAAAATCCATGGGGTTTCTAAATAAAATAATATTAAAAAAATTGTTAAGTTATTTTTTCATATTCAATACAAAATGTTTAAAAAATACCTACCCCACAATTTAAATTATACGTGCGTCGCTTCCTACAGTTCGATTTCCTGTAATAATTGTAATTTTAATTTTGTATTGTATTTTTTTTTATATATTATTTAAATTATACAATGATAAAAATATTTAAAAATATAATTAATGCGCGCAGAAATAAATATAGATAATAATTAATATGACCAACTGCATCCTTCGCCTCGGCCTTGAGGCGCAAGATCGCGTCTATTGTCGAACGCCCTGCCCGGAAACCGAACTGGGCGTCCGACAATTTCGGGCTACCTGTTTCTAAGTGCCGGACGATGCGGGTATCGAGAATCTTCTCCAACATCTTCCCCGCCTCTTTCAACAAGATAATCGGCCTATATGCCGATGAAGACTCCGGGGGCCGCCCTACCTTTTGCAGCAGCACCAGTCGTCTCTGCCTCCAGGCCTTAGAGAACCGTCTCGACGTCAGACAGGCGTTACAACGGCTCCCTAAGCCTGTCTTCCAGGGCCGCTTCCAGAGGCAGGTCCAGCAACCTTGCATACACCCCGTCCGGTTCGGGAGCAGTCCTCTTGAACCACGCCCGCAGAATTGCTGCCCCCATCTCCGTGTCGGATATTGGGCGAGTCTCCACCTCCGCATCTTGCTCAGCCGCTTCGTCCATGGTCGGGGAGGGGTGATCCGCCCGATCCGGAAAGAACTGACCACGACCCTTACGAGGAACTGAGGCTAAGGCTTCCCACTGACGGAAACCCTCCGGTTTCCGTCAGTGGGAAGCCTTGGACGCGGAGTTTCTTCCTGGCCGCACGGTACGGCCGCCCCCAAGAATCACTTTTTAGATCCTCTAGTGCCTCAGCTCTCCGACATCTTTTGATTGCTCCTACCCTCGACGGATCGCCAACTGCAGAGCCTCCCGAGCATTGCGATATGACTCATGCAATTGGGACTAAACGATCTCCAGCTCTTCATCGCTGCGGCGTAACCTGCGGACCTGTGAGTAGGTTCCCCGGGCAATTATACAGGCCGCGCGAAGGTCTGCTGTCTCCTCGGACCCCCAGTAGACCGCCCGCTTTAGAGGTTGTCTTCGGGAGCGAGGCATGCATGCATTGCAAACAGCCGTCATGGCGTCGCGAAAGCGGCGAAGCCTGGATAATGGCTGCTTCCTCTAGAGTCTTGATGGGGACCTCCCCGTCAAGACGCTTCACCACCCACCGCGGGAACTGCCGAGCGTCAGGTCGTGGAGACACTGTTGGGCCCGAGGAGGAGGAGACATCCATACAGATGTATAGGTGATCCGATAGAGTCTCCACACTCTCTAGGTCCCGCCAGCCCTGAACCTATACGGCGACAGCGGGGTAGCGAGAACGAAAGGTCTTCTATTGACCCCCCCATAATGTCGGACGCACGTGATAACGGAGCCCCTGTTTAAAAGACCGCAGCTGTCGCCCATTCCTCGACCACCTCCCCTCTGATGTCCGTCCTGCGGGACCCTCACGCGGTGGATTTCGCGTTGAAGTCCCCCACAACGATGGCGTGGGACGGCATCATTCGCCGAACCGAGGGCGCCAGGCGGTCCAGGAAATCCTCGAATCTCCTCCTAGGCTCCTGTTAGGGGAGAAATAAACTCTGAAGAGAATTATGTCCCCCAGGTGGCCGCAATAAGTCCTCGACTCCGCTCATTGATGGAAAGTGGGCCGTTTCCATCCTGACCCAACCACCGTAGTTGTTCTGCAATACAAATTTTTACTTATGTGTCCTTTTTATGCATCCCAAGGTTAGAAGTAAAAGTAATAATATCATCGATAAGATGATTATAAAAATTATATTTAGTCTCCACCCACTTATAGCTATTTGCGTTTGTGTTAGTTATGAAACGAGTTTAATTTTAAGTTCAACACTTTCTGGATTTTGTCAAAACATTTGTCCAAAAGTAAGGTTTCCATTGTGATGTGACTATGTGACACAACTGTTGTCTAAAGGCGTTCCATGATTCGACTTTGAGCATTACAAATGTTCCCGCTATCACTGGGAGAGCATTCGCCTGTAATGTAACAATCCAATATACGATTTTATATAGAAATACATTATTGTTACAAATTGTATCATTACAGGGCGCGTCTGGACACAACACCAAGGCGCGGCGCTGCCACCGTGTGACGGCACGATGTCGTAGCGCGGTACGGCGCGGCGTCGTGCTGCGGTGCGGTGCCACGTACGGTATGCCGCGCACGGCAGCGCACCGCGGCACGACGCGGCGCTGTGGCAACGGGTCACGGCACTGCACCACGGTAGGACGTCGTGAGGCTTCACGGCTGCGGCGCCGCGCTGTACCGATGTGTCCAGGCTCTGTTCTCACTCACTGATGTAATGCTCTAATCATTACCGTTACATTACTGGCGAATATTCCCTGTGATGTTCTGTAGAAAATAACTCACTATTTAAATAATTCAAATGTAAATCAAGCCTTATGGCCACTATAACTTAGTCAAGATTAACAAGCTGACACACTCGATCTGTATTTTTATAATTGAATACCTATGTAGTTTTTTGTCATTTTGTTGCACATTTTTTTGGCAGGAACATAATTTGACCTCTTTTTAATAAATGCTCATTTTGATCTAGCTTTTGCAGACGTAATTTGTCGATCCAATGACTCGCTACTAATCTTGGAATATTGGATTGCGCTCACAGGGAGAAACGTTATTGTTAAATCTAAAGCGCTAGTTGCTATTTGTCACCTTTTGGTAACACTGCACTGCGAAATAGGGTAAGTTACGTTTGAAACACTATCATACATGATCTTATACGAAAGAGGTGGCGAGACGATCTGCCCCCGTAGCATGACCACCGTAGACAAGGATTTCTTTGACGGAAGAATCGACAAAATGACAGATTGTGTCGACACAATGACAGATTTCTTTGCACTTCTGCTTCACCCATAATCTGCACGTATAAAAAGACTGACAGTACGCCTTGAATAAAGTTATTTTTACCTGTGCAGTACAGCGTGCAAACCTACGGGCCAGCATATTAGCTCTAACTGACAATGCCCTGCGTTCCCTTTCAATATCTACATCACCTGAGAGGCCCTCGGTGACCCAGTGGCCCAGGTACTTAAATTGCGCCGCTCTTTTGAGAGCACTGCCGTCCAATGTGACCTGAGGTACGGTGTCATAGCTCTTCGTACCGGAAATGATGGTGTTCAACCATCATTTCACTCTTAGTCGTGTCATACCTGAGCCCATGGGCCTCCGCATAGCACTCGCATACCTTTATTAAGCGCCTGAGGGCACTGATCGATGGATGGATGGATAGCGGTTCATAGAAGAAGCGGTTCACAGTTGAAATTTGGAGAGTAGGGACTCTCTAAATTTTAACTGTCTCGGAGTAAAATTGTGATATACGGACGAACAGACGCGGCGCCGCTCCTTATCGTTGAGTGGTTTTCGCTATTCCTTATAGTTTCGGATTTGACCATCCACGCCTACTTGAAAATTTCACCCTGTATACTCAGACTTTGTAAAGTCAGAGTCTCGAACTAGCCGTACCTTCTGACTTCAAAATGTTTGGAAAATTTACTTACCTGCAGTTTTGCAGTTTGGTAAAAAACCTATCTTTTATGTTTTTTCAGATCATCTGTATTTCTACACCTTATTAAGGAGACTGAAGACACTACTAATGCACCTGACCTTTACTTGAAAGACAGTAGCCTAGTTAAAGGTATGACTTCAATTTAGTTCTTTACAGTATCACATTCACGGTCAGTTGACGTGACTGTTATATCCTGACTCCAATTGGCTGGAATCAAATACCAACTAAACGGCCAAAGCCATAGTCGGCCAATAGTCTCTACTCTGAGGCCCTTTTCACACACACACACACACGGTTGCCGGCGGGCAGAGTGGCGTTCAGTTGCATATCCCGAAATGACTCGACCGCGCCGGGTCCCGTGTAGATGTGAACCATGTGGCACGACGAGATGTGCAACTAATCAGTTACCTCTGTGTCGCCAGCAGGGCTCAATATCGGACCTCTTTCCGGATAGCAACCGGGTTCGTGTATAAGTTTAACCTAGCGCTGTGCCCGGTAGAAACCGGTCATGAAAAAGAGTAAATGCGTCACCATGTTAATGGCTTTTTCAAGGCCCATTATGGGATTATAGCCTTTAAAAAAACCTAGAAATACTTCTGATTTATGCTGCAAAACTCCAGAAGGCTTTGTTACATCAAATCCATATCTATTTAACAGTTGCATAGCTACCACACTGTTCCCTATCCTTTTTAAAGATCTTCATTCACTTGTGTGCAGGGTTGGATTCTGGCACCGTCGCCGTTGTATCCGATGATGCTGATGTTGACTCTGCCGTTGATAAATTCATCTCAGTCTCCAAACAGGTATGTTTTACGACAAAAAAATTGTGTTCCTTAGTTTTATGTAAAAAATGCACACATACAAATCCGCAGGTTCACCTCGCGGATACCAGGTAAAAAAATCATATCTTATGCCTAACTATTCATTAGAAAATTCAAACACTAACAAGGTGTTATTACATCTTGCTACATCGTTCTCACATAATGTACCATCTCAACATAAATGATGTAACCAAGGTATTGTAAAGTATTCTGATTTAAAAGAGTGTCCATGGAGTTTCTTGCCCGTTCTTCTCCATAGAGATCTACGTTAGGGAATATGCAACTACAGTACTTTCACAGTTTTTATGCCTTGTGACTGGGACTGTAGCTATTTTTCATTGTTGTCTTTGTTTCGACAATTCAAAAGTGCCTGTAATTGGCCTATTTGAAATATATGATTTTGATTTGATTGATTTTGTGTAATTGAAATGACTGAAAAACTGAAAATGGAGCATTCATCATTGTGAACAACTTTTATTATTAAAGGGCCGCCCCGTTTTCAGGTTTCCAGTTATCGCAATGACGTAAAAACATTATTATCTGGAGCTAAACAGCAAACTTTCACATTGCAGGCCCCGTGGCGCTTGAGGAGCATCCTGGTGCAAGAGAGCGTCTACCAGGAATTTAAGGAGGCTCTTACCTGGAAATGCAAATTAAATAAATCCGGAAGCAAGGCCCCAACCCCCAATGTATTATGTTCGGACACCCTGACTTACAACGACATAACTTTCCTGATAGATCCAGTGCAGTTGATAGAGGAGCAGCCGTCAGTTGTGACTGTCGAAGCCTACAGGACCACAAAAGAAATGATATCTTTGGTGCAGCAATACAAAGCTCGCTACTTATCGCTATGGATAAATGGCGTAGCGGAAATTAATGAAGTTACGCATAGCACGACGGCGCCCATAGTGTGGGTGAATACTGTAGCTGACTTCAGAGGACCACCTCAAGTTTCGCATGCTGTTTTTTCCTATGATGATGTCGCACCAATGTTGCAGAAATGTGCCGAAGTCACCAAACTGTGCAAACTGTCACAGTCGTGGCTAAAATTGGATTTTGAGAGACGTCGTGACATTCTGTGTGGGGTGCTGGACGAATACATATTATTGGACCCCGAAAACAAACTATACACTGAAATAAAGCATTCCATTTCGTTCTGTACCCAGAAATCTTTCGTAGATGTAGGCAAAGATTATGTTTGCATAGGAATGTTACAGCCTAAGGGTATCCTGGCAACTAATGACGTGGGCGATTTTTTCTCTGTAAAAGGTTTCGAGTCAATTTTACAAGGTAATGCATTTATCTTAATTGGCGGATCATTGCCATACTATTCGGTACTTGAACTAAAAGGAGTACCAATTGTTAACATTGACCACTCCGATTATGGAGATTTCGAAGTTTCATTCTGGGACTCCAGTTGCTTCATGCGAACTCGCGTCATCTGGACAAACTCGGGAACAATTTTTGCTAACTGAATTAGTTTAATTTTATTGCTTAAGTTCTTAATACCCCCAATTTTTTATAAGCGTACGTAAGCAGTATAGTCAAATAACGTATTAAGTAGAGACCGTTTAATCAGGTTAAAAGATGAACCGGTTAGGCCTGTAACCTTTTTGTTTGGTTTAACCCTGAGATCGCGTCTTTTTCGGTTATTGTCAACACAAGTGTAGCGAACAGCTGCTTTTGCAAAACAAAATATAGAGTAACTAACTCGTTTAACAGTATGCATTATATTTTCATTCATTACTCGTATTATCTTCAAACTCCTTCCTTTTTACCCGACTGCCAAGGAAGTGTTATGTTTTTATTTCTAGTTTCCGATATTTTGAACCAGATGCGGGCGACACAGGGTCAGCAATAACTAATATTATATAATTATATTGTTATAAATGTTTTGCGCATGTTTATTAAATTTTTATAAAAGTTCTATTAAATATTTGTTCGTTTTCTTTCATTCACACGTAGCAGTCTAAATAAATTTTGTTATGTTGACACATAATTAGTTTATAATGAAGGCCAGCTCTAGGGTACCTAGTATGTTTTATGTGTCCTTACAAGCGGGCCTATTTAATTAAAACAATTTTGCGACTCTGCTGATGCATAGGCCCGGACTCCACCGAGGCGGAGACGAGTGGAGAAGAGATGTGTTGTAAACCACCAATAGAATTTCGTTGTTTATACTTCTCGTCGCCGCTTTTAAGAGCGTTTTCGATTTACGACAATACAAACTTTCAGGTCCTTTTTTTTTTCGAAATGATTGAACCAATTGTAATGAATCTTCATACGCATAAGCAGGATACATAGGTCTAAAAAGTTATAAGAGAACATGATGACATAATTTAGCTGTAACTATTTTTCGAAAATGCAGCTAAGTTAGACCGATTTTAGATTTTCCGTAGAAACAGAAATTTCCCTTTTTTTTTTTGACATTCTTTGATAGCTTTTTAGACTTATGTATTCTGCCTAAGCGTATGAAGTTTCATTAAAATCAGTTCAGTCATTTCTAAAAAAAGGACTTGAAAGTTTATATGGGCGTAAAACTGTTAAGCAAAGAGGAGAGATGTCTACTATTTGCTTAGGCCAGGCTCCGCACTCGGAGGCAGCGCACAGCGGAAGATACGTGAGTGGCGTGCGGCGGTCGCTAAACTGGGCGTGAGGTGAGTTGATGGAGCGTGTTCCTAACTATGGTACAGAAAAACTGTTTAGCCGTTTAAACATTGTCAGCTATTTTCTAGTTTATGAGGGTGTGAGAGGAACTTCAACAGATCTGATGATTCTTTTAGTATCCTGTTACATCAATGAACAAGAACATGGCAACCTTGACCTGATGTTGAGGTATCACCTGTAATCTGCAGGATACGTAACACCTTACCAACTGTATCGTTTTAGGTCTGATTGGTTATACTTAGATAGTGATCAGAGTTTATGTATGTAAACTAAGCAGATTTCGGCGAGACAAGATCTCGTGTCGCAATTTCGGGCTTCGATAGATTGTAGTAAAACAAAAAATGGACAGCAATAATGATGCTGATAAAGAAAGAATAGGTGCTTCAGCGGTCCCCCAATGCGACGACGCTTGTATGCAAATATTATTACTTCAGTTAAACTAATAGGCTAAAACATATTATTTTATTTGTATCAGGGGTTTAAAAATATATTAATAAACTTTGTTATCAATAATGACAAAAAAAACTATCACTTGACAACGTGCAATAATGAATTGCCTTAGCCGGCAGCGAGGCGGCTCATTTGATATTTATCACAATCACTTTGATTATATGCGAAGCCAATTAAGAAACCTATTTTGTGCCGCCGTTCAACGTGCAGGGGCACTGGCGGTTACATTTAGCCGTTAAAAATAGTCCAATCAAATGTCACGCCCGTCAATAAATAGTTCCAATTTCGAAGACCAAACAAAAGATGGTACCCAAGCATTTATTATGACGTTTACAAGTAAATACGATTTAAATCGTGTGAGAAAACGTGTGATTTGCATTGTTAGTATTAATACGTTTTTTTAGCGGTTGAAATAATATAGGTATGAGTCAAAATTAGTGAGTACAGTTTAGTATGAAGACTGCCAATATGACCAGGAATAAGGGACAAGTTTATAGTGTTGGTAATTATCTGATGACTGGCAAGGTGCTGGGGAAAGGACACTTTGCGAGAGTTGAAGAGGCTACACATAGGATTATAGGAAAAAAGGTAACGCAAGTTTAATATTAATCTACCCGCCATTACACCGGATGTTGAAGTGAATAGCCCCTTACCTAATCCACCAGCCCTTAACTCATTATTCAATCTTCTCCAATTTACCCCAACCCTGAGCGAAAGATTAGGATGTCCTTGGCTTGGTTTACTTATTGATGTGCCGCGTCAAAATCTTGTCATTGTTTTTCGGCATGACCTAAGCCACTTGCCGACGGTTTTGCACTGACGAGATGTAAACACTCCGTCAGTCCATGGAGACATGCGAAAACCATTCCATGTGAGTAATCCAACGATTGGAATTCGTGAATTTGAAACTTTATGGATTGGTTAACAGTTAGCACCAAGGTGGGTAATGGGCAATGTACAACCTAAACAATGTTTAGAACATATCACGCCTGAACTTTTTAAATGATCTAAGTTGTTATAACGAGCGAGCCATTATCAAGAACCTGGTACTCCAGGCAGATTTAGAATTTTCTGTTGAACGCGACAGTCAGTTCTGTATGGTGTCCGGACGTAAAGAATAGCACCATCCCATATCTTCCCGTGGGTGTCGTAAGAGGCGACTAAGGGACTTACCAGAGAATGGGCAGCAGCGTTCTCTGTGTTTTATAACAACCATACTGCGATCGCCAACCCGCCTGCCAAGCGTGGCGATTATGGCAAAACCCCCCTTCTTGGGGGAGGCCTATGTCCAGCAGTGGACGTCTTTCGGCTGAAATGATGATGATGCGACAGTCAAATCTATTTCTTAAAGATCTACTCATCGATCGGCCTGATTGGCGAAAGGTCCATGCACTTGGCTTTCGCTTTCATGGCCATGCACGCAGGCATTACTCATCCCACTCTCTACCACAGAGAGGCTGATGTACAGACGCCAGCACATCAAGCTACCCGAAACTGAAAAATTTTCTCAATAATCTTTGAACCTAATGCTTTAGACATAAAGTTGAAAAGCTATTAAAGAAATTTGACAGAGTGTAGTACCTTGATGTGCTGGAGTCTGTACAAGCAGTAAGAAGTTTTAGGCTGATTACACTGACTGAAACAATTTTGCTTATTCGCGTTTTCGTGAACCTTTAATATTGTTTGGTTCTTTGTTCGCTATCTCACATATGAAAATGGCCATTTACCTTTAATGCAATTGTTTGTTACTTATTTCACACAAAAACTACGAAACGGATTTGTATGAAATTTGGCACAAATATACATAGTTTAATACCAGGATTAACACAAAGGATATCGGGATTTATCCCGGTAGTACGATCCCGTGGGAAAATAACTGAACTCAACGCGGGCGAAGCCGCGGGCATCAGTTAGTAGTTTTACAAAGAAAGCTTTTTTTTTCGGCTCTTTGTCCTTTTATTAATGCAATAAGGACCAGTTTTGTCTCTCCGGAAGCCTGAATATTGTAGAACTGACGTCTTCCTTTCGTTACGTGGTAGGTTACCACGTAACTATGTACATCCATTGATCCTGACCAGGTTTGATAGTTTGCGAAAACTTGTCTTTTTAAGGTGGCAATAAAGATCATAGACTTGACGTGTATAAAAGAGGAGTATGCCCGTCGAAACCTTCATCGTGAGCCGAGGGTCATGGCGAAGCTACGGCACCCCTGCATCGCGGCCCTCTACGAAACTATGATGGTTAGCTTAACAAGTATATCTTCTTCTTTAGTTTCTAAAAATGGATGTGGATGTGACGCCAGCACATCAAGCTACTACAACCTGTCAAATTTTTTTAATAGTTTTTCTACTTTATCGCTAAAGCATTAGATTCAAGGTTAGTGGGAAAATTTGGCAGGTTCGGGTAGTTTGATGTGCTTGTCTCTGTAGCAAAGAATTGTGGTCATATTTAAAGGGAGGTGAGGACCATCAAACTGTTTGACTTTCTCCTTGGGACCAACTTGGTCATCGCGAAAATAATAATCAGCTCACACCATACTTTGGGTCGAGTAGGTACTGAAGTATGTATTAGATAGCTAATTATTTTAACATCGTGAGGAAATTGACACGTTCTTGAACCAAAAATTCGAAAGCATGACATTACGTGGGCCCGCGTGGTAAATTATACAGCATTCTCATAGAGAGGTGGCCTGTGTCCCAGCAGTGGTCAACATTATGCATAAACATAATAGGTACCTCGCATGTAATTACCGAAGTGTTAAGCCGAGGTGTACCTACCTAATAGCTCACACCACATTTCGCCAGTTCTGTTCAAGTCTCATGAAAGTTCAAGTCACATTTCGCCAGTTCTGTTCAAGTCTCTAGCATAGGAAGTCATTTTTTTAAATATAGGTAGGTACCGTTAAAATAAAATTTTTGTACATAATTAAATTTCTAAATTGCTAGCGTCCTCACGGCTCTAATCTCTGGTCGATCCTGAAAAGATAAATACGAGCACCGAGTGACATCAGTGCAAATGCATTGATGTGTGCTGCGCATAAGTTGCTTTCTATGCGGAATCTAGAGGAGGTTATCTGTGGAATCGAACTCAGGACAGAAATAGCGCTTGTGACCACAAGACCAACGAGAAAAAAACAGCAACTAAAATGATTGGTTGTTATAGCACGGACCGCGCCTGTACGTGGTGATGGAGGCGGCGGGCGGCGGCGACCTGTGCGCGCACGTGCTGGGCGCTCCCGGCGCCGCGCGCGGCCTGCCCGAGCCGCGCGCGCGGGCGCTCGCCGCACAGCTCGTGTCGGCCGTGCGGCACATGCACGCGCGCGGCGTCGTGCATCGGTATTCTAAACACATCTTACATACAAAAACGCATGCATTTTTTCCATGTGATAAGCGGAAACTACAGTACGCCACCTACGATCCTTACTTATCTACTCCTTTCGGCTCGTCCACGTTCATACATCTGGTCATACACCTTCTACGCACCTGACCCATCTGAAGAACCTCACTTCGTGCCCTCGCGACGTTTGCTGTAAAAGTGGTACAAAAGATGGTAAAAATGACATGAAGTACAGTGACACATTTCGCCATAAAAATATCATGCAAATATTATTAAAATCAAACATTAAATTATGTAGGTAACTAAATAAAGTAATTATTTATTTATAACAGCTTAGTTAAACTATTACTAAGTTTAATTAACTAACATAAAACAACATTTGAAACGAATAATGTTAACATATTAAAGTATTTTTAACATACAACAAATTCTTAGCGTAATAAAATTGTTTAAATATACAAACACAACGTCATATAGTGTAATTCTTTACAATGCAATTCGGTAGTGATATGAGTGACAATTAGATTTTTTGAGAAATTCCGCTATGGAATAAAAGCTATGTGAAATAAGCCATTTTATCAGAACTGCAGAATTTTCTATACGGAAGATCAGTGATAAAGTTTGGTAGAGAGTTAAAGATAAATAAGTGGAGCCATATACATATACACAATTACGTCTGAATAATTCAATTCTAGGTACAGACGTTGTTAATAGATACTGTGATCACTACTCACACACTGACTCATCCTCTCAATATGAGCAAACCATTTAAGCACACTCTTTTCAATTATTATTATACTACCTACATCTTTTAAACCGCAACATCTGTGTTCTATTCAAACGCGTAAGTTAGTGGGGATGTTTAATACTCTTTTACGCAAAATCAACTGAACGGATTTAGATGAAATTTGGCACACATTGATTAATAACATAGGATAGAATACTTTTTATATCGGTCGGTAGTACGATCCTGTGGGACAAAAACCGATATCTACGCGGGCGAAGGTGCGGGCATAAGCTAGTATTTAATAAAGTAGAAAATACCTTGTATAGGTAGAACCTTGAACTATGAATCAATCAATGAAGCCGGCTCGAGTGTCATTTGTGTTGTCTCAACAATAATGTTTCTTTCAGCGACTTGAAAATGGAAAACATCATGCTGGACAATACTAAGCAATTCATCAAAATTGTTGGTAAGATCACAACTTACACTTATTCCTAGCTGCTGCACCACAGATGCGCGAGGATTTGCAGCGAAGGTTGCGCCTTACACTAACCAATCGCATAGCTAACGTAGCTCAAGCTATAAAAAAGAAGCGATATTGTTGGATATTTTCATACGCATCCCTCGCATACCTCCCGGGGAAACTCAGTCTCTGAAAGTTTTTGTTTTTGCAATTTAGAACCTGAACTTCATACTGTCACGCTTCAATTTCCCAGATCATTGAGTGCCATCTCATAGCCTATTAATACTGAGTTAAACTATTTTATATTAAAATTTTTGTATAACACAGTCGGTCTATGGTGTTTTCGCCCGACTCCCTACTAAATTCTATATGTATGAAAGTTCATCCACTCTTTTAATAATTTTTTCGATTATTCGGTAGGCGAGGGAAAGGTACCGACTCCCGAAATTCAGAATCGTTGGATCGGTTCACTAACGAATTAATTTTTGTCTCTTGATTCATTTTGATTCAGAGTGAATGAAGCCGAATTAATGATAAAAGTGAATGAAATAAAGTCTACCTTTTGTCCTTTGTAGACTTCGGGCTGTCAAATATGTGGAGCGGCGGGGCGGCGCTGCGGACGCCGTGCGGCTCGCTGGAGTACGCGGCGCCGGAACTGTTCGTCGACGGCCGGCGATACGGGCCCGAAGTCGACCTATGGAGCATGTACGCACGACGGCACAACAAGCTATTTATTTCTTTTAGCTATTATTTCCAGTAATGTGTGTGCGTTCGCATTCTTCGAATAAAGACATGACTTTTGTCAGATGATTTCAACTAAGAGAAAGAAATAGACATTTCAACATGTTTTGTGTTAATATTTCGCCAGTGACAGACGAACGGGGGGTGTGAGCCTTGTGTATGTATGTTGCAGAGGCGTGATCGTATACGGCATGGTGACGGGCGGGCTCCCCTTCACGGGCGCGGAGACCGGCGAGGGCAAGTCGCGACCGCAGCTGCGAGCTGCAATCACGCGCGGCTTCACACGCAAGCAGCGCGCTGCGCTCGCCGCAGTCACGCCCGGTTACTAACACTTTACTATACTACCACCACGCGCGGCTTCAGGCGCAAGCAGCGCGCTGCGCTCGCCGCAGTCACGCCCGGTTACTAACACTTTATGTAGGATAGATTTAACATCACGCGCGGACTACCCGGGATATGGCTTTAAATAAAAATTCAAGAATAATTTTACTTATTTATTTAAAACATACAAAAAGAAAAAAAAAACATTAATATAATTATGGTTTAATGTTTAATGAATATTTGTCTGTTTTTATTTTGGTTTGCTTTTTGACATTTATTTCAGCGATTTATAGCCGGGCGTTGTTGTAGAACAAAAACTTTAACACGATCATGTCAGAGTGTATATTTTTAACAAAATCACAAACAGTCGAACGCTTTAGAATCACTTCACTCCATGAATATTCACAAAGTTTGTATTACACCTCGGGCGACATATCTGAAACAAGAAAAACATTTTAGAGCTCCTCACTTATATTTGTGTTTGTGATGCGTTTACGCCTAAACGGCCTAAATTTGGCATACAAATAGACAATGATCTACATGCGGATAATTTCCGAACGTAACGCGAGCGAACGCGCGGGGAATAGGTAATATTAGATAGTAAGTACTGCACAACATCTGAAACTAGCTGGATTTGGGTGCTTCATAATAGGACCGGGGTAACGATAAAGAAAACACGTTCACACCTACGAGGTGTGAAGAGACCCTTCACAAAGCCGTTAACATCAAAACTAAATAACACTGCGCAAAAAAATTGCTGGGAAACTACCTTTCTTGTTGATGTGAAAATTCATGGTTTACGATGGCGCTCAACGCAACGCTCTCAAAACTTAAAATATCCTTAATTCGCAATAACGGGATAAGCTTGTGCCCTTCGGCTTCAATCAGGGTGTTTTTACACCCGTTATAAAGTAATGGATTCTGTTGAATTCCCAAAATGTTCAAAGGGCTCTGCACCTCTAGTTTTGTCAGTAAAACGCAACTAAAGCAAACGCATCACGTAACAAAATAAAACGCAGTTGACTGAACAAATTCACATTTTTACCGTATAATCAAAAAAATTTTGTTTTTAACACATTAGGCCTGTACTCCCCGAAGGATTAAGCAGATGAACCCTAACAGTATACCCCCATTTCGCCAGTTATGTTTAAGTCCCATGTAATAGGGAAAGAGATCATCAACCGGGCACAAACCCAGACTCAGTGGCTAAAAGGGGAAATTCCTGATGGAAAAATCCAATAACACTTTGCCCGACCTGGAAATTGAACCCAGGCACTCATGCTCAGCAGTCATGGTTGCGACCACTAGCCCAACGAGGCAGTACCAAAAATTCACCTCATATAAATGTGATATATTCGCAGAGTGCAAGACGTTTATACAGCATCTGTTGGAGCCAAACGTAGAGGTCCGAATGAAGATCGAGGAGGCAGCACGACACCGCTGGGTTCGGCGACCCGGCATGAGGATGAAAACACATCCATTTGGCATCGTCGAATCGACCGCTAACAGAGAGGTAGGTGCCCCGACCATAGGAATACGCGGTTCTTCAAAATAACTATCTTAATATAAAATAATCACGTGCTATGTTCGTCTACGCTAATCTCCGAAAACAACTCAACCGATTTCAATGAAATTTTGTGAATGTGTATGGTTGGTTCCAGCTTGAAAAATGGGGTAGTTTTGGTAGGTGGCGCCGCTCGAAGCAGGAACGCCTCGCCGGTCAGAAAGAGGTTTGCAATAAAAGCGAAGACGTCTTTTGCCTCGTTTCAGTTCTCTCAGTCACGAACTAGTCTACAAATTTGGAAATATGTGATCGTCGCAAGCCGATTACACGTAGCCATATTCACTTATTATTATAAATAGAACTGGGCAGGCCACATCTGCAGCATGTCACATATCTACAGATTGGGCTCCTCACAACAGGAATCGGAGACGCGTCAGGCACAGAAGGAGATAGCTCGACGAGTTGGGCTCCTCCTACTTATACAAATTGACTTATGTTTGTATAGCTTTAGAAACAGAAAACAGGAAAGACGGAAGGGAGGCCCAGTGGACAACAAGCTCATAAAAATAATTAACTCCCCCTTACACAGACACACTTGGCTTCGGTCCACGGAGTAGGGTTTTTTACTCTCTTATAAAAGAAGAAAAATAAAGAACTCGATAGTATTTTAATATTGATTCGTTCCCAGATATACAGGCAAATATCGGAGCTGTGCTCGCGGCCGACGCTAGACGTGGTGGCCGAGATCAAGGCCGACCCGTACGGGCCCGTGGGCGGCATGCACAACATGCTGTCGCACGCCGCCGCCGCCCGCGCCGCGCCGCCCGAGCTGCTGTGGAGCTCGGGCGCCGCCTCGCCCGCGCCGCGCACCCCGCCGCTCTACCGCGACCCCAGCCAGGAACCCACCGCGCACAGCGTGCAGATCCAGACCGTGTCGCCGCCCATAGCCCTGCCCACCGACTACTTCCACACCGGTGAAGCGAGATCCAAACCCGCCCCCAAACTATCCGCCCCCGTAAAGAAGAGCCAGCTGCAGAGCCCGAGAATGATCAACAGACCCGTCAACAATATGTACGGGTTAAAGAAGCCCGTGTACAAGGTGTACGACAACGGCGACGGCGGCCTGGACCCGCGGCTGCCGATCATCGACGAACATTCCAGCGCCGACGGGCTCGATGCCAAAAAGAGCATCCGGGGCAAGATTATCAAGACGCCGTGTGTCAGGAAAGTGAGCCTGGAGGAAGACCGGACTGTGAGGCTCGGCAGCTGTCCCAACAGGATCGGTGACAAACGCCTCGAGTTCTACAGGAAGGCAGGGGATGGTCTACCAAGGTAAGGATATATTTTAATAGAAGAACGAACGGCCTATTTAAGACTCATCAGCCTCGTTGGTCTAATGGTTACAAATGCTACTGCTGAACATGAAGTCCTGGGTACGATTCCCGGGTCGAAAAGTGTTTTTGTGTCATAGTAGTTTAGTTTCTAAAGATGCATTTTCGACGACACGTGCAAACGTAATTTATGCGTTAACAATGACACAAAAACACTGTCCTTTTAGTACTATGTTGCTGTAGTACTTTTTTGTAGTACCGCTACAGCCTAATCCTTCGGGGATACAGATGAAGTTATGCTGTAGGTTTATTCACCAGGCTTGTCTCAGCCACCAGGCTAGTCGTAGCCCGGAATTTGTGCCCGGAAGATGGCAGGCTCGCTCCCTAATAAATGTGGCTTAAACATAACTGGCAGTTCAATAGAGAGAGAGAGAGGTGAAAGGAGAATAGCGACAACGATAAAAGGATTACTTAAGCTTGTTTTTTCAATTGTATTTATCTTTTTTATTTTTATTTTGATTTAAAATGTATTTTAACTTGAGCTCTTTTTTTAGTTGGCGAGCTAGCGGCTCACTGGCGCCTGCACCAGCTAGGATCTTACTACAGAGCAATGCAGCAACCATCAAACGATCCTCATTGGGGTGAGTTCCCAGTGCCTTGAGCGCCACCTCGACGGGCGAGAGAATCACAGCGATAGTGAGGCCGTGCAAGCAGAAATCGCTGTGCGAGGATTAGTTCATAGAGTTTATATTGAATCTGATGGCACGAGACTCATCATCTGCCTAACCTTTTCCCAACTATGTTGGGGTCGACTTCCAGTCTAACGGGACACAGCTGAATACCAGCATTTTACATGGAGCGACTGCCTGTAATGACTGCCAAGGATCTACAAATGGCACACCGAGACTATCGCCGCGATTCTGCCGCCCGTCGAGTTGATGCCTAATGCTCGCGCCGTTGATTTGCGAAAAATGAATAGTCCTAGCAACTGGAAACGAGTTGGCAAGCAGCGAGCGTGTAGTTCGAATAGTTCTGTCGCTCGGCTATAAGCGAGACCCGAGTGACCTCAGAATAGACCGTGCACACTTGCACATGAGCCTCTCTCTGTACAGTCGCCCCAGGGATGTGACCGGACGGGTCTTAAGGGAAAACCGTGCGCTCTCCCATGAGAGGATGGTGACCACCGGGGTGGTTTTAGTGAGGCAGAAATCCTACACTCCCCGGTCTTATCCCCAAAGACCGGTCGCCTTTTGAAGGTTTCCCCAAGGCTATGAGTGAGAGCGAGGGGCGAAATTGTGGATTCGTTGTGACAAGTGTCTTAGGGTCTAAGTATTTTCTTTTCTTGTTTACAAAAAAAAACGTATCGATTAAACTGACCGCTAGCTGTCAAATAAAGCATGGAACATTCGACAGTAGCGACATCTGAAGTAAGCAGTAGTAGTTTTTATACCTTTAGTTTTTTTTTAAACAAGTACTCTCTTTTTCACAGTAACATCGTTAGTCCGCACTCGTCTTCAAATAGCCATTGCAAGAGCGAGAGGGCAATACCGGTAAGTCGCATTTATAAAATAACAATAATAATATAATACTAGGTACTAATAATTTAGAAACCAACTTTATTTGGTTGGCTGTGGTTATTTAGCCACGAGCTATGAGCTCGCTACGATTATTATTAAGAAACATAAAAAAAAGAATTGTAATAGTAATTTTAAATGGTTCGATAAACATATTGTTTGAGTTGTGTATTTTCTTTACAGAAGCGGCCAATGTTACCTCTTCCGCAGGTGGGCTGGTACTCCACACGGAGTATAGGCAAGGAGACCACGCACCTACAGCGACTCAGACGCACGGCGCCTATGAAGTGACCCACCCCTACAATCTACCCATTAGTACAAACGCCTAGCACTCCGTCTCATCGCTTGTTTAATTTAAAATTGCGCACTCTTCCACTGCATTTACGCTGTACGAAGTACATGTATACGCAATTAATTCATCACCGCAATGAATGGTTACCATGGTAACAGCCACTAACAATCTTGAGCAGATCAGACGAATTTGAACAGGCCTTTCAATTGTTTCTCATCTGATTTTGCGCCACTGTCAATCTTTATTGTCCTTAAGCCGAGTTGACACGAACTAGGTCGTGTACGAGTAGGAAAAAAATGGCGTATAATAAAAATATATCTTCGATAAACATGTCTGCGATAAATCCGATACTATTTCGCACAAAATCAGACATTTTTCGATGTTGACTGTGAAAAATAATTGCAAAATGAAGAAAATGTTCCGGGTGTACTATGTCAATACCAACAGCTATCCTAGTACACTAGTATGAAGCTTATTCGTGCGAGTCCACTCGGTCCGAGCATACTCTGACCGTGTCAACGCGGCTTTGAAATAAGTTGTTGCTCTCACTGACAAGTCGGCCTAAATAATAGTGATCTTCTATGAAAGGTCTGTACTGACTGAATAGTAGCAGCCACTGTTGTCAGCAACTGACGAATTTATGCGTAATAATATTGTGTTTATACAATACTTCGCATTGTGTGCATATACAGCAGAGGGGCACGTCATTTTAAATTAGACGAATCTACACGGTTTCAGGGACATGGACGCGCAAAATGTTATTACATTAGCACATAATTGTAAATCATTTACATTTTTAAATGTTTCGTCGGTTATAAAAAAAAAAATCTGCTGTTACATACATTGTGACCGTGTAGGTACTGCACTTTTGTATGAAACAGCATTTTTTTTTATAACCGGCTAAAATTTTCAACTACGGTGGGTCTAGATTGTGTACTGAATAACTGAATTCATGGTAGAAGTTTGCGCGTCGATTAGACCCTGTATCATCCCTGTATATCAGACAAACTTTGCGATTAGTCGCTTGTGTGAAGCGGGCCTTAGTTAAAATTTTCGCGTGCTACCCTCAATGTAATGTTAAGCGAATAAAGCAGTTACTATGTTGTACATGCTCAACTTCCAAGGAATCGATTTTGGATTAGTATTTTTTGACATTTATGAGATTTACATTTTAAAAACTAAATAATAGAGTGTTATGTTATGCTTGTATGCATATATTTTATTGAAAGATTAATATAAGATGTGCATTACGTTTTTTTATTTTTATTTAATTTATTAACATAAGGTACACTGCTATAGATTGCTTCTGTCATTATGTTCATCTTTCTCGGGCCGGTGATGTTGGCACAACCTTATGGTCAATTCAGACATTTAATTAGCTAAGCTTCGTATGAATTTCATTTTAGGTGACTGAACCGGAATAATAAAATTGCAACGAGCAATAGTGTGACTCGTCGGGAATCCTCCTGGGAAAAAAAGGTTGCAATGAGTCGATGGAAAAAATAATCCCAACGAGTGTGACAAGTTTGGTTAGGAACCCAATGGTCGCGCGCCCCGATGCGAATGCTCAGGATACCCGAGACCGCGCGAGCAATCCTTGTACTTGCACTGTCCGAAGCGCGTTTTTACTCTTGGTGTGAATTGCGAGTAAAGGAGGCAGGACTCTGCGCGAGTACTTTTCCATTCTGTGTGAACTGAGCCTTAAGTGAGCGTCCCAGGTGGCTGCAGGTGCGGGCGGCGACGTGCGGGCGGGGTGGGCCGGCGGGCCGGGCGTCCGGCCACTGTCACGCGACCAAACTGGCGGGGGACGGGGCGAGTCGGTGCTGCTCATGAATAGAACACGTTCGCGCATCTTCTTTGTAATTTCTTATAAGCCTCATGCGTTTATTTTACACGCTAACCGCTCCCACCTAGGCCGCCCACTAACACAAGCTTCAGGGACCTCGGGCACTACGCGGCCGCGATCACGACTTTTGTCGCAAAAGCGACTTCGAGACCAGCACGCATAGCATGACCACCGAAGAAACGGGTTTTGTCGAGGGAAAAATCGACAAAATGACATTTCTTTTGTTGATCTGTCATTTTGTCGTTCTTCCGTCGACAAAACCCGAAGAAAGTTTTGTTCGTACGACCGGGTGTCCGACCAATTTTGTTCAATATAGCGGCCAGTCATGCGACAAGTCGTGTGTTCGTGGCCGCCTGGTGCGCGAGGTCCCTCTTAAGAAATCTATCCAAATAAATAAAATTGAAGTGTCTGTTTGTATATCAAAGTAATAGCTTTTTTCTGAATGCATATGAAAATATAACCGGCACTTATAACAAAACATTTCTTTTTCAATTTTTTTCTGCCTGCCCGTCTGTGAAACGGCTGGTAGATTTTGACGGGACTTTGACTGGTAGATAGTTGATGTTATAAGGTCTAACTTAGGCTATTTTAGAAAAAGAATAAGGGTTCCGTGCAAAAAATTAAAACCCTTGAAATTGTTACCAAAATCAGATTAAGGCGATAGTCTTCACGTGCAAAACTCAGAAATTCACAGCAAAAACAAAAACAGATCGTGTGTGCGGGGACCTCCCCCTTTGACACCTAGTCGTACTTAAATTATTTGAGGTGATGTTAAAGCTGCTCTACCTACATATTAACCGACTTTAAAAAAGGAGGCTTTCAATTCGACGCTTATATTTATTATTATGTCTAGGAACCATCATCCAAAGACGTAATAAAAAAAGTTTTTCGAATAGGTATTTTGAAATTCATGATCACTGGTTTTCGGTCATTTTTTTTTGGCTTCCGCATAATTAAACTTGTCGCCTTGCCACTACAAAATTATTGCATTACTACTGAGGGCAAGTAAAAAAAGTAGGGTTGAAGTAGAAAGGGCAAGAAATCCACTACTTCAATGAGTACATTTATTTACCATGGACTTCCATGACGAAAAAACAGATAATTTTGGTTGCGCCATCTTGTATTTTCATATTGACGTCATTTTCGTTATCAGCAACATCGAAAACCAAATCTGAAAATGTCCATCGGCGCCATCTTGTATTTTAATTTTGACCCCAAATTCAATTGGAGTGCCCTCGATTACCATGGCCGTGACGACTAAGACGGAAAATTCGCTACTTTTCGCAGCCGCCTACTTTGATTTTGACCCCATATTTATATAGAGCGCCTTTGATTACCATGGATGTGACACCCATGACGAAAAATTCGCTAATTTTCGTAGCCGCCCTCTTTGATTTTGATTTCGATTCATCGAAAGGAATCTTATTTCCCGCAAGTATCCGTTGGCGCTAGTGTCTTCCGCGCATGTGTAAAATGTTTAAAAATCATAGACAAAAACGTAACCCTTATATTCTTTGCAGTCGGTTAAAATAATTAAGTAGAGCAGCCTGCATGACGTAACATGAGCGCGATTGTGCGAGTGAGAAGACCGGAAAACAATTGACGATATTCCGACGTCCTTCTACCTCGGCCGCTCGGCGGTCACAAAGGAAATATGGCAAACGTTTCTGTACATAAACTGTAATTTTATGGGTGTTTTGGTATACTAATAATTTACAGTGTGCGTTAATTTTAATGATATTTTTTATTATGTCGTATCATTCAACAGTGGCCCTTCGATAAAATCGAATAATAACACAAATCTATTGACAGAAACTACGTATTTTTTGAGAGTAAACATCTAGAAGTTTGACGATATTATCGTAATCGGATTAAGAAAATAAAAGATTTAAAAAGTAACGAGCCAACTTTGAAGACAAGGATATAAAGGTATTTATTGGCTCGATAGATTTTGCGATTTAGCCTCTGTTGCCTCGGATGGACTGCGGAAACAGACCTCCGACTCGCGTTGGGCGCGAGAGACCTCTTTTCAACGCCAGATTTACGCAACAAGAGCGAGTTTTATGAACTTTAAAAAAATACGTAGTTGTTAAGCATATAATCAATATTATGGTGCACTAAAAATAATTGCAATTCATTAATAACTTTAGTCAAAAAAATAGGGCCTCAAAACAGCTAATCTCCGAAACGGTAGGGTAGTCTGCAAAATTCAAATTTTCTTACGTTTTTTGCAATTTGCAGATCAGTGTCAGGTTGTATGTTGATAAAAATATGATTCGCGACCGATTAAACCCATTGAATGACGTTTTCATGAAATAGTCCTTGAGTGGGATTAAATGAACTGAGGATTTTATTGATGGATTATAATTCAGTAAATCATACGTATTAGGCTGCCTGTCCATTGACATTTTATCAGTTTCTCCGCTCCGCAGCATCGCTCCGCTTCAATGGACAGGCAGCCTTACGGTCGCGAATCATCTGCAATTTGCAAAAAACGTAAGAAAATTTGAATTTCGCGTGCTACTCTGGCGCTCCCACCTTAAGGGGGTGCATTCTAAAACTTGGCAACGTCGCAATTAGCTGTCAAATATAATATCGCTCTATGTTGCACTAAAATATTGGTTATAAATTGCAATAACCAATTACACGTACACGTAAAAAAAGCACTTGGAAACCTTCCAAATGCTTATCTTATTAAACGTTATCTAGTGTTATTATTGCAATACTTAGTCAAAATTTTAATGCAACACAGATATATTTCGTAATTTAATTTAGAAATTTTGATTCAATAAGAAAACAATGCAAAATACGGCTTTTTGCGACGTTGCCAAGTTTCAGATTGCACCGTGTTGACTGTATGTGTGTGTACCTGTAGTACCTTGCGTCAGTGGAAGGGCATGTGCGAGGGGTTGGCCATGGCGGCCAGGCGCACGTACGTGGTGGCGTGCGGCCGGCACAGCGGCGGGGAGTGTATGTGTGTGTACCTGTAGTACCTTGCGTCAGTGGAAGGGCATGTGCGAGGGGTTGGCCATGGCGGCCAGGCGCACGTACGTGGTGGCGTGCGGCCGGCACAGCGGCGGGGAGTGTATGTGTGTGTACCTGTAGTACCTTGCGTCAGTGGAAGGGCATGTGCGAGGGGTTGGCCATGGCGGCCAGGCGCACGTACGTGGTGGCGTGCGACCGGCACAGCGGCGGGGAGTGTATGTGTGTGTACCTGTAGTACCTTGCGTCAGTGGAAGGGCATGTGCGAGGGGTTGGCCATGGCGGCCAGGCGCACGTACGTGGTGGCGTGCGGCCGGCACAGCGGCGGGGAGTGTATGTGTGTGTACCTGTAGTACCTTGCGTCAGTGGAAGGGCATGTGCGAGGGGTTGGCCATGGCGGCCAGGCGCACGTACGTGGTGGCGTGCGGCCGGCACAGCGGCGGGGAGTGTATGTGTGTGTACCTGTAGTACCTTGCGTCAGTGGAAGGGCATGTGCGAGGGGTTGGCCATGGCGGCCAGGCGCACGTACGTGGTGGCGTGCGACCGGCACAGCGGCGGGGAGTGTATGTGTGTGTACCTGTAGTACCTTGCGTCAGTGGAAGGGCATGTGCGAGGGGTTGGCCATGGCGGCCAGGCGCACGTACGTGGTGGCGTGCGGCCGGCACAGCGGCGGGGAGTGTATGTGTGTGTACCTGTAGTACCTTGCGTCAGTGGAAGGGCATGTGCGAGGGGTTGGCCATGGCGGCCAGGCGCACGTACGTGGTGGCGTGCGGCCGGCACAGCGGCGGGGAGTGTATGTGTGTGTACCTGTAGTACCTTGCGTCAGTGGAAGGGCATGTGCGAGGGGTTGGCCATGGCGGCCAGGCGCACGTACGTGGTGGCGTGCGGCCGGCACAGCGGCGGGGAGTGTATGTGTGTGTACCTGTAGTACCTTGCGTCAGTGGAAGGGCATGTGCGAGGGGTTGGCCATGGCGGCCAGGCGCACGTACGTGGTGGCGTGCGACCGGCACAGCGGCGGGGAGTGTATGTGTGTGTACCTGTAGTACCTTGCGTCAGTGGAAGGGCATGTGCGAGGGGTTGGCCATGGCGGCCAGGCGCACGTACGTGGTGGCGTGCGGCCGGCACAGCGGCGGGGAGTGTATGTGTGTGTACCTGTAGTACCTTGCGTCAGTGGAAGGGCATGTGCGAGGGGTTGGCCATGGCGGCCAGGCGCACGTACGTGGTGGCGTGCGACCGGCACAGCGGCGGGGAGTGTATGTGTGTGTACCTGTAGTACCTTGCGTCAGTGGAAGGGCATGTGCGAGGGGTTGGCCATGGCGGCCAGGCGCACGTACGTGGTGGCGTGCGGCCGGCACAGCGGCGGGGAGTCGCCCGCCAGGGGCTCGTTCTTGAACACGGCCACGCATTTCCACTGGTTCAAGTATTGCACTGAAAAACACAAATTTGATATTAAAAGAAGAAAAAGTATTTATTGGGACTCAGATATTAATTTACATGAGTAATATTAAATTTTAAATTTTAAAAACCCCCAACGCAACAAAGAAAACCGAATAAACATTTGAAAAGTCAATAAAATGGCTGAGCCGGTTTTGATAAAAACATGTCTAATTGTAATATACACATCATGCCCTTTCATTTGATACCCCACTTGGGTATATTTGAAAAAAATCGATTTTTCATACCCACTCTCATACCCCATATCTAGTAAATGGCTGCACCGATTTTGATAAAACGCAAGAAACTAGCTTTCAAATAAAAAAACTGCATCCAAATCGGTTCACTCGTTTAAGAGCTACGGTGCCAGAGACAGACACACACACACACACATTGCGGTCAAACTTATAACACCCCTCTTTTTGCGTCGGGGGTTAAAAAACAGGAAACAACCAAAAAAAATTAACTGGTCCTGTACGAGGCTAAAAGGACCCTATATCAATACGTGTGACGTTAATTTAAAAATACATAACATAACATCACGCCTGTAATCCCCGAAGTATTAGGCAGAGGTATACCATAGTACACATGACGACACGATCAACAGTATGGTTTCACCAGGGGACGTTGTACAACTGACGCCGGTGTAGCCTTATTAATGCACATTTTTACTGCGTGGGGAAGAGCCCCAAGACGCCATAGGAATATTTTGTGACCTTTCCAAAGCATTTGATTGCGTAAATCACGACACATTACTTTTGAAACTTGAGCATTACGGACTAGGTAAACTTGCACCTAGTTTGATAAAGTCTTATATGAATGATAGACAACAACAAATTCAAATAAATGGTGTCAATTCATAGGGTTTAAAAGTAAAAATGGGGGTTCCACGAGGCTCAATATTGGGTCCTTTCCTCTTTTTAGTATATATAAATGATCTACCCTATTTATTAAAACACTAACCTCAAAATATGGTGTTATTCGCTGATGACACTTCCCTAATTTTTAAGATAAATAGACGGGCCCAAAATCTAGATGACATGAATAATGCCCTACTTCAAGGCCATAACTGGTTCACAGCAAACAATTTAGTATTAAAGAAAAAAAAACTAAATGCATAAGATTTGCTTTACCGAATATTAAAAGTAGCGATTGTGATATAGTATTGAATAAAGACAAGCTTGAATTTGTAGATAAAACAGTTTTCCTGGGGATTACGCTTGATTAAAGGCTACAATGGGGTTCTCATTTAACATCTCTAGCGGGGCGGCTAAGTTCAGTAGCATATGCTATTAGAAAAACCGGCAATATACTGATGTAGATACCGCTAGACTGGTCTATTTTAGTTACTTTCATAGTATAATGTCTTATGGCATATTGCTATGGGGACGGGCTGCAGACATTGAGTCTACAATGTGATAGGGGTGAGACTTCTAACCCGTTAAGGCTGAGTACTACATCTAATTTTATCGACAAAAAAAATAATATGGGGGGTTGAACCCCGGTTGGGATTGCTTTTGTTATGATATGGTTAATGGTTCTTAATACTTGAATTTGAAATGTTATGGTGATGTTTTTGGTATCGTTAGAAAGAATAACTCAAATACTTTTAAGTGAGCGCAAATTATTAATAATTTTATGGGAAAATAGTTTTGAGTAATTCGTGAAAATATTGAAAAATAGCGATTTTTTCGGTCAAAATAATTCAGAAATGATTTTTTTTTCTCACCAAAACATTATCAAACATATGAAAAAAGTAATGAATTAGTTAGCCAAGGTTATTAGCTACAGTTTGTCGTTTTTTTTTTTGTTTCTACGACGCATACAACCTTTGATATCACATAAAGTATCAAGCGCGCCGTAGTACATTAAAAAAAATATTAAAATAGCCATAATTTTTAGGGGGAGGGGGTTCAACCCCCCATATTATTTTTTTTGTCGATAAAATTAGATGTAGAACTCAGCCTTAACGGGTTAGAAGTCCCACCCCTATCACATTGTATATTTATTCTACAAAAGAGAAAAAGAGCCATATATAATCTTCGAAGGCGTGATTCTTTATGGGAACTGTTTAAGGAAATTAACATCATGACGGTACATTATCAATATATCTATGAAAACATAATGTATGTAAGAAAAAATCTACATCTTTTTAATAAAAGAGGTGACAGACACAATTACGGTACTAGAAATAGAGACCAATTAGTTCAGCCAGGCTTCAGACTCGCTATTCTGATTTAAAAGAGTGTCCATGGAGTTTCTTGCCCGTTCTTCTCCATAGAGATCTATGTTAGGGAATGGGCAACTACAGTACTTTCACAGTTTTTATGCCTTGTGACTGGGACTGTAGCTATTTTTCATTGTTGTCTTTGTTTCGACAATTCAAAAGTGCCTGTAACTGGCCTATTTGAAATAAATGCTTTGATTTTGATTTTGACGACAGCTATCTTCTTCATCATTATAAGTCTTAGTCACTCGGTGAAACAGTATGTTTGTAAAGCTGAGGCCAGCAGAGTGCCGGTGAGGTTCCAGTACACGCGCCACACGCACGAGTAGCGCTCCTGTAGTGTACTCACTCTTTCACAGGCGCACGGCGCAGTCGTCGCCGGAAGAGGCCAGCAGAGTGCCGGTGAGGTTCCAGCACACGCGCCACACGCACGAGTAGTGCTCCTGTAGTGTACTCACTCTTCCACAGGCGCACGGCGCAGTCGTCGCCGGAAGAGGCCAGCAGAGTGCCGGTGAGGTTCCAGCACACGCGCCACACGCACGAGTAGCGCTCCTGTAGTGTACTCACTCTTTCACAGGCGCACGGCGCAGTCGTCGCCGGAGGAGGCCAGCAGAGTGCCGGTGAGGTTCCAGCACACGCGCCACACGCACGAGTAGCGCTCCTGTAGTGTACTCACTCTTTCACAGGCGCACGGCGCAGTCGTCGCCGGAAGAGGCCAGCAGAGTGCCGGTGAGGTTCCAGCACACGCGCCACACGCACGAGTAGTGCTCCTGTAGTGTACTCACTCTTCCACAGGCGCACGGCGCAGTCGTCGCCGGAAGAGGCCAGCAGAGTGCCGGTGAGGTTCCAGCACACGCGCCACACGCACGAGTAGTGCTCCTGTAGTGTACTCACTCTTCCACAGGCGCACGGCGCAGTCGTCGCCGGAGGAGGCCAGCAGAGTGCCGGTGAGGTTCCAGCACACGCGCCACACGCACGAGTAGTGCTCCTGTAGTGTACTCACTCTTCCACAGGCGCACGGCGCAGTCGTCGCCGGAGGAGGCCAGCAGAGTGCCGGTGAGGTTCCAGCACACGCGCCACACGCACGAGTAGTGCTCCTGTAGTGTACTCACTCTTCCACAGGCGCACGGCGCAGTCGTCGCCGGAAGAGGCCAGCAGAGTGCCGGTGAGGTTCCAGCACACGCGCCACACGCACGAGTAGTGCTCCTGTAGTGTACTCACTCTTCCACAGGCGCACGGCGCAGTCGTCGCCGGAGGAGGCCAGCAGAGTGCCGGTGAGGTTCCAGCACACGCGCCACACGCACGAGTAGTGCTCCTGTAGTGTACTCACTCTTCCACAGGCGCACGGCGCAGTCGTCGCCGGAGGAGGCCAGCAGAGTGCCGGTGAGGTTCCAGCACACGCGCCACACGCTCGAGTAGTGCTCCTGTAGTGTACTCACTCTTCCACAGGCGCACGGCGCAGTCGTCGCCGGAGGAGGCCAGCAGAGTGCCGGTGAGGTTCCAGCACACGCGCCACACGCACGAGTAGTGCTCCTGTAGTGTACTCACTCTTCCACAGGCGCACGGCGCAGTCGTCGCCGGAGGAGGCCAGCAGAGTGCCGGTGAGGTTCCAGCACACGCGCCACACGCACGAGTAGTGCTCCTGTAGTGTACTCACTCTTCCACAGGCGCACGGCGCAGTCGTCGCCGGAGGAGGCCAGCAGAGTGCCGGTGAGGTTCCAGCACACGCGCCACACGCACGAGTAGTGCTCCTGTAGTGTACTCACTCTTCCACAGGCGCACGGCGCAGTCGTCGCCGGAGGAGGCCAGCAGAGTGCCGGTGAGGTTCCAGCACACGCGCCACACGCACGAGTAGTGCTCCTGTAGTGTACTCACTCTTCCACAGGCGCACGGCGCAGTCGTCGCCGGAGGAGGCCAGCAGAGTGCCGGTGAGGTTCCAGCACACGCGCCACACGCACGAGTAGTGCTCCTGTAGTGTACTCACTCTTCCACAGGCGCACGGCGCAGTCGTCGCCGGAGGAGGCCAGCAGAGTGCCGGTGAGGTTCCAGCACACGCGCCACACGCACGAGTAGTGCTCCTGTAGTGTACTCACTCTTCCACAGGCGCACGGCGCAGTCGTCGCCGGAGGAGGCCAGCAGAGTGCCGGTGAGGTTCCAGCACACGCGCCACACGCACGAGTAGTGCTCCTGTAGTGTACTCACTCTTCCACAGGCGCACGGCGCAGTCGTCGCCGGAGGAGGCCAGCAGAGTGCCGGTGAGGTTCCAGCACACGCGCCACACGCACGAGTAGTGCTCCTGTAGTGTACTCACTCTTCCACAGGCGCACGGCGCAGTCGTCGCCGGAGGAGGCCAGCAGAGTGCCGGTGAGGTTCCAGCACACGCGCCACACGCACGAGTAGTGCTCCTGTAGTGTACTCACTCTTCCACAGGCGCACGGCGCAGTCGTCGCCGGAGGAGGCCAGCAGAGTGCCGGTGAGGTTCCAGCACACGCGCCACACGCACGAATAGTGCTCCTCGAAGGCGGCTACCACCTCGCACTTGAAGCGCACGCTGGCGCCGTTGTTGCCGGTGCCGGAGCCGGTCGACTCGCTGCAACAAAGACCAGAAAACAAGTGAAGTCGTACGCGCCGTGCGCCATGTCGTTCTGATTTGTATGTAGAACGACGCAACGTACCGACAACTTATCGTGTGGCATCTCTCTAAGGCACTTGTCCCGCCGGCGAAGAGGAAACGACTATATAGCTATGGCTAAACACTATTTTCTCGCTCATAAAATTTACAATAGATGTACGAGTTCACACTGCCAGCGAAAACTCTCTCTACAGTCTAAACAAGAGCTATCAAAGAAAAATCTCGCTCAGCAACACTTGCTGAGAGACTCTTGGTACTTATCTAAGCAAGTGACTGAGTCCGAGTCGTGCGAGTAATCGCCCGTCACACTTACGGACTCTCTCATAGCTCAGTGAGTAAACTCGCTTCGTCATCTCGTTTCAGGTTGCTAGCTCTACTCGTTTCTAGCTAATCGTCGGAGCCGGTGGGATAGGAGCCTAACTCTCCACTTCTAAGCTTCGCACGTGTACAGGTGTACTTAGCTTCGCTTTGTACAAAATTGTGGCGGGGTCTTCCATCACGAGCCACGGCCACGCTATGCACGAACTCTTGGCTAGTAAACGTATGTACGTAACCTATCCGTACACATCCTACAAGTATAAAGCAGTAAACCCTGACCTAACTCTTTTGGCACTTCAATGACATTGTCAAGAGGGCGCAGTTGGTAAACGTTTGTGAAATGTATATTATGGAAGTTCTATAGAAAAAAAAATTCGACAAGTGCGTTTTGGAATACGCGCAGTGAGCGTTCCGTAGTGGGGTTGAATAATTAAGTATCTTATCGCAAGAAAAAACCTACATTTGCAGTTGAAAATACATAATACTATGCAATACATTCCGTATGGGAGAACAACTACAAATGTAAGTTTGTACGCACCATATTGAGAAATCTACCATATAATTATACAAATTAATGATTTTTCTTTTCCTTACGTCTTGCCAAACTTCAGATTCTAGGACAACAGAACCCCATAAATTTTGATTAACTGGCAAGTGTCAAAATATTCCGCACAAATGGCATAAAAACCCTAATATCTTCTAATTACGTTGACTTAGAAGGTAATTTTTTTACAGCTCCAAGTAACCATAGAACTAAGTATGTGATTAAAACTTGATACCTCCACGCGTTCTTGAGAAACAGACAGACGACTACGAAGAGATCCTATTAAGGGTTCTATTTTTTCCTTTTGAGGTACGGACCCCTAACACATACTGGCGGCGTTAGTTGCGACTATGACTACGTGCCAAGTGGGTAGTGGGTGGGTAGTTCTACAAGGGTACTTACGCGATAGGCTCAATTTTAATGATCCGGACGTCTTTAGTGGCGACCGCCAGCAAATGGAACGATCTGCCGAGGTTCGGGGCGAAGGCGATGTCGTTGACCGGCTCTTGTACCGACGACAGGCAGTCAGTGCGCGTCCAGCGACGGGATGACTCGCTATACCTGGACATTTCATCGTTTTATCAGAAATTGGATAATAAAATAAATTGAGTGTTCATTTGTTTAAAATTCAATGTTCTATTTTGTACAGAAACAAGTGAATGTGAACTGTAAAACCGGGTCCACATATGATCATTTGCCCGATCCGATCAGCGTATCCGTATCATGATCACGTATCTGGACGGGTGATGAATCATGATAACAAGTAGTACATAAAAAAATAAAAATAAAACAACAGCACAGTACATAGCATTTGGAAACAGTGGGTTGTACTACCAAGTTTTAAGTTATTTTCAGGATTCCGGGCTCCTAAACTAGGTACGCAGACCTGTATCTTAGGAGTCGGAGTTTTTGCGGCTTCAATTTTTATAATACAACCGTGACTTTTGTGTTTGTTTACAGTGGTTGTTGACACAGCAGGTGGAGTGAATGATTGAGTTTGTGTATCTAGGGGTGTGTATATGAGTGTAGTGTGTGTGTAAGGAGAAGTGTATGTAAAATGTGAGTATTTAAATAGCTTTCTTTCAAGGTATATACGTAGTCTTGATAAGCCAAACTGATACAAAGCGCAATACGGCTCGTTCCATTTCGAGTCGGTTTTTGTGCGATCATCAAAGGAGATACGGCACGGTTTGGCGCTCGTGACAGTTTTGAGGAGACAGGAGTTATACGGAGTTAAATAAAGGCGTCCATAACTAGAAATAGAGCTTGATACAGTACGACGAATGATACAGCGATTGGATCGGGAAAATGATACATATTTGGACCCGGCTTTAGGTACATAACAGGTGAATGCTCCTGCCCCCGTAGCATGACAACCGTAGACAAGGATTTCTTTGACGGAAGAATCGACAAAATGACAGATTGTGTCGACACAATGACAGATGTGTGGTCATGCTACGGAGGCTCATGTGGGAGTGCCTTTTTGTATAAGGTGTGACAGATGTTCGGGTCAGCGTGTTTGGGGACAGCCGGGCGGCTAAAGATACTTTCGATTTTGGCGCCCAGCCTGTATCAACATGCTGTTAGCAGCACTACTTATAAAAAAACAATACATTTTTTAAATACCAACTAAATGGGTAAGATAATAACAATAAAGATTTTGTATATAAAAATACTGACCAATAGTAGCCTCTCAACCTCTCATATTGCGCGCTTTCTTCTAATGACAAACTAGCAACTATCAAAGTCGTTCAAACCTTCTAATTGTTAAAGGAAATTGAACTTTAAACTTACTCGTATATGAACACTTTTCCATTGCAAGCGGTAGTCTTGTCGCCTTGCACGGTGGCCGCCGCATTCGTGGTGTTGGGCTCATCGCTGCCCACTGCTAGCATAGGGGGATGCACCACCCTAACAACAAAAATTTTATTTGAACACAGTAACATTTCATCATCCACGAATCGATAATTTCAATTCAATCGTAAAAATTCACCATGTTCGAAAAAACCAGCCAAGGGTTTTTTTCCGCTAACTTAGAAGTTTGATTTTTTCTCAGCTTCAAGGGACTGCAGACCTGAATATATGTTTTTAACTTCAACAAGATATCTCCACACGGTCCATAAAGGGTCTTAGCAGACAGACGGACGGACAGACAGACAAACAGACAACAAAGTGATCCTATAAGGGTTCTGTTTTTTCCTTTTGAGGTACGGAAAAAAAAATATATAATAAATTAAAGTATAAATTCTTTACGACGCGATGTTTTGAATGCTTTTGATGAGGGAATCGTTTTCCCACAATATTATAGAATCGTTTTTAACGACTGGTCACCGTCTGCGACACCGTGGATGGGTAGAAGGGAACAAGGTGCGCAAGTTCGCCAATTCCTAGTATTTTCTCTGCGGAGAAGAATTGACCGAAACATGTTTCTACTATTTGTCAGATCTTTTCAGACTTCCCAAAGAGTATGTTATACAATCATTAAATTTATTTTAAAAGGTTTCACATGACTGTAATGGGGAAGTTTGGGCTCAATATATCATTTTAAACGTTTTATTACCTGGATAATGATGGGTTCCACGACAGGCAACTTATTGACACTTTCGTTGGAATCTCATGCTGTAGAGTCCACTGTGCTAGGTTCATTACGTCTGGAGCTTCATATATCCTAAAAACACGAAAATTAATCACATTACAGTCAGAAACTGGCCACTGTTCTTAAAATGGTAAAGGAGGATATCGTGAGGTAACCATCATGTCATAGAATTGAAAATTCGAAGAAATGTGAAATTCGTACTGAGCCTGCACTGTGGATTATGGCCCACTACCTGTAAAGAGAGTGGGCCTGTGTTCCAGCAGTGGGAACATTATCGGCTGATAATTATAATCTTTGTTATAAATAGACTGAATAATACTTCCTATACCTCTTAGACTTATTGCAAGGCTAATTGTCAACTGCCAACAGCCGGAACACAGAGCCCCTTTGGGTCTCAATATTTTATGGATGGACACACATCCACAGAACAACCTCGGTAAGCAAACAAGCGCTTAAGCCCCTCGAGTCCTTCGAGCTTTACAAAAATGAAGTATTCTTACCTTATAATACCATCAGCAGAGCATGTGACTAGTAAGAGCCCTAAGTGCTTTGGTCCAAACTTGACATCTGTGACTGAGGTCCGTGAATCCACCAGATTAGACCTCTTCAGCCAGGTTCGTAACCCCTTCTCTGAACCGGATGCTGCTGTATCACCTATGCAGATTAAGATTCATTTTTATTTGAATAATTTGTAAATCTTGAGATTAAATAAATAAATTGGGATAAGGGCAGGAGAATGAAGATGATGATGATGATGATGTTAAATACTTGAGATGTGCCAACTAGTACTTTGGTATAAAGGAAAGGCAAAAAGGCTGAACAATCGGTTGGCTAGTCGGCCAAGCCAATCATTGCTTTCATAAGAGTATAGGGGCAATGCTTATGTCTGTGGGGTTTCATGTACAGCTAATAGGTATAAGTAATTCATACAACACACTCACTCGCACCTGCTGTGCAGTCATAATTCTAAATATGTATATGTTATTACTTAAACAGGAAACGGGATATTTACCATGTTTACTATTTTTGACGAGTTCCCGATATTTCGGCGCTGTTGCAAGCACCATGATCACGGATAAACTGAAGTTATTGCGGGTGGGTGTTTATGAGCAGACAAATCGGTCTGACAAAAACAATAAAAAACAAAACAAACAAAAGAAACAAAACAAAAAATAACAAAAAAAGTGTGTGTGTGTGTGTGTGTGTGTGTGTGTGTGTGTGTGTGTGTGTGTGTTCAATAGTAAACATGGTAAATATCCCGTTTCCTGTTTAAGTAATAATGTTAGTGACCATAACAGTTTAAAATCTTATATGTATATGTTTCTGTAAAAAGTGGAATATTACTCTTGATTCAAATTCAATAATTGATTACCAAAGGAAGAGTTCCGATTTCTAGATTATATAACAAACTATAAGGCTGTACCACAAAAAAATATTAAAAATAATGGTTTTAACTTTATTTCAATTACTTGAGCCAAGTAGTCAGCTAGTCGCCGACCACAAATGTATGTACACGAGACAATACTAATTGATTTACAGATTATATGTGTGGGTGAAGTCATAGTTATGCACACAAACACTAAATAAAACGTGCGAGCTCGGTTTTTATTAGTGTGCGTGTGGCACATCATTTACCATATACCAATATATAGTCATCATTCACTTATGGTACTGAAGGACGTATAATATTTTGCATCATATCACTATAGCAAGCTTGGCACAATGGCTATCGTCTTTGGTCAGTAAACAAGAAGCCGTAAGTTCGAACCTTGTATGCAACAATATATTCTTTTTCTTTTTGTATTCATTCTTTTGTTAAAACATTACTTAAAGTAGAATTTATAACGATTCGATCCCGTTCAAGGTTGGGTAATGAAGTTTTCAATGTTTGAGATAAACACGGAACTCTCAGGTCATTTTATTTTGACTGTTTAGAAAAAAACTACCGACAATTTAAAAATATTGTTTTCAAACACCTTCATTTATAAAAATGAGCGTTCTTAGTTGTCAATCTACGAGTATTTGCATTACTGAGTTTATTGATTACTACTCATGCGATTTATTTCTGTGGATCCAACAATGTAACATTTTATCAATGTTCAAAAGGGTAGAAATCGTTGTTTTGGATGAGCAAAACATATCTATATGTGAAATTGTGAGTGTAAATGTGGTGCTGCCCCACAAACGATGGGACACTTTATATCGTGTCCTGCCTGTCCTGTTGTTTGCTCCTGCGATGTGCATCACAGGACGCTACTGAAAGTGCCAAAGTCGTCGACAAATTTTGGACTGACTCAATTTGAATTGTCATCGACACGCTAAGAAGATGCAAAATTGGAAGGCGCTTAATGATATCGGTGAGTAACAGTTACATATAACACTATGTTGATAATATACCTACTTCACTTTAACTAACTCCTCTCACCTTTCAATGTTTACTACGAATAAATAATTAATGTAACTTAAGTGCAATACCTACCATAGTTATAATAATATATTAATCATGAATGAAAGATTTTTTAAAATTTATCTTAAGATGATTATGATAAAAATTAACTTGGTCTAAAATTAGCTTGATTTAGCCCTTAGACAGTTTAAGAAAAGCTAATTTCAGTGTATATCTTATATTTAATTTATTTATTTGTATTATTATAAAATTAATTAGGTAAAGATAACTTTATTATTTAAACATTGTGTATATTGTGTATATAGTATTTAAATGTAGTATATATTTTTTATAATAATAGCGATTATTAATAGTATTATAAATACTCTTTTTATCCACAGAGGAGAACCGGATTTTGGAGACGTAGAACATCCTAGGCCAAAACCAAAGGCAAATTCATCGGCTCGACACCACGACATCGTGGCAAGGCACAAGGCTGTTCACTTCTTGTCCACCCGCGTAAAAGCAACAGCACACAATATGTGCTTACAAACTGTCCACTGCGCACCGACAAAACCGACTACACTTTGCTAGGTCATAGATTAATTTTGATTGGGAGAACAATGTGCTGATTTATAGCGACGAAAAAACGTTTAAGTCGGATAAGGATGGGCGTAAATGTTACTAAACATATGCGCGAATATGGTTAACAGCATGAGGTGAAGGTTACAAGAAGTAATAGAAAACGAGGGTTTACAGACTCATTATAGTCGAATTTATTTTAATTAGTAGGCGAATATGAATCTTATTTTTATGCAAATAATGTTCATATTTGTTAAGCGAATGTAAACAAATATAAACCTTAGCAACAATTAGGTATAGATGTTAATAATCTCCTCCTCTAATCCTCTTTTTAAAAGCACAACTCATAAAGTATTGAAAGTATGGTGAAGTGATGTTATTGTTATGCGGTTAGAAGTTGTCATAATTTCTTACTATCTAACATGTTGATTCACTTCACCTCTAATTTTACTTTGATTCAATTTATATACCTGCTACTTTGACAAATTATTTACGTCCATCCTTACCAACAAAAAACTTTGCCTTTGTCAATAAAACTGGTAAACAACAGTGTTTTACTCATTCGAATGTCTAGTATGGATAGCTATAGCCTATATATGTTTAAAACCTGTTCGTATTAAATCATTGTATCAGCCTCACAAGTTTTTTTTGCTAACATACAACTCCCACCAAATTGAACCTTAAAACAACCAATGTAAGGAAGGCAAAGGTCCTTTCAAACCCAATGTTTATCTAATAAAAAATCAAATTATTTTATTGGTTTTATTTAATTACCTTTTTACTTTTTGCTTGAGTGATTTTATTGGTCACAAAGTTAATTTAATAAAGAACAAAAAGTAAAAAACAGCAACTCCTCACCTGGGATCGAACTCACATCGTTAAGCTTAGGTCACTAACTGACGCAAGCGCTTACACCAATCAGCTATGGTGACCATGTTACACTTGTATAAAATGTTGGCCTTATTGTAAACCCGTTTTTTTTATTTTTTCCTTGTACCCTACAAGCTTAAAGATAAAAAAAATAAACCCCGTGAAGGGTAGACTACGTATACGCACACAATGATAAGGAGCGGCTGTACGAACATTACCGGCTCGTACAATGACTGTTACCGCTGTGTGCGATGTAAACTATTTAGCTTTGCTGACTGTACTATGGCCCGATAGTTGGCTGTCTTGACCACTAGTCGATACATCTCTAATAAAAACATGTATAATGGAATAAAACATTTAAATTCAGTACAAAAAGAGAGAAATAGAGTTTCAAACCAACCAACTAACAGATAATATGGTACAAAAATAACTTATTTATAACATGCAATTAAGAATTGTATTTTATCAAGAATCAAACTCATTAAACAGTGAAGTTTAATGAGATACTATGGAGTAAGTCTAAACTTACATAAGAACCCTAACCTATAATTATACTTTTATTGTTGGATGTCTATTTTCTAGTAGTTCTTACCAACTTCCTCCCATATAGCTGCAGTCCTGTCAAAGGAGCATGTGGCAATGACTTGTCCAAACTCTGGGTGTGCCCAAGTGACCTTCCACACGGAGCCATGATGTGCTTTCCAGCTGGCTGTGAGGCGCCAACCACCATGGCCATCAGAGTCCCACACCTAGAACACCATAATTGCAATCTGAGAAAGAAATTATGATGCAGACAAATGTTACAGAATAAATGTGCATATAAATTTACTATGTAATGGTCACAAGTCAATTTTTTTTTTAAATTAAATTATGATACCATGTTAAATGAATCAGTGAATTGCTGAATGCCGAGTTGACTTGATAAAGGTGGTAAATTATCAAATAATGCATCTTATTCCAACATCATGTCATCTTCCTGTGGTTGTCCCATATTACTGGGGTTGACACAATACAATACGCCGCCAACGATGTTCTTCTTCCATTCTCCCCTATCAGCTGTCACATTTTATTTCCTTTTTTTTAATCATTTCTCACACAATCCATGTATCTTTTCTTTTGTGTTCCTCTCCCTCTCCATCCATTCTTCTCTCCTCTATATAATATATATTGGTTGTAAATAACATAATAGTTGTAAAACCGTTCGTATTACAGAAATGCAATGCATTCTCAAAGTTAGCCAAACTACATTAACTTTTTTTAGTTAAAATAATGAATGTATTTAAACCATAAAATCTTAAACTGCACAAATTAGTTATCTAGAATAATTTTATTGTTGTCTAAACTTTATAATTCCGTTAATATTTGTTAGGTTACCGCTGTTTTGTTTGTTATCAAGCCATACCTTCACATACTGGTCGCTGGAACAAGTGGCCATTCTTTCGCCATAGAAGTCGTACGCCACATCGTGAATCAAATCTTTGTGATCAGCGAATATAGTTTGAGATTCAAACAAATTGGTTGCCGTTAATTCACCCATTTTGTTGAAGAAAATAATAAACTTTAATTCAAAACTTCACTACCCTTTCTGCATGTCTTATCGACTGTCACAACTTATTTACACAAATGTCATTATACTACTATGTAACGTTTAGTTCGCTATTCAGCGATCGTTTTGGGAACATTCCAATTATTGATTTTGGAATATTGTTTACTTGGTAAGTGTGTTATTTAATTAGAAAAAATAGCAGCATGTGATGCTGATTACAGTAAGTTATTTCATTGTGTCCACATTCGCAAACCTAGTAATACAGAAATGCAAATAAAACGAAAACTTTAAAAAAGGGTGGTCAGTACTAAAAAATAACCTCTTCAAAATCAAACCGTTAAAACACACTTTTTATTTCTTCCTTTTATTATGTAATTCGATTCTGAGCTTCCTGTCAAAGTAATTTACCATTCCATAACGAGTTTTACATTAGGGTTTCTCAGTAGCAAATGAAAACCCCTATTTAGTCCAGACTCCGGTGTCTCGGGAACCACTGCCCTCCCTTCCCATCACCCCTGAAGTAGGTATACTGTGGGTATAGTGCAGGTCTGTGTTCTGTGCTCTGGCTACTCCATCGGGGAATATCGTGATGTTTTTTTACACAGGCCTCAGGTATGTGCGAGGGTTTAAATATACATAAGGTATATTAAACTTGCTAAAGAAAAACCTTAGTGTACACATGTACGGTAGGCAGAGTCAGGTAATGAAACTAATGACTGCTGAGAATATACTGACTTTATTACAATAATAATATGGTATATAAGGTGTCTATAATAACAAAGATTATAAATATGTAGAGGGGACCTTACACCTCCCCCCTTTAAAGAAAAAAAAAATACAAACTAAAGGTACATTTTTTTTTCACATTATAGCACATCATTAAACTACATGGAATGGTACAGTTTTGTGCGGTTTTTATGTATTATATCAAGCTTATTATTTTTCATAATTTCCACATTCGGTGACATATCTCTAACAACCACATATGGTCCTGAATATACACTTTCTAATTTTCCACCTACTTTATTTCTAACTAAAATTAAATTGTTAGGACTATACGTAACAGGTCT